>CM070783.1:21772370-22372370 GCA_036346955.1 Dipus sagitta
AACTGCCAGAATGCAGCATCAGACTAGCTGGCCCTTGAGCTTCTGATTCTCCTGGCTCCACCTTGCACTGTTGTAGGAGCATTAGGATCACAGATGACATGGAACCCAGGCCGGCAAGCAAGCATCTTTAACCACTGAGCTGTTGCCCCAGCCCAAAGGTGTAGGCCAGCCAGGCTGGTCTCAAGCTCCTGATCCTCCTGCCTCTGTCTCTCCAAAAATTGCCTACCATTGTGTGCCCCAACAACCAGCTAGCCCTACTTTTCACAGAGAGATGAGAGAGAGTCACAGAGTAAAACAGAGAGAGAAGATTTTGAAAGGTTAGGCAGCATAGCCAAAAGCAAGGCTAGACCACCAGATTTTGCACTTGGGCTCCTTCTCTTAGCTCTTTAAACTTGACCAAGTTGTATAGCTTCTCATGTATATAACAGGGGCAATAGTAGAACTGGCTTTTGGGGTTCTTGCAAGGATTAAATCAGTTCATGTAAGCGTAAAGAACTTAGAATAGTGCTTGGCACATATGTCAGTTTTAAATCTCTATTTGTCAATGTGATTGGATCAAAAATTAAGTAGGAGACAAGTCTCTTGGGCACATCTGTGGAGATGTTTCAAGGAAGGATTAACTGAGGGGGAAGACCATCCTCCAGCATGGGCAGCCCTTCCAGAAAGGGCTTCTTATATAAAGAAGATTCAGAGACCCGGGCATGGTGGCGCACGCCTTTAATCCCAGCACTTGGGAGGCAGAGGTAGGAGGATTGCCATGAGTTCGAGGCCACCCTGAGACTATATAGTGAATTCTAGGCCAGCCTGAACTAGCATGGGACCCTATCTAGAAAAAAAAAAAAAGAAAGAAAGAAAGAAAGATTCATGAAAAGTAGCATGCTTTTGCCTGGCTGCCCTTACTACTTGCCAGTGAGTAATACACCTATCTTGTTGCTGCCATCCTTCATGGACACAGAAACCCAACTGCTTCAGCCTTCCAACATGGACTGAAGACCAGTAGCTCTCCAGGAATCCTCCATGCCTTCATTTGCAAGGTTGGGGCTGCTGAGGCATCCAGCCTCGTGGACTGAGCAGACTCATGGGTTCTGAAATTCTTTAGCCTGCAGACAGCCATTGTACAAGCTCATCATTATAATTTATATTCTTTCTGTGGGTTCTGTTCCTCTTGCAAACCCTGACTGATAAGCAGAGAAAGAGTGCTCAATGCATCTGCTTTTATAGTCTGAGTGCCCAAGATTTGCTAGACTGAGGATGTCCTGGGATAGTCTCTAATCTCAGAGAGCTTACATTTGCCCCTACTTTGTGTACCTTTATGAAATAAAGGGGACCAACTCAGATTGAGGAATGGAGGCACTGAATTACATGACAAGTACTATAAAAGGGAGATAATCCAGAGCTATTTCAAGCCCAGTGAAGAAACTTTCCTCCTTAGCTCTCTGGGATCTTCTCATACCAGCAGTTTTGGAGGTCTCCCATTCTTCTAATATTTAATCACCTGACCTCTGCATATAATTCAGGGTTCACTCTCTTTTAGGCTGTCCATCCTTAAGAGATGGAAGAAAGCTAGGATCTACTAAGAATCTGCAGTGTCTGTCTCTATGCTTTTTGATCATCTATTAAACATGCATTCAGAATCTCTTCATCCTGTAGAAGCATTTTGAACACTAGGGATTCAAACCCAATAGGAACTGGTTCCCATTTATATGGAGTTTTCAGGTCCCTGACAAGTTGTATGTCTACCCTCTCTGTCTCCAGTGCTATGATTCTAGCTAACTTTTGTTTTGTTTTGTTTTGTTTTGTTTTTTGAGGTAGAGTCTCGCTCTAGCCCAGGCTGACCTGGAATTCACTAAATTTACTCTCTAGTTTCAGGGTGGCCTCGAACTCATGGCGATCCTCCTACCTCTACCTCCCGAGTGCTGGGATTAAAGGTGTGCACCACTATGCTTGCTCTGAGTCTAGCTAACTTCTAAACACACTTCCCAGACTCAACTCAAATGTCATTCCAGAAGCCTTCCTTCCCTGAGGGAATAAGTGCTCCCTCCTGTGTACATGTTTACGTGTAGCTAGGCATGGTAGCATAAGAGAGACTGAGGCAGGAGAACTGAAAATTCCAGTAACAGCCTGGGGAGAGAGAGAGAGAGAGGGAGGGAAGAAGACAGCGAGAATTTGTGGGATTTGGAGGCCATACTGAGAAATTGGGATTATCTCCCTTAGAGGATCTTGATGTGTCATTACCTCCTTTAAACTTAGAACCAGCCCTGTTTTACAGGCATGCAAACTGGGACCAGCACCGCGGGTCTGTGTGGAAATAATGTACTTTCCCCACATGACCAGGTCAGTACACCAGGGGAAGACGCTCTGCTCCACCACCTCAGCCTCAACCTTCCAAAATCTGCAAAGGTTTTTCACTCTCACCACTGCTTCTCGTCCATCACACTTTACAACTACCCCACTACCCTGAGAACCACACTGAGCAAGCCGAGTGCTTTGAAACATTCACCGGTGAACCCTCCGACGCCTTCTCCATGCAGTTGGCTATCTGATCTGATCTATCTGAATACACTCTACCTCAAACTCCTACCATAAAGCTAGCTGACTCCCTCCTCCTCTTTCTTTTCCCCTTGTCCCCTTCGCCCTTCTTCCTCCTAGCTAACTCCTCACCATACTTCCTAGATTCAACTCAAATGCTACTTCCACATCTGAGTCTCTTGGCATAAGTTTAAAATCCTAGCTATTCAGGAGGCTTAGGAAGGATGGCAAGTTCAGGACCTGCCTGGGCTACAGCACAGCCTGCCTGGGCAACTTAATAAGGCCTCATCTCAAAACAAAATAAAAAGTAAAATAAGGGGATGATGGCTGAAGAGATGGCTTAGCAGTTAAGGCACTTGCCAGCAAAGCCAAAGGACTCAGGTTTGATTCCCCAGTACCCACATAAAGCCAGATGCGGTGGCACATGCTTCTGGAGTTTGTTTGCAGGCTAGCAGCCCTGGCATGTGCCCATTCTCTCTATATATGCCTCTCCCTCTCTCTCAAAGAAACAAATAAGAGCCAGGTGTGGTGGCGTACACCTTTAATCCCAGCACTCGGGAGGCAGAGGTAGGAGGATCACCGTGAGTTTGAGGCCACCCTGAGACAACATAGTTAATTCCAGGTCAGCCTGGGCCAGAGTGAAACCCTACCTTGTAAAACCAAAAAAATAAAATAAAATAAATAAAAATAATAAATAAATAAATAAAATATTTTAAAAAAATAAAGAGCCGGAGCCGGGCGTGGTGGTGCACGCCTTTAATCCCAGAAATCAGGAGGCAGAGGTAGGAGGATCGCCATGAGTTCGAGGCCACCCTGAGAATACAGAGTGAATTCCAGGTCAGCTTGGGCTAGAGTGAGACCCTACCTCGAAAAACCAAAATAAATAAATAAATAAAATAAGAGCTGGGCATGGTGGTGCACACCTTTAATCCCAGCACTTGAGAGTCAAAGGTAGGAAGATCGCCATGAGTTCAAGGCCACCCTGAGACTGCAGAGTGAATTCCAGGTCAGCCTGGGCTAGAGTGAAACCCCACCTCAAAGAAACAACAATAAATAAATAAGGAGCTGGAGAGATGAATCAGTGGTTAAAGTGCTTGCCTACAAAGCATAATGACTCAAATTCAATACCCCAGTTTGCACATAAAGCCAGATACATGAAGTGGCACATACATCTGGAGTCCTTTTGCAGTGGCTAGAGGCCCTAGTGTACCCATTCTCTCTGCCTGTCTTCTATCTCTGTCTCTCTGCTTATAAATAAATAAAGATATTTTAGAATATATGTTATTTATTTGAGAGAGAGAAAGAGGCAGAGAGAAAGAATGAGCGTACAAGAGCCTCTTGCCACTGCAAAAGAGCTTCAGACGCATGCGCCACCTTGTGCATCTGGCTTATGTGAGTCCTGGAGAGTCGAACTGGAATCCTTTGGGTTTGCAGGCAAGCGCCTTAACTGCTAAGCCATCTCTCCAGCCCAATAAAGATTTTTTTTTAAAGTAAAATAAAGACTGGGAATGTAGCTCAGTGGTGGAACATTTGCCTGGCTTGCACAAGTCCCTAGGTGTCAATCACCATGACATGATTCCTCTCTTCCTAGTTGCTTTGTCCTCTGCACTTTCAAAGTGTCTCACCTGCTCTACAGCTGCCATGGAGGTTGTATGAGCCAACTCATTAGGCTCATAACATACAGTTAAATAGTACACACTCGGGCTGGAGAGATGGCTTAGCGGTTAAGCGCTTGCCTGTGAAGCCTAAGGACCCCAGTTCGAGGCTCGATTCCCCAGGACCCACGTTAGTCAGATGCACAAGGGGGCGCATGCATCTGGAGTTCGTTTGCAGTGGCTGGAGGCCCTGGCGCGCCCATTCTCTCTCTCTCTTTCCCTCTCTCTCTCTCTGCCTCTTTCTCTCTCTGTCACTCACAAATAAATTAATTTTAAAAAATTTAAAAAAATAGTACACACTCAGTATAGAATGGCTGGATGAATGAGTGAGTGGAATCCCCTTTCTGCTCTACAAATGGCCCTTCTCCTGGACTACTGTTTTGATCTGGTCTACTTCCTTAGGGGCTCTGCCCTAATCACAAAGTAGAGCCAAGCAGGGTGTGGAGGTTCATGCCTATAATCTCAGCACTTGGGAGGCTGAGAGTAGGATCACCATGAGTTCAAGACCAGCCTGGGCCACAAAGTGAGTTTTCAGGTCAGCCTGCCTCAAAAAAAAAAAAAGTAAAGAAAAGAAAAAACAAAAGGGCTAGAGAGATGGCTCACCAGGTAAGGCATTTGCCCTGTGAAGTCAAAGAACCCAGGTTCTATTCCCCAGAACCCATATAAGCCAGATGCACTCGGTGGTGCATGGGTCTGGAGTTCCTTTGCAGGGGCTAAAGGCCCTGGCATGCCCATTCTCTCTCTTTCTGCCACTTTCTCTCTCTCTCTCTCTCAAAATAAATAAAAATAAATAAATGCCTAAATACTTTTTTTAAGAAAGAAAGTTAAAATAAAAAGGGGGCTGGGAAAAAAGGGGGGTTCAGTGGTTAAAGGCACTCATGTACAAAGCCTGACAGCCCAGATTCAATTCCTTAGTACCCATGTAAAGCCAGATACACAAAATGGTGCATGTGTCTGGAGTTCATTTGCAGTGGCAGGAGGCCCTGGTACCCATACCCACTTTCTCTCTTTGTCTGCCTCTTTATCTCTGTCTCAAATAAATAATTTTTTTTGAGGGAAGCCCAACAGACTGGTCTTTTTTTTTTTTTTAATATAAGAGAGTGAGAGCGAGAGAGAAAGAGAAAGAATTGGCACACAGGGCTTCCAACCACTGTACTCGAACCCCAGACACGTGCACCACTTTGTGCATATGTACGACCATGCATGCTTGTGTCACCTTTGTGCGTCTGGCTTACGTGGGATCTGAAGAGTTGAACGTGGGTCCTTAGGCTTCACAGGCAAGCACCTTAACTGCTAAGCCATCTCTCCAGCCCATAAAATATTTTTTAAAAGTAGGAAAGCAGAGCCTGTGTCAGACGATGTCCAGCACTGGAGGATAGTCTCACACCCCTCTCTACCTTCCTGCTCAGAGGGACAGCAAGAGTTAAGTGGTCACTTGGCCTGACAAGGATGAAGAGAAGAAGCAAGCCTTGGCACTGGGGGAGGTCATTCAGAACCCCTCCCTGAGTCAACATCGTCTGACATCAGCAACATCTGTATGCCTCAGTGCTCCAGTCTGCCCACACCACCCCCTCCTTCCCTTCAATGTCATAATTCTTCACAGGATGACAACAGCAAGGCCTTGAACATTATCTGTATGGCCTACCCTACGACAACCCCCTCCACACTCCTCACCACCTTCCCTAAGGGAAGGCACACGTGTGCCCGAGACTGCACGTGCAGAGCAATCAATGGGCAGGGAGAAGGCAGGCAAACTGCCCCTTTAGCCTGCACAGCCCAACTTCTGTCCAGATCTTCCGTTTGAAAGGCAGATGACTGGACACAGGCGGCAAACAGGCTTCTGTCTTCCCGGGGACACACTGAGGGTTAGAAGCAATGCCTACTTATGGGTAGGTTTCCTAAGTCAGACATGTGCCTTTGCTTTTCTAATAGTGGCTCAACACGAGTAAGAGACTGCTCTGTCCTCTGGGAGCCGAGTGCTGGGGTCAGTGGCAGGGCTGTGTGGCTGGGAAGTAACAGCTTCACAGAAGTCAGGCCTGGTGGGACATGCCTGGGAAGTAGAGACAAGAGGATTAGGAGTTCAAGTCCACACATCAAGTCTGAGGTCAGCCCAGGCTAGCCGAGACCCTGTCTTAAAACACAACCAAAGCCATTGCACAGAAGAGACAAGCAAGCATACAAAAACCAGGCCCTGGCTATATCTATCTCTCCAATAACACTGAGAGGATGTGGGTCAGGAAGTAGTTTCTCCAGAAGGCTGAAGTGGTCAAAAAGGAGGCTTGGCCGGGTAGGGGCTGCAGTGAATCCCGAGGAAGAGGCCAGACGCCTCCAGGCCACAGCTCTGAGGACCTCTCACACAGCATTAGCGGGGCTGAAATGCAGGCTATAGGACTCGGCTGCTTTGTGCAGTTCCAAGTGTCCCCGCTCTGTGCAGATCCTGCCCTTTCATCCAGTCAGCCAGGGTGAGAGATGGCCAGGGCCTAGCAACAAGGGCCACTGCCGCTGCTTAGGTTCAACCTCAGGGCAGTGGGGATGGGACCAGAGCTCCCACACTGGAGGCAGGATCTGAGGCAAAGGCAAATCCACTGGTAGCTATTCTTGCTAGGTGTATCTGGCTTAAAAGCAGCCTCAAAGGCGCCCTTGAAGGAAAACGGTTTTGGCAGAGCGGTGCTGGCTGGAGTCCAGCTTTTCCTTGCCTGGAACCAGTGGAGGCAGTTCTGAGGCATGAGTCCTTGCTCAGTACCACAGGGCTCCCAAGCTGTAAGGGTGGGTGAATATCCCAATTAATCTGTCTTTCCTACCTTTCTGCACACCCCCAAGCCCCACAGCAAGGCCATCCAGCCTTGGCTGCAAGGGGAAAAGAGCCGCAAAGGGCGTAGTAGGGTGTGAGAAGGGTGCAGGCTTTGGCGCGGGCTTGGGTTTCTGCCTTCAGAGTACACAGCTGGCGTCATTCTGGACCTCAAAGAGGAGAATGCAGAATGGGGCTTTGGTAGAGGTAGTTTGTGTTAATAGGTGAGCAGTTGAACATACAAGGTGCGTAGGCCATGGGTAGAAACGTGGACAACCAGCATGAGGACTTGTGTGTTGCCCTTGCCCTGCCGCTTACCAGCTGTTTGACCTTGAACCAGGCTTTTTCACCCTCTAGACTTCCGGCTTCCACCTGTGAGGCGTAGCCTGATGGCAGCCAGCAGCGTTAACTGACTCCTTCTCTTTGGTTCCTTCACCGTGGCTTACCCTCTGTCAGGGTATCTCAGGGCTGGGTGGTGCACTGTATTCACCTGGGCATCTTAGGGATGCAGGTTTCTGGGTCTTCCTTCTAGATCTGCTGAGCGTGGAGCCCGAGGACACGGCACAAGCTCTGCACTTGACACTTCCGAGAAGCAAGCCGTGCCCTCTGCTGAGCTGCCCCATCTCGGTGGCCAGTGATCCCCCCCCCTCATCTGCTGAGCTGGACGCAGCTCTCTCTACTCCCTTCTGTATACTCCACCCCCCACCCCCGTGGCCAGGGCAGCAGTGTGAGGCAATCACTTCATCCTTGACCCTCTACACAATGACTGATGGCTTTTTTATCTCCCAGTGACGATGCACAGCCTTCCGCTGGAGGCATTTAAGGCGCAGAACACATGATCCACGCCACAGCTGTGGGACCAGAGGTGGACCGTGAGGGGCTCAGAAAGGACAAAGAGGCCATCCCTGGGCGCAGCTGCTGCACTGCCACATCTATCAGGAAACCATGCTGCTAGCAACATTTAAGCTGTGTGCGGGGAGCTCCTACAGACACGTGCGCAACATGAAGGGTGAGTGTAGGATGCAGGGGCTGCTTGCAAGGCATCTTCACACAACATGGCCCCAGTGGAGACCCCAGAGGAAAGACCCTGGTGTGGGGGCCCAATTCATGCAGGCTTTGATGCCAGTGGTGCCCTTTACCAGGTGAACCTGCATACATCTTTTTCCCTCCAGACCTCAGCTTTCCCACCTAAAATACTGGGCTGGGTACTAAGATGTTTGTGTCCCATTCAGATCAGGGGTCATTTCTTGTCTCTGTTCTAAGGCTCCAAACTGCTCTTGAACTATTCCTGACTGTCTTTTTTTTTTTCAGGAGTAGACAAGGCCTGTACCAAGTGTCCCAAGAACCTCAGCCACAGTGGTAGTGGTAGAAGCCAGCCTCAACTTGAAGATACAGTGAGGGCAAGCTTGAGACACTGGCAGGAAAAGAGCAGGAGAAAAAGGAAGAGAAGCAAGAGTGAGGCAGAGAGAATGTGGCTGGGGGGTGGATCTTGGGGCAGCACTCAAGAAATAGACAGGACTTGCTTAGCTCAAAATATAGTGGCTCCCTGCGCAGTGGTCTCATGCAAAGGGCCCTAGCTACTGACGAGGCCCCTCACCTCAGGGGAGAGTTTCTTGAACTCAGCAGCAATATTGTTCTAGTTGAACAAATCCAGCAGGCTTTGCAACACCTCTGCCTCAGGCAAAGGGCAAGCTGGCCCCGCACATCCATTTCCCAAAATGAAGGCAAACTACTGGGCCATGAGGTACCTGGGGAAGTTTGACAAGGACTAGATTGGGAGTAGGGAAGACCTGGCTCTAGTTCAAGTCTTTGTTAGCAATCTGTATTCCTGAGCAAGTCACTTCCCTCTCCAAACCAGTTTCACCCATGTTAAGATTAGTGGATTGAATGGTTCTCTCTCTCTCTCTTTTTTAAAAATATTTTATTTGGGAGAGAGAGAGAGAAAGAGGCAGATAGAGGGACAGACAGAATGGGCATGCCAAGACCTCTAGCCACTGCAAACCAACTCTAGACGCATGTGCCACCTTGTGTATCTGGCCTTCTGTAGGCACTGGCAAGTCAAACCTGGGTCCTTAGGTTTTGCAAGCAGGCACCTCAACTGCTGAGCCATCTCTCCAGCCCCAAATGGCTTCTCTCTCTTTTCTCTCTCTCTCTCTCTCTCTCTTTTTTTTTTTTTTTTTTTTTTGGTTTTTCGAGGTAGGGTCTCACTTTAGCCCAGGCTGACCTGGAATTCACTATGTAGTCTCAGGGTGGCCATGAACTCATGGCAATCCTCCTACCTCTGCCTCCCAAGTGCTGGGATTAAAGGCGTGCGCCACCACGCCCGGCCTCTCTCTCTCTTTTAAAAATATTTTATTTATTTATTTGAGAGAAAGAAAGAGTCAGAAAGAGAGAGAGAGAGATTGAGAGAGAGAATGGGCACTCTAGTCACTACAAATGAACTCCAGATGCATGTGCCCCCTTATGCATCTGGCTAACGTGGATCTTGGAGAATCAAACTGGGATCCTTTGGCTTTGCAGGCAAATGGCTTAAGAGCTAAGCCATCTCTCCAGCCCAAATGGCTTCTCTTTAAGGGTCTCTCCAGCTCTTTGGCAAAAGTGTCTTTCCATCTATGCAGGGCTGAGGCACCAAGCTGTGCTGGCCATTGGCCAGGAGCTGAACCGGAGAGCACTGGGGGACACAAGCCCTGGATGGATTGGCCAAGTTCGTCGGAACTCCCTGCTTGGTAAGTGCTGGGGCTCATGGATTTCTGCCAGTGAGGAGCTCCCAGCATGCAAACACTACACATGAGGCACATACCCCTGCCTGCGCTTCTGCATGTCTGGGTCTAACCTATCCTGCAGGCAGGAGCCGATGGCTTTGGTCTTGGCTTGTCTAAGGACTGAATACATCTAGAGATGAAAGGCATGAGAGCTGGGGGAGGCTGGGACATTGGAAGGACATTTTTTTCTCTCTTTCATTGTGTAAACAGGTTCTCGGCTAGAAGAGACACTTTACAATGATCGAGAGTTAGCCTATATCCAGCAAGGAGAGGCAGCTATGCAGAAGGCCCTAGGCATCCTCGGCAACCAGGAGGGCTGGAAGAAGGAGACCCAGCAGGTAAGGGTGGTGTGGAAAAGCCCACAGCTTTGACTGTTCTGCTGCTGTGCTCAAGACCAGCTGGGGTTACTGTTCCCAATTTCTGCCTAGTCACTAGGCAACCAAGTATTTTTATGTTGAGAACTCTCCTAAGAATATATTCTCAGATAACTGTCTCTCCATGCAGGGATGGGGAGATGGGCCAGTGGGTAAAACACTTTCTGTACAAGCCGGGTGACTGTGGATCCCCAGGAGCTACACAGAGCTGGACACAGCACCCCCAGCATGCCGATGGCAAGCAGGAAGGCAGAGATAGGAGAATCCTGAAGCTTAGGCTAGCTATGCAGCAGCAACCAGTAAGAAAGGTCCTGCCTCAAAAACAAGGCAGAAGGCAAGGACACCTGAGGTCATCCTCTGACCTCTGTACATACGCTGTGGCATGTGCATACCCACACTCACACAAACACATACACATGGACAAATACACATTTTAAAATTTATTTATTTGCAAGCAGAGAGAGAGACAGAGAATGGGCATGCCAGGGACTCCAGACTCTGCAAACAAACTCCAGATGCATTGCCACTTTGTGCATCTGGCTTTACGTGGGCAGTGGAGAATCAAACCCAGGTCATTAGGTTTTGCAGACAAGTGCCTCAACCACTGAACTATCTCTTCAGCCCACAGATATACACTTTTTTTTTTTGGTCTTTTGAGGTAGGGTTTCATTCTAGCCCAGGATGGCCTGGAATCCACTATGTAGTCTCAGGGTGGCCTCGAACTCATGGTGATCCCCCTACAGGTACCTCCTGAGTGCTGGGATTAGAAGTGTGCACCACCATTCCTGACCACAGGTACACATTTTAAAAACTCATTTGAGAAATATTATTCCTATATTGTTAGTTACCTTACAAACACAATGTAGATGCCATGCATGCTAAAGGCCCTATACTCAGCACCATCATCCAGAGTGCCAGAGTGCATTCTGTACTGTTCAGCCCACCCAGTGGATGAGCTTACTGTGGGTGACATGGGCTCTCCCTGCCACAGGGCTGGAGTGTATTACAGAGGTGGTCCAACGCTACCTGAGGCCCTGCTCAATGTTGTACCCTCACTGGGAACCAGTAACAAGACTATTAAAGCCAGTGACTCTATCATTAGATCCACTTTGGTGGTCTTCAGAAAAAGCTTACATGCTATCCATGCTCAAGTTCTCACACTAATGGAGATAGTAAATAGTCGAAAAACAAAACAAAACAAAACAAAAAAATAGTCGAGAAATCTGGAATGCAGGCAACTTGCTAAGGGTCCCTGGGCAAATCACTGATCCTCTCTGGCCCCAGCTCCTTCTGGAGTGAAATAAACTATACTAAACAAAACAAACAGAAAATAAAATTTAAAAACCCAATATTTTGCTGGGCATGGTGGCACACGCCTTTAGTCCCAGTACTTGGGAGGCAGAGGTAAGAAGGATCGCCATGAGTTTGACGCTACCCTGGGACTACAGAGTGAATTCCAGGTCAGCCTGGGCTAGAGTGAGACCCTACCTCGAAAAACAAAACAAAAAACCAACATTCGAGCCTGATGTGGTGGCGCACGCCTTTAAGCCCAGTATCTTGGGAGGCAGAGGTAGGAGGATTGCCATGAGTTCGAGGCTAGTCTAGGACTACAAAGTGAATCCCAGGTCAATCTGGGCTAGAGTGAGACCCTACTATGAAAAAAAGAAAATAGTCAACATTCTATGTATATAATTAACTATTGTAGATCAGACTTTTTGTCTTTCCGGGTCTTTGAGCGAGCTTCTGAAGACAAAGTGTGGGTCCTTTCAGTTGGATCTACTCACACCACCAACATTCATCACCAAGACGAAAGAGGCAGGGTGCCGGGGGGGTGGGGGTAAAGGGAGCAGGTTACCTTTCCCAGTCTTCAGCCCATGAACAAGGCTTGTGGCAGCAATGATCACCTCTCCTCCTGGATCCTATTCAGATAAGAGCTCCAGGTGTCCTCACGCCCAGCCTGGACTTTCTTCTGCTGGTGTCCTAGATGTAGGCTAGAAATACGTTTATTTAACCTTAATGTGGGGACTCCTTTTCTCTCTGGCAGGGGAATGGAGACCAAGTGCTGAGTAAGGTAGTCCCGGGTGTGGGCAAGGTGTTCCGGTTGGAGGTGGTACTGGGCCAGCCCATGGAGAGACTCTATGAAGAACTTGTGGAGCACATGGAGGCCATGGGAGAGTGGAATCCAAACGTCAAGGAGATCAAGGTAAGTAAAGCCCAGGTGTGGGTGGCAGGGACCCCACAGCGCAGAGTCTAACAGGCAGGTCAAAGGGATCCCAAGCTGTGGTGGGGCTGAGTCCAAGCACTAGCTGGGTCCTGACTCTGGTTCCCTGGTTAGGTCCTGCAGAAGATTGGAAAAGACACAGTCATCACTCACGAGCTGGCAGCAGCTGCAGCAGGAAACCTGGTTGGGCCCCGTGACTTCGTGAGTGTGCGCTGTGCCAAGCGCCGAGGTTCTACCTGTGTGTTGGCTGGCATGGCCACACACTTTGAGGAAATGCCCGAGCAGAAAGGTGTCATCAGGTAATACTGACAGAAGTCTCAAAACTTCATTCTCCTAACACAGACCTGTGGGCATGCAACCCAGTATGTGCCAGTCCAGCTCCAAGAAGCCAGTGCTTGGTCCTACCCTTAGTTTCTTTTCACAAGACATTCTCAATTTCCAAAGCTAGGAGAAAGACAAAAGCAGGCCCAATTCAACAGCCAACAGATGTGTTCTTACTCAACTAATGTATGCAGAGGACCTTAATTTCCCAAAGCAAGGGGCGGGGCTTAAGTTGAGTTCATATTCTCAAGCACAGCAGTGCTGGTGATTAAAATACTGAAATATTTTACATCCCTTGAAACTGTGGCTGACTCTCCTAAGAGCTCTTACCAGGACCTGGCTGGTTCTTTTCCTGACATCCTGCTAATAACCAGAGGGCACAACGGGAGGCCTATAATCACCACTGGTTCTCATAAGCTATGCCAACTGTTAAATAATACCCTTGAGCTAGGCATGGTGGGACAGGCCTTTAGTAGCTCTTGGAGGCTTAGATAGAAGGATAGCTGTGAGTTCAAGGCCAACCCTGGAGCTATACATTGAATTCTATGTCAGCTTGGGCTACAGTGATACCTTGCCTCAAAAAAAATAAAAGCCCTTGGTGAAAGGTACGTCCTTGTGAAATTTAGAAAAGACAGGGTTGGGAATGGAGAGTGGCTCAGTGGTTAAAGTACTTGCTTGCAAAGCCAGCCACCCAGAGTTGGATTCCCTAGCACCCACATAAAGCCAGATGCAAAAAATAGCATTTGCTTGCAGGAGACATTGGTGCCCCCTGCCCTACATACAAATAAATTTTAAAAAATACTTTTAACAATTCTTTTTTCTTTCTTCTAATTTTATTTTTAGTTGAAAGAGAGAGTGAGAGATAGATATTGGGTGTGCCAGGGCCTTCGGCCACTACAAACGAATTCCAGACGCATGCTCCCCCTTGTGCATCTGGCTTAAAGGGTACTGGGGAGTCAAACCTGGATCCTTTGGCTTTGCAAGCAAACACCTTAACCACTAAACCATCTCCCCAGCCCCTTTTAGCAATTCTTTAAAAGAAAAGATAGGGCACTCTAGAAATGTGGTTAGTATAGTGGTCAGCATTAAGAAGTACTTTGTTTCCATACCTGACTCTCTCTTGCCAGAGCGGAGCACGGTCCCACTTGCATGGTGCTACACCCGCTGCCTGGAAGTCCCTCAAAGACCAAACTCACCTGGCTGCTCAGTATTGATCTCAAGGTGAGGAGCATGAGAGGTGGCCCAGGAGATGGGGGAATGAGAACAACAGGCTCTTGCTCCTTCCACAGAACACAGAAAGAATCCTGTTGTAATTCTAGTTTCAGTACATAGAGGAAAAGGTACAAAGATCACAAGGTTGAGGCCAGCCTAGGCTACATAGCAAGTTCTAGGCCAGCCTAAGATACATAGTGAGACTGTTAAAAAAAAAAAAAAAAAGCCGGGCGTGGTGGTGCACGCCTTTAATCCCAGCACTCGGGAGGCAGAGGTAAGTGGATCGCCATGAGTTCAAGGCCACCCTGAGACTACATAGTGAATTCCAGGTCAGCCTGAGCTACAGTAAGACCCTACCTCAAAAAAACAAAAACAAAAAACAAAAACAAAAAACAAAAAAAAGCTGGGCGTGGTGGTACACATCTTTAATCTCAGCACTGGGAGGCAGAGGTAGGAGGATCACCAAGAGTTCGCGGCTACTCTGAGACTGACTACATAGTGAATTCCAGGTCAGCCTGAGCTAGAGTGAGACCCTACCTTGAAAAACAAAAACAAACAAACAAAAAAATAAGTTCTATAATTATCACCATTTAGAGAAGCGAACTTGTCTAAGGCCATAGCACCCTGAACATGTCCAGTCTCATCTGATCTCGGAAGCAAAGCAGGGTCGGGACTAGTTAATACTTGGATGGAAGAGGCAAACTTGGGTTCAGAGACCTGAGGTATGAGAAAAGTGGTGTAATCTGCTCAGGGTCACATAGCAAGAAAGGCGAGAATCCTATCTTAACAGATCCTGTGCCTCTGATATTGCCCTAACACCAGGGCAGTGCAAGTTTGCACCTATAAACAGATTAGGAAAACCATGCCCAAGATACGTTATGCCTGTGATGGGGGACGAAGTGTCCAGGTTAGAACAGCACCTACAAGACGCCCATATGTTCTCTCTTCTGTTCCAGGGGTGGCTGCCAAAGACAGTCATTAACCAGGTCTTGTCCCAGACCCAGATGGATTTTGCCAACCACCTGCGCAAACGCCTGGAGTCCAACTCTCATTCCCAGGCCCGGTGTTAAGGCCAGCCTTCCGCTCCTGACCACCCACCGCACCAGCCTGCAAGTCTGTTTAAGTCCATCCCGCAACAACTGGAGGAGTACACTACTGATACTAGAACTCAGACTGGTAAAAGTTTAGAACCAAGAACGCAGTGAGGCTCGTCAAGGGAGAAAGACTTCTAATTTCCCTCACTGTGTGAAATGAATATGAAGGCTAAGATTAGTTGTTAAACGTTTTTTACATGCTCACCTAAAAAACACCCTAAAAATGCTAGTGGCTGACCTGGATGTTGTGGCTCACCCCTGCAATCCCAGCTTTCAGGAGGCTGAAGTAGGGGATCACTTTGAGTTTCAAAGCCAGCCAATGCTACAGAGTGAGGTGCAAGTCAGCCTGGGCCCCTGCCTTAAAAAGAGAAAAAAATAAAAATAAAGTAAAAACACTAGTGGCTGATAAAGGTAAAGGGGACGCTAAAGACTGGGAACTGTTGCTTTAAGGCTCCAGGACTCCATCCCCTGCAGCGGTATGCGGAAAAGGTAGTCTTACCCAAGGGGCTCCAGGGACCCTCTGCTCTTCTGCTAAGGAGGCTCAGGAATACAGCCAAGAACAAGCAACTCTTCCCAAGAGTGATCGTCCAGAGTACATAGTTCAAGCTTTCTCTCTAAAGAAATATCAAACTGCTGGGTATGGTGGCCTACGTCTCTGATCCCAGCACTCAGGAGGCAGAGGTTGGAGGATCGTCATGAGTTCAAGGTTACCCTGAGACTACATAGTGAGTTCCAGGTCAGCCTGAGCTAGAGTGAGATCCTACCTTGAAAAAAACAAAAAAAGGAAAAAAAAAAAAAAAAGAAATATCAAACTAATTATTAGGTTGGTTCTTAACCTCTTACATCAGCACCAGTCAGAATAAAGAATCATGACATGAAAACTTTAGTCTGTAGTTGTCTCAAAGCCCAACTCTTATAAAGAAATCATTCCTAGTAGATTATGACTTTATAGAAGAGGAGTTTGGGACCAAAATTTTATGATTAAACTAAATCTCCTAGTTCAATAAAAGAACCTACCGGAGATTTATGTCACTCACTTATTTAGAATTCGCTATCAGATAGGGCTGGGGAGATGGCTCAAATTTGTAAAAGCAAGCGTGAGGACCTGAGTTTGATCCCTAGCACCCATGTACAAACCTCGTCCATGCCTCCCTGTGACCCCAGCACTGACAGGAGATCACTGGGCTCCTTGGTCAGCAAGTCTAACTGAAAAATGGTACAAGCCCGGGTTCACTGAGACTGTCTGAGAGTAAGGCAGAGGAGCGATGGAGGACAACAGGAGCCCTCCTCTGGCCTCTGCACATGCTCTAGCAATACATGTGCACATGCCACACACACTCCACATACGCCAAAAAAAAGGTTACTACAATCTTGCATGAAAATGTAATTTTCACAAGCAGCAGCAACCTAGCCAAGTATGGCGAGTTTTTCTTGTAATTATAGCACTCCGGAGGCTAGGGCAGGTGGATTGTCTCAAAACAAAACAAACAACCCCTCCCCCCAACAAAACAATAAGAAGCCAAACCAAAAAAATTAGTTTATAACCGACAGTAAGTTAATGGTCCTAAAAGATAAAAATTACAACTAAGAATTTTCGTTTACCTAATTAACTGGATAGTGTCAAATAAGAGCCTGACCAATACAACAAAGATAAAGCTAAACTTCTGTTACTTGAGGTCAATCAACAGCTGTAGACTTGGCTCAGAGCTACCAACTTCTCAGAAAAGGTTCAAGAGTTACCATCTGGGAAGAGAAAGTGGCTGGTAGGAGGGGCAATGTGGTGATAACAAATTCCCATTCCCAAGATTCAGAGAAGTCATGTTTTAAAAATACCAACTGAAATAGGATTCCTTTGCTCAATGTGTTAAGATGAAAAAACAACTATCATTACCTGAAGCTTTTCCATTTTGTCATTTGCAGTTTTTTTTTTTTTTGAGGCAGGGTCTTCCTGTATCCCAGGCTGACCTGGAATTCACTCTGTAGTCTCAGGGTGGCCTAACAGTCACGGCGATCCTATATACCTCTGCTTCCCAAATGCTGGGATTAAAGGCAAGTTCCACCAAGCCTGGCTCTTTATAGTTTTAGTAGTGTTGGTTATATGTACCCTTTGGAAATAGAGCTCTAGCTTATTTATGAACAAAACAGCAGTAGCAGGAATACTGGTATTATTTATTGAGGTATTAAAATGAAACAACTAGTATTTATTATAATTTATTGTTTCTCATTCTACTTTTGACACAGATGAAATTATTGCTTATCTAGGGGCTTAAGGGTGAGGACAGTTGTAGAGAAGCATTTCTAAGACACATTCACGACCCACTCACTATCAGCTACAAGAAAATGGTTACTTGCTGAGACATCACAAAGCAACAAATGTGCTAGTACCAAGAGAACAGGCTGACAGTAAAGGGCTTTCAACCAACACTGGTTTTGAACTGACTCATTTGCTCCTTCAAACCATGTAACTATCTTTGTAGTGTCTGAGGGGATGTTTTACCACTTGTTTAATTTTGCATTTGAATAAAACAAATTGTCAGTGGTGATCTGATTAGTTATTTTATGAGCCCTTAAGGCATGTACATGCATACCTGTGTGCACATGTGTATGTGTAAGCCATAGTCAAGTTTAAGTTGGGCGTCAGTTGTGCTCTATTCCTTGAGACAGGGTTCTCCATGAACTCAGACCTCACTAATTCAGTGAGCAAGCTGGCAGCCAGTGGCTCCCAAGGATTTCATCTGTTCTCCTAGCTCTGTGATTATAGGTGAATGCCACACCAGACATTTTATGTGGGCTCGGGAGATCCAAACTAAGGTCCTCATGCTTTTATGGCAGGTGCCTTACCCACTGAGCCATCTCGTGGACCTCTTTTCTGTCTTGAGACAAGGTGTCATTCTGTTGCCCAGGCTGGCCTGCAACTCTTGGCAAGTTTTCTTTCTCAGTCTCCAGAGTTGGGATTACAATCCAACTCTTCTCCCTCAGATACGCAGTATTAACAAGTAAACCACTGTTTCTCTAACCTCTAATTAATGAAAGCCAAATAATTTAGATAGAGTACAACTTATATGTGGTTATTTATATTCAGACTACCTCAGCTTCCTCTACATGACATCACCCTGATGATCTTGTTCTATAACCAGGCCTATCCTTTTCAGACCAGTCCCTGCATGCATTTCTGATAAGCTGAGGCCCCAGCCTACAATCACACTATTAAGTTTCCTGTTAAGAAATGAATGAAACAAGGAGTCTGGGTTATTCAAGTAGGAGACAAGTGGATGTCATTGCGTTACGATAACATTCACTTGAATCTTGGGAAATTTCTCAAATACAGAAACAAAAATAAGATATTCAGAATAGCAATAGGAATGATATATGATGATTCTGTGACATGCCACTTAGTTCCTGGAAAACCACTTCACCTATTACTTAGGTAGGTTACATGTGGCACAGCCTTTGGGAAATCCTGGGAGTTTGCATTTGCCATAAGGCTGATATATTAAAAAAGCAAAAGGCAACTGGAGAGATGGCTTGGCAGTTAAGTCTCTTGCCTGCGAAGCCTAAGGACCCATGTTTAACTCCCAAATCCTATGTTAGCCAGACACACAAAGGTGAGGCAAGTGCAAGGTCGCACATGCCCGTTAGGTGGTGCAAGTGTCCCAAGTTTGCTTTCAGTGGCTGAGGCCCCTGGTGTGCCAATTCTCTCTCTTGCTGTAAATGACCAAAAAGAAAAAAGAAGAGGGGAAACTACTAAGGAACCTGAAATGGTCTGAGCTCAATTCCCTAGTACTCAAATAAAGTCAGACACACAAAGTGTCATGCGTGTAGAATTTGTTTGTAGTGGCAAGAGGCCCTGGCACATCCATACTCTCTCTCAAATAGTTTTTTGAGGCAGGGTCTCACCCTAGCCCAGGCTGACCTAGAACCCACTCTGTAGTCCCAGGCTGGCCTTGAACTTAGGGATCCTCCTAACTCTGCCTCCTGAGTGCTGGGATCAAAGGTGTGTGCCAGCATGCCCAGCAAAAATTTTTTTCTTAATATTTTTAAATTTTTTATAGAGAGGCGCGAAGAGAGCGAGAGCGAGAGAGAGTGAGCAAGAGAGCGCACATGGCAGGACTTCTAGCCACTGTAAATGAACTCCAGACGCATGTGCCATCTTGTGCTTCTGGCTTACATGGGTCCTGGGGATTCAAACCTTACTCTTTTTTTCTTTTTTTCCCCTGAGGTGGAGTTTCATTCAAGCCCAGGCTGACCTGGAATTCACTATGTAGTCTCAGGCTGGCCTCAAACTCACAGTGATCCTCCTACCTCTGCCTCCTAAGTGCTGGGATTAAAGATATGTGCCACCACACCCGGCAAACCTTAGTCTTTTGGCTTTGCAGGCAACCGCCTTAACTGCTAAGCCATCTCTCCAGCCCTTTTTTTCTTTTTAGAAAAAGAACCTGAAATGAAGGCTCATTCTGTGATAATGACATGATGATGATTAGAAAGAGAATCAGAGCAACACCATGTTCAAGAACAACTGGAGGGAGACCAATTGCCCTTCAACTCTTGTTCACCTTGACATTCCAATGTTCACAGGTTAAAGGAGGGGCAGTATAGAGGGGTTAAGATATACATAAAACCTTTGGTGGGGGGCTGGAGGTGATGGTTCAGTGGATAAGGCACTTCCATGCAAAGCCTGACTGCCTGGGTTCAATTCTCCAGTTCCCATGCAAAGCCAGATGCACTAAGTGGCACCTGCATCTGGAGTTTGTTTGCAGTAGCTGGATGCCCTGGTACACCCATATTCTCTCTCTCCTTGTAAATAAATAAATAAAAATAAGAGAGAGAGAGACACCTTACTCTTCCTTCTGAGCCTGGCTCCCCTTTCTTATACTGCTCATATTCCTGACATTGTTACTATGAGGAACCCAACTTGAAGTGAAGTAAAGTGGCACACAAACTTGAAAACAAATTTTATTAGAGATTTCCAATTCTGTTAAAGTGGCAGGCCAGTTCCTTTCACAATTAGTTCTCAGAAGGGACCTACTGGATCCAGAGATCCCCAAACCCAAATCAAAAAGAAACAGCTTTTAGACTGGTTTGGAATGTACAGCCATTGATGTCAGCTGCTCTCAGAAATAGGCCCATCAATGTCTGCGGGAATTAGGTGGGATGGAGTCAATGCACACAGAACAACACTTCTTTAAATAAGTTATCTGGTTGGGCAAAGTTACTCACTCCTTAGAAAATACAGTAAGGTAACAAGTCCCAGTTGGCAGAGATGTGGTACAGCACCAATTTCACTGTGGGATCCAGGGGTCAGCAGTTACTGGCTTATGGCACACAAAATAAGAGCAGTTACTGGAAGTGAGAGGGAATGTGAATGGCAGGGAATCTGCCAGTCCTACCCAGCCTCTTTATTCTGGCTGAAAGTACAGGTTGTACACTGCAGCATCTTTGGGAGGACATTTGACAATTACAAAACAGAAATCCCCGTCTTATAACCCAGAAAGTCCATGTCTCATGAAGAGGACTGGTCAGGGTTCCCACGGAGGACTGCGTCTCCCATCCACTTCTGTCTCCACATGATACAAGACATCAGCCAGTGTGTGTTCCACCACGGCACCCCAGCCCATGTCACTCATCTGTATGAGGAATGAGAAACAGGAAAGTGGGCGATTAAAAGAGACAGAGTAAACAATAAAGTTGCCAAAGATATATGTACATATTTCAGTATTACTCACAGGGTGGTAAGTGAGATCCTTGGGAGGATACTTGAAGCATGGTCCAAAGTTAATGGAAACCTGTGGTAAATTCAGTTCAAGCAGACATGGAAAAAAAAAAAGTGGAAAAAAGAAAACACCGAAGTTCACTTAACAGGGAATTATTTTCACTTTATTTTTTATTTTTTTATTTTTTGGTTTTTTGAGGTAGGGTCTCACTCTAGCTCAGGCTGACCTGGAATTCACTATATAGTCTCAGGGTGGCCTTGAACTCAGTGATCCTCCTACCTCTGCCTCTCGAGTGCTGGGATTAAAGGCGTGCACCACCATGCCCAGCCATTATTTTCACTTTAAATGAAGCTATGGGAGCTGGGCATGGTGGTGCAGGTCTATAATACCAGTATGCAGTTAGGAGCATGAGTCTGAGGTAAGAGTTACTTATGACAGGTCATTAAACATGTGACACTAATACTGATTCTGGTGTAGACTTAGTACACTTAATACTGAGGAAGGAGACCATGAATGGAGCCTAAGGGCAGTGCATAGTATGATCTTTAACTCAGCAAAGATTTCCCAAAGACCCCGGTGTTTGTGGACCACAGTGATAGCAGTGGCATGTTTCTGTCACTCTGAGGCTGTTCAGATTTCCTTCCAAAACTCAATCTATGGCTCTTTCATCACAATCCATTTATATACTTCCCTCAAATTCTGTGCACAAAATAAACACAGGATACATACCGTGCAGCTCTTGTACAATGAGATGGCCGGAAAGTAAACTCCCTCAAAAATATCTTTGTAAGCCACACCTTGATTGACACCATTTTTATAAAATATTATCTGAAATGAAGATCATGGTTTTATTTCAGAATTAAGAAACAAAACTTGGAGCACAGTTAAATAATACCTGACGGGAATGTTCTTGTTTCAGTAATGTATCTCATAACAAGTTCTTACCTGTATATAATACTTTAGATTTAAGTAAAATCAACCAAAACATGTACTATTTTAGGTTTCTTACTTGCTTCCTGAATTCTCATGCTACATATACCAGACACTTTTACAACCTATCAGAGTATACTATATTTATAAGTAAGCTGGCCTGCCTATGCCTACACCTACACACACACATTCTCTATCTTCAGGAAAACTTTTCTGTCCAGCAAGAGCTGTCTTTTCCTTGGCTAACTCATCCATAGATCTATTAATCCTTTCACGTATATAATATTTTTCCCCTAAGAACAACTATTATTTGTTTTTCTCCCACACTTGTTAGAGACACGGGTGGCTTTACAGAATTTTTATAGGAAAATGTATCCAGTTCATAATTTTATTCCACCCCTCTCCCCTTTCTTTTGATTTCTGGTGCTGAGATTGACTCTGATTATGCTGTGACCTAGAGATAGGTAGACATGTTCCCTGGGAAGGGGAGGCAGACAGTTTTCTAGAGCAGTGAACCATCTCAGCCCCTGGTGGTTCTAGATCACACAGCAAAGTGTCCCTGGTTAGTCTTGTACCTCCCTTTGTGCTTGCTATCTTCTCTAATACAGAACAGGCCATCTGACTTGCTTCACTCTCTAGCATTCCTTATTAAGGTACTCTCTCTCACCCTCTCCCTCTCTCCCCCCCCTTTATATATATACAATTTTTTTTTTTTGAGGAAGGTTCTTGCTCTAGCCCAGGCTGACCTAGAATTCACTATGTCCTCTCAGGCTGCCTTCAAACTCATTGTGATCCTCCTTCCTCTGCCTCCCAAGAGCTGGGATTAAAGGCATGTGCCACCACAGCCAGCTAATTACACTCTTTTCACAACCATGCCTCTAACATCATGGCTCACAGCAGGCAGGGTTGTGAGCTTGTTCACAGTTGTTGGCAGCTGTTAACCAAAACTCCCACCAGTCTCATTTAAGCCTCATTTGCCTCTTTTTTATCATTACCCATCTCAATCTCCAAAGACTCTCATTATTCTGACATTTTTATGAGCATGACTCACCTCACTATGGGGAGTTTGTTTTAGGCTCTTCTCTGCTTTGTCCACAAAGTCTTTTTCTTCAAAATACAAATAACTCTTGAACTTTATCAAAGCCTTGAAAACCCAGTAAGAAAAAAGAAAAAAGACATATTACAGCTGCATCACCATGGAGAAAATATCTGACTTTACAAATAGCACAGAATCCTTGGACTCTACCACAAAGTCCCAAGTCTTCCAGGTCAAAAGTCAGAGCTTGAACTACTGAGTCTTTAAACTTTTTAAAAATTTTTTATTTGTGTGTGTGTGTGTGTGTGTGTGTGAGAGAGAGAGAGAGAGAGAGAGAGAGAGAGAGAGAGAGAGAGAGAACTGTGTGTGTGTGTGTGTGTGTGTGTGAGAGAGAGAGAGAGAGAGAGAGAGAATTGGCATACCAGGTCCTCTGCCACTGCAATCGAACTCCAGATCCCTGTGCCACCTAGTGGGTATGTATGACCTTGCGCTTTCCTCACCTTTGTGAGCCTGGCTTACATGGGATCTGGAGAGTCAAGCATGGGTCTTTAGGCTTTGCAGGCAAGTGCCTTCACCACTAAACCATCTCTCTAGCCCTACTGAATCTTTCTTAAACATTATCAGCCGGCCATGCTTGTTATACATTTTCTAAAAATGGCCCTTAGTAAGACAATTTGTGAGCAAACAGATACACACAGACACACTTTAAGGCTTATAAAAGAATGTAAATTAATTGAAAAATTAAATTATTGAAAATAAGGATAATTTTACAGAGCCTAAAAATTCTTATTCAGTAACATTTTTGAGGGCTACTTTCTTCCTTATTAATTTCCTAATTCTCCCAGATGGTCTCTGGGTCACCTTTTTCTTGCTGGTGGATCATTTGTACATAAAAATGGCATTTAAAAAATTTAAAAAGCCAGGCTACAGAGATGGCTCAGTAGCTGAAGGTGCTTGCTTGCAAAAGCCTGATGGCCCAGGTTCAATTCCTCAGTGGCCACATAAAGCTAGCTGCACGAAGTAGCACGTGCATCTGGAGTGTGTTTGCGGTGGCTGGAGGCCCTGGTGTGTCCATATCACTCTCTCCTCTCTTGCCTCTGTTTTTCCCTCAAATAAATAAAATATTTTTAAAAAAATTTATCCAGATATAGTGGCATACACGTTCAATACCAGCAGAAGTATGAGGATTGTCAGGAACTCAAGGCCAGCCTATGACTACAGAGTTCCAGGTCAGCCAGGGCTAGAGTGAGACCCCACCTTGAAAAAAAAAAAAAAAGCCAGGTGTGGTTGCTCATACCTTTAATCCCAGCACTTGGGTTGCTGAGGTAAAAGGATCATGGTGAGTTGGAGGCCAGCCTGGGCTACAGAGTGAGTTCCAGATCAACTGGGCCACAGTGAGACCCTGCCTCAAAAACCAAAAAGAAAACTTAATCTCTTAGCATGAAAATGAAAATATTGCTTAATTCCTTCACCCTGTCTCACCCCAGTGCCTTTCAAAAAAAAAATCAATTATTGTCCTGGTGTCTTGGTATTGTTTCAGAAATTCTAAAGCGTATTTCCAAAATTAAAACACGAGAAGGGCTGGAGGGATGGCTTAGCAGTTAAGGTGTGTGCCTGCAAAGCCAAAGGACCCTGATTCAATTCCTTAGGACCCATGTTAGCCAGATGCACAAGGGGGCGCATGCATCTGCAGTTCGTTTGCAGTGGCTGGACGACCTGGCGTGCCCATTCTCTCTCTCTCTCCCCCTTCCCTCTCTCTCCCCCTCCCTTTTTCTCTGTCAAATAAATAAAAATATTTTAAAAAACAAGAACAAAAAAAACCCCACACCAGATAAACACACATGGCATCATACTACAATTTATATTTAAGATTATTATTTTTTTAAATTTATTTATTTTATATTTATTTGAGAGGAAGGGGGGACAGAGAGAGAGAGAATGGGTACTCCAAGGCATCCAGCCACTGCAAATGAACTCCAGACGCATGTGCCCCTTTGTGCATTTGGCTTATGTGGGTCCTGGAGAATTGAACTGGGATCCTTTGGCTTTACATGCAAACACCTTCTTAACCACTAAGCCATTTCTCCAGCCCATATTTGAGACCATTTTATATGGGGCTTTTGAACAAATTCAGTGTTCTATTGTATGCACATGTCATATACTAACAATTTATCCTTAACCTACTGGAATGGGTTCAGTTCCCCAGTACCCATGTAAAGCCAGATGCACAAAAGGGTGCTTATGTCTGGAGTTCATTTGCAATGGGGCAAGTATCTCTGGCATGCCTAGACTCTCTACCTGGTGTCTCAAGTAAATAAATAAAAATATTAAAAAAGAGCTGGAGAGATTTCTTAATGGTTAAGGAACTTGCCTCCAAAGCCAAAGGACCTAGGTTCAATTCTCCAGAACCCATGTAAGCCAGATGCACAAGGGAATGCATGCATCTGGAGTTGTTTGCAGTGGTGAGAGGCGCTGGCATGCCTATTCTCTCTCTTTACCTGCCTATTTCTCTTTCTCAAATAAATAAACATTGGGAAAAAAAAACCCACAACAAAATAAAAAGATTCCCATATACATCAGCATACAAAGTGAGACCCTGTCTCAGAAAAACACAAAACAAAACCAAAAAGTAGTTTTCTACACTATCTTTTAAGTTTCTGAGGACTTTTGTGTTATATAAAACCAGGCATCAAGTCCATCAGTGAGGCCATAGAAGCCCCTAAAACAATATAGGCTATTGCCCTTGGTTGCCTACCAAAACTAGATGTTAGTCTCTAGTGCTCAAGGCCTTGCTTGCTTTGGTTGTGGGGCGTAGGGAAACCAAACTAGAGCTGAGCTAGAAGCTGCCTCTCTGCTGGCTGGCTCTCATAGTGGTGGGGGAGCAAACCATCAGTCTTGCCCAGCTGTGGGCCTGTGTGCTCCACAACCAACTTGCTAGGGAAGATGTGCCCACTGGTACAATAGTGGCATGACTGTTACAGGAATAAACAACTACTCTCTGACTGGATTTGAGGCCCATTCCATGGGAGAGAACCCACGTCTGATAATGCAAACCTGGTCAAAAGTATGTCGGAAGCAACACCCTAGGGGGAAATCTATTACTGTTAGGGTCAAACTGCCTTCTAATAGTATGTTTATGGGCTGGACAGATGGCTTAGAGGTTAAGGTGTTTGCCTGCAAAGCCAAAGGACCTCGGTTCAATTCCCCAGGACCCACGTAAGCCAGATGCACAAGGTGGCACATGCTTCTGGAGTTCATTTGCAGTGGCTGGTAGCCCTGGCACATCTATTCTCTCTCTCTCTCTCTCTTACTCTGCCTCTTTCCCTCTCTCAAATAAATAAATATAAAAATATTTTAAATAGTATGTTTATACCTATAGATTAGTGCTCTCAGCTTCAAACACAGATGTACACACAAGTAAATAAAGTAAAAATAAAATTAAAGAAGAAATAAACCATTAAAAAAAACCCACATAGGACTACACAGATGGCTAAGCAGTTAAGGTGCTTGCCTGCAAAGCCTAAGGACCCAAGTTTGATTCCTCAGTACCCACATAAAGCCTGATGCACAAGGTGGCGCATGCATCTGGAGTTCGTTTATAGTGGCTGGAGGCCCTGGTATACCCATCCCTTCTACCGCTCTCAAATAATTAAATAAAATATTTTCAAAAACCCCAACCATCAGTGAGCTACATATTAATGGTTCCTTTTTTTTAATGTTTGTTTTTTTTTGTTTGTTTTTTTGAGGTAGGGTCTCACTCTAGTCCAGGCTGACCTGGAATTCACTATGTAGTCTCAGGGTGGCCTTGAACTCACGGCAATCCTCCTACCTCTGCCTCCTGAGGTCTGGGATTAAAGACGTGCGACACCACGCCCGGCTATCTTAATGGTTCTTGATGGCAGAACCTGAGATGGAGAATACTGTGTGATACAATTAATAAAGTGAGATACTATGTCAGGTTTGTGGCATAAAGGTAGTTACTTAGCATGTGCAAAGCTCTGGGTTTCAGCAAAGTGAAAAATAATATAAAATATGATCTTGGGCTGATTACTTTACAAAGAACTTTGGAGGGCATCATGATACAATTAAAGACCCACTCTAAAGCTACAATTATTAACACTAGTACTGGCACAAATAGATCACTGGAACAAAATCCATAAACAAACTTCTTTTAATATGGTCATCTGATTTCACCACAGAAATTGGAAAAAAAAAAGATTAATAAATCATGCTGGAATAACTGGATAGCCCCATGGAAAAATAACCTTTTCTTCTACATCATACACAAAAAATAACTCATAGTGGGTAAAAGCCCTCGTGCAAGGGCTAAAAGCATATTTTCAAAGGAAAACACAGGAGGATATACTCATGACTTGAAGGGACCCAAAGATCTGTAAGTCACAGAAATAAATATATGAAAGAAAAATATGATAAATCAGAATTCAAAAAATTAAATTGGAGATTGGAAAGGTGGCTCAGCAGTTAAAGACGCTTGCTTGCAAAGCTTGTAGGGCTGGGTTTGATTCCCCAATACCCATGTAAAGCCTAATGCACAAAGTGTCACATGCATCTGGAGTTTGTAGTGGCAGAAGGCCCTGTTGTGCCCATTCTCTTTCTCTGCTTGCAAATAAATAAATTAATTAATTAACCCCAGCATTGGGGAGGCAGAGGTAATAGAACTGCTGTGAGTTTGAGGCCACCCTCAGACTACATAGTGAATTCTACGTTGGCCTCAGCTACCTCGAAAAACCAAAACACAATTTAAAAAATTACTTAGGTTCACCAGAGATACCATTAGGAACATGAATTGAGCTAGGGATATGGCTCAGTAGCAGAGTGTTTGCCTAGCATGTACATCATCCTGGGATCCCAAACTCTGGGAAAACATTTTTTTTTTTTTTTTAAAGAACACCATATCTGAGGCCAGGCTTGCTGGCTCCTGCCTTTAATATCAGTACTTGGGGGGGGGGGGGGGCGCTAAAGTAGGAGGATTGCTGTGAATTCAAAGCCAACCTACAGAGTAAGTTCTAGGTCAACCTGAACTACAGTGACAGCCTGCCTCAAAAGAACAAAAACAAAACAATAAAAACCGTATCTGACCAAAGTCTTAAAATGTGTTCAGTTTAGTTAAAACAAATTTTGTATCAAAAGAAAAATATAAACAAGGAGGTGGGTATGGAGGAGCACGCCTTTAATCACAGCACTTGGGAGGCAGAGGTAGGAGGATCACCATGAGTTTAAAAAAAAAAAAAAAACAAGCCCTAGGGGTGTAACATCTGCTAAATGTATATACTATGCTCACCAAAATTCCCAGCAAGCACTTCTCTTAATGTTCACACCCATATATTAATGCTACTCTCATTTTTTTTTTTTTTCGAGGTAGGGTCTCACTCTAGCCCAGCCTGACCTGGAAGTCACTCTGTATTCTCAGGGCAGCCTTGAACTCATGGTGATACTCCTACCTCTGCCTCCTGAGTGCTGCGATTAAAGGCGTGCACTACCATGCCTGGCTCTACTCTCACTTTTGGTTAGAGAACCTTCTCTTTTCAGATGGCAGTGGCCTTGGGATGACTCAGAAGGCACCATGGTGCTGAGAAGAAGTGACAGAAGAGTACTCAGCACTGAAATATCTGTATCACACCATCCAAGGCTCAGGGTCCATTGCAGAAGAGGTGGCGGGAAGAATGTAAGAGCCTAAGGAAAGGTAGGACTCCTTACCACGTGCTCCTCCAAACACAAAATGTCCTGGATATCCATGACCACACAGTGCCTGACACTACCTACACAAGACCATCATAATAGGAGGAAAAGATGATGACATCAAAATAAAAGAGAGACTGATTGAGAGGGGGAGGGGATATGATGGAGAGTGGAGTTTCAAAGGAGAAAGTGGAGGGAGGGAGGGAATTACCATGTGATATTGTTTACAATTATGGAAAAAACAAAACAAAACTAATGACATGCACCCTGCAGTCCTGAGGGCTAATTTTCCCAGTGATACATAACCAATGGGAGGAAGAATGAATGAATACCAAGTTAATGGTAGGATTTAAACGAGGGAGGCAGAGGTAGAAGGCCTGCTGTGAGTTCAAGGTCAGCTTAAGCCACAGAGTAAGTTCTAGTACACCACAGGCTAGACTGCAAACCTACCTCAAGAAAAAAATGTATAGAATTTAGGTGAGGGTATTCAGGCACAAACCCTTAAATTCTTTCAACTTTATTATGTTGCACAATGTTGATAATTAAATATGGGGGAAAACGAAAACTGAGGGTTACCATCCCGAAAGAACACAGGCTGCGCTATAGGAACCAGCTGCCATAGGTCTGAAAAGCCAGGAAGCCCTTATGGGAGGACAATCTCACCTTATCTTTGTAAGTATCAGGCAGGGACTTGGCTGTCTCTGTGTCTTCAGGAAGATTGATATAAAATCCCAGGACATCTCCCTGTCCATAGCCAGATGAGTAGTGCTTGCCAATAGACTGGTGGAACTTGGTTCCCTTTTTACTCCTCCAAGAATAGCTAAATTTATCATAACCTAAGGGAGCTTGAAGGTTACCTGTCCCAATAAAAAGACACATGGAAGTCAAAGGACTGCAAGTCAATTCTGCTTTGCTAAAGAAAAATGGTTCTATTTTTCATTTCATGTTTTTGGCCCAAGTTTTTAAATTGCTTACATTCCAAACTGACCATTCAGGAACAAAATTTTATGCCCATAATCTGGTAAACCAGAAATCTTAAACCCCAAGTCAGATGAATGTAAATTTCTCTACTTGTGTGCCATCCACATTACCTGTTACCTTAGGTAAGCCCCAGCTTACCTAAGGGCTGGGACCAGCCCAGTCTGGCAGCAGTGTCTGGTGGCATCTCATCCACAGTGATTTCAAAGTACCAGGCACCCTTCCGCACCCCATGAGATGCTCGGACCATGGAGTAGCCCTTCTCTCCAACAACAGTCAGACGGTCATCAGAGATCTTTAGCTGGGGAGCTGCAGTGATGGAGATTCAAAAGGAGAGAGCTGTGGGTTATTTGAGGCACTCAAGAGACATGAGACTCTTATCTTCCAGTACTGACAACATAAAAAGTGAAATTATCATGTCAAGGGTTTTAAAATACTAGTTCAAGAGAGTCTAAGATTTTTTTCAGGGATTAGTTGGGAAGAAGCAGTTTAGTGAGATGAGCAGGTAATGAGGATTGAATAGATATGATCAAAATATATTATATACATGCATGAAATTGTCAAAAATTAAAATTTTTAAAGAGAGCCAGGTGTGGTGGCTCACACCTTTTGATTGCTAAGGTAGAATAGCTGTAAGTTCAAGGTCAGTCTGGCCTACAGTGAGAACTTGCCTCAAACAAATGAACAGTCCCTTCAGCCAATTCCCCTAAATGCTATCATCTATAACCATACACAATAATCAAAACCAGAAAATTGGGTTGGGAAGAAGGCCTAGTAGTTAAAGGCCCTTGTTTGCAAAGCCAGTTTTCTCAGGTTCAATTCCCAAGCTATCTATGTAAGCTGGACACAAAATGTGGTGCAGGCATCTTGTCTTCATTTGCAATGGCAAGAGGTCCTGGCATGCTAGCACCCCCACATGCGTGTGCAAATAGACAGAAAAAAAAAATTTTTTTTTTTTGGTTTTTCGAGGTAGGGTCTCACTCTAGACCAGGCTGACCTGGAATTCACTATGGAGTCTCAGGGTGGCCTTGAACTCATGGCAATCCTCCTACCTCTGCCTCCCACGTGCTGGGGTTAAAGGCATGCGCCACCACGCCTGGCTGATAGAAATTTTTTAAAAAGGCTAAGATGGGGCTGAAGAGATGACTCTGTGGTTAAGGTGCTTGTTTGCAAAGCCTAACAGTTTTGAGTTTGATTCCCCAGTACCCATAAAGCCAGATGCACAAAATGGTGCATGCATTTGGAGCTCCTTTGCAGAAGGTAGAGGCCCTGGTACACCTTTCTCCCCTCCCCCCTTGTAAATAAAAAATAGTAGAATCGGGCTGGAGAGATGGTTTAGTGCGGTTAAGGCACTTGCCTGAGAAGTCTAAGATTCTATGTCCTAAGTTCTATGTCCCAGAACCCAAGTAAACCTGCACAAGGTGATGCATGTGCACAAACACATCTGTTTGACTGCAATGCCTGGAGGCCCTGGCATGCCAATTCTTTCTCACAAAAAAAATTACAAAATAAAATAGGGCTGGAGAGATGGCTTAGCAGTTAAGGCACTTGCCTGTAAAGCCTAAGAAATCCAGGTTCAATTCCCCAGTACCAGATGCACATGGTGGCATAAGTGTCTCAAGTTCGCTTGTAGTGGCTAGCGGCCCTGGAGAGCCCGTTTTCTCTCTTTCTCTTTCTCAAATAAATAAATAAAATATTGAAATGAAAATTTTTAAAATTTATCTGAGAGATAGTGAGTGAGAATGGGAGTGCCAGAGCCCCTTGTCACTGTAACAAATACCAAATTGCATGCTCCATTTTGAGCATCTGCCTTTATGTGGGTACTAGGGAATTAAACCTCGGACAGCAGGCTTTGCAAGGAAACACCTTTAAACTACTGAGCCCTCTCCCAAGCCCAAGGGACTCATATCTTGTGACATGTCAACTTCCCAAAAGGTCATTAACAGATAACTATTTAAATATGGTTCCAGGTGTCATCACAAATTCAGTTATGGTCATAGGCATATGTACAGTATTCAAATGCCTACTTCTGTCTCCTGAGGAACTATGGAATCACAGATATGCACTACCTCTGGTTTGGATGTGGTTTGAGTATGCCCCCTTAGAGGTCCATGCACTGGAAGTTTGGTCCCCATGTGGTGATACTGACTGAGGCTATGGAACCTTTAAAGTTCCATCTAATGTGAGTTAATTAGGTCATGGGGTACTGCCCTCAAAAAGGTCTTGTGGAACTGGAAAGTTCCCGAGAATGGTTGTTATAAAGGAAGGCTGGCTGTAGTGGCTGACTCTGCTTCCTGTGTTGCCATATGGACTCCTTCTCTGGCACATGCTCCCACCATGACACTATCTGCTATTCTGAAGTGTGGCCAGAGGACCTCGTAAGAGCCTAGCAAATGCTAGTGCTATGTTCTTAGACCTCCAAAACTAAGCTAAATGAACTCTTTCTTCTGTATAAAGTATCTAGTAAAGGTATTTTATTATAGCAACACAATACAGAAGAGGACAATACTAATGCCTTCATAGCTAAACAGCATCTCCTATTAAAGGAGTCAGGGATGTGTGGGGGAGCATGGTTTACTAGGCAGGATGGAGGTTTGGGAGGACATGGAAAATTAAGATCAGCCAGGAATATGATGCTAGAAGATGGGGTACTTGGGAAAAAAAAGGAGAGTTTGGCCAGAAGTATGCTATGGGGGTGGATACTGCTGTACCCAGAAGACAGGCTATTACAGGAAAATCCAGTGCCAGGGAGGGCCACCACCCAGTGAGCTGTTCATCACGGAGGGTCCTATGACACCCCAAACAATACGAGTTATTGCTAACGCTTCTGGTTGTCCACCAGAACTAGACAGTAAGACCCCATACGCTTTGTTGCAGAACACCAAGAGATCAAGCTATATCTGAGCTGAAGGCTCCTCCCTGCTGGCTAGCTGTCACAGTGCTTGGAAAGTGCTATGGAGGCTTCTGGAGGAGAAAAACTATCAAGATTCTTAACCAGCAGTGGACACTGCAAATTACACTACTGACCAGCTAGGAAAGATATGCTCACTGATGCAATATAGTGGCTATCTGTTATTGGGGTAACCAACTGCTCTCTGCTTGGCTTTGAGGTCCACTCCATGGGAGGGAATTCATGCCTGGTACTGAAAATCTAGCAAAAGCCTATAGCTGGGAAGGTCATAGGCTCTAGGGGGAAGCTACTATTGTTGTTTGGCTAAATGGGATATACTGTGTCCATCAAATTGCTCTATAAATATTTATGCATATGACCTAGATTAGTGACACTCTCACTTCTGGTCAGAGAGACTTTTTGCAGACAGCAGTGACTTCTGGGGAGTCTCAAAACTTGTCAAAGTACAAAGAAGTGACAGTTGTGTGCTCAGCATTGAGACATTTCTATCACAGCTCCAAGGGTCAAAGAACACTGCAGAAAAGGTAGCAGAAAAAATACAAGAGACAAAGAGGAGATGGAGAGGAGTGCTTTGCTGTCTTCTGTACATGAAATAACCATTTCATGAATTGGCCATTGCATTCATAACCTCATAGTACTGTTATTATCTGCACCAGACTTGTCAAAATAGTGACATCTAAGCCAGGCATGGAGGTGCACACCTTTAATTCCAGCACTCAGGAGGCAGAGGTAGGACTGCCAAGAGTTCAAGGCCAACCTGAGACTACATAGTGAATTCCAGGTCAGCCTGGGCTAGAGTAAGACCCTACCTCAAAAAACAAAACAACTAGGCCTATCAACATGTCATGGGATGGAGAAAGAAAACACACACACACACACACACACACACAAATAGAGGGATTAGTTGGAAAGAAGAGTCCAGTGGAAGGGGATGAGAAACAAAAGAAAGTAATGGGAGGAGATTATGATAAATTCATTATCCACATGTATAAGAATTGTCAATTAAAAGTAAGTAAAATTTTAAAAACCCTAAAAAACAAAGAGACTTAGCCAGATGCACAAGGTGGTGGTAAAGTGCATCTGGAGTTCATAAACTAGAGACCCTGCCATGCCCATTCTCTGCCTGCCAATAAATAAATAAATAAACAAATAAATAAATGTATATATTAAAAAAAGAAACTTAACACTGAGACTACATAGTACATAGTGAATTTCAGGTCAGCCTGAGCTAGAGGGAGACCCTATCTTGAAAAACCAAAAACTTCTTAATGCTTAATGGAGGTATATGTTGGGTCCATATTCTCCAAATATTTTCCCATATATATGTATATTTATATGCGCATGTGCTTGTGTGTGTATTTAAATATTTAATTTATTTATTTATTTGGGGGAGAGAGGAAGAAGCAGAGAGAGAGAAAGGGTGCGCCAGGGCCTCCAGCCACTGCAAACTAACTCCAGACACATGTGCCCCTTGTGCATCTGGCTTACGTGGGTCCTGGGGAAATCAAACAGAGGTCCTTAGGCTTTGCAGGAAATTGCCTTAACTGCTAAGCCATTTCCCCAGCCCTGAAGATATATACATATTTAAATATATTTTATTTATTTATGTGAGAAAGAGGCAGAAGAGAATGGGAACGCCAGGGCCTCTAGCCACTGCAAACAAACACCAGACACATGTGCTACCTTGTCATCTGGTTTATGTGGGTACTGGGGAATGGAACCTGGGTGCTTAGGCTACACAGGCAAGCAAGCACCTTAACTGCTAAGCCATCTCTCCAGCCCTGAAGGTATTTTTAAAAAATTATTTATTTACTTATTTTCGTGTGTGTTTAAGGGTACTTCAGTGTCTTTTGCCATTGCAAATGAAGGCCAGATGCACGTGTCACTTTCTGTGTCTGGCTTTATGTGGGTGCTGGGGAACTGAACTGGGCCAGCAGGCTTTGCAATCAAGTGCCTTTATGAGCCATCTCCTCAGCCTCTACAAAACTTCATTTTAAAACCTATCTATCTATCTATCTATCTATCTATCTATCTATCTATCTATCTATTTATCTATCTATCATTTATTTGATAGAGGGAAAGAGGGAGGGAGGAGGGAGAGACAGAGAGAGAGAGAGAGAATGAATATGGGTACGCCAGGGCTTCCAACCACTGTAAACGATATCCAGACGCATGTGCCACATTGTGCATCTGGCTTACGTGGGTCCTGGGGAATCGAACCGAGGTCTTTTAGCTTCGCAGGCAAACGCCTTAACCACTAAGCTATCTCTCCAGCCCCTCTGCAAAACTTTCAAATCATTATTTAACATTCAGAATACGTTGAATTTTGGAGCACTCTAAAATTTCAGATTAGGGACCCTTAGCATGAAGTATTTACCAATTTAATTTCCTAGTTTTGATTAAAGGTATTGTGGTTGGATGTTACACTGATATTCTCTGTATGCTTCTTCCTCTCTGTCTCAAGTAAATAAACAAAAATATTTGTTTTTATTTATTTACTTGCAAGTAGAGAGAGAAAGAAGGTAAAGACAGAGAGAATGAGTGCATCAGGGCCTTCAGTAACTGCAAATGAACTCCAGATACATGCACCACCCTGTGCATCTGGCTTTACGTAGGCACTGGGGAATCAAACTCTGGTCCTTAGGCATTGCGCTACTCCATCTCTCCAGCCCCTAAAAATATTTTTTAAAAATATTTTTAGTTTTATTTATTTATTTGAGAGAGTCAGAGAGAGGGAGAGAGAGAGGAAGGAAGAGAAAGAATGGGCATGCCAGGGCTTTTAGCCATTGTAAATGAACTCCAGACACATGTGCCACATTATGCATCTGGCTTACGTGGGTGCTGGGGAATCGAACCTGTGTCCTTTGGCTTTGCAGGCAAGCATCTTAACTGCTTAACACCCATTCTCTCTCTCTCTCTCAAATAAATAAATTATATACATACATACATACATACATACATACATACACACACACCCCACCCATGGCCAAAAGTTAAAAAAAAAAAAACAAACACAGGGCTGGGTATGCTGGTGTATGTCTTTAATCTAGTACTTGGATTTTTTTTTTTTTTTTTTTTTTTTCGAGGTAGGGTCTCACTCTAGCCCAGGCTGACCTGGAATTCACTATGTAGTCTCAGGGTGGCCTCGAACTCCCAGCAATCCACCTACCTCTGCCTCCCAAGTGCTGGGATTAAAGGCGTGCGCCACCATGTCCGGCTTAATCCCAGTACTTGGGAGGCAGAGGTAGGAGGACTGCTTTGAGTTCAAGGCCAGCCTGGGACTACAGAGTAAGGTCAGCTTGGCTAGAGTGAGACCCTATCTTGAAATAAAAAACTAAGATATAAGATGCCCAAAATTTATAGGAAAAGGAAGAGACAAATTATTTCTTCATGTGGTCTAAATCTAGTTAGAAATGAGTGGTGGGGTGATGGTAACAGACTGAGATATGTATGTAATCCTAGACAGGTAAATGCTGATAGCAAGCTGTTCAAAATAACCACTCAAGGAAGGTATACATGATCATTAATAACATACATACCTCGATCGTGAAGGGCTAACAAAACTCGTTCATACAAGCAGGCTCTGTAGAGGTCTCCAGGGATAGGTTTTCCTGCCCAGCAATCAAGTTCAAGCTTCTCTGGGTCAGGAGCGTGGGGATCAGGCTCAGCCAGAATATACCGATAGCCATCTTTGTTGAATGGATGTTCCAAGGGGTAGCCATGAGGGGGAAGACGTTGAGCAGAAAACAAAGGGTCACTAAAAGAAAGAAAAGGAAATGATGAAACTAAAATTTCCTCCAGTTTGACTGCATTGTTCTGAAAGAAGGTCTCTGGTTTATTAGATTTCAGCTGAATAAACATAACTTGGTAACAGATGTCTTGCTTAACTCCAACACAACCTTCTGCTCTGCAGGGCATGTAGGGGATGAAAGGGGCTAGTTTTACCTGGCAAAGTAGGTTTGGGTAAATTATTTGTAGTTTGTAGGGATCTGACAACTCTGGGGGAATCCTTACACATGCACTTGTGTGTTGTCTACAAAACTTTGCTAATGATATTGAAGAAGAAAGACAGAAGAGGGATAGAGTGGTCTCCTTTAGTACATTTATTTTACTTTTTGAGACATTAAGATAAGGTTTCATGTATCACTTGAACTCTCTATGTAACCAAGGATGACCTTGAACTATATTTTTGGAGCAGGGTCTCACTCTAGCTCAGGCTGCCTGCAACAAACTCTGTTGCACAGGCTGGCCTCAAACTCATGGCAATCCTCCTACTTCCCAAGTGCTGGGATTAAAGGCGTGTGCCACCATGTTCAGCCCATTTTCTTCCTTTCCTTTCCTTTTCCCTTTCTCTTCCCTCCTTCCTTCCTTCCTCCCTCCCTCCCTTCCTTTCAATCTCATACATACACACCATGTACCCTGATCATAATTGCCTCCCACCATCTTCCTTTGTAGTCCCTCCTTATCCCCTTGGACTGTGAATTTCTGATCCTCTTGCTTCCACCTCCCTAAGTACGGGGTTACAGGTATGCACCACAAAGTCCTGTTTATGCAGTGTGGGGAATGGAACCTACAGCTCTGTGCATGCTAGACAAAGACTCTTAACAACTGAGCAATATCCCAGCCCCCTGTAGAACACCTATATAAACAGAGAAACCAGAGACAGGGACACACTTATTATCTGTTGCCAGCCTAAATTACTAGTGATCTGGAGTTCACCACCCCAATACTGAAAAGGAAAGGAAGAGACATGAGAGGAGAGAGGCACAAGATTAAGGAACTAACATTCAGTTGGCTTTACTCCCTCTTCCCCATCTAACCTTCTCAAGATGTCATACAGAACTCTATGCTGCCCTGGGTCTGTTTGTACAGTAACAAGTTCATAAATCGCAATACCTAGCCCTAGACTATTATCTCACAAAGGACACAAGGTTTAAAAAAAATGGGCAGGCTTTTTAGCCAGGGACACTTGAACTAGTAAAGAATATAGCTCTTTGTCTCTAGTGGACCTTGACAGCAGTAAATACTAAAACAGGGCTGAGGTAGCTGGGTGGGTGTTAATCCCACCTCCGGGCCTTCTTAGTGGTTCCTGCTGTCCCTCCATCTTGCTGTTTACGTTTAGCTCCTCTTCCTTTCCCACTGCTTCCAGCTGCGATTCCCCCTTTGAAGAGAAAGCAAATCACTTCATGTTGCTGCTATGGAAACACCAGATCGATCCAGAAACTCCACAGGGACTAATATTCCAGTGTGCATTTGTGTGATACCACAGAGGATTTCCTTCTGAACATACACTGGATTTTACCCTGGTTCTGAAAGGGTCTGCTAATTCTCACAGCCAATAACCTTGGTTGGGTCTGTCAGTAAGTTCACACAAATTCAACACTCCCGGTATCTGTGTCACATCTTCAACCGTTTTTTCATCTTAAAAAAAACAAAACAAAACAAAACAAAACCTAAAAACACATCTTTTTTGAATTTTCATTTATTTATTTGCACATGTGTTAGGGAAAGGGAAAACCAGGGCCTCTTGTTCCTGCAAATGAATGCCAGATACTTGCACTACTTTTTACATCTGGCTTTATGTAGGGACTAGGGAACTGAACCTGGGCTGGTAGGCTTTGCAAGCAATCACCTTTAACTGCTGAGCTCTCTCCCCAGCCCCTCAACCTTTTTATATTAATGGACTGTAACTTGTGATATACTTTCTGAGGTTGTGACACAAATGCATTCACTCGAATTTCAAGCATCCACAGCTAACAAGAATGGAAGCACCTGTGCTGATAATACTTTTTTCCATGTACTGTAAACAGCTATAATGAAAATGTCTGCACTGTAGGTCAAAGTACGCTTGTTTGAACTGCACAATATATTTCTAAACATAATAAAGGCATAATATCAGCTCAAAGCACTTAATTTGACTATCAAACAAGACAAAAATAGATTAAACATGGAAACCAAAACCAGAAATACTAAAAAGGTGTTTCTCTCCAGTGCTTATAGACATTCATTACAGTTATATATGACTCAAGAAAGAAAGGAGGCTTTAAATTTAGTATGCAAGTTTAAGTTCTATATCCAATCATCAACACATTTATTAAGATTGTGCCAGTGCCACCTTCATTCAGATTACACTGGCTTGGGTAATTAAGGGCAAACAGCAGACAATTTTATAGAAGAATATTCAACTATATATTCAGGCTACAAGGAAAATTATTCTGTGTATTTCTGAAATAGGCAGTCTATATTTTTTGTCCATTTCTATCATTCCTCACAGTTTGTTTTTCCCTTCTTCCAGAAAATGTACCTAAACTGCAGGAAAACACCTTTATGTAAACAACTGCACAAAGTACTAATTTGGGCAAGCTTGAAAATCATCAGCAGTTCTGCTACAACAAGAAGAAGGAAGACATTGAGGGCAGGTCATATTCTGCATACACAGTCCCAGATTTATGCTGAATTTCCTTTCATGAAGCATTGGCTATAATTTGCACTTCTCATAAAAGAGCTAAATAGTTGCGATACCATGATTACCAATAAAAATCTGTCAAGTTCTTTAATGTCATTTCCATTAAAAGTAAATCCATGTTGAAGAGAATGAGCAATGCTAAAGGGAACTGCTGGCTGGCTATGTCAGGCAGAATATGACAACATACAAGCTTTTCATTCCTAAAATGAAACTGGAACTACTGCTTCATATTAAATGCTACTGCCACCATTTTCACAGTGCTTTAAAATTATTTAGTTTAGCTTCTACCACAGCTCAGCCAAAAACATTTTCCAAACCACCAAATACTTAAGTCTGAGAGGCTGAAAGAAGACAGAGGAGGAATTCACCTCCCAAAGTGGCTCCACCTGTAAGAACAGAAGTGGAACCAAGTATTTGTCAAATTTCAACAACTGAAAAGGGAAAAAGATACACAATATACTTGTTTCCAAATACATCTTAGGATTTTAACAATTATGAAAAGGATTAAATGCTTAAGCTTCTTCCACTCTGAAAGATGAGTTAACGAATTATGATGTCAAGTATGGGAGTGGTCCCTGGCTAGCTGCCTCCCAGCTAACCCTGCTCTCACTAGACAACCTCAGTAATGAAGAGCATCCACTAACAGATGAGTTGCCAAACAGAAAAAAGATGCCACAGTGGGAAAGCCATATAGAAATGCTGGCATATAAGAATATGCTGAAGTTTTAAGGAAAGGAAAATTACAAGAACAGACAATAACTAGGCTATGGAAAAAGAGTAGAGAGCAAACGAATTTTCCCATGTTCATTACAACTATACTAAAAGAAAGTCTAAAGGAACACAGAAAGTGTGAGCTCAAAATTGTAGTGTTTTATACTACATCTGTCTCATTCATGATCAACCTGAATTTGGGTGGACAGACACAATGGATGCATGTATGGGTATAATTAATATGTTAATAACAATGATAATAATAATATGAACAAACTGTGCTATAAAGGGACAAAAGCCCTATGATCATTCCCCAAATCTGGGCTAGTTTCTAAAAACTGAGATTTGAACTTGAATGCCTCTAAGTAAATATACAGTTTTTTTTTTTTTTCTTTTTAAGGTAGGGTCTCACTCTAGCCCAGGCGTATCTGGAACTCACTTTGTAATCCCAGCTAGCCTTGAACTCACAGTGATCCTCCTACCTCTGACTCCCAAGTGCTGGTATTAAAGGCATGCGTCACGACACCCAGCTAATATTCAGGTTTGGATCATCTTTCTTTTTTAATTAAAAAAATTATTTTTACTTATTTATTGAGGGGGAAGGGAGAATGGGCACATCAACGCCTCCAGCCACTGCAAGCAAACTCCAGATGCATGCGCCACCATGTGCATCTGGCTTACATGGGTTCTGGGGAATTGAACCTGAGTCCTTAGGCTTCATAGACAAGCAACTTAACTGGTAAACCATCTCTCCAGCTCTGTATCATGGTAAATAACCCCCATTACACATGAAGACTTTGTAAACTACAAACATTTCAGCAACAAGACACTTAAGCACATACCATTGAGATTCCCACTGGTAGACACAGCACTGCTTTGTTTCTGGATATCATAAGCAGGACCAATGTTACTGAGATCCTGGAGAGAAAAATATTTAAGTAAAAAGAGGCCCCATAAATTCTAAGAGCATGGGCAATGAGACTGATAATCCTCGAGAGAAAGCTTGCAGAGTCCCCAACCTGATACTTTGAGATCCATCAAGGAGGATGTAGGCAACAGGCCGAGGGTAAGGGTCAGAGTGGCTCAGAATGTCCATTAACCAAACTGGGTACAAAAACTAGAGATTATGGAAGTACTACCTGCTGGTAGCTTTTGCACGAGAGTGAAAAAGCATTCCTCAGACCAGAAACTAACCAAAAGACATGCAGTAGCTATATATTATTTAAAAAAAAGAGAGAGATGGACATGTACATTAGGTAAGAGTGTTTAACTCCCTCTCACTCCATTCCCTATGGGAATGGTAGCCCAGTGTAGTCTTGTTTTCCCATTTTACAAGAGCTAAAAGTCTTACTCCCCTCACCCCAGTGCTGGGGACAGAAAACAAGACCTCACACAGTCTATAAAGCATCTAAATGCCCAAGCCTTCACTTTGTACAGGGAGAAAATCAGCTTCCCTCTCATCTCAGTTCCTGGGAGAGGAGGCTGAGGTGAGGAGATCACTTGGGATCAGCCTGTTAAGGTCAGCCTGAGCTATACTGAGAGATCTCATCTCAAAAATGATAGCAAATTAAGCACTTTAAGGCAAATCTGAAGGATCTGATCTCTGCCACATAACAAAGAGTGGACATTTCCTTTTTTCTGCATGGTTTAGCAACACAATTTTTCTAGCAGCAACAAAATTTTCTTCACAACAATGTTTTTTTTAAGAGCGAATTTTGAGATACTAAGATTAGAAAAAAACTAAGGACACTGAAGTGAAAAGGATTGAAAACATTTGTGCAAAGCCCTGACATTTTGGAATAGCCAGAATTAAAAGTGATTCTAAGTCAGGCATAGTAGCTCACAGTTTAATCTCAGCACTCTGGAGGCTGAGGTGAGAGGTTTAAGGACAGCTTGCGCTACAGTTTTTCAGGTCAGCCTGAGCTAGAGCGAGACCTTGCTTCAATGACCCCCCCTCCCAAAAACTGATTCTTGGTCAAGTATGGTGATTCATACCTGTAATTGTAACACTTGGAAGGCTGAGGCAGGAGGACTGTCTTGAGTTTGAGGCCAACCTCAGCTACAGAGTATAAAAAAAATTTATTCCTGGTTCAAGGTGAATTTTCTTTCCAGGTAACAATAACCATTCATTTATGTTAAAGTCAATTATGTTTTTATTTATTTATTTTTTGTTTATTTATTTATTTGACAGCGACAGAGAGAAGGAGGCAGGGAGAGAGAGAGGGAAAGAGAGAATGGGCGCGCCAGAGTTTCCAGCCTCTGTAAACGAACTCCAGATGCATGCGCCCCCTTGTGCATCTGGCTAACGTGGGTCCTGGGGAATTGAGCCTTGAACCAGGGTCCTTAGGCTTCACAGGCAAGCGCTTAACCGCTAAGCCATCTCTCCAGTCCTCAATTATGTTTTAAAGGCAGGTAACAGCAATATGTATGTGGCAAATAAGATATATAAAACAAAAAAACAAAAAAAAAATTTTTTTTGGTTTTGTTTTTTAAGACAAGGTCTTTCTGTACTCAGGCTAAACTCAAACTTGTTATGTACCTGGGGAAGACCTAGAACTTTTCTGACCCTTCTGCCCTTCACTTCCTAAGTATGGCATCATACTTGGTTTGTGTGGTGCAAGGATTGAACCAGGACTTCATGTATGCTAGGTAAGTGTTGAACCTACTGAGTTATGTGTGTGTGTGTGTGTGTAGCCTCAGACACGCATAACAAAATTTGATTCACTATCTCCACATGGCTTAAAGACAAAAAGACAACATGAAGATATTAATGTACCTGATCCAGAAGTCCAAATTTGGGGTAATCTTCTTCTGGGTCTTTGCTTCCTGGATCAGGGTGTTCCTTCACCAGGAATACATCTCTTTCTTTACTCTAAAGCAAAATAGCACCTAAGTGTTAATGGAAATTTTTAACTTAGAAGTATAGAATAGACAATCATCAACTCCAAAGATCAATTCCTAGGTATAATCTCCAAAAAAGAAAAAAAAAAAAAGGTAAGGTTCCTCTTATTAGAAAATTACTACATGATCATGAAAAATTCAAAAAGAGAATCTTAGAGAACCAGTGCTGGGCTGGGAATATAGCTCAGCTGGTAGAGTGCTTGCCTAGCATGTGCAAAACCTGGGTTCCATCCCCAGCACTGTATAAAATGGGGCATGATACAAAATTAAAGGTGTTCTGACTAAGCCAAATGGAGATCTATTTTCCTTCTTTCTTTTTTCTTTGGGGAGGGGGGTACGGTCTCACTCTAGCCCAGGCTGATCTGGAATTTACTATGTAGTCTCAGGATGGGTTCGAACTCACAACAATCCTCCTACCTCTGCCTCCTGAGTGCTGGGATTAAAGGTGTGTGCCACCATGCCCAGCAAGATCTATTTCTTTACTAGCTAAAAAATATGTATGTTAAAAAAAAAGAGAGAAAGAGACAGTTGGGGGCTGGAGAGATGGCTTAGCAATTAAGGCTCTTGCCTATGAAGCCTAAGGACCCATGTTTGACTGCACAGATCCCACGTAAACCAGATGCTCAAGGTGATGCATGCACACAAGGTGGTGCTTGCATCTGTAGTTGGCTGCAGTGGCTGGAGGCCCTAAGTGTGCCAATTCTCTCCCTCTCTCTCACATAAAAAATAAAATTTAAAAAATTAAAAAAAAAAAGACTTGGGCTGGAGAAATGGTTTAGTAGTTAAGGCACTTGCCTGTGAAGCTAAAGGATCCAGGTTTGAGTCCCCAGAACCCACGTAAGCCAGATGTATATGACTGTGCATGTGTCTGGAGTTCATTTGCAGTGGCTAAAGGCTTTGGCGTGTCCATTCTCTCTCTCTCAAATAAGTAAATAAATAAAAGAAAAAAAATATTGAAAAGAAAAGTTGCCTGGCATGGTGGTGCACTTTTAATCCCAGCACCCAGGAGGTAGAGGTAGGAGGATTACTGTGAGTTCGAAGCCAGCCTAGAACTATAGAGAGAATTCCAGAGTTCCAGGTCAGCCTGGGCTAAAGTAAGACCCTACCTTGAAAAAAACAAAACAAACAAACAAACAAAAAAGAGTACTTGGGCAAGAGTACCCTGTGGGGGTGGATAATGCTGAGCCCAGAAGTCATATACTGTTACAGAAAAATTTCAGTGAAAGGGGTTGGGATACCTTTCAGTGAGTTGTTAGTCAGAGTGACCTTCTGGTACCCTCAAAACTAGAGTATTGCCAAAGTTCTTGGTAGCCCACCAGAACTAAAGGTAAGTCCCTACTGTTGAAGATACAACATGCTTTGGCTACAGGACACTGAAAAAATCAAGCTGGAGCTGAGCGGAAAGCCTCATCCCTGTGGACTGCCATCGTGCTGGAAAGTGCTATGTACCCTGCTAGTGCCACAGCTGGCATGTCTGTTACGGGGGGGGGGGGGGAGAGTAGGGAAGGACCAAGTATTCTCTGATTGGATTTGAAGCTGGCTCCACAGAAAAGATTTCATGCCTGGTACTGAAAACCTAGTCAAAACTTGGGGCTGGAGACATTGTTTAGCAGTTTAAGGCACTTGCCTGTGAAGCCTAAGGACCTGGGTTCGGCTCCCTAGTACCCACAAGGTGGCGCATGTGTCAGAAGGTCGTTTCCAGTGGCTAGAGGCCCTGTCACAACCATTCACTCTCTCTGATTGCCTCATTTTTTTCTCTCTCTCAAAAATAAATAAATAAATAAATAAATAAATAAAACCGTATGGTGTGCTGGAGAGATGGCTTAGTGATTAAGGTATTTGTCTGCAAAGACAAAGGACCCAGGTTCAGTTCCCCAGGACCCATGTAAGCCAGACACACAAGGTGGCACATGCATCTGGAGTTCATTTGCAGTGGCTGAAGGCGTGCCCATTCTCTATCTCTCTCCTCAAATAAATAAAATAAACAAAATACTAAAAAACAAACAAACAAACAAAAAAACCTTATGGGGCTGGAGAAATAGCTTAACGATTAAGGCACTTGCCTGCAAAGCCAAAGCCAAAGGACCCAGCTTCAATTCCCCAAGAACCACATAAGCCAGATGCACAAGGTGGTGCATGCATATGGAGCTCGTTTGCAGCGGCTGGAGGCTCTAGTGTGCCCATTCTCTATCTGCCTCTCTCTCTCTCTCTCTCTAACAAATAAAATAAAATAAATAAAACGTTTTCTTCTTTAAAAAACACTTATGGCTCGAAAGGGTCATAAGTGTGCGTGTGGGGGAGAATCTACTACTGTTTGGCTAATTGAATATATGCCCATCAAATTACCCTCTAAATATTTATTTCTGTGCCCATATATTAATGCTACTCTCATTTTTGTTAGAGAAGCTTTCTCTTCAGATGGCAATGGCTACTGGGGAGACTCAAAAAACTCATCAAAGTACTGAGAAGTGATAGCACTGAGAGATACCTCTATTATACCCTCCAAGGCTCAGGAATCACTGAAGAGGTTTCAGAAAGAATTTAAGAGCCCAAAGATGGGTAGGAGGGCTTTGCGATACTACCTTCATACACCAAGGTGTCCAATGCATTCACGACCTCATAGTTACTGATGCTACCTAATACTATGATAATAATATGATATAATGGCAAAAAAAAAATCATGACATCAAAAAAAATAGGAACTAGTTGGAAAGGAGTTCATGGAGTGGAGAAGGGATACCAGGTGGTAGGGGAGAAACATAATAGGGTGGTGGACTTATCATGAGGATACTGTATGCATATGTATGGAGAGTTTCAATACAAAGTTTAAAAACAAGAAACCTAAAAAAAGGGGGGGCATGATAGCATATGCTTATGTTCTCAGCATTAGGAAGGTAGCAAGAGTATGAGAAATTCAAGGTCATCCTTGACTACACAGCTAGTACAAAGCGGGCACAAGAGTACATGAGACCCTGTTTTCAAAGCAAAACAAAAGGCTAGAGAGATGGCTCAGTGCTGAAACATGGGGCTCAATTCTTCTGTATCCACATAAAACCAGTTATACAAAAAGTAGTGCATATGATGTTTGGAGTTCATTTGTAATGACAAGCAGCCCTGGCATGCCCATGCGGCACACACACACACCCACACACACACACTCTCTCTCTCTCTTTCTCTCATAATAAAAAAGGCCTTCAATTACAATGTAAAATTACACTTGCAAAAGTGCAGTGGATAAGGGTTCAGCATATAAAACTACTTTGGATAAGAATGATGTGCACTTAAGACAATATGCAACTTATTGAATTTGTGTGAAAAAGATTTATAGCTACTTTTATCTCATACTCTCAAAACTATCAAATTATTTGTATTTTCTTAGTCCTCACATTATTTCATGATCAAACTAAATAGACTTTAACTGTTAATGAATAATATTGGTTTTCTAAATGTCAACTGTGTTCAATTTCAGTCTACTTACCATTGTTTTGACAATGTTATTGGGCCAAGTCATTTTCCCAGGTCTTTGTCTGGTTGTCATACACTCCCAGTATTTATCAATAAATGGTATAATATCCTAATTGTAAAAAAATAAAATATTAATTATTTTCATATACAATTATTTACTGCTAATTAATATAATAACTGTTTTCAAAGTTTTGCTCACAAGCAAACCACGTGGTAGTATTCTCACAAAAATCTTGTCACAATCAACAGAGAAATTCATCTGTAGCCTTTTAATCACTGAATATACTTAACTGCCTACAAATGCCTGCCAGAGTGGCTCGAGTCTGTAAAATAAGTACTTGGGAAGCTGAGGCAAGTGGATTGTAAGAGCTTGAGGCCAGCCTGGACTATACTGTGCATCTCAGGCACAACATCTCAGGACAACACTGTTTAAGCAAAAAAATATACAGGGACTGGGGATGCAGCTCAGTAGAACATTTGCCCAGGATACACAAAGCTTTGGGTTCAACCCCCAGTACCACATAAACTGGGTTTGGTGGCTCAGGTTTGTAATTCTAGCAAGGTGGAGGCAGGAGGCTCAAAAATGTTCAGTCATTTTAGGTTGGTCTGGGATAGGAGACCCTGCCTCAAAACAAACAAGGTCTGAGAAGATGGCCTAGCAGTTAAAGGCCAAGCCTGCCAGTCTGGGTTCAATTCTGCAGTACCCATGTAAGCCAGGCACAGAAAGTGGTACATGCGTTTGTCATTCATTTGCAGTGGCAAGAGACCCTGGCGTACACACACACTCAAAGAAAGAAAAAGCATAGGTTATGGACATTTCAAGTAATTATACACAAATTTTAGTTACTTAGGGCTTACAATCCTCTTGGAAGTAAAGGTTATTATATTCCTTTAATTGGAAAATGCCTATCACGTTATTACCTCCTAAGCTCTTGTCGCTACCAATTTGGGACATTATGTTCTGCATAGGCTGCACACACCTCAGACATCTTTGTAACTGACGGAATTCTGCATCTTATCTCACAAATCTGCTTGGCAGATTTCTATCTTTGCTCTTGAAACTTAAATCACTGATCACTCAGATACAAACTGACAACCTTAAATTCTTTTTTTTTTTTTGTTTTTTTTTTGTTTTTTTGGTTTTTCAAGGTAGGGTCTCACTTTAGCTCAGGCTGACCTGGAATTCACTCTGTATTCTCAAGGTGGCCTCAAACTCATGGTGATCCTCCTACCTCTGCCTCCCAAGTGCTGGGATTAAAGGTGTGCATCACCACACCTGATAAAAATCATTCTTATTTCTTCTCTCACAATCTTCACATCCAAAGTCACCAAATGAATTTTAAAATTTCAGAAACATCCCACATACCAGGCCCCCTCCCCATCTAACTGCACTACTGTGTGGTCCTCGCCAGCTCTTGCTTACATGACTGAAACAATGTCTGACTTTGATCTCTGGCATCACACCAACCCCATGTTAGATTATCTCCTAAAGTCTACCACTGGCAGAGTTGGCACCACAAAAATGAAACCTTTACTGAAAGGAAAAGGGGTTCTATCAGGGCAAGTACAAAGGAAGCCTGGAATATTTTGCCATTCCAGAAAGAAAGAAGAGCTCAAAAATGGATTGGGACACGTAGGAAGTTTCAGTCAGGGTGACAAAGCTACACTGGTCAAATGTGAGACAATGTGAGTACCAGAGGTACAGTAAATGACTATAATGCATTTATACAGATTGCTTCTAGGGCCAAGATGAAAAGAGATTAAATCAAGCACAAGGGAAAATAATACACAATAAACAGCACAGTAATCATGAGCTGAACTAGCTGCTGACCTGGAACATAACAGTTTTTTTTTTGTTGCTTTTTTTGGTTTTTCGAGGTAGGGTCTCACTCTGGCTCCGGCTGACCTGGAATTCATTATGTAGTCTCAGGGTGGCCTTGAACTCTACGTGACCTCTGCCCGGCTATAACAGTATTTTTTAAAAACATATTTTTATTTATTTGCAAGCAGAGAGAGACAGGGAGAAAGAGACAGGGAAGGAGAGGGAGAGAAAGAATGTGTGCACCAGGGTCTCCAGCTGCTGCAAACCAACTCCAGATGCGTGCACCATTGTGCATCTGGCTTTACATAGATACTGGGGAATTAAACCCAGATTGGCCAGGCGTGGTGGCACACGCCTTTAATTCCAGCACTCAGGAGGCAGAGGTAGGAGGATCTCCAAGAGTTCAAGGCTACCCTGAGACTACATAGTAAATTCCAGGTCAGCCTGAGCTACAGTGAAACCTTGCCTCAAAAAACCAAAAAATAAAAAAATATATAAACCCAAACTGTTAGGCTTTGCAGGCAAGCACCTTTACCACTGAGCCATCTCTCCCACCCCTTTTCTTTTATTTTTAAAATTTATTTGCACGTGTGTTTCTATGGGCACAGTAGGCCTCTTACTGCTGCAAACAAACAATGCCTATGCTTTTTCTTGGCTTTGTAATTGAACCCAGGCCATCAGGCTTTATAAGCAAATGCCTTTAACTGCTGAGTCATCTTCCCAGCCCCTACACTGAACTTTTCATTGAGAAGAATACATTCTAAAACAATGATACCTATCACTGGTGAGCAGTGCATTTTGGGTTGGTATAGGCAAGATGGCTCCTGTGCTCTCCACCTGCATCTGCAGCTCCTGCCTTGCCCAGGTCCCCATAGTTTTGTCCTGTGAGCACTGGGAGACCAAGGATGAGGCAATTAGATGCATGTTCTTGAACATTCTAAGGAAAGTTACATAGCCATGCCACCAGTATATGTGCCCCTTAACCTTGCAGAGAATCAAGGACCAAATTCTGGGTGTCTTTTTTTTTTTTTTTAATTGACACAGACTAAAACAGGAAGATCATGAGTTTGAGGCCAGACTTCATAGTGAGAGCCTATCTGGGGGAGAAAAAAAATGCTGGGCATGGTGGCACACACCTTTAATCCCAGCACTTGGGAGGCAGAGGTACTAGGATTGCCATGAATTTGAGGCCACCCTGAGACTACATAGTGAATTCTAGGTCAGCCTGGACCAGAGCGACACGCCACCTTGAAAAACCAAAAAGTCAAACTAGTTGGAAAGGGTTCACAGGTTTACACCAAACCTTATTAAGAGATAGTAAAGCTATTTGCTTCTAAAAGCCAACCAAATTTATATCAAATTTATATAAGGATTCATAAATTAAGCCAAAGGACATCTACTAGCAAATCAGTAAATCACATGAAATCAAAATGAGGTAACTATTGAGTCTAAAGTCTTTTTTACTCACAATTGTAATCATAACAATTCCAACTCTACCTTATCTTTGGAGAACATGGTTTTTGGATGTTCATCCTGTGTTCGGGACTGCCATGTGAGGTTTGCCAAAGCGCTAAGGCACATCTCTTTTAAGTCTTCAAAAACAAGAAGGTGAAAAGTTATCTACCATACTCCATTTCTACCATAAGGGAGTATTCAATAAGACAGTCCGTAAAGTAACCACTAGAGCAGCTAAAGTAGAGTCATGATTTGGCCTGAAATAGCAACAACAATTACTTAGAACTAGACCCCAGCCTGATTTCTACCAGCTCTGAGGCCATGGAATGAGTGTGTTAAGCCAGGTACCTTTTCTTCCCCAAGACACAATCATTTTGAAACACTTAATTGCTCTTACTTGCTTGCTTTCGGAGGAAATAGGTGTTCCCACTGTGATGGCACACATTGCAATGGAAACTGTAATTGGTCATGAAAGGTAGACAGGATCTGTGAATCACACAAGTGATACAAATTAGTGAATAAAGAACACATCTTTTTCAAAAAATTATTTGTTCATTACATGCATTCACACTCATTTAAAGTTTGATGAAGAATGAATAAGAATTTTTTAAATTTAATTAATTTTGAGGGAGACAGAAAGAGGAAGACGGAGAGAGAGAGAATAGGCACACCAGGTACTCCTGTCACTGCAAATGAACTCCAGACACATGTGCACCTTGTGCTTATGTGGGTTCTGGGGAGTCGAATCTGGGTCCTTTGGGTTTGTAGACAAGCACCTTAACCACTAAGCCATTTCTTCAGCCCAAGAATCAGGATTTTTTTTTTATGTGTGGTATGTATGTGGTGTATGTTTGTGTGTGCAGATATGAACATCACATGCATATTCATACAGAAACCAGAGGAAAATGTTGGGTGTCCACTATTTTTTTTCCACTTTATTTCCCAGAGACAGATGCTCCTGTTTTTTGGTTAGATAGACCAGGAATTCCCAGCAATCCTCCTGGCTCTGCTCATGTCAGTGCTGAGGTTACAGGTGTGCCAACTTTTTAAGTGAGTACTAGGGAACACTCACTTCCTCATACTTGCAGAGTAAGAGAACTCCTACCTGCTGAGCCAACTCCACCGCTCCTTTTTTAAAAAATATTTTACTCTTAATTTAAATTTATTTGAGAGAGATAAAGAAATAAGCAGGTGTGTGTGTGGGGAGGAATGGATATGCCAGGGCCTCCAGCCACTACAAAAGAACTCCAGATGTGTGCACCCCCTTGTGAACCTCGCTTATGTGGTCCTGGGGAATTGAACCTGGGTCCTTTGGCTTTGCAGATAAGTGCCTTAACTGCTAAGCCATCTCTCCAGCCCTGGGAAGTATATCTTCTTCTTTTAAATTTTTTTAAAATTTATTTGCAAGGAGACACACACACCCCAAGAGAAACTGATAGAGAATGGGCATGCCAGGGCCTCTGGTCACTGCAAATGGACTCCATACACATGCATCCCTTTGTGCATTTGGCTTTACTTGGGTACTGGGGAGTCAAACCCAGGTCCTTCGGCTTTTCAGTCAAGTACCTTAACCACCAAGCCATCTCTCCAGCCCATAGCTCTTTTATTTTTTAAAATTATTTTATTATTCATTTATTTATTTGAAAGAGAGAGAGGGAATGAATGGGTATGTCAGGGCATGAAGCAACTACAAATGAACTCCAGACACATTCGCCACCTTGTGTATCTTGGCTTAGGGGGCTACTGGGGAATTGAACCTGAGTCCTCAGGCTTCACAGGCATGCTATCTCTTCAGCCCTTAAAAAAATTTTTTTTGAGGGCTGGAAGGATGGCTTAGCGCTTAAGGCATTTGCCGCAAAGCCAAAGGACCCAGGTTCGATTACCCCAGGACCCATGTTAGCCAGATGCACAAGGGGGTGCACACATCTGGAGTTAGTCTGCAGTGGCTGGAGGCCCTGGCGTGCCCATTCTCTCTCTCCCTCCCTCTTTCTCTGTCAAATAAATAAATAAATAATAAAAAAAATTTTTTGAGACAGAATCTTGTCCAACATAGTCCAACTTGGCCTGCAACTAATTTTATGGCCCTGGCTAACCTTGAACTCAAGATTCTTCTGTCACAGCCTTCAGAGTACTTAAGAATACATACAGGCGTGCACACCACCTCTACTAACACACATTTTTTTGAGACATGGCTATGCTATGCAGCCCAGGCTAGCTTCAAATTCATGACAATCCTCAGTCATTTGAGTGCTGTGAATATAAGCAGGGGCCATCATGTCTGCTGACATACACTTTCACATACTTTTTTTTTTGAGGTAGGGTCTCACTCTAGCCCAGGTTGACCTGGAACTCACTCTGTAATCCCAGACTGGCCTCTAACTCACAGTAATCTCTTTACCTCTGCCTTTTGAGTGCTGGGATTAAAGGCACACACCAGCACAACTTTAACACACACTTTTTGATGAAACATAAAATTGCTTTCTCTACCTTAGTGAAAGATAAAATGTTATCATATTCTTATATCATATTCTAGTGTAAAAAGGTCATTAAGGTGGGCTAGAGAGATGGCTCAGGGGTTAAAGCACTTGACTGCACAGCCTAACGATCAGAGTTTGATTCCCTAGTACCCACATAAATCAGGTGCATTTGGAGTTCATTTGGAGTGTCTAGAGACCTTGGTATGCCCATTCTCTCTGCTTGTCTTTCTTCTCCCTCTCTCTCTACTTGCAAATAAATTAAAAAAATTTTTTTTTAAAAAAAAGGTCATTAAGGGCTGGAGAGATGGCTTAGTGGTTAAGGTGCTTGCTTGGAAAGTCGAAAGACCCAGGTTCAATTCCCCGGTACCCATGTAAGCCAGATGCACAAGGTGACACATGTGTCTGGAGTTCATTTGCAGTGGCTACAGGCCCTGGAGCTCCCATTCTTTCTCTATCTGCCTCCTGCCTCTTTCTTTCTCTCAAATAAAATTTTAAAAAGGTCATTAATAAACTGGGCATAGTGGTGTATGCCTTTAATCCCAGCACTTGGGAGGCAGAGGTAGGAGGATCACTGTGAGTTTGAGGCCACCCTGAGACTACATAGTGAATTCCAGGTCAGCCTGGACTACAGAGTGAGACCTACCTCAAAAAAGAAAAACAAAACAAAACAAAAAAAAAAGGAAGAAAAAAGAAAGGAAAAAACTAGATATTTGAAAAACTACAATGTTTCTTTAGCTATTAATGACTTTTTTTTTTTTTTTTTTTGGTTTTTCAAGGTAGGGTCTCACTGTAGTCCAGGCTGACCTGGAATTCACTATGTAGTCTCAAGGTAGCCTTGAACTCATGGCTCAGAGGTTAAGGCACATGCCTGCAAAGCATAACAACCTGGGTTTGATTCCCCAGTACCCATGTAAATCTGAATGCACAAAGTGGTGCATGTATCTGGAGCCTGTCTGCAGTAGCTGGAGGTCCTGGTATGACCATTTTCTTCCTCTATCTCCTCCTTGCAAACAAATATCAAAATTAAAATTGGGGGCTGGAGAAATGGCTTAGTGGTTAAGGCGCTTGCCTGCAAAGCCAAAGGACCCAGGTTCAATTCCCTAGGACTCACATAAGCCAGACGCACAAGGGGGCACACACATCTGGAGTTCGTTTGCAGCAGCTGGAGGCCCTGGCACGCCCATTCTCTCTCTCTCTCTCAAATAAAAAAAGAAAAATAAAATATTTTAAAAAATAAAATTGGCATGCTAGCTAGTACATCAAGTGGAAAGTTCTCACTGGCATCTTGTGTGGGTGAGCTTATTATTTTTTTTGAGCATGCACACTAGGCCAGCTGCAAAAGACAAGGCTGTCCAAGACGCACCTCTCTATATCAACAATGTCCTTGGAAAGGACACACAGAATGTTGGCAATATTTGGATGTAACTGTTCAGTAAGACAACAGTCACAAGACATTAGTGTGTCTCAATACCAGCTGAATCCTACAGGTAATCCTGTTGGTCCACAAAAATTCAAAGGATACCAGTAGTAACCTCAGCCTTAGGAGCTTAGGGCAAATCATGGGACTGGATTTGAAGATATGAGTGAGTTTCCAGACAAGTAAGCCCCGTGTAGAGGTAAGAAATCCTAGCATTCAGGAGGCTGTGGTAGGAGGATCACTGTGAGTTCAAGGTCACCCTGAGTAACCAAAGACTTGGGGGCAAACCGGTAAAAACAAGTCTATGTAAGACATAGCATCTGTTAGGGGTATGATTAAAAAACAAATACTTGATGGCCAAAGTGGCCCAATTTTGGCTTTTCTAAGTAGCCAGCCCTGGTTAGCCATTGTTTTCCCTACAAATGTTTTCAATAAGATCAGTTCTTTCTTCCTGGTTCTGTAGTATTTTTCTTATTTGAACATTCAAGTCACTGGTCACATGTTGACATATCAGTATTTCTAAAACTCACTGAATGTTTTGGTTGTCAAGCATACCGTAAATTATAAAGGAAGGAAGTTCACACAGTTCCTTAATCTGATACACTCTTTAAGAGCATGATATGGACTATTAAGAATGTCCCAGAAGCCTGGTAGTAATCCCAGCACTCAGGAGACACAGGCAGAAGAATCACTGCACGTTCAAACCCAACCTGGCTTATATATAAAGTTCCAGGCAAGCCAGGGCTACATACTAAGGCCTTGTCTCAAAACAAAGAATGCTGGAGAGCTAGCAGTTATTCCACTGAGAGTCAAAAAAAAGTCCACCTGCAGGGCTGGAGAGATGGCTTAGCGGTTAAGCGCTTGCCTATGAAGCCTAAGGACCCCGGTTCAAGGCTCAACTCCCCAGGACCCATGTTAGCCAGATGCACAAGGGGGCGCACGCGTCTGGAGTTCGTTTGCAGTGGCTGGAGGCACTGGCACGCCCATTCTCTCTCCCTCTCTCTATCTGCCTCTTTCTCTCTTTCTGTCGCTCTCAAATAAATAAATAAAAAAAAAAACAACAAAAAAAGTCCACCTGCTAACTGTTGACAAAATTCACTGCAAAAAAGAAACCTCCTGCTCTAAATCATGTATTTTTTTGTTTTGTTTTTCAAGGTAGAGTCTCACACTAGTCCAGGCTGACCTGGAATTCACTATGTAGTCTCAGGGTGGCCTCGAACTCATGACGATCCTCCTACCTCTGCTTCCTGAGTGCTGGGATTAAAGGCATGCGCCACCATGCCTGGTTGAATCATGTAATTTTAATTCTATAGTAGTGGCTGAGGAAAGTACACAGGACACTTACAGGAGCCAGTCATGAGGTACTGGTCGCTCACAGGCTATTTTCCAGCCCCTTATCACAACTTTAAAATAATTAAATTCTTTCTGGTACTACACCCAAGGCCTTGCACATGCTAGGTAAGCATTCCACTAAGCAACACTCCAGGCCCTCAGATTTCTGACAACAGGTTTTGTTCACCATATACATCAAATCATTTCTGAAAAATCCAAAACACACAACAGCAGACTTAAGTAATATTGTTTCAAATGTGGCTGTAAGCCTATATAATATTTGGTTATATAGATTTGGCTGTAAGTTCAAAAGCAAAGGCCATGCACTCAGTATACAGAAAATATGCTAAAAGAACCACAATTCTTAGTCAACATGCTCCTCACTGAATAGGGAGTAAGAAAGCAGGAAAAGCAATTATTTTTTTGCCCACAAATTACTCAGCTGTTGAACATGTTGAAATTTTATATCTTCGTATAAGGCTACAAAATGTACTCACGAGGTATCTATGCCAAATGTGTCAGCTGTGAACCATTTTGTACATATTCCACATTGCAATTCTACCTCTCCCAATTGCCGACCATTCTCTTCATCTACAGAGCCAGCCTGTGTATCCATTACTTCTGAAGTATCTCCAGCACCTTCCTGTGAACATAAACCAATTAGAGAACCAAATGTATTGAGTATATTTTCGATCAGTGAAAAAAAATTTGGACAAACCTTCACTTGCCTTGCGAAAATTCATCACCAAAAGCAATACTCACCAGTGCATCTTTTCCACTAGAGGATTCGGTCTCCAGGCCACCGCTTACATCAACCAAGTTTGTATCCCTATAATGAAAGCACTCCAGTAAGAAATTTCCAGAGAAACAAACCTCAACATGCCTATTTCCAAAGATGATGATCCTAATACCGCTGAACTTCACTCCTACAACTTTCTCAGCTGAGCTGGTTCTGGACTGGATGTCCAAGGGAACCATGTGGATACAGGCAGGAACGTGGTCAAGACAAACACTAGTAGGCCCTCACAGCAGACGTGTGCCATGGCTTGGAACTGATCATGCAGAAATCACAGGGGTGCAGCTCTCCTAAGGCTTTCAAAAGGACCGGACTTCCTCCAGTATGTCTCAGTAAATAAAGCGGCAGGAGGTGACCACAGCCTTCCACCGGGTGCGAGGGCGGGAAACAGAACAAGCGCTGCTCTTACCGGAGGAGAGACACGCAGGTAGAGGGGAGGGGCTGGCAACAGGCCGAGCGGCGGGCGGGCTAGCGGTTGCAGGGGGCGGGGCGAGCCGCTGACCGCAGGGACCCCACGGGGCCTCCCCGGGGGACTCCACGGGGGGCGGGTCTCCGTGTTCTCCGAGGTCCGCGGGACCCCTCGAGGGGCGGGTCTCCGCGTTCTCCGAGGCCCGCGTTCGACTTACCCGCTTTCAGTCTCCCCAGAGCTGGGTTCCGCGCCTGCGGAGGCACACGGCCCTTCTCCAGCCGGAGCGGCTGCTGTCGCTGCAACCGGCTTTGTTTCCCCGTCTTCGGCCGTGGTGGCATTTGCAGGCACTCCCGCGCCGGCTCCGGCACCCGCTCCAAGGCCAGGACCAGCTCCCGCCGCCGCCATGGCTGCCGCCTCCCTGCCTTCTCGCGAGAGTTGCTTCTATGGGGGTGGGGGGAGTTACTGCTAGGCACTATACTCTTCAAATGGTAAAGGTCTTAGTGGGGCCCATCACTGGCTTGAGAACTGCTCACGCTTAGGGCCGCCCGCTTTAAGGAAAAGGAAGACGGGCGGGACTACAGAGATGGCCGCAACCTGTACTGGGCTTGTCGCTTGGGTTTCTACTATGATTTACTGTATTTCCTTGAAGAATATTGCTCACTGCGTGGCAAAAAGTGAAAAAGACTAATCAAATGAGGCGACTTGAGAGCGTCGGCTGTGTACAAGCTTTACACCCCGTTTTGCGCAGGGCAAACATTCCTAATTAAATGCGGGAACCGTCTTCCTGAACCACGGACTCTCTCTAGCCCAACCCTGGTGTCCTCCTTTGCACTCCTAGTGTTTGACCATTTTGAGCCAGTTTCCAAATGGCTTGTGGAGAAAATCTAGTCTATCTTTCCAGAGCCTGGGCTAAGAGGTAAGCTAGCCAGCAGGGAGTTTCCGGCTCAGTTCCACTTGACTTCTCAGGGTCCTGCCCCTGAAGTGTATGGTGTCTTCAGGACCAGGGTCTTACCATCTAGTTCTGCTGGCAACCAAGACCTCAGGGACTTCCCCGACCAATAACTCATTCAGAGGTATCCCAACCCTGGCAATAGGAACTTCATTTAATAACCCAGGGCTTCTGGTAGCAGCATTATCCACCCATACAGGGTACCGCCCGTTCACATTTTTGTTTTGTTTTGAGGTAGGGTCTGGTTCTAGCCCAGGCTAACCTGAAATTCACTATGTAGTTTCAGGGTGGCCTTCAACGCTCGGGAATACTCCTACTTCGGCCTCTCGAGTTCTGGGATTAAAGATATGACCCACCACAACGCCTACCCACATTCTTTTTTTTTTTTTTTCCAAGGCAGGGTCTCACTCTAGCCCAGGGTGACCTGGAAATCACTATGTAGTCTCAGGGAGGCCTGGAACTCATGGTGATCCACCTACCTCTGCCTCCCAAGTGCTGGGATTAAAGGCGTGCGCCACCACTCCTGGCTTCCTACATTCTTTTTATTTATTTTTTTTAATATATTATTTATTTATTTATTTGAGAGAGACAGAGAGAATGGGCGCACCAGGGCCTCCAGCCACTGTAAATGAACTCCAGATGCGTGCGCCCCCTTGTGCATCTGACTTACGTAGGTCCTGGAGAATCGAACCGGGATCCTTTGGCTTTGTAGGCAAATGCCTTAACCGCTAAGCCATCTCTCCAGCCCCCCACATTCTTTTTAAACTAGCTTGCAAAGTGGTTTCCATATGGCTTTTTATTTATTTATTTTTATGAGAGACAGGAGAATTGGTGTGCCAGGGCTTTAGCTACTGCAAATGAACCCCAGATGCATGTGCCACCTTGTGCACATGTGCCACCTGTGTGCATGCATCACCTTGTTCACCTGGCTTATGTGGGTTCTGGGGAGTCAAACTTGGGTCCTTGGGCTTCCAGGCAAGTGCCTTAACTGCTAAGCCATATCTCCAGCTCCATATGGCTTTTCCATATACCCTTTGCTTTGATTAGCCCACCTTCAACTCCCTCTTCTCCTGTAGTCCCCCATCCCCATCGCTGCCTGAATGTTTATATCCCTGGTATTTCCCCCCGTCTACTCTCATATCACGTGTGTTCTCTTCTTCCCCTGAATGTCTCCTCACCCTATGACCCCTTTCCCACTTCTTGGCATGTTACACACTCCAGCTTGAACACAAATCTAAAAATTAGATAGAATCTGCATATGGGATACATATGGCCTACCAAAGTTAAACAGAGATAAATAATTTAAGCAGATGTAGAACAAGCAGTGAGATTGAAGTAGCAATTAAAAAAAATATCAGTTGGGCATGGTGGCACACTCCTGTAATCCCAGCCCTCGGGAGGCAGAAGTAGGAGGGTCGCGGTGAGTTTGAGGCCACACTGAGACTACATAGTGAATTCCAGGTCAGCCTCAACTAGAGTGAGACCCTACCTCAAAAAAAGAAACTCTTGGGGCTAGAGAGATGGTTTAGCAGTTAAGGTGTTTGCCTGCAAAGCCTAATGACCCATGTTTGACTCTCCAGATCCCACCTAAGCCAGACACACAAAGTGACACAAGCACAAGGTTTCACATGCACATTAGGTGGCACACATATCTGGAGTGTGGATGGAGGCCCTGGCGGGCCAGTTCTCTCTCATAAAATAAAATAAATAAATATAAAAATATATCAGGCTGGGGCTGGAGGAATGGCTTAGTGGTTAAGGCACTTGCCTGCAAAGATAAAGGACCCATGTTCAATTCCCTAGAACCCATGTTAGCCAGATGCACAAGGTGGCACATGCACCTGGAGTTTGTTTACAATGGCTGGAGGCCCTGGCATGCTCATTCTCTCTCTCTCTCTCTCTCTCTCTCTCTCTCTCTTCCAAATAAATGAATAAATAAATAAATTTAAATCTGGGCATGGTGGTGCATGCCTTTAATCTCAGCGCTTGTGAGTCAGAAGTAGGTTTGCTGTGAGCTTGAGGCCACCCTGAGACTAAATAGTGAGTTCCAGGTAAGCCTGGGCTAGAGTGATATCCTACCTCGAAAAATCAAAAACCAAACAAACAAAAAAACCTCTCGGGCTGGAGATGGCTCAGCAGTTAAAGCACTTGCCTGTGAAGCCTAAGGACCCAGGTTGAATTCCCCAGTATCTACTTAAGCCAGATGCTCAAGGTGGCGCATGAGTCTGGAGTTTGTTTGCAGTGGGTGGAGACCCTGCCATGCCCATTCTCTTTTTCTTTATCTGCCTCTTTTTCTTTTTCTTTCTTTTCCTTCTCTTTCTTTCCTTTCCTTTTCTTTCTTTCTTTCTTTTTTTTTTTTTTTGTTTGTTTGGTTTTTCAAGGTAGGGTTTCACTCTAGCTCAGGCTGACCTGGAGTTCACTACGTAGTCTCAGGGTAGCCTAGAACTCACAGCAATCTTCCTATCCCTGCCTCCCTATTGTGGTGCACGCCACTACATCTGGCTAAATACCTGCCTCTCTTTCTTTCTCTCTCTCTTAAATAAGTAAATAAATAAATAATAAAAAATCTCCTGGCTAAACAAAATGCTTCTGAACTAAGGATGCTACTTCTGGACCTATGCCTTTAATCCCAGCATTTAGGAGGCAGAGGTAGGAGGATGACTCTGAGTTCAAGACCAGCCTGGGCTACAGCAAAACCCTACCTAGAGAAACAAAATGACCATAACAAAAAAATCCAAGAAACGAAATAACCCTAGATGTGTAAATCACAACATGGTGTTATAAGCAATATGAAAAGTCAAGGTCCCAGTGGATTTACTGGTGAATTTTACCAGACCTTCAATGAAGAACTAAAACCAAGCCCGGCATGGTGGCACACGCCTTTAATCCCGGCACTTGGGAGGCAGAGGTAGGAGGATCGCCATGAGTTCAAGGCCATCCTGAGACTACAGAGTTAATTCCAGGTCAGCCTGGGCCAGAGTGAGACCCTACCTCGAAACACACACAAAAAAAAAAAAAAAAAAAAAAAAAAAAAAAAAAAAAAAAAAAACCAAAAAAACTAAAACCAATGCTTCTGAAACTATTCCATATAATAGAAAAAGAAGGAACACTATTAAACTTTTGATGAGGCTAGAATTATTGTTACTTTAAAGAGATGTATCTTAGATCACTTTATCTTCTGCATCTGGCCTAGTATACTCCTTCCTGTGTGCTAAAAAACTAATACAATTTTTTTTTTGAGAAAAGGTCTTACATAGCCCAGTCTAGCCTTGAACCCTCATTCTCCTGCCTTTGCTATGGGCTCTCCTTTTGTCACACTGTTTCTCAAGGCTTCTTTTCTTATCCGTATTTGTAGGCTTTTTAAAAAATGTAAATACACATTTAAATTCTACATAAGAAACACAACTTTTCTGAGGGGGTTTGTGGAAAACACATTCTCTACTTAGTAAATACTGACCTCTGGTGGCAAGAATTCCAAAGCACAACCTTGCTCGGATGCTGAAGCCGAAATGAAGCTCGCTAGTCAGGGGCAGGGGCTGATTACCGACAGCCACAGCGAGAGGAGGAGTTCCTAGCTCAGAGAATGCCATTTTATACTTTGGCTTTCTTGACAAGCAAATAATATCTTGCCACCAAATTGCTATGTTTTCTCCTTTAATTATCTCTCCTGACCAGACAGAGATACTTTCCCCCATTATCAGCTCAATGATTGTTAGAAGTGAAAGATATATTTTACCAAATAAGCTTACTGGTAGTCCTTACATTAGTCCTTAGTGATGTTTCACCATCACAGGTTTTCTGTATTTCCTCCAAAATACTACATTTGGATGGGCTGAAGACAAGCCCCCCCCACCCATCTGCTTTCACAGATGGAAGAGCAGAGACTTGTGTCTGAGACTTGGCTTGCTCCCTTATCAGCAGAATGAGAACTAGGTGCTGAACAGGGCAGCACACACTCATTTCTACCCCAGCACTTACCTCCCCAGCTTTTGCATATTATATTCCAAACTCCACTACAAGGAGATGCTGAGAAAAGATATTAAATACAGTAATTTTCTACATCATGGGCATTTCACATAAATGCAAGTTTATTTATTTTTATTTTTATCTTTTTGAGGTAGAGTCTTGCTCTAGCCCAGGCTGACTTAGAATTCACTATGTAGTCTTAGGCTGCCCTTGAACTCACAGCAATCATCCTACTGATTCAGGATTTTTGGGTTCAGGAAGGGTCTTCCAGAATTTATGAACCCCACGTTTTAGATTCTGTCCTACATTTAATAAAGAATTAATAAAGATGGACTCAAGAAGGATAAATGCAGTTTTAAACAACTCTAATATAATTACAACATTGATGAAGAAAGCCAGAAACACCAATAAAGAGGATGGCTTTACTCTTTGATGTGGAAAATAACAGAGCTGTATGAATACACAAAATGTAGTCCTAGAAGATCTTAACTAATTTCAGGACATTTCACTTGCTTTTTTAAAATTTTATTTTTATTTGAGACAGAGAGAGGGAGAGAAAGAGAGAGAATGGGCATGCCAGGACCTCTAGCCATGGCCCATGTGCTTCTGGCTTATGTGGGACCTGGAGAATTGAACCTGGGCCTTTAGGCTTCACAGGCAAGTGCCTTAACCACTAAACCATTTCTCCAGCCCATCACTTGCTTTATACACATACTTTGTATCACTGTAATTTCGTTAAGATGTGTGGATTAAAAGAAATTTTGAACCATGTGTGGTCCAGCATGCCTTTAATCTCAGCACTCGGGAGGCAGAGGTAGGAGGATTGCCACGAATTTTAGGCCACCCAGAGAGTACATAGTGAATTCCAGGTCAGCCTGGGATAGTGTGAGACCCTATTTGGAAGAATAAAAAAAGAAAGAAATTTCAAGTTTGGGAAGTTAGTTTGTATCACTGATGTTTTAGTTCCTCTCATAAAATAATCTGAAAACTTCCCTGGGGTCACCAATCCAAAGATAAAGAGGGATCCTTTCATATCCTGCCAAAGGTTGCAAGCAGCCGGGGTGGGGAGGAGGGCCTTGGGGAAGACTGTTCGCATGAGCACGCCAACTCAGTGGGGGCTGATACTAACAAATGGCTTTCATCTGTTGGTGACACTCAAAACAAATGCAGTTTAATATAATTAGGCTCACACAGAACCTTGAAGAATAATGCCACCAGACTCTGGGACAATTCTTGGTGATTTGCTGTGGCCTTTCAATTCCAAATAGAAGCAATAGAGAGGGCGTGCAATAGGCAGCCTGGTATCCAGGATGCAGCGGGAGCTGCCAACTGTGTGCCCATGTTGCCCTCCCCTCCCTGCTCTTGCAGCTGGGCAGTAAGCCTTCCCACAAGCATGCCCATTATCACAAGCTTGATGTTCAGCTGTCCTAACTGCTGGAGACACTGACTGCATCATTCATTCTCAGAAAAGGTTCTCAGGACTCTCAAGATTATATACGATCTTAATGTATATAATCATATATATGATATTTTACATACAATTCCACTCATTCAAAAAAAAAAAAAAGATGAGATCTCAGAAAATAAATAGAAAAAGCCTGAATAGAAAAGAAAAGAGGTTTTAGGTGAGTTTGAAGAAGCTTAGAGGCCATGTGTGTTATAGCACCAGGTCTCCAGTCTTCAATTTTTCCTCCACTTTTTTTTCTTTTCTTTTTTTTCAAGGTAGGGTCTCACTCTAGCTCAGGTTGACCTGGAATTCACTATGGAGTCTCAGGGTGGCCTTGAACTCACAGAGATCCTCCTACCTTTGCCTCCTGAGTGCTGGGATTAAAGGTGTGTGCCACAACACCCGGCTTCAAGTTCATCTTTTAAAAAGTTTATGTATGTTCATGTGTGTGCAGCTGTACATATGTGAGCATGCATGTGGAGCCCAGAGGACAACCTTGGGTGTCATCCTCAGGAACACTATCCATCTTCTTTTTTAATTAAAAAAAATTTTTTATGAGAGAGGGAATTGGCACACCAGGGTCTCCATCCATTGCAATCAAACTCCAGATGCATGTGCCACCTTGTGTGCTTGTATCACCTTGTGTGTCTGGCTTACATGGGATCTGGAGAGTTGAACATGGGTCCTTAGTCTTCGCAGGCAAGCACTTAACCACTAAGCCATCTCTCTAGCCCCTGTCCCTCTTTTTTGATACAAGGTCTCTCATTGGCCTGGAGCTTACCAATTAGATTAGACTGGCTGGCCAGGGAGCCCCAGGAATCCCCACCCCCACAGTCTCTACCTCCCTAGCATTTTTTTTTTTTTTTTCGGTTTTTCAAGGTAGGGTCTTACTCTAGCCCAGGCTGACCCGGAATTCACTATGTAGTCTCATGGTGGCCTTGAACTCACAGTGACCCTCCTACCTCTGCCTCCTGAGTGCTGAGATTAAAGGTGTGTGCCACCACCTCTGGCTCTCCCTTGCATTTTTACATGGGGATTAGGGATAACACTCAGGTCTTCATGCTTGCAGGTCAAGCAAGCCCTTTAGGTATTGAGCTGCCTACCCAGCAACCCCCCAGTTCATTTGTTAAAGAAGATATTTCTCACCTAAAAGGCTACCCAGAGATGATGTTCTTTTTTGTTCATTTTTTTTGTTTTGCTTTGTGTTTTTCAAGGTAGGGGCTCGCTCTAGCCCAGGCTGACCTGGAAGTCACTATGTGGTCTCAGGGTGGCCTGAACTCATGGTGATCCTTCTACCTCTGGCTCTTGAGTGCTGGGATTAAAGGCGTGCACCACCGTGCCCGGCTCTTTGTTCATTTTTTGAAAGGATCCATTTGGGGAATGAGCTTAGACACTGAGTATGATAGGAAGTTTATGATCCATTGGAAAAATAGTCTAAGAAAAAAGATAGGAAAAGATTCCTAACACGTAGATTCTGAGAGAGGTCTTTTTGTAAACCTTGTAGTGACAACTTCCATAAATGTAAACAATATACCACAGCCGTAACCCTTTCTCATCACCCTCCCAAGTCCTCCCTCCACTGATTCCCTTCTTTCCAACTAGTCTCTCTTAAATTTAATTAATTAATTAATTAATTTTAATTAATCAATTTAAGAGAGACAGAGGCAGAGAGAGAGAGAATGGGCAGGCCACGGCCTTAGGCTGCTGCAAATGAACTCCAGACACATGTGCCACCTTGTGCATCTGGTTTATGTGGGTCCTGGGGAATAGAACCTGGGTCCTTTGGCTTTATAGGCAAATGCCTCAACTGCTAAGTCATCCCTCCAGCCCTATCATCCCTTTTGATGAAAACTAAACAAGAGTTAAAAAAAGAAAGAAAAAGCTGGGCGTGGTGGCACACACCTTTCATCCCAGCACTCGGAGGAGGTAAGAGGATTGCTGTGAGCAAGGCCAGAGAGAGAGAGAGAGAGAGAGAGAGGGAGGGAGATGCCACCTTGTGCATCTGGCTTATGTGGGTCCTGGGGAATCTAACCTGGGTTCTTTGGCTTCTCAGGCAAGCGCCTTAATGGCTAAGCCATCTCTCCAGCTTCTATTTTTTTTTTTCGAGGCAGAGTCTCACTCAGCTCAGGCTGACCTGGAGTTCACTATGCAGTCTCAGGGTGGCCTCGAATTCATGGCAATCCTCCTACCTCTGCCTCCCGAGTGCTGGGATTAAAGGCGTGCACCATCACGCCTGGCATTTTTTTTTAAAGCAAGGTTTCTATGTAGCCCAGGCTGACCTGGAACTCATGACAATCCTCCTGAGTGCTGGAATTAATGTCATGCTCCACCATACCTGGTGTCATTTTGAGCAACATTTCCTAAGCAATGGGCACATTCCTTAGCAGGGAGATGCTTATCCCAAAGCAGTGTGTGCTGAGCTCCAATCCCTCTAAACCCAGTGTCCTGATGGTACAGCAATCTTCAGCCTTGAATGACTATTGCGTGAATGGAGGCCTACTATTTCTTTTTCTTTTTTTTTTTAAATTTATTAACAACTTCCATGATTATAAAAAATACCCGATGGTAATACCCTCCCTCCCCCCACTTACCCCTTTGAAACTCCACTCTCCATCATACCCCCTCCCCATCTCAATCAGTCTCTCTTTTACTTTTGATGTCTTGATCTTTTCCTCCTCTTATGATGGTCTTATGCAGGTAGTGTCAGGCATTGTGAGGCCATGGATATCCAGGCCATTTTGTGTCTGGAGGGAGCATGTTGTATGGAGTCCTACCCTTCCTTTGGCTCTTACATTCTTTCTGCCACCTCTTCCGCATTAGACCCTGAGCCTTGGAAGGTGTGATAGAGATATTGCAGTACTGAGCACTGCGGTCATTTCTTTCCATCACCATGATGCCTTCTGAGTCGTCCCAAGGTCACTGCCATCTGAAAAGAGAAGATTCTCAACCAAAAGTGAGAGTAGCATTAATATAAGGGTGTGAACACTAACAGAAGTGCTTACTGGGCAGTTTGATAAGCATAGTATATACATTTAGGCCTAGTATTTCTTAACTGATGTTTGCCCAATCATGTAGATGTCCTTTGGGGATATGAAATAAACCTTTGCTTGTAGGAATAATAATAATAATAATAATAATAATAAAATGAACAGTTTAAGATTCTATTCTAAAGGGCAACATTACAATAAAATTCATTGTTTTCAAAAGCAGTGCAAGCCAAGTGTCCTGACTGCATGCTCTTAGTCCCAGCCCTTGGGAGGGTGTGGTAGGAGGATCACTGGGAAATTGAGGCCAACCTGGGTACAAGGACAGCCCAGGCTAGAACAAGACCCTGCCTCAAAATAAATAAATAAAAAGCATCATTGCATGCCTGTGTTCTAAGTGCTGCTATGTGCATTTAAATATAACATTATGGGCTGGAGAGATGGCTTACTTGTTAAGGCATTTGCCTGCAAAGCCTAAGGACCATGATCGACTCTCCAGATCCCATGTAAGCCTGACCCATGAAGGTGAGGCAAGCACAGGTCACACATGCCCACTAGGTGGGACAAGAGTCTGGAGTTAGATGGCAGTGGCTGAGGACCCCGTGTGCCAATTTTCTTTCTCTCCCTCCCTAAAACAATGAAATAAAATAAAATATGGCATTCTTACTCTCCTGTCTCACAGATGGCATATTCCCTGAAAAGAGAAAAAATTTTAGATAGCAAATGTGAATTCAAACCCATTATAAACTATATTTCCCCAGAACATTTGAGTGTCCAGCGGTAAATTATAAAGATCTGTACAAAATGGAGCAATTCTAATCAAATGACTGATGTATCAAAGAAATTCATCTGAAGTAACCAAAGATAATTCAGTAATAGGATGTTCAGCTCTTAGATTCCATCTTAAAGAGCCCCAGTAATTACTGAGAAGTTGCTCAGGATCTGTGCTTGTATTTGCTGGCTCTCAGCACCAACTTGCCCAACCCTGTCTTCTCCCACCAGCCCATCTCACCAGAACTCCCTGTCCCCCACTCTGCCAATTTGATTTAGGAAAGTCAAAGAAGCCCTTTCACAAATGAAATCCCATCACTTATCTTCTTTAAGCCACTTCAAATGTTTTCTCTGGGTCTAGGATAAAGCTATTTTTTTGTGTGTTTGCCGTTGTTGTTTTTTGAGGTAGGGTCTTGCTCTAGCCCAGGTTGACCTGGAGTATGTAGTCTCAGGCTGGCCTCGAACTCACAGAAATCCTCCTACTTCGGCCTTCCCAGTGCTGGGATTAAAGGTGTATGCCATCACACCTGGCCCTAATCCTGTGGCTTTTACATTATTTCCACCCACTTTTTGTGATATTCCCTGGGCCTTGGAGGGGGTGTCATAGATGTCCCAGTAGTTACTGTGTTTAATTATTTTGTAAACAAAAAAAGTCCTTTAATTACATTTATTTGAGTAAGTGAATGAGTGAAAGAGAGAAAGAGAAGAGCACATATGGAGATTCAGGGCCTACTGCCACTGCAAAGGAACTCCAAATGCATGTGCCACTTCATGTGTCTGGCTTTACATGATTCCTGGGAAATTGAACTTGGGCTACCAGTTTTTACAAGAAGGTGCCTGTAACCTCTGAGCCATCTCCCCAGCTCTGAATTTTATTTTTACTAGTTTATCAAGTATTAGTAAAGTACATTTTTTAGTAATTGTGAAGAGTTATATTGCTTCAATACATTCTACTTCCCAGGTTCTAAATACCCAAATTACCCACCAAGCTGCAAATGACATGTCTTCCCTAGTCACATGTCCATCAAGACAAAATAACTAGGTAGCTATGAGAACAGCTATCAAATTTAAACCTGCTAGCAAAGTGCATTGCACTTAATCGCATCACCATTCCCACACGTACACATGTACAAGCGCTGTGAATTGTGGTACACACCCAGCATGGAGGGTACTGCCCTCCTCAGAACAGTTTGCAGTGAGAAGTCGGAAATAAGGAGCAGAGAAGTGAGGACAACTTGGGCTAAAGTACATGTAGATTCGGTACTTTATTCACGCAACAAATATTTCTGAGGATCTGTGATTTACTCAGTTACCAAATGTTCATTAAATTCATGACTTGCAAGGTATGTGTCACGTGTAATACTAGACCCAGGGGACTTCCTAATGAGTGCGTAAAGCAGGTATGATCTCCTGTGGTTGTGCAGCTCACAGCCTTATAGGAAAAGACAGAAAATGAGCCAGACAGGGCTGGAGAGATGTGCTTGCCTGTGACGCCTTCTGCCTTCGTGTCTGGAATCCTGAGATCCTGAAACTCCAGGTCTGTGCCACTGTACCCAGCTTGCCATCTTCTCTTGTATTGTTTTATGCTTTGCAAAATACAGACTCCCAGCAATAATTCCATCAAGTAGACGTTACATTTGACATAAAATAAAACTGAAAATTATAGTGATTTGTTAGATATTTCACAGTGACTCAACAGAAGGATCTCAGGTGGTGCTCAGAGCTCCTGATACCTAGACCAGAATTCACAGTAATTCCACCACAGTCCAATGACAAGGTATTGTGGAAAGGATGACAGGGAAGGTTAAAGGCAGGAAGTAAAACTGCAAAGCAGTCCAGGAAATGTCTCAGTTGTCTCCTGAGAATATTATGCCACAAAGAGCAGTAACGGTGGGCTCCCAAGAGCCATACAGTTCACCCCTGAGTCTCATCACTTCCTGTCAGGTCATCTTCATAATAACTGGGGTGAGATAGTTCCCACTGGCCATTGACATTCACCTGACACTCAAGGCATGATGTTGCTACACCTTTGAAAACAGAGAAAGTGAAACACTTCTGGGCTGCAAAGACGGCTCAGCAGTTAAAGGCACTTACTTTACTTTAAAAGCCTGGCAGCCTGGGTTCGATTCCTCACTACTCATGTAAAGCCAGGTACATACACAAAGTGGCATGCATCTGGAGTTGATTTGTGGCAGCAAGAGGTTCTGTGAGCAAATAAATAAATAAATAATATCAGAAAGAAACAAAAAAAAACTCCACATTTCCTTCATTCTGAACTTTGCATCAGTTGAACCAGAGTCTTTTTCAAAGGATAAACAGAATATCTAAGTAATTCTGCTTCTGAAGTTATTGAGAATGTAACATCCTTCCAGAGAGATACAGGATCAGCTGATGAGATGTTTTTGCGTGTACTTCACAAAACTCGAGGGTGTTTGGTTGAACAAGCCAATTCAAGCAGGAAGCCAGCTGATCACAGTCTCGGGTGATATGGTTTCTTAAGGTCACAGAAAAAGGACAGTTGAATCTAGAATTCTCTTCTAATGCCTGTCCATGTGGTAGACCTGTAGCTTTCCTTAGCTGTGGATTAGTTTGTAATCTGTGAGTTGTACCATGGTGGCTGGCCCCTTGTTCCTGGAATAGGATGATGTAATCCAAGGAAGTTTATCGCCCAGAACTGTTGCTAGGTGATCATGACATCATAGAATAGAAAGTCAACTGTGTGGCTTCAAGATGTATCAAAGATGGCTACAATCTCTTAGTTCAACAGAGATGGAGAAAATATCCTGCACAATCGAGATCCAAGCAGCATTTGTTCTCTCCTCGTTTGTGACCTTCTTTGGTGGACTCATCATCTTAATAACTTTCAGATTATTACTGAGATGCTTAAGAAAATGTCAAAGAGTCAAGGGAGCAGGAATAGTCTTGGTCAGTTTCCTTCCTTGTAACCCCTGTGTGGGAAGATCAAAGATTGGTTTGGCATGTATCGGTGTTTAGCAAGAATTTTAGGTTTGACTTAATTTTTCAGACTAACAGAGTCAGCTGTACTCTGGTGCTCCAAAAAGGGTAGAAAATAGGACCCTGGGCCAAAAGTCCTGAGCTTGTAGGCTCATGACTCTGCAGACTCACCCCTGGAGGAAGCAAAGTTCTGTATGGCTGGCGGCGAAAGTGAGCTCTGAAAACCAGGTCACCATTCTGAAAAGAATCTCCATACACATTGATTGCACCTATGTTTGGAATCTGTAAAAACAACAACAACAACAAAAAAAAAACAATTAAAGGTTTGGTGGTAGATGATTATAAATCTCAGTACTTGGGACACTGAGGTAGGAGGGTTGCTGTGAGTTTGAGGCCAGCCTGGGCTAAATGAGACCTTGTCACAAGAAAAAGAAAGAAAGGAAAAAAGTTTTGCTAGTGTGGTGGTTTGAATGTAAAAATTTCCCCATAGACTTAATGTGTTTGAATACTTGTTCCCCAGTTGGTGACACTACTTGGGAAGGTTCTGTAGCCTTTAAGTGTCCCTAAGGGTAAGCTTTGAGATATTACAGTCCATCTCCACTTGGTGGTGCTTTTTAGCTTTCTAGTTCCTCCTTGTTGGAGAGTTGTAATTTCTCCATAAAGGTATATTTGAAAATATTTTTACAGGCATAAGTGTGATTTTATTATTTCTTATAGCCAATTTGATTTTCCCACAAAAGTTACTACCAATTTTGAAATGAAATTCAAATGAGTGTCTTATGTTATATGGAATATTTTCAAAAATCTATTTCCAGGAGCTGGGTGTGATGGTGCATGCCTTTAATCTCAGCACTCAGGAGTCTGAGGTCATAAGTTCAAGGCCAGCCTGGAGCTACAAAGTGAGTCTCAGTCTGCCTGGGCTAGAGTGAGACCCTGACTCAAAAAAAAAAAAAAAATCTATTCTCAGTATCTGGAGAATATACAAGCAAAGTCACATGTATTACAAGGCAAATCATTATCAAGGTGTGGATTCTATTAAGGAGTTCTTTAATGAAACAATAAGGACAGAATGAAGTGATCTTGAAACCTTAACCCCCATGTAAAATGAGCTTTTTAGAAAGTGCAGTGTCTCTCAGCTTGGGGCAGCTGGCCCTCATCACTGTCTGTCTTCCTGGTTGTTCTGGGCTGTGTTAGCGGCCACACATACTTGCTCAGATCCATGCCCTCCCTCAGCACTTGACCTAAGTCATCTAAATTTCTCAATACTTTTTTTAAATTAATATAAATTTGATTTTAAAATATTTTATTATTTTAAATTTTCTTTTACTATTATTAACAACAACATATTTTGTGCGGATGCATCATGTGTTGGTACCCTCTTTTCCCTCATCCCTGCCTCCATTGCATTGGGGACCCTCCTCAGTGGGGTTGCAGGTGTTCCTGGCTGCTCCCACAATGCAAAAATACTTGGTTTTTATTTATTAAAGACAGAATGGGCACACTAGGGCCTCTAGCCACTGCAAATGAACTCCAGACACATATGCAACCATGTGTAGCTGGCTTATATGGGTACTGGGGAATTGAACCTGGGTCCTTAGGCTTTGCAGGCAAGTGCCTTAACTGCTAAGCCATCTCTCCAGCCCTAAAATTGATTTTTTTTAAAAAAATTATTTACTTGAGAGCAAGAGAGAGAGAGAGAAAGAGAGAGAGAGAGAGAGAGAGAGAGAGAATAGTCATGCCAATGTCTCCTGCTATTGCAAATGACTCCAGATGTATGTGCCACTTCGTGCCTCTGGCTTTCCATGGTGGGTACTGGGAATTGGGCCCAGGTCATCAAGCCTTATAAGCAAGTGCCTTTAACCACTGAGCCATCTCCCCAGCCCCAAATTTAAAATTGATTTAATGAGACCTACTTTCTCTACAAGTGTAATATGTACAGGCATTCCTTTTTTGTTATTATTTTCAAGGCAAGGTCTAGCCCAGGCTGACCTGGAATTCACTATGTAGTAGTCTCAGTAGACTCACAGTGATCCTCCTACCTCTGCTTCCTGAGTGCTGGGATTAAAGGTATGTGCCACCATGTCCAGATCTTTTTAAAAAATTGTTGTTGATGATCTCCATACATATACACAATATACCATGATCATAATTCCCCTCCTACCACCGTACTCCCCCCGCCCAATCCCTCTCCACTGAATCCCTTCTTCTTTCCACTCACCCCTGTTCTATTCTAATATCATCATTTTTCCCCTCGTGTGTTAGGCAGGTCTTTTGTAGGTACCATCAGTCACTGTGAGGTCACGACTGCCACAGCCACTTTGTCAGTACAGGCATTCTTTAGGTGCAAGAAAAGCTTATGAACTCAGGAAAATGAGGCACCAAATAAGGAAGTAAAAGCAACATAAAGTTGTTGGAAATTTTCTCCATCCCCTTAAAAAAATCAAGTACATGGGCTGGGGAGATGGTTCAGTGGTTAAAGGTGCTTGCTTATAAGGCCTGAAGGCCTGGGTTGGTCCTGGTTTGATTCCCCAATATCCATGTAAATCCAGATGCTCAAAGTGGAACATGAATCTTGAGTTCATTTGCATTGGCCAGAGGCCTTAGTGTGCTCATATTCTCTCTCTTTTTCTCAAATAAATAAAAATACTTAAAAAAAATCAGATATATAACTCATCACCTAAAATCAGTCTTGAAGGGTTTTTTTTTTGTTGTTGTTCATGTATCATGACAGGAAAAAAAAAGAAAGAAAACCCATTCTTCCCAGAGCATAAAGAAGCATGCTGCTTCTCATTTATTTATGCGTGTGTGTGTGTGTGCATGTGTGTGTGCCTGCAGGTGTGTGCATGTGGAGGTCATGTGGAGATCAGAGTGCCACTTTAAGATGTCCGTGCTTCATTTTCTTTGACACAGGGTCTCTTGCTGCTGCAAATTGCCAGACTGCAAAAAATATCAGACTAGCTGGCCAGTGAACTTTGAATTCTCCTGCCTCTGCCTCACATTGTTCCTAGGTGTATTGGGATCACAGCTGCATGTGTCCCCTTGCATCAAGCTTTTATGTGGATGCTGGGGGAATGGAGCCTAGGCTGGCAGGTTTTGCAAGCACACACTTACCCACTGAGCCATCTCACAAGTCCCCAATACTGATCATTATGCTGATGTCAATTTGATGGGTCTTGGACTGAGAATAGGCAGAAAAAGAATGAAAGAAGACCACAGAATTCAAAATGAAAAAGGTGTGCAAAATGACGCAAGTGTGCAAGGTCGCATATGCACACAAGGTGGTGCATGTGTCTGGAGTTTGATTGCAGTGGCTGGAGGCTCTGGCATGCCGATTCTTTTTTCTTTCTCTCTTTCTCTCTCTCTCTCTCTCACATGTAAAAAAGGCCAGTCTTTAGGGCTTGCCTCAAAAAAAAAAAAAAAAAATTAAAAGAAAGTGTGCAGAAAAAACGCAAACTCAGTCAAATTCATTCTATGAGATACTGAATGAGTGCTGTATTAGTTACTCTCTTGTTGCTGTGAACAAATACCCGATTAGAAGCAATTTAGGGAAGGAAAAGGTTTGTTTTAGTTTACATTTCAAGGAGATATAGCCCATGGTGGCTGGGAAAGCATGGAAGGCTGGATCTTCACCTTGTAGCCATGGGCAAGAAGCAGAGGGTGAACAGGAAGTGGAGCTGGGCTATAAAATCCTTATGGTCCGCCCCCAGGAACTCACTTCCTCCAGCAAGGCTCCACCTTCTAAAGGTTCCACAGTGTTTGCCCCCAGCTGGGGACCAAGTGTTCCAACACATGAGCCTATTGGGGGGGGGGGTATTTTACATTCAAACCATAGTAAGTACCTTTGGCATTTTCTAGGTTGGGCAAAGTAAAATGATTTCAGACTAATACCATGAAAAGAAACTACCAACATAAAGCAGATTGCTTTCTCTGAGATGCATCTTACCTGTCAATTTCTTTCTCTTGTTTGTAGGAACTGTCCTTAGGTACCGTTGCTCATAACCCCTTGAGAAGGCTTCATTTTTATGGAGTGTTTCGCAATCGTATAGAAATACTGCTTTCCGCACAGACCTTTGTGGGGCAGGTGTTGGTAAGTACACTTCGGCTTTCACCATTGACATGTTAGTGAACTACAGCGGTGATGGTGATGTGACCCTAGTCCCTGCATGGAGTCTGGTCACTCAGACGAGCAGCCCGCCCCTGCCACTTCCCAATCCTCACCTCCCGGCCTCTGGCTCCCAGCCATCAATCTGCTTTCTTTTTCTCTGATTTTATATGTAGTCAGCCTTGCTGCCAAAGGGGACTTGTTATGAGAGTAAAGGCTGTGTGTGTCTTGTTCTCTTTACATGTACACTGAGTGCCTGGAACATACATTCTAAAATGAATGATGTTTAATGAACGAATCTGGCATTTATCTAATGTGGCCTGCTGCATTTTCAGGCTTCAATTTCAACACGCCACTTTCCTATCTTTTTCCCCTATTAATACGAGGTCAACTCTTTTGTCCACTTTTAGTATTTACTGGTTCACCTTTTATTGTAATCTCAGTAATTCAAACTTATGAAAATTTAATTCAGGCACCATCTCCTCAGGGAATCTCACCTCCGTATTAAGTGGAGAGCCCCCTCCTGCAGCTTGGAATGTATACCGAAAGCTTATTAAAGTCAGCTGTGCACGTGCCTGCCCCTCTGGTGCACCATGAGCTCCTTGAACGAACAGGCCAAATCGAAATCGTTTGTTTCTCATTGTCTGGAAATATTGTCTTTCCTGTGGCTATTGTATTAATCATTATTTCAGCAGAATAGTTTGATCTACAGCAACAAGAAGTGGAATCTGGGGCCTGGAGAGATGTCTTAGCAGTTAAGGCACTTGCCCGTGAAGACTAGCGACCCAGGTATGATTTTCCAGTTCCCGCTTAAGCCAGATGCACGAGGTGGCACATGCGTCTGGAATTACTTTGTAGTGGCAGGAGGCCTGCCATGCCCATTCTCTATCTGCCTCTTTTTCTATTTCTTTCAAATAAATAAATAAACTTTTTTTTTTAAAGTAGAATCTGTAAGCTGGGGTGTACTGCCATCAGATGCTGATATGGTAGAAGTAGGATCATATAAGTCAGGGATTATCCTCTGCTCTTTATAATTAAGAAAACAGGGCTATTTTCAAGTTAATGTGATTATTTTGTAATGTTTTAATTATTTATTTGAGAGAGAGAGACAGAAAAAGGTAGATAGAGAGTGAGTAGGGCAGGAGAAATGGCTTAGTGGTTAAGGCACTTGCCTGCAAAGCTAAAGGACCCAGGTTCCATTCCCCAGGACCCATGTAAGCCATGTGCACCCATCTGGAGTTTGTTTGCAGCAGCTGGAGGCCCTGGAACACCCATTTTCTCTTTCTCTCCCCCTGCCTATTTCTCTCTCTCTCTCTCTCAAATAAAGAAAAATTAAAAAATTAAGAAAAAAGAAAGCGAGTATAGGTGCACCAGGGCCTTCTGTTACCACAAACAAACTCCAGATGTATGTGCCACTTTGTATCTCTGGCTTTCCTGAGGAGTTGAACTGGGCTGTCAGGCTTTGCAAACAAGTGCCTTTAACTGCTGAGAAATCTCTCCATCCCTAAATGTTTTTAAAAACAGAGCTTTTGGGTTGGAGAGGTTGCTCAGCGGTTAAAGGTACGTGCTTGCAAAGCCTGCTGGCCCAGATTCAATTTCCCAGCACCCACGTAAAGCCAGATGCTCAGAGTGGAGCATGCCCCTGGAATTCATGTGCAATGGTAAGAGGCCCTGCTGCGCCCATTCTCTGCCCCCCCCATCTCTCTGCAAATAAATAAATAAATAATAAATAAAAATATTTAAAAAAACAAGACTTTTAAAAGTCTCATGGTTGATATTCAAGTCCCAACTTCCTGTGCGGTTCCACAAAGGCAAACACAAGGGGTAATGTCACCAGTAACTCCACAAACAGGGCTGTCTTCAGATGAGCTCAACATTTTATGCTCTCTTTCTCTGGTGGCTCTTAAAGATGTTCCTGGGGACTGCTGCTCATAACAAAGAAGCTCCCCTTAGGGGCCATGGGTCTCTGTGGCTTTCCATGAGGAGCCTGTGAGCAGCAGGTCCATCTCCACCCCACCTCCACTATGTCCATTGCTTTTACAGCTTGGGGACAGGGCTTTCTACTTAAAGAACTCACTCTCCCATATTTGTAAAATATTTTTTAAATTTATTTGCAAGCAGAAGAGAGAAAGAGAAGAGAAAGAGAATAAGCATGTCAGGGCCTCTTGCCCTGATTTCTGATGCATGCATCACTTTGTACATCGGGCTTTATGTGGGTAGTGGGGAATTGAACCCTAGGCCAGTAGGCTTTGCAAGTAAGCATTTTTTAACCACTGAGCCATCTCCCCAGTCCTAACACATTTTATCCCTACAGCACAAAACCTTTTATTCTACATCCCAAAAATGTGTTGATCTTCTTATAATCATCTTCCATTTCTACCTGACTCACTGCACAGTTTTAGGTGTTAGCTCCCAGGGACTGCTTTAGGGTTAGAATTCATTATGTTGTCTATTATATTATTATTCAATAGCTTTCAGTGGGTTTGTATTATGATATTGAGATTGTTTTATATATACATATATATATATATATACATATATATATATTTAAATGAATGCATTTATTTATTTATTTTTGTTTTTTAGAGATAGGGTCTCACTGTAGCCCAGGCTGACCTGGAATTCACTATGTAGTCTCAGACTGGCCTCAAACTCATGGCGATCCTCCTATATCTGCCTCCCGAGTGCTGGGATTAAAGGCGTGCACCACCACACCGTTTTTTTTTAAAAATATTTATTTATTTATTTGAGAGAGAGAAAGAGACAGCTATCTGTCTGTCCATCTATCTGTCTGTCTATCTATCTATCTATCTATCTATCTATCTATCTATCATCTATTATGAGAATGGGTGTGCCAGGGCCTCCAACCACTGCAAATGAACTCCAGATGCATGTACCACCTTGTGCATCTGGCTTTACGTGAGTACTGGGGAATTCAACCTAGGTCGCTAGGCTTTGCAGACAAACACTTAACCACTGAGCCATCTCTTCAGCTCACATAGCTTTTAAATTTAATTTTTATTTATTTGAGAAAGCAAGAGAGGGAAAGGGAGAGAGAGAGAGAGAGAGAGAGAGAATGGACATGCCAGGGTCTCTAGCTACTGCAGAGGAACTCCAGACGCATGTGCCACCTTGTGCATCTGGCTTACATAGGTCCTGGGGAATCGGATTGAAGTCCTTTGGCTTTGCAGGAAATGCCTTAACCGCTAAGCCATCTTTCCAGCCGCACATAACTTTTAATAGTCAAAGGACAACAAAAAAAATCATAAATCAAGTCATCTACCAAATTCATTGGAGGAGATACCAGGTAGGTAGGTTAGACCAATGTGGGGAAATCCTTGCTATAGGTTTATATCTGATGACAGCCTTAGATTTTGTGTTGGTGGAAACTAGTTTTCTGTTAAGTTAATGAATTTAAAAGGATTGACCTGATAGTTTTAATAATGCTAGGTCCGATGCAGACAGGGATGATAAGTAGCTATTAAGGGGGCTAAGGTAGCCCAAGATAATTTTGGCTCTGGTTCTCAACATTTCAAGTTTGCATAATCATGATGTTCTAATCAGTCAGCCTTGTAGAATCTTCAACATAAGTGGGTTTTTCCTCCCACTGGAAATTTCAGTTTACAAGAGTAAATAATAAAAGCCTTCAGTATGCTGTGAACCAGGGCAGGTAAGATTGCTCCAGCATCCACACTTAGCTTGCTCACATGACTTACAGTTCTAGAGAGGTCACAAGCAGCCAGGTCAGTAGGAAACTGGGGATCAAAACTCAAAATAGGATAAGTAGAGAAGAAACCATTCCCTCTCCCAGTACATGAGGACCACCCAAGCAGCATCAATCTGGAACGGAGTTAAATGATTATTGTATAAATAATAAATTCTGAGTTTGATCATTGGAACTACACTGCACTGGGCATCTTGAAGATCTGGAGGGCTTGGAACTTGGAAGTAACCAGAGGAATGTTTAAGTGCCTAAGACTGAGAAAAATCAAAGATTACCAAAGATTTCATCCTAATCCAACATGGGCTTTGAGTGGGCAGCAGCTTCTTGACTAAGATCCACTAGTGAGACTTGTCTCGCAGGATATCCACGTGCTTGTTTTCTTCTTCCTTGTAACACTCGCCCTTCTGGGAAAGTCCTGACTATCCTTTAGGGTGGGCATGTATGGAACTGGGGTTTTTTTTCCCCCCTATCAAGTCTGGGGTCATCATTCAGTAGTCCTTATATCTAGCATGCTAACATGGTAAGCACTTAGTGAGTGCTTGCAAAGTTCTAGGAGTGGAAGGAAGGGAAAACTGCTTATTCTGAAGCACGTGAGAGTTAAGACTCAGTAAGTAAAGGGAGTACATATGGGTTTACTGTAGCTCAGTCCACTTTTCTTGAATGAATGAGTGCTGGTATAAGTGAATGTGTGAATTAGTGTTATACACACATCTTTCTCTTTCTCTTCCTTGTCTATAGTGATAAATATGCACAGTATCATTTATCTTAACTTATTTGAAATAGAGAAAAAAAGGTAAGTTTGTGGGTTTATTTATTCCATGCCAAAAAAAATTAATTCACACATTTGTCTCTGTTTTCTGTTCTTAGGCGATTGCTGTCTTCGTACTAAGCATTGGGTCTCTTATAATCTATTTCATCAATTCCACTCAGTGAGTAAATATCCCCTCATTCTTGCCTGCTTTATCTGTAATTTAGCTACTTTGGAATTTCCCCCCTGCCCAGGGATGATATTTAACACACACACACACACACATACACACACTCATAGAAATCAGGAGTGTGTAGTTGTCCCAGTAAGCAGTAACCCCAATTCATTCAGCACTAAATGCACCAGTTTGCCTTGCATCCTGCTGCCTCCGTTGTTGGGGCTGGGGTGGAGTGTACAGATGGACTTCAGAGCCTCTGGGACTTCACGCCTCCGGCTGTCACTTCCTCACTTGGGCCACTTGTAGAGTGTTTCGACCTCCAGGGCTGAGACAGAAGTTCTGAAATAGCTTCAGAATTTCTCCTATTCAGAGATCTTTGCGTGTTTGTGAGGAGGAGGGATGCTAGACCACCTTGGATAAAGGAACACACTGCTTTTGTTTCAAGTAGGTCAGAATTTTATTTCCTTCAAAATTCGTCTAATTTGACCTCCATGCCAGTCCCCCAGGAATCATATTAAATGCCCACCTGAAGCATAATTAAGATTTCAGGGGCCATCGAACTGAGACCACTTTAGAGAACCCAGGAACTGGTTGTCCTTGCTTTCTAAATTCCCAATACGTCTTTTAGGAAAATTTCTTTGAATTAGACCTAGAGTAGCTCTTTATCAAAAGGATAAAGAACCTGAAAATTCCTGACTGGACGGATGGTCTTGCAAATCAAGGAGAGACATTCCTGAAGCTGATAAAATTAAAAATGGAACCAAGAAGCTCTGTGCCAAAATGGTGGGCAATTTTCTGGCTGTTTCCAGTTGCATGGGTGTTTCAGTGGTTTTGTTGATGTGTGGCTTCCCTCCCAAGAGGAAGGAGAATTCCTCCAGATCTGAACTGAAGTATCTGAAAAGCTCATTCATGGTGAATATGTAGAAAGTTGCCCCTCTCCCTCTCCTTGTCCTTTATAGACAGGGACTTTAAAGCATTCACCTTTGTAAAGTGTTCCCTGTTTCTTTTCCAGCCCTGTTGGAAAGTGTTCTTTGTATGAAGATAAAACCATGACGATTGATTTGATTTTCAATGCTTTCTTTACTTTTTATTTTGGGTTGAGGGTAAGTATCTATGGGAAGTGGTAATAAATACCCCCCCCCACACACACACACGAAATCAGGAGCACAGCATGGAGACCTGTGTGTGCCTTAGTAGCCCGACCTCCCGAGGTCCTCAGGCTCTAAAGATAGAAGGTCTGTTGTTCCATGTGCATCTTTTGTGTGGGTGCATATGTGTACACACGTATGGGTGGGGGCATGTGCACGTGTGTAGAGGCCAGAGGCAGATGTTGGGTATCTTTCTCCACCTGGCTCTTTGAGGCTGTCTTTCACTGGACTAGAGATATCTGATTTGGTGGAGGAGCTGGCCAGTAAGACCCAGGGATTCCGTGTCTCCGTAGCCCGGGGATTACAGGCGCACAACACCACTCCTGCCACTTTACATGGGAACTGGGGATCTGAACTCAGGTCTTCAGGCTTTTGTGAATTGTGCTTTACCTACTGAACCATCTCCCCGGCCCCTAGTTGTTAAATATTTAAATGACCTAAAACCCCTCTCTCCTGTGTTTGCAAATTTAAAAAGGGCCGGAATTCGACCCAAGTAAAAGCAATTCCTTTTTATTAAAAAAATTTACTAAACACCAACACCCTATCATGATGCTCTTTGCTGGCTTCCCACCTCCCTCTGGGAAAGCTTTCCTGAAGTCCCAAGCTGGCAGAAGTTGAGTGGCAAGTCCTGAAGATGTCACTGGTTCCACTGCAATGGCACTTGTGCCATCTAACTATATGCAATATTTTAAATTTTTTTGTTTATTTTTATTTATTTATTTGAGAGCGACAGAGAGAGAGAGAAAGAGACAGAGAGAGAGAGAGAGAGAGAATGGATGCGCCAGGGCCTCCAGCCACTGTAAACGAACTCAGACGCCTGCGCCCCCTTGTGCATCTGGCTAACGTGCGTCCTGGGGAATTGAGCCTCAAACCGGGGTCCTTAGGCTTCACAGGCAAGTGCCCAACCACTAAGCCAATCTCTCCAGCCCTATATACAATATTTTAAAATGTATTTTCTATTTTATTTTATTTATTTATTTGAGAGAGAGAGAGAGAAAGCGAAAGGCAGAGAGAAGGAGAGAGAGAGCCTCCAGCCACTACAAATGAACTCCAGACATATTTACCCCCTTGTGCATCTGGCTTACGTGGGATCTAGGGAATCAAACTGGGGCTCTTAGGCCTTGCAGGCAAACACCTTAACCACTAAGCCATTTTCCCCAGCCCTTTATACAACATTTTTGTTTCTGTATGTGTGTGTGTGTGTGTGTGTGTATAATATGTATGGTGTGTTGAGTGTGGTGTATGTTGAGTTGCGTGCCCTGTGTGCACATGTGGAAACCAGAGGACGATATCAGGTGTTCTTTCTCTATTGCTCATCTCCTTGTTTCCATGAGACGGAGTCTCTCGCTGATCCCTAATCCTGGAGCCACCATTCTGGGTCAGACTGGCTGACAAGCAAAACCCAGCAATTCTCCAGCCTCTGCTCCCCATAGGACTGGGATTACATGTGTCATGGCAACACTCCACTGCATACATGGTTATTAGGGAATTGCCCCTCATGCTTGCACAGCAAGCACTCTAACTCACTGAGCCATCTTCCCCACCCTTTGTTTCATTTATTTATGTATTTACTTATGTGAGAGAGGGAGAGAATGGGCACACCAGGGCCTCTAGCCACTGCAAACAAACTCCAGACACATGAGCCACCAAGTGCATCTGGCTTATGTGGGTACTGGGGAATTGAACCTGCATCCTTAGGCTTTGCAGGCAAGCACCTTAACCACTAAGCCATCTCTCCAGCCCTGTTTCTTTCTTTCTTTCTTTTCTTTTTTTGGTTTTTCAAGGTAGGGTCTCACTCTAGCCCAGGCTGAACTGGAATTCACTATGTTGTCTCAGGGTAACCTTTAACTCACGGCGATCCTCCTACCTCTGCCTCCCGAGTGCTGGGGTTAAAGGCATGAGCCACTATGCCTGGTTGGGCTATTTCATTTTTTAAACTCATGAATTAGTTTTCTTATCACACAAACATTTAGGAAGTCCCTAGATTTGGATTTAATGTTTAATGCATATGAACAAATATATACACAGACACACTGTATTCATTACTTTCTCATTATTGTGACCAAATTCTGGACAAGAAACAATTTAATGAAGGGTTTATTTCTGTTTACAGTTCAAGGTTATAATTCATCATAATGAAGAAGGCATGTCAGTAGGAGGTTGAGGCAGGTGGTCCACAGTGAGGAAGCAGAGAGCTATGTATGTTCAGCTCATTTTCTTCCTTCCTTCCTTCCTTCCTTCCTTCCTTCCTTCCTTCCTTCCTTTCTTTCTGAGTTAGGGTTTCATTCTAGCCCAGACCTGGAATTCATTATGTAATCTCAGGGTGGCCTCGAACTCATGGTGTTGTTCCTCCTACCTTCTGCCTCCCGAGTGCTGGGATTAAAGGCATGTGCCACCACGCCCGGCTCTCATTTTCTTTTTATTCAGTCCAGGACCCTGGACCACAGAATGGTGATACCCACAGTTAAGGTGGTTTTTCCCACCTCAACTTAATCTAGACAATCCCCCACAGGCATACCCAGAGGTTAAGCTAATGTAGACAATCCCTCACAGGCCTGCCCAGAGGCTAACTTAATGTGGACGGTCCCTCACAGGCATGTCCTGAGGCTAACCTAATGTAGACAGCCCCTCACAGGCATGTCCTGAGGCTCGTTTCCTAAGTAATTTTAGGTCCTATCAAGCTGACCATCACATATACATACATGTTTATATGTAGGTACAGTATACATATAAGTAAAACATTGAATATACAGAAGTATGTATGATGTATGTATTAGTTACTTTCATGTGTCTGTGACCAAATAACTGGAAAGAAATAAGGAAGGAAGGGTTTATTTTTGTTTACAGTTCAAGGTGAGAGTCCATAGTGGCAGGAAAGGCTTAGCAGCAGCCACTTGAGGCAGCTGGTCACAGTCAGCAGCGAGGAAGCCGAGAGCGGTGGGTGCAAGTGTTTAGCTCACTTTGTCCATTTTATTAGTCCTGGAGCCCAGCCTGTGGATTGGCACCACCCACAGTTAGGTAGAGCCCTCTTATTTCAGTTAATCTCATCTAGAAAATCCCTAATAGACATGCTCATAGTTTTTTTCTTTTTCCATGTTGATTCTAAATCTTGGTACATTGACAACCAGAGATTAATCATTAGACATTAGAATATGTATTTCTGTGACCTTCCTGTAAAACTTATTCTGATCACACTGATCATTAAAGTGTACTTTTTTTTTTTTTTTTTTTTTTTTGAAGTAGGGTCTCACTCTAGCCTAGGCTGACCTGGAATTCACTATGTAATCTCAGGATGGCCTCGAACTCACAATGATCCTCCTACCTCTGCCTCCCAAGTGTTGGGATTAAAGGCGTGTGCCACCATGCCCTGCTAAAGTGTGCTTTTTAATAGTAGCAGACCCTCTTTTCTGAAAATCCTGCTTTAAACATCTAAATTAGGGGGCTAAAGAGATGGCTTAGTGGCTAAGGTGCTTGCCTGCTAAGGCATAAGGACCCAGGTTCAATTTCCCAGTACCCACATAAACCAGATGCATAAGGTGGCACATGCATCTGAAACTCATTTGCTGTGGCTGGAGGCCCTGGTGCACCCATTCTTTCTCTATCTGCCTCTTTCTCTCTCTCTCAAATATATATATATATATATATATATATAATCTAAGTTAGGAAGTTCATAATCATAATCACAAGCCATGAGATCATCATGCATTTTTTTTTTTTCAAGGTAGTGTCTCCCTCTAGCCCAGGCTGACCTGGAATTGACTATGTAGTCTCAGGGTAGCCTTGAAGTCATGGTGATTCTCCCACCTCTGCCTCTTGAGTGCTCAGATTAAAGGCATGCATCACCACACCAGGCCACCATACATCTTGATTGGTCACAAACAAAGGGCTTTAATTTTATATGTGTCTATAAGTCAATTATTAGCAAACTCTAGGAACAGCAGAAAGCTCAAAATGTTTACTCTGCAGTGTGAGAGTTAATGTCTGCTAAGTAAAATAATTATATGTTCATTGATTGAACACCCATTAAAAATTCAATCTTGGGGGCTGGAGGGATTGCTTAGTGGTTAAGGCGATTGCCTGCAAAGCCAAAGGACCCAGGTTCAATTCCCCAGAACCCATGTTAGCCAGATGCACAAGGGGGGCGCACGCATTTGGAGTTTGTTTGCAGTGGCTGGAGGCCCTGGCGTGCCCATTCTCTCTCTCTCTCTCTCCCTCTTTCTCTGTCAAATAAATAAAAAAATAAAATATAAAAATATACAATCTTGGGCCTGGGGAGATGGCTCAGCAGTTAAAAGCTTGCTTGCAAAGTCTGCTTGCCTGAGTTCGATTCAAAGTCAGATGTAAAGTGGTGCATACATCTGTGATCAAAATACACCCATGACAGTGGGAGTTGGAGCCACTAGAACCTGAAGCTCATGAACCAGTGAGTATATAGTGGCAAGAGACCCTGTCTTAATGGAGGTGAAACACAGGCAGCTCAAAGATGTCCTGTGACCTCCACATCCACATGGCGCGCGCGTGCGCACACACACACACACACACACACACAGATATAAAACAAAAACTACAATCTCTTTATGTCGTAAGTATACATCTACATATTTGTGTAAATATATGTGTAAAGCAGCATGAGATAAAACTTTTAATTGGTAAATAGACTATAGCTGAATGCCATCCTTCTTGCTCACATTAAAATTCCTGAGGGTAATGATATTTGGGTGTTTTCTTACTTCCTAGTTTTGGGCAGCTACTGACAAGATCAAGTTCTGGTTCGAGATGAACTCGATAGTAGACATTTTTACCATTCCGCCAATCTTTATATCTTATCATTTGAAAAGCAATTGGCTAGGTAAGTGTGGAAATCAGTAGCAATGTCTTAAAAAAAAATCCCTCAGCCTTTGTTTGTAGATATTAAACCCTCTCCTCGGTGGCGTGGCTTATTTTGTACTGTTTACAGAAACCATTTAACTTCAGCATGTAGCAATGTACCTCCAACATCCCACAGTTGCTGATGGAGCAGTTGCATCCGCAGTCTGGGGCAAGGCTCCAGCATCCCATTCCTCTGTGTCACCTGTATGCTACGATCCTATAGAGACCCAAAGCAAAGCCTTCTTTGGTTTCTAAAAGCTAATTATAGTATCCAGACATGCTGTGACATGTATGAGAATTAATTATTAGTTGTTTTGTCTGTAAGGTAGATGTACTGGGCTTTTACCAGTTCTTATGAAAGTTTTTTTTTTGTTGTTGTTGTTTGTTTTTTTTGAGATAGGGTTTCACTCTAGCCCAGGCTGACCTGGAATTCACTATGTAGTCTCAGGGTGGCCTTGAACTCACGGTGATCCTCCTTCCTCTGCCTCCCGAGTGCTGGGATTAAAGGCATTGGCCACCACACCCGGCTATGAAAGTTTTTTTTTTGAGGCAAGCCCAACAGACTGCACTTTTTATGCAAGAGAAAAAGAGAGAGAGAAAGAGAGAGAGAGAGAGAGAGAGAGAGAAGAGAGAATTGGCATACCAGAGCCTCCAGCCACTGCAATTGAACTCCAGACATACGTGCCCCCTTGTGCACATGTGTGACCTTGTGCGCTTGTGTCACTTTCATTTTGTGTGTCTGGTTTATGTGGGACCTGGAGAGTGAAACATGAGTTCTTAGGCTTTGCAGGCAAGCACCTTAACTGCAAAGCCATCTCTCCAGCCCAGTTTTTATGAAATTTTATTTATTGTCTATCAGAAACACATCAGCTCTACTTAAAAATAGTTTTGTTTCTGGGCATGATGGTGGCACATGCCTTTAATCCCAGCACTTGGGAGGCAGAGGTAAGAGGATCTCAGTGAGTTCAAGGCCACCCTGAGACTACAGAGCGAATTCCAGGTCAGCTTCGGCTACAGTGAGACCCTGTCTTAAAACGAAACAAAACAAAACAACAACATCCCCCCCCCCCCGCTTTTTTATTTGCAAGCAGAGAGGAGTGTGTGTGAAATGGGCATGCTAGGGCTTGCTGGGATGAAAATTCAAACCAGCACGGTTTAGAGGAGGAGGGATTTATGTGCAGTTTTCAGATCCAGGGTAAGTTGCATAGATGGTGGAAGAAGCTGGTCCCCTCTCACAGATCCAAGCAGAGAGAGAAACTGTAGAAAGCAAAACACCAGCACAGCAGCAGCACACACATCAAAAACCAGCAAGCACTAATGAATGGGTAGCAATCAGCAGGGGCCCTGCCGGAGATCAGACTTCTCTCTATATCTCTGTGCTGTAAATCAGATCCACCCCCAAACACACCTTAGGGCTGGACCCCAGGATCTACCCCCACCCTCCAACCAGGCAGGTGGAGACCCAAGTTACAAGCTTTAATAAAACAACTGAGTCTATGGGGGGGGGGGACATGCATTCAGACTACTACAGATGGCTATCTTCTTTTTAAAAATATTTACTTATTTGAAAAAGAGAGAAAGATTACACACACACACACAGATATAAAACAAAAACTACAATCTCTGCGTGCATCCCAATTACGTTATAATTCAGGCTGCACTCTGGAGTGACCTTTTCATTTGGCAGCTTTCCCCTTCTGATTGTTTTGTAGGTTTAAGGTTCCTAAGAGCTCTGAGGTTGCTAGAACTCCCTCAAATCTTGCAAATTCTAAGAGTCACCAAGACCAGGTAAGTGCTAGCTCTGTCTGACATACTACCTGCTTGGTAGTTTGGATTAGAAAATGCAATTGCTTGGAGTCTTTAAACTCCACTTCTGCCTCACCAGAATTTCACTGAAAAAAATCATGAAATCCAGGCTGGAGAGATGGCTTAGCGGTTAAAGCATTTGTCTGCAAAGCCAGAGGACCCCGGTTCAATTCCCCAGGGCCCACGTAAGCAAGATGCATGAGGGGGTGCTTACATCTGGAGTTTGCTTGCAGTGGTTGGAGGCCCTGGTGCACCCATTTTCTCTCTCTCCCTCTTTCTCTCTCTCAAATAAGTAAATAAAATGTATTTAAAAAACTCATGAAATCCCTGAGCATCCATATTTCTCACTCATTTTCTGCCACTATGCTATTTAACACATAGGCTGAAATATTTATTTATTTAATATTATTTTTTATTTATGAGAGAGAGGGAGAGCGAGAGCGAGGGAGAAAGACTTGGTGTGCCAGGGCTTTAGCCACTGCAAATGAACCCCAGACACATGTGCCACCTTGTGCACATGTGGCACCTGTGTGCATGCATCACCTTGTGCATCTGGCTTACGTGGGTTCTGGGGAGTCAAACCTGGGAGAGAGGGAGAGAGATAGAATGGGTGTGCCAGGACCTCTAGCCACTGCAAACCAACTCCAGATGCATGCACCATCTTGTGCATCTGGCTTACATGGGTACTGGAGGATCAAACTGGGTCCTTAGGCTTCTTAGGCAAGCACCTTAACCACTAAGCCATCTCTCCACCCCTTGAGTTCTTTATATAGTCTAGATAGTAAGCCTCTATTAGATGTACAGCTGGTGAAGATGTTCACCCATTCTGTAGGTTATTAACCCTGTTGATAGTTTGCTTAGCTATACAATGACTTTTTAGTTTCATGAGATCCCAGTTGTTGAGTGTCTACCTAATTCCATGGGCTACTGGGGTCTTATACAGAAAGTCTTTCTCTATGCCTAAACCTTGGAGGGTCCTCCCTGCTTTTTCTTCTAGCCATTTCATAGTTTCGGGTCTTATGTTGAGGTCATTGACCCATTTGTAATTGATTTTTGTGCAGGGTGAGATAAGAAACTCTAGATTTATTCTTCTAAATGTAGTTATTTAGTCTTTCCAGCAGTATTTGTTGAAAATGCTGTCTTTTCTCCAGTGTATGTTTTTGGCCTCTTTGTTAAAGATCAGGGGACAGTAGTTACTTGAACTTATACTCAGATCTTCTGTTCTACTCTTTTCACCATGTGTCTGCTTTTGTGCCAGTGCAGTGTTGTTTTTATTTCTATAGCTTTGTAGTATATCTTAAAATCAGGTATGGTGATACCACTAGATGTATTCTTTTTGCTGAGTATGTTTTTAGCTATCTGAGGCCTTCTGTGCTTCCATATAACTTTTGAGATTATTTTTTCTATTTCTATGAAGAATGGTACTAGAATTTTGATTGGAATTTCACTGAATCTGTATATTTCTTTTTTCAATTTTTAAAAATATATTTATTTTTATTTAATTATTTGAGAGAGGGAAAGAAGCAGAGCAAGAGAGAGAGAGAGAGAGAATGAGAATGGGTGTGCCAGGGCCTCCAGCCACTGCAAACGAACTCCAGATGCATGTGCCACCTTGTGCATCTGGCTTATGTGGGCCTTGGGGAATCGAACTGAGGTCCTTCGGCTTTGAAGGCAAGTGCTCCAACCGCTAAGCCATCTCTCCAGCCCTGTATATTTCTTTTAGTAGGATGGTGTTTTAGACATCTACACGTTGCTGGGATGAAAATTCAAACCAGGCACGGTTTAGAGGAGGAGGGATTTATGTGCAGTTTTCAGATCCAGGGTAAGTTGCATAGATGGTGGAAGAAGCTGGTCCCCTCTCACAGATCCAAGCAGAGAGAGAAACTGTAGAAAGCAAAACACCAGCACAGCAGCAGCACACACATCAAAAACCAGCAAGCACTGATGAATGGGTAGCAATCAGCAGGGGCCCTGCCGGAGATCAGACTTCTCTCTATATCTCTGTGCTGTAAATCAGATCCACCCCCAAACACACCTTAGGGCTGGACCCCAGGATCTACCCCCACCCTCCAACCAGGCAGGTGGAGACCCAAGTTACAAGCTTTAATAAAACAACTGAGTCTATGGGGGGGGGGGACATGCATTCAGACTACTACAGATGGCTATCTTCTTTTTAAAAATATTTTACTTATTTGAAAAAGAGAGAAAGATTACACACACACACACACACACACACACACACACACACACATATATAGAGAGAGAGAGAATGGGCATGCCAGGGCCTCTAGCCACTGAAAAACTCCAGATGCATGTGCCACCTTGTGCACTTGGCTTTATTTGGGTACTGGGGAATCAAACCCAGACATTCAAGTTTTGCAAGCAAGCATCTTTAACAACAGAGCTATCTCTCCAGCCCCTTCTTGATTTCTTTAATTACCCATTCGTTTTTCACTAGTGTGTTGTTCAATCTCCAAGAATTTGTGTATTTTCTGTTGTTTCTCTTGTTGATTTCTAGCTTTATTGTATTGTGGTTGGAGGCAATACATGAAGTTATGCCAATTTTCCTAAATTTATGGAGACTTGCTTTGTGACCTAATGTATGATCTATTTCAGAGAAGGTTCCTTGAACTGCTGAGAACAATGTATATGTTTTAGAGTTGGGGTGGAATGTTCTGTAGATGTCTATTAAGTTCTTTCTTCTTTTTTTTTGTTTTTTTTTTTTGGCTTTTTGAGGTAGGGTTTCACTCTATCCCAGGCTGACCTGGAATAATTCAGTATTTAGTCTCAGGGTGGCCTTGAACAGTGATCCTCCTACCTCTGCCTCCTGAGGGCTGGGATTAAAGGTATGAGCCACTATGCCTGGCTTAAGTCCACTCTTTCTATGGCATCTTTTATCTCCATTGCCATATATATATGTACTTTTTAAAAATTTTTTTCTGTTTTATTTATTTATTTGAGAGCGACAGACAGAGAGAGAATGAGGCCGGTAGAGAGAGAGAGAGAGAATGGGTGCGCCAGGGCCTCCAGCCACTGCAAACGAACTCCAGATGCATGCACCCCCTTGTGCATCTGGCTAACGTGGGTCCTGGGGAATCGAGCCTCGAACCGGGGTCCTTAGGCTTCACAGGCAAGCGCTTAACCGCTAAGCCATCTCTCCAGCCCAAAATATATATATATATATATATATATACTTTTTAAAGTTTATTTTTATTTATTTATTTGAGAGAGAGAAAGAGGCAGAGAGAGGGAGAGAGAGAATGGGCACACCAGGGTCTCCAGCTACTGCAAATGAACTCCAGATGCATGCATCCCCTAGTGTATCTACTTACATGGGTCCTAGGGAATCGAACCAAGGTCCTTTGGCTTTGCAGGCAAACACCTTAACTGGTAAGCCATTTCTCCAGCTCTTCTCATTTATTTTCTATTAAGATGATCTGTGTATTGATAACAGTGGGGTATTAAAGTCACCCACTATTATTGTATTGGGATTTATGTCTGATTTAATGTCTAGCAGATTTTGCTTCATAAAATTTGTTGCATTTGCATTTGATGTATATATTTTTAGGATTAAAAAATATATTTATTTATTTATTTATTTGAGAAAGAGAGGCAGACAGAAAGAGAGGGCATATGGGCCCACCAGGAGCTTATGTCACTGCTAATGAACTCCAGATGCATGTGCCACTTTGCGCATGTAGCTTTTTGTGGGTACTAGGGAACCAAATCTGGGCCATCAGGCTTTGCAAGCAAGTACCTTTAACCATCAAGCTATTTCTCTAGCCCTATGTTTAAGATTTTAGTGCCCTCTTGAGGTATTGTTTCCTTGATGAGTATGAAGTAGCCTTCTTTATCTCTTTTAATCACTTTTGGTTTAAAGTATATTTTGTCTGATATTAGAATAGCCACATCTGCTTTTTTCTTAGTTCTATTTGCTTGGAATATCTTTTCCATCTTTTCACCCTAAGGTGCTATCATTTTTAATGGTAAGGTAGGTTTATTGAAGACAGTAAATGGATGGATTCCGTTTTCTGATCCAGCCTGTTAACCTGTGTCTTTTGTTTGGGGAGTTGAGTCCATTGAAATTCAGACTTGCAATTGAAAGGTTTGAGTCCCTGTCATGTTGAAAATTTTGTAGAGTTTGGTGTTCTCTTGTTCTTAATTTATTTTTGTTTTTTTTTTAACATATTTATTTAACAGAAAGAGAGAATGGACACACCAGGGCCTCCTGCCCACTACAAATAAGCTCCATACACATGTGCCACTTTGTGCTTCTGGATTTACATGTGTACTGGGGATTTGAACCTGGGCTATCAGGCTTTGGAAGCAAGCACTTAACCACTAAACCATCTCTCCAGTCCTTGATCTACATTGGTTTTAGCCATTGTTCTTGTTTTGATTTTTTCTCTTAGGAAGCCTCTTGAGAATGTTTGCTTATTGTGCAAAGTATTTCATCCAGTATTCTCTGCAGGGCTTGCTTAATGCTTATATATTCATATAGCCAGGTTTAATAGTGGACAGTTTTCTATTCCCTTCTCTTATGAGGGATACTTTTACTGAGTATAGTCGTTTGGGTTGGCAGTCATTGTCTTACAATATTTGAGATATGCCATTCCAAGCTTTTCTGGCTTTTAGAGTTTCCATTGAAAAAAATCAAATGTAATTCTGATGAACTTACCTTTTAAATTTTATTTTTATTTATTTGAGAGAGAGATACAGAAATAGGCAGGGAGAGAGAGAAAGAGAGAGAGAGAATGGGTTTGCCAGGGCCTCCAGCCACTGTAAACAAATTCCAGATGTGTGCCCCCCCTTGTGCATCTGGCTTATGTGGGTCCTGGGAAGTTGAGCCTGGGTCCTTTGGCTTTTCAGGTGAGTGCCTTAATTGCTAAGCCATCTCTCCAGCCCTGATGAACTTACCTTTATAAGTGATGAGCTATTTCTCTCTCGCAGCTTTTAGTACTCTTTCTCTCTCTATCTGTTGTGTTTAGTGCTACTTTTTGCATCTAGCTTTACATGGGTACTGGGGAATTGAATGTGGGCTGGAAGGCTTTGCATACAAACTCTTTTAACTCCTGTGCCATTGCCCCAGCTCACAATGTAGTAAATTTATCTTATGTTGGTCCACATGTAATATGCCTTAAAAAGCGATGTAATACCAATGTAGAGGATGACACAGCAAAATCCATAATGTTCAAACAAGCATGTGAGACCTGGTAAGTTTTAGAGCTGTGTTTCTTGTACTGTGTGTGTGTGTGTGTGTGAATAAAGCAAAGGATCTGGTACAATGGAGGCTGGTAGACGAGGGCAGAACCCCTAGGTAATGCTACCTCCAGTTTATGGCCACTGTGAGTAGCAAGCAAGGTCCTAGAAGATGAGGTCTTTGTGTTGTTGCAGAACCTGCCAGGGAAGACTAACAGTTCTTTGTCTTTGTTCCCCCAGTAATTCACTGAAGCTTTCGAAGGTGTTGTCAGTAATGATCAGCACCTGGTTTACAGCTGCAGGATTCCTTCACCTGGTAAGAAGCTCATCATGGTCCCTAATGGCATCTGACACATCCTTCCTTTGAAGCATGGAGAGAAACCAGACCGGAGGCTTATCTTTTTACTAACCCTCTTTAGGTTCTTTTATTTGACATTTATTGCAAATATTTGTCTCTGACAATCAAAGTATCTTTGTTACCTCTTCCCAAGGTCAAAATCCACTCTTAGTAAAAGACCTAATTAGATCTAAAGGTATCAGCAGTAGGTAAGAGTTATTGCTTAATCTTCATAGTTAGAGGTTTGTGGATTTTTAAATTTAGGATAACTATGCAAAGAGTGAAAGAAATGAAGCTAGGGCTAGGATGCAGCTCAGTGGTAGAACACTTGTCTTTGTGAGGGCCCTGGGTTTGATCCCCAACGCTGAAAGGAAAAAAAAAAAAAAGGCCAGTGAGAATTTCAGACTCATGAAAACTGGGTAGTTGGGCTAGCGAGAGAGTTCAAAGGTTACTTGCACTTCCTGTGCAAGCATGAGGGCCCGAGAGTGCCAGAGACAGCCAGAGTTCGAATCCACAGATCCCACATACACCGCTGAGCATGCACACCTATAACCCCAGTTCATCCGGGGAGCAGAGACCCAAGAAATGTTGGAGCCCTACCAGCGCCAGAGTCAGTCATGTGATTCTGGCTCAAAACAAGACAGGGCAGAAGAGTGGTGGAACAGGGCACCCCATGTTCCGCTCAGGTTACTGTAGTGAGCACCTCCCCCCACAGCATATGGGATGTCTCACCACCACCGCGCACACACACACACACACACACACACACACACACACAGCACACAAAGCTGTGTAGTTTCTGGGGATGAGTTCTTTTGCAGAAGGCACTTCGAGGCCTCCCTGGTGGTTCTGAAATTAATCTGTTCCTCTCACTTCCTCTTTTGCCCATGGAAAAGGCTTGCTTCTCTCCCAGAGGATGAGGAGCATTGCTAAGTGGATTTCCACAACAGAAAGGAAGTCCAGCCGGGCGTGGTGGCGCACGCCTTTAATCCCAGCACTCGGAAGGCAGAGGTAGGAGGATCGCCGTGAGTTCAAGGCCACCCTGAGACTCCATAGTGAATTCCAGGTCAGCCTGGGCTAGAGTGAGACCCTACCTCGAAAAACTAAAAAAAAAAAAAAAAAAAAAAAAAAAAAAAAAAGAAAGGAAGTCCATAGTTTCACTGTGAGTACAGCTGAGGAACAGTAACCAGAAGACAAAACAGAGCCCTTTCAGAAAAACAAAACCAAAATAGAAAATATGGAAGCAATCCTTTTTGACTTAAGTCACTCACAATTAGTTTACACGATAACTATAAAAATATTTAAAACTTACTGCCTAAGCTTATTAAGCAAATGGCCAAACACCGAATACAAGCTATGATAGAACCTTGAAGAAATGTGAAATCAGCCTTACCCCTCCTCAGAGCCCAAGCAGGAGCAAGATTCTCCGCATTTAGAGGCTTGGGCCTACCCGGGGAGAAGCACACATCACCATCGCAGAAGCGTGCAGGAGATGCTGGCAGGAAATTGCCTGCCTTCAATCCCAGTGAGAGGCTCTTATGCTTAGTGTGACCTTCAGGCATGTTTCATTTGATCTAATTATGTTTAAGTTTTATTTTCTATTAGTTGCTAACTTTATTGAGAGCTTATACAAATGTGGATTTCTGGGTTCTTTGGGACAAGTAAGAGTCTAGCCATCCCTCTCTTCCAAGGCCATCAAAGATCATAGCAGAAGAGTAACTGGTGTCTTTGTATAGTAGGTGCTACTGGGTTGGCCAGGGTCTCTGAATCTTTGAATTGTCAACTTCTCTAAGCATGGGAACATCCATTCCTCCCAAGAGAGGAGACCTTCAGCAGGGATGCAAGCAGGGAAAGAAGGAGAGATCTTCATTGCCGAGTCAATATGCCATAGATAGAACAAGTGTTCCCAAAGGAAAAGGCACAATAAGTAGGTTCAGAAAAGTGTTTGGAAATAAGTCTTATAATTGTAGATTAAAAAGTACACTGTGTTCTGTGGAAAATGACTCAAAATTACTAATTCCAACAAGTTTTTGAGCAGTTAATGATTTTTAAGGATAAGAGCATCCAGATCCTCCTGCCTCCTCCTCTTCAACAATATCCTACCAGCGTGTGCCACCACATCCGGCTAAGATCATCCAAATAGGACAAAACAAGGCTCATAGGTGGGAGAAAAGATAAAGTGTGAAGAACTACACCAACTTTCACAATACAAAACAACATTAAACAACAACGAAAACCAAAAAGAAGAGCTCTATTCTAGAGCAAAGAAAATAGTAGATGTTGTCAAGAGGATATTAGAAATCACAACCAAAGCCAAATTTATGACTGTCCCACCCCCTCACCTTCCCATAGTCACACTATTCTTCATCTCAGGTTGCTACCACTTGAAGTCAAGCAAGGAACAGTATGGTGCCGAAGCTTAAATTCTGCCAAATAAGCGATAATAAGCAGTTGTTGTAACACCAACAATTACACATAATTTTCCAAAGGGAGCCATAGAAAAGTTACTTGGAAAAAGTGCATATGAGCCTATAAAGATCTAACATCGTCATTCATACCAAGATTTTAAATGTTTGAGTAAAAGATTATTAAACAGTATTAAGAGCTAAAGCGTGGGCGTGAAGATATCAGAGAAAAAGAAAAAGTATCTTATGGAGCTGGAAGCATATTAGAGGGAATCACATGTGGTAAATTTGACAAGAAAATTCAGATGTGGAGGAAAGGCATGAGGCAAAAGTAAAGGTATTTCTGGGCGTGGTGATGCACGCCTTTAATCCCAGCACTTGAGAGGCAGAGGTAGGAGGATCGCTGTGAGTTCAAGGCCAGCCTGAGACTACATAGTGAATTCTAGGTCAGCATGGGCTAGAGCGAGACCCTACCTTGTAAAACCAAAACATTATATATATATATATGTAATGATTCATGTTTGAAGAGGAGAAATGCAAACAAACATAGATAATACTGATTTAATATGTCATAAATAGAACAAGTGTTCCCAAAGAAAAGGGCACAATAAGTAGCATCAGAAAAATATTCCAGGGCTAGAGAGATGGCTTAGTGGTTAAGTGCTTGCCTGTGAAGCCTGAGGACCTCTGTTCAAGGCTTGATTCCCCAGGCCCCACATAAGCCACATGTACAAGGGGTCGCATGCATCTGGAGTTCGTCTGCAGTGGCTGGAGTGCATCCATTCTCTCTATAAATCTGCCTCTTTCTCTATCGCTTTCAAATAAATAAAAATAAACAAAAAAAATTTTAAAAAGTATTAAAAAAGAAAAATGTTCCAAAATAATTTTTTTTTCTAAATGATTTATTTGAGAGTAAGAGAGAATAAGTGAGTGAAAGAGAGAGAGTGTGAAAGAAAGGCACACCAGGACCTCCTACTACTGCAAACCAACTCCAGATACACACTCCACTTTGTGTATCTGGTTTTATGTGGGTACTGGGGAGTTGAACCTGGGCTGATGCATCAGGCTTTACAAGCAAGTGACTTAAACTCCTGACCCATCTCTTTAACCTGAAAATAAAGTCTTGTATTTGTATATTAAAAGGTGTACTTTTTTTTTTTTTAGAGAAAATGACTCTAAATTACTAATTCCAACAAGTTTTTGAGTAGTTACTGATTTTTAATAAGATAGTCCTTGCTTATAATACTGTTTTCCAGATACAAAGTGTCCTTGATACTCATGACCTCACAGTAGCTGACACCTGCCTACACAAGATATATTATCTTTTTCTCTTTCTGTCAAAAATAAATAGAAAGTTAATTTTTTTTAATGAAGACAGTTCAAATCAGACAAAGCAAGTCCTGTGGTGGGACAAAAGCAACTAGCATGGGTAGAGTCCATTAATACGAGGAGATGACAGGAAGTTTCCCTGAGAGGAACTATAGCCTTCCTGACATCAGAAGCATGTGAGAGAAAACAGCACGTGTGAGCCCCTTTCAGAAATATATGCCGATAGAGTCAAACCACAGAAGGGATGAATTAATATGGAGAATGTGAGAATTCAGAAGGCATGATAAAAGAACCAGAATGACTACTGACTGAAACATGACAAATGACATAACCAGGCTGCAGACGGGAATGTGCTCCCACCATGTAACCGTCATGTAACTATCAGACTTTCATTGCTGGGACAAACCCACTTCAGAGGAAAGATTTCTTTTAGTGCAGATCCCATCATGGTGGTATACATAATAGTTATTATGCAAAATACACATCACAATATTTGAACACATTTATATAATATAAATGTCTATTATTTATTGAATATAAAAGACAATAAGATAAATTTGGTTTCTTTAAAATGTGAAGACTCAGCAAAAATCAGAGGGATCTATTCTTTGAAGTTTTTTTTTTTGTTGTTGTTGTTGTTGTTTGTTTTTTGAGACAGAGTCTTACTCTAGCCCAGGCTAACCTGGAACTCACTCTGTAGCCCAGACTGGCCTCAGACTCACAGTAATCCTTTTACCTCAGCCTCCTGAGTGTTAGGATTAAAGGTGTGAGCCACCATGCCTGGCTTTTCAGATTTTTTTATTTTATTTTTTTATTTTTCAAGGTAGGGCCTCACTCTAGCCCAGGCTGACCTAGAATTCACTATGTAGTCTCAGAGTGGCCTTGAGCTCATGGTGATCCTCTTACCTCTATCTTTTGAGTGCTGGGATTAAAGGCATGCACCACCACACCTGGCTTAGATTTTTTTGTTGTTGTTGTTTATTTATTTGAGAGCCACAGAGAGAGAGAGAAACAGGCAGAGAGATGGGGGGGGGGAATGGGCGCGCCAGGGCCTTCAGCCACTGCAAACGAACTCCAGACGTGCGCCCCCTTGTGCATCTGGCTAACGTGGGTCCTGGGGAATCGAGCCTTGGACCAGGGTCCTCAGGCTTCACAGGCAAGCGCTTAATCACTAAGCCATCTCTCCAGCCCCCTAGATTTTTGTTTTTTAAATCACTGGAAAGATTTTGCATGAAAATGTGTTTTTTTTTCCTTAGATACTAGCATTCATGTGCATAAACTCACTGAATTCAGTGCCCAACTTATTTCCTTAGTGACTTTCTTTCTTTCTTTCTTTCTTTCTTTCTTTCTTTCTTTCTTTCTTTCTTTCATTCTTTTCTTTTTTGGTAGGGTCTCACTCTGATCTAGGCTGACCTAAAATTAACTATGTAGTCTCAAGGTAGCCTCAAACTCATGACGATCCTCCTACCTCTGCAACCCGAGTGCTGGGATTAAAGGCAGGTGCCAGCACACACGACTCCTCCTTAGTGATTTTCTTGATCTGCTTAGAAAATGAGAATGAATAGTAATTTCTGGAGACCTCTCACTCCAGAATAGAGTCATGTCTTAGAAGAAGGAAAGTGAAGGTAGCCATCCTCCGTGGAGTATTCCCCATGCTATGTGTAAAGCCACATGCCCCTCAGATGTCAGTGACAATCACAGTTAGAAAAACCAGGCTTAATGGTCACTACCCACTACCTTCAAAGCTTTCACAGAAGTGTGAGAGTAATTCCATTTTGCGTTTCCATTGAGTTAATGGATAGTCACCCAACGCTTTGCCTTGTGTTCTGTTCAAAGACCTTTCCATTGTCTTCTCTCTTCGGACAGGTAGAAAATTCTGGTGATCCTTGGCTGAAAGGTAGAAATTCACAGACTGTATCCTATTTTGAGTCCATTTACCTGGTCACGGCAACAATGTCGACTGTTGGCTTTGGGGATGTGGTGGCCAAGACATCCCTAGGACGGATCTTCATCGTTTTCTTCACCCTGGGGAGTTTGGTGAAGAGTATTTTTGTTATCTTTTGAATATAGTTGTATAAACAATCAAGTATTTGGTTAATTGCAAGAAACATAGTAGTTGTGGCTTGAGAATAACATAGTAGTGTAGGCTTGAGAATAACCATTGCCTTATTCAGCGAAGGTGTCGAGTAAAAATGAAAATATGCTGCACCCTACATTTCCCAGCTGTATCCCTGGAGTCTGAGGTACAATCACTAGGTTTCCAAGGATAAAAGAAGGAAATGGAGGGTACAGCTATTCTTATTAGCCTCTACATTGATGTGAGCAAGTCTGTCTTCCTTCATCTTTGCCATCAGACTGAAGTTTTCTGAGGTCTTAAGATTTGGTCAGGAAAAAGCTCTGTTCCATCATTCCACATGAAGAACCACTCACCACATCAGGATATAATTTTAGATAAGTTACAGGAGCCCCTCACCCCTCCTTTTTTTGAGATAGGATTTCACTCTGTAGTCCCAGGCTGACCTCAACCTCACAGTGATCCTCCTACCTCAGCCTTCTAAGTGCTGGGATTAAAGGCATGTGCCACTTTGCCTGGACTTCTTTTAATTTCCTAAAAACCATAATAGTGTTCTCTTTTCCACCCTCCTTCTATTCCTCATTCCACAGTGTTGTACCCTGGAATTTCAGTCATTATCTCTTCGCTCCCTCAGTCCATATGCTTGAGATTTTTCAGTGGCCAAAGAGTATAGTCTGAATAAAAGGAAGGAACAAAATTGGTGGGTATGTTGGCTTACCATTGTCTTTATCATTTTGAAAGCTGAAAAATAACCTTGCTCAATTTTAACCAAATCCAAAGGCTGAAAAGAAAAAAAAAAAAAAAAAAGGAAGAAAAATGGTTTCTTTAAAAATGCAGCTCATCATCCTTAACCCTGCTAGGTAATGGCAAGAAAAAGTATATTGTTTTTCTTTCTTACAGTCTTTGGAGTTTTGTAATATTTGTCCAAATAATAAGACCTGAAGATTTAATTAATTATTTATTATCTTTGTGTGCATGTGTATTCATATGTGTATGAGCCCAGGGGTGTGTATGTGCATATACATACACATATGCGTGCATGTGGTTTGGAGGCCACAGGTTGACATCACAGAATTTCCTCAGTTGCCCTCTACTTTTTTCTATGAGACAGGGTCTCTCACTGGACTTAGATCTCACTAGTTTGGCTAAATGAGCTAGCTGGTGAGATGCAGGGATTCTCTGTCTCTACCTCCCCAGCACTGGGACTATAGGCACATGCCATCTCACTCACCATTTTACATGGGTAACTTAGGATCCAAGATCAGGTCGTCATGTTTGTGTGAACCCACTGAGCCATCTCCCCAGCTCTGACCTGAGGTTTTGTATGCTGACATTTTAGGTACTATTCGCAAACTTCATTCCTGAAATGGTGGAACTTTTTGTTAGCAAGAAGAAATATACCAGGCCCTATCAAGTGGTCAAAGGAAAGAAGTAAGTAGCTTTTCGAGTATTTCTACAGTTTAAGGCATTCTGTTGGTCACATGTATCATTCTAGATGCCCACTGCTTGGCCTATTTACAGAACCAGCTGAACATATTGACAGGGTCTTTCATTTACTAACAGAAGTGATGCTATAATGAATACCATACAAACAAGATATTTGCTACTTGACACAAGCAACTGATAAATGCTCATAATAACATTAAATCATCAATCAATGATACAGTCCTTCAAAATAATATTTAATTGTGAATAACAGAGCTTCACAAGTACAAGTGATAGTAAGTCATTTAGAAGTTATAAATAAGGCTGGAGAAATGGTTAAGGCATTTTCTGGCAGAGCCTAAATCTTGACAAGAAGATACAGTCAGGTCTCTCTGTATCCATGGGTTCAACCAACTATAGAGAGAAAATATTAAACAATTCTATCTATGCTGAACTTGTACAGACATTTTTTCTTGTCATTATTCCATAAGCAATATGGCACAACAAGTATGGACATTACCTTAGGTGTTATAAGTAATCTAGAGGTGATTTAAAGTAGGCAGGAAGATGTATATAAGTGATAGGCAGGCACTACATCATTTTTTAGTGAGGTATACGCATGCACACATGTACTACGGTGCCATTTTAATAGACAGCAGGACTTAGTGTCTGTAGATTTTGGAATCCCTGGAGTTCTTAGAGTCCATTCCCTATAGACCCCATGGGACAACTGGACTTTTGTTCTTCAGATGGTTTCTCTCCCTGTTCTTGCTGCTTAGGTTCATTGTGGTCTGTGGAAATATCACCGTGGACAGCGTGACTGCCTTACTAAGGAATTTTCTGTGCCACAAGTCAGGAGAAATCAATACTGAGATTGTTTTCCTGGGAGAGTAAGTATACTTACATGGCTTATGAATTCTACCTTAATAGTTGAAATATGTGTAAATATTTTAATGGAAGAAAATTATCCTTGTAGTGTTCTTAGAGATTTTAGGGAATACTAATAAAAAAGAAAAGCATTGTCATGTCTGGAATACAAATATTTTGGACTCTTTGGATATTTTCTCTGCACATGTACTTACCTTATTATTTGACATTTAGACTACACTCATTGTCATCATACAGAACCATAATTTGTGAATAAATCTGGTGTCCTTTAGAATTATTTTTTTAAAAATTATTTTAATTTATTTATTTGCAAGCAGAGACAGAGAGAATTGGTGTGTCAGGGCCTCTAGTCACTGCAATCAAACTCCAGATGCATGTGCCCCCTTGTGTGCATGTGCGACCTTGCATGTTGTATCACTGTGTGTCTGGCTTACATGGGACCTGGAGAGTTGAACATGAGTCCTTGGGCTTCACAGGCAAGTGCCTTAACTGCTAAGCCATGTCTCCAGCCTGGATTGTTCTCTTAATCAGTATAAAGTGACCTTCTTCTTTTAATTTAATTTTTTATTTATGAGAGAGAGAGAGATTATTGGCGCACCAGGGCCTTAGCCACTACAAATGAACTCCAGATGTGGGTGCCACCTTGTGCATCTGGCTTATGTGGTTGTAGGGAGTCAAACATGGGTCCTTAGGCTTCACAAGTGCCTTAACTGCTAAGCCATCTCTCCAGCCCCTTAGTGACCTTCTTAATCTTTTCTAACTAATATTGGTTTGAAATCTATCCTATAAGAAGAGTGCAATCTGTTTGTTTCTTAGGCCCATTTGCTTAAAATACCATTTTCCATCCACTCACCCCGAAGTAGTCTTTTATGAAGAGGTGAGTTTCTTGGAGGAAACCAATAGAAGGATCTTGCTTTTTTTTTTTTTAGAGAGAGAGAAAGAAAGAGGTAAAAAGAGACAGAGACAGAGGGAGAGGGAGAGAGAGAGAGAGAGAGAGAGAGAGAGAAAGGAAATGGGTGTGCCAGGACCTTCAGCCTGCTGTGAATAGCTGCCTTGTGGCTCATGTGCAACATTGCGTGCTTGTGTCACTGTGCATCTGGCTTATGTGGGACCTGGAGATTTGAACACAAGTTCTTAGGCTTTGCAGGCAAGTGCCTTAACCATCTCTAAGCCACCTCTCCAGCCCAGGATCCTGCCTTTTAATCCTTTCTGCTAGTCTGTATATTTTGTCTGGGGCATTGAGACCTTTGATATTCAGTTATTGAAAGGTGTGTGTTTATTCCTGCCATTCTTTTTTTATTTTTTTCAAGGTAGGGTCTCACTCGAGCTCAGGTTGACCTGGAATTCACTATGTAGTCTCAGGGTGGCCTTGAGCTCACAGCGATCCTCCTACCTCTGCTTCCCCAGTGCTGGGATTAAAGACGTGTGCCACCACACCCAGTTTATTCCTGCCATTCTTCTTGATTTTGTGATGCTTGATATTTTTCTAAAACTCTTTTTCATTAAGTAGTATTCAATTACATTTTATTCTTTCCTGTAGTCTTCTTTTAGGCTTCTTCTGTTGAAGCCAAAGGATCCCCTCAAATGTTTTCTATTGAACTGACTTATTGGTCATGTATTCCTTTAGCCTGTTTTTATCATGCAAAGTTCTTTTTTTCTCCTTCATTTATGACAGATAGCTTGCTGGGTATAATATTCTGGGTTGACGTTGCTATCTTTCAGAACTTGGAATACATCAGTCTAAGCTCTTTTGACTTTTTTTTTGGGGGGGGTTTCAAGGTAGGGTCTCACTCTAGTCCAGGCTGACCTGGAATTCATTCTGTGTTCTCAGGGTGGCCTCGAACTCATGGTGATGTGGACCTTGTGGTGGGGTAGCTGTGGTGGGGCATTTGTGAGGAAATAACTTGGGGCCCTCAGTGGTAGTGGTGGCCTGTCAGGGGAGTGACATGGAGCAGCAGAGCTGGGAGTGGAGGTCACTGAAGAAGTTCTTTGGAGAAACCTCAGGAGTAGGTCTTGAGGATGCCTTGATCCATGCCTCTGTGGCTCCCCTGGCCAGTGGGAGGCTGGCTTTCTGCTGTCAGAGGGAAATCATAGAGTTTACGTTTGGATAAGTTTCTTCCTAGTCAGATGCTGCCCAGGAGCAAGACACAAGGGTTGCCCTGCATTGCTCTCCTGAATATTTTTTTAAATTTTTATTTATTTATTTATTTGAAAGAGAGAGAGAGAGAGAGAGAGAGAGAATGGGTGCGCCAGGGTCTTCAGCCACTGCAAACAAATTCCAGACGCATGTGCCCTGTTGTGCATCTGGGTGATGTGGGTCCTGGGGAATCAAACCAGGGTCCTTTGGCTTTGCAAGCAAATGCCTTAACTGCTAAGCCATCCCTCCAGCCCGTCTCTTGAATATTTTTGTCCTATACCAGGAAGGCTGTGCCTGGCCTAGCTGCCTGCTGTGCCTGTGACCACCGCCAATGGTGGCTCCCTGCTCCTTGACAGCTGTGGTGGGGAGTGCCCATGGAGGAATTTCACAGAGGGAGTTTCTTGTTGCCCTGGTAAGTGGTTATTGGTCTGTCTATCCTGGAATTGGCACTGATACTTTGGTTGGGTAGAGGAGCCACCCTGGAGCCTGTTTCTGTATCTTTGTTCTTTTACTCTCTCAAAGGCGGCTTGGACTCTGCCCTCCTCCCTGGAAGTCTCCCTGATGAAATGTTCATGCAGGTAATGACAGTCACTGTGAGGTCATAATACAATGGCCACTTCATGTCTGGTCTGGGTCTTAAATTCTTTGTCCTCTTTTCTGCCATGTTCCTTGAGCCTTGCAGGGAATGATAGAGCTGTCTCATTTAACACTGAGCACCCAGCAATCACTTATTCTCAGCAATTTGATGACTATTGAGTGTCCCCAGTAGCTACTGCACCTGAAAAAAGAAGCTTCTCTGACTAGAAGTGATTTGTAGCCTAAATATGTACATAAATATAAATATTTAGAGGGTTTTTTGATGGTCACAATGTATCCATTTAGGCAAACAACAGTAGTAGCTTTCATTCTAGGGCCTATGACCTCCCCAGCCATAAGCTTTGTTTTCTCTTGTTACAATTTTCAGTACCAGTCTTCCCCCATTAAGTATGATTTCGGCTTTAGGTGCTTTGCTTATATATACATACATGCATACACACACACACACACACACACACACACACACACACACACTCCTTCTGTGCCTAGTCTCCCCACTGTTTTGTTCATAAAGTGATGTATTTTGTTGAAGGATTTTGTCCAGGATTTTTTTTGTTTTGTTTTGTGTTTTTGAGGTAGGGTCTCCCTTAAGCCCAGGCTGACCTGGAATTCACAATGAGTCTCAGGGTGGCTTTGAATTCACGGCGATCCACCTACCTCTGCCTCCTAAGTGCTGGGATGAAAGGTGTGTGCCACCACGCCAGGCCTTGTTCAGGATTTTTGCATTTAAGTTCATCAGGGATATAGGTCTATTGTTTTCTTGTATCTCTGTCTGGTTTTTATATTAGGGTGATGCTAGCTTCATAGAAGGAGATGGGGAGTAGTCTCTGTTCTCTAAATATATTAAAAAGCATAAGAAGAAGTGGTTTCAGTTCTCCAATGAAGGTTTGGTAGAATTAGGCTAAGCACCCATCAGGTGCTGGACTTTTCCTTTGGGGGATGTTTTTGGATTCATTTTCAGTCTTGGTAGATGTAATGAGTTTGCTGAGGAGACTCATCTGCTCTAAGTGTAGTTTTGTTAGGTGGTATATGTCTAGAAATTCATCTCTTCCTTCCAGATTATCCAAATTTGTGGAGTAAAAGTTTTGGAAATATGTCTTGATGATTCTTGGAATTACACTGATATCTGTTATGACCTCTTCCTTTTTATTTCTATTTCTATTTCTATTTCTTTTCTTTCTTTCTTTCTTTCTTTCTTTCTTTCTTTCTTTCTTTCTTTCTTTCTTTCTCTCTCTCTCTCTCTCTCTCTCTCTCTCTCTCTTTCTTTCTTTCTTTCTTTTTTTTTTTTCGAGGTAGGGTCTCACTCTGGCCCAGGCTGACCTGGAATTAACTCTATTGTCTCAGGGTGGCCTTGAACTCATGGTGATCCTCCTACCTCTGCATCCTGAGTGCTGGGATTAAAGGCGTGTGCCACCACACCCGGCTTTATTTCTGTTTCTTAAAAATATTTATTTATTTATTTATATGAGAGAGAGAGAGAGGAAGAGGCAGACAGAGAGAGAGAGAGAGAGAGGGAGAGAGAGAGAGAGAAAGAGGGAGAATTGGTGCACCAGGGCCTCCAGCCACTGCAAACAAACTCCATATGCATGCACCACCTTGTGCATCTGGTTCATGTGGGTTCTGGGGATTCAAACCTGGGTTGACAGGCTTTTCTGGAAAGTGCCTTAACTGCTAAACCATCTCTTCAGCCCATCATTTCTAATTTTATTAATTTGAAACTTTTTTTGTTTGATCATATTGGCCAGGGGTTTATCAATCTTGTTTTTTCAAAGAACCTGCTCCTTGTTTTGTCAGTTTTCTTGTTTCTTAGTTTCTAATTCATTAAGTAGTGCCCTGATCTCAATTATTTCTTTCTGTCTGGAACCCTTAGGGTTGGATTTTTCTTATTTTTCCAATGTCTTTAGGTGGATCATTGGGTTATGAATCTGTAATCTCTCTGTCTTTGTTATGAAGGCGTTTAGTGCTATGAATTTTCCCTTAGGACTGCCTTCATTGTGTCCCAAAAGCTTTAGTCTATTGTGTTTTCATTATCATTCGTTTCTAGAAATTTCACAATTTCCTTTTTGATTTCTTTCATGACCCATTCATTATTTAACAGCGTGTTGTTCAGTCTCCTGGAGCTGGTGTAATTTCTTGTTGTTTGTTAATTTCTAGCTTTAATGCATTGTGGTCCAATATGATGCAGTAAGTAACATCAATTTTTCTGAATTTATGGAGGCATGTTTTATACCATAATATATAATCTATTTTGGAGAATGTTCCACAGGCTGCTGAGAAGAATGTATATTCTGTAGAATGTTCTGTAGATGTCTGTTAGGTTTAGTTGATCTATGGTGTTGTTAAGCTTTATTATTTTCCTATTGATTTTCTGCTTGGATAATCTGTCTTTTGTTGATAGTGGGCTATTGAAGTCCCTTACTATAATGGTATTGGGATTTATTTCTGGTTTGTTGTTGAGTAGGTTTTGTTTTAAAAAATGTGGTGCACATGTATTTGGTACATATAAATTAACAATTGTGATGTCCTCTTGTTGGGTCATTTCCTCTTTGTGCTTTTTGATTACTTTTGAAGTCTACTTTGTCAGATATTAATATAGCCACACCTGCTTGTTTCTTATTTTTATTTGCCTGGAAAAACATTTTCAATCCTTTCATCCTGTAGAGGTGTCTTTCCTTAGTAGTGAGGTAGGTTTCTTCAAGACAACAGAAAGATGGGTCCATTTTTCTGATCTACTCTGTTAACTTGTGTCTTTTGATGAGCAAGTTAAGACCATTAATATTTGATGTTATAATTGTGAGATTCAATTTAATCCCTGCCATGTTGGAGGCTTTATATGGGTTTGGTGCTTTCTTGGGCTTTGAACATTTTTATGCCTGCTCTAGTTTTAGTTACTGTGTTCTCCCTCTCGTAGGCTCTTGATGTTGGTTGTTCTGCTCTTTTGTGGGGAGTATTCCCTGAAGTATTCCCTGTAGTTTTGGCTTTGTGTTCATATAGTCATAGAGCTGGCTTTTTATCATGGAAGGTTTTCCTTCCACCTTCTATTATGAAGGGTATTTTTGCTGGGAACAAGAGTTTGGGTTGGAAGCCATAGATTTTTACACTTTGAAGTGTTCTATTCCAAGCCCTCTGGCTTTCAGGGTTTCCATTGAAAAGTCTGAGGTAATTCTGATGGCATTGCCTTTGTATGTAATGAATTGTTTCTCTCTTTCTGTTTTTAGCCCTCTTGCTTTGTTTTCATTGTTTAGGGTTTTAACTATGATGTGCCTTGGAGAGTTTCTTCTTTGGTCCAGTCAGTTTGGTGTTCTTTGAGCTTCTTTATTTTATTTTATTTTATTTTATTTTTTTGAGGTAGGGTCTCGCTCTAGCCTGGGCTCACCTGGAATTCACTATGTCGTCTCAGGGTGGCCTTGAACTCATGGCGATCCTCCTACCTCTGCCTCCCGAGTGCTGGGATTAAAGATGTGCACCACCATGCCCAGATTCTGTGAGCTTCTTGTATCTGGATGGGTATTTCTTTTGAGAGGGTGGGAAAGTTTTCTTCAATAATGTTGTTGAATATGTTCAGCATGCCTTTGGCCTGAATTTCTTCCCCTTCTGGTATACCCATGATCTGGATGTTTGGTCATCTTAGGTCATCCCACATTTCCCTCATGTTCTGTTCACATGATTTTTTTTGAACTTATCAAAGTTTTTGGACTCCTGGTCATTTTCTTCTGTCTTGTCTTCCAGATCAGAGGTTCTGTCCTCTTCATGGTTGACTCTGTTAGTGAGGGGTTCTAGAAAGGGTTTTAAAAGCTCTTTTCAAGCCGGGCATGGTGGCTCATGCCTTTAGTCCCAGAACTTGGGAGGCAGAGGTAGGAGGATCGCCATGAGTTCAAGGCCACCCTGAGACTACATAGTGAGTTCCAGGTCAGCCTGGACTAGAGTGAGACCCTATCTTGCAAAAACAAAAAACAAATTAAAAAAAAAATCTGTATTTGAATTTTGTTTTCTGTTGTGGTTTTCTGCATTGTGTCCATCTCTTTTTTGAGATCCTATTTCAGGTCACGGTTTGATTTTCTTTATGTTTCCTAGAATTCATTCTTGCATTTGATTTCATTAAACTTAATCAGCTGGTTGTTGAGATCATCTATTTGTTGACTCACCTTCACTTCTTTTCTCTCTCTCTCTCTCTCTCTTGTTATTCTTTTGAGGTAGGGTCTTGTTCTAGCCCAGGCTGACCTGGAATTCACAATGTAGTCTCAGGGTGGCCTTGAACTCATGGTGATCCTCCTACCTCTGCTTCTCAAGTGCTGAGACTAAAAGCATGCACCACCACACCCGGCTATTTATCTCTCTTTTGAGGTCTTTCTTGGTTTCCTCCATTAAGTTAAGTGTAGTGATGAAGCTGTGTGCATTTCATTTATGCGATTGTTGGATTTTTGATAGTTTGCTTCAAGTTCAGCAATTCACCACTTGGTCAGGGACACATAGCTTACTGTGTATTTTCATTTCTGTTGTTTCCTCTATATTTTTCACTGCAGATTTCCATTGTTGGCCTAGGCAATCTTGGAGAGCTCTGTTTTTATTTTTTATTTTTATTTATTTATTTTTTTGCATTGTGGTCTACCTACTTGCCCTCTGTAGCAGACAGATTCAGGTTCACTGAGATGAACTTCCAGACCAGGCACAGTCATGGAGGAAGGGATATTTATTGAAGCTTACAGATACAGGGGAAGTTCCATAATGGCAGAAGAAACTGGCCTGCCTTCACAGGCCCAAGCAGAGAGAGAGAGAAGTACAAGCCTAAAAGCCACACAGCGCAGCACACTTCAGGAACTCCAGCTAGGCACACTTTGCATATCTTTAGATTGAAATCTGAAACCCACCGCCACACCTTAAGATCCATACAATGGCACTGACTGACTCCAGCCAGGTGGCTGCAGATGCAAACTACAAACAAACAACTGAATATATTGGGGGCCATCTATTCTATTCAAACCACCACCCACACCCTCCTAGGATCTCCACTGAGTGTTCTGTTCTGCGTTTGAATTGGCTTGGAGTGGGGTGCTGCAGTACCCACAGATGTGCAGGTAGTGGAGGCTGCAAGTGTGCCAGCAGCTCTGGGCTGGTGGCTGATACAAGAGAGGTGGTTGGAGGTCCAGAATATCTTCAGCCCACTCTCCCAGCGGTGCCTTGTCTGTGGGGCTCAGGAACAGTGGTACTTGCCCCTGTTATGACACTGTGCCCCTGAGCAGGTTGTGTAGGAAGCTGATATCCTCTGGAGGGTAATTGCCAGATATTTCTGTACTCCCTGTCTGGGGCTGATGCTGGTGGCTGGAAAGTGGAGTGGGGTGGGGAGGTGGATGGGCCTTGGGGATCCAGGAGCTAGGCCTGAAGGTGGTCTGAAGAGATAGCTGTGGGGGCTGTAGATGTGGTCAGTGGCGTGGATCGGAGTGGTCAAAAGAGGTTGCAGAGGCTGAAAAATCCACTGAGGTTGGCAGCATGGGGAACCCTAGGGGCAAGAGGTGTGGGGTGGGGACCCGCAGGGACAGACAGCACAGAGTGGGGCAGAAGTGGCAGGACGGGGGCTGGGCTGGAAGTGTGGGTCCTCACCCTGGTACCCTGGGGACTCACACAAGGCCCAGTGGCACAGGGAGTGGCTGAAGCAACGTGGGGTGAAGTGGAGGCCTGGGTCCTTCTAGCGTTGGTGACCTGGGGACCCCAGGGACCAGCTGTGCATAGTGGAGCAGAAATGTGGGCTCTGGCACCATGGGGACTCACAGGGGTAGGTGGCGCAGGGTGGGGCGGAAGCATAGGCCCTGGCCCTGCCTCTGTGGGGACCCAAGGCATGGGGATCCGGTGCCTGGCAGATGAGAAGCGCGGTGTGGGGAGCTGGGCAGGTGGTGGTGAGTGGCAGGTGGGAGCAGGAAGGGGCGGAGGCACTTCCAGTGCTGGGACCTTCTGGGTGGGCAGCACAGGGATCAGCTGGCACCCAGGTCAGAGGTTCTGACATGGAAGGTGGGCCCTGCCTCCCGCACTGTGTGTACCTGCTCAGTGGGTTGGACCCCCTCTGAGAGTGAACGTCCTGCTCCGGAGGACTCCCCCGGGCTCAGTCTCGGGAAAGACGGCACCCCAAATCACTCATGAGAAACGGTCTTGATGCAAACAGCATGAGGATTTTTATTCCAGCGCGCTGGGGCCCACAGTCATACGCTGCACAGGGGTAGAGGGCTGTGGACCCCGAGTGCGGGGCCAGGACAGCTTTTATTAGGGTTACAACAATGCCCACACATCGTGAACCAATCATTCCATAACCTCGGGTACCCGCGCAGTGTTGACCAATCAATGTGTAACATTTTATGGTTCTTAGGCTAATCGTTTTAAATTGTCCAAGCCCGCGCACCGTGGACCAATCAATTTGAAGAAAATCATAATTTTCTTCCTATAGCCTCAGAGGTCTGCATTTGTGCAGGCTCCTGGGTGGGGGTGACAAATTGCAGCTAAGATAGGTCATTTGGGCCAGAAAGCAGGTTCTGGAACAGCAAGAAGTGTGACCTTTTACCCATACACTGGCAGAGCCGGGTCTGGAATTTGAGGTATTTAGGGCTTCTTAGGAGGCTGGGGTTAAGGCTCCTTTGGAGTGTGGTAGTGAGAAATCAATCATGACTATTCTAAACAAAAAAGGGGTCCAGGCCTGTCTCAGATAGATAATATAGCCGGCCAAATGTGCCAGTTTTCCAATTCTGCAATCCTTGCCCGTTTAATTGCTGCCCTCCCCTCCCCAAAGTCTCTGAGGAATCTCCATTTCAAAGATCCTCCAGAGACACTCTACTGCAGGGGGCCACCACTGTTTGCTTTAGCCGACACCTGCCTGGGGTGCCCCTAGCTCCTGCCCCCAACTTCTTTGTTCGAATTTCCATATGAACTCCATTCCCAAAAGGAAGGAGCTCTCTCCCTTACTGCCACTGTGTTGGGCTGTGGGGATGGAGCCCAGGCCTAGGCTGTATTTTTCATCCTTTCAAGAGCATGGGGCATACAGGAAGGCCAATCCCCTGACTGCCCTGCCCACCTGAACTCAGCAGGCTACCTTAGGCACCAGCCCACCCCAGTGGTTGCTCCCTAGCTTGCCCGAGAACTATAGGAATCAGGAATCTGCAGATTCTGGAATATGCACCACCGTGCCCAGTCCCTGGAGGTCCTTTAAGACCTACTGGTACTGGAGCCCCCTCCCCCACAGTTCTTGTTTGATTTCATCCCCGGAGCTCCTGACCAGAAGTGGAAAATGTTTATCCAACTTTTCACCCTAAGGTAGTCTGTCTTCTCTTGTGTGGTAGAGTTTTTGGAGCCAACAGGTAGATGGACCCCACCTTTTTTTTTTGTTGTTGTTGTTTTTAGAGGTAGTATCTTGCACTAGCCCAGGCTGACCTGCAATCCATCTGTAGTCTCAGGGTGGCCTCGAACTCATGGCAACCCTCCTACCTCTGTGTTTCAGTCAGGTCCGCATTACTGGCAGAAATCACCTGACCAAGAGCCGCTTTTGGGACAAAAAGGGGTTTATTTTGGCTTACATACTCAAGGGGAAGCTCCATGGTGGCAGGGGGAAATGATGGCATGAGCAGAGGGTGGACATCACTCTCTAGCCAACATAAGGTGGACAATAGCAACAGGAGAGTGTGCCAAACACTGGCAAGGGGAAACTGGCTATAATACCCATAAGCCTGCCCCCAACAATATACTGCCTCCAGGAGGCGTTAATCCCCAAGTCTCCATTAGCTGGGAACCTAGCATTCCGAACACCTAAGTTTATGGGGGACACCTGAATCAAACCGCCACACTCTGCCTTCTGAGTACTGGGTTTAAAGGCATGCACCACCACCTGGGTGGGTTCCGCCTTTTAATTCAATCTGCTAGTTGGTGTCTTTTGAAGAGGGGAACTCAGATCATTAATATTCAGAGTTGTTATAAAATGTATGTATTATTTCCTATCATTTTGTTGATACTGTAGTGTTTGGTGTTTTCCTGTTCCTCTTTTGCTGAAGTATTATTTATTTATGGCTTATCTTTCCTTGGGACCTCATGGATGTGTTTGTCTTTCTCTTCAGTCTGGAGAATTGTTTTGAGAATCTTCGGTAAAGCTGATTTATGGCCATGAATCCTTTCAGCCTATTTTTATCATGGCAAAATTTCCTTTCTGTTTCAGTTAGGATGCATAGCTTTGCTAGGTATAGTGGACACCTGTCATCTTTCATAATTTGAAATGATCATTCTAAGCCCTCCTGGCTCCTAAAGTTTCTGTTATTCTGGTGGCCCTACCTTTATATGTGACTTGGTGTGTTTCTCTTACTGCTTCAGTATACTTATTTGTTCTGTATATTTAATGATTTCATTATGTCATAATGAGGCAAGTTATTTTCTGGTCTTGTCTGTTTTCTAAATGCCTCTTATATCTGGATTGCCTTCTCTTTTCCTAGTTAGAGGAATTTTTCTTTCTTTTTTAAAATTTTCATATATTGGCATGCACGCATACATGCATGTGTGTGTGTGTGTGTGTGTGTGTGTGTGTGTGTGTGTATGCCAGGCCCTCTTCTTGCTGCAAATGAATGTCAAATGCTTGTGCCACCTTTTTTTTTCTTTCTCTTTTTCTTTTTTTCTGAGATAAGGTTTAGATGGCCTTGAACTTGCTATGTAGCCAGTGATGAATTTGAACTTCTGCTCCTCTTGCCTGAACCTCCTGAGTTCTGGGATTATAGGCATATACCAACATGCCCAGTTTTATGTGGTGCTAGGGATCCAACTCAGGGCTTCCTGTATACTAGGCATGCACTCTACCAACTGAGCTACATCCCCAGTCCAGCTTATATATTCTTGTTAATTTACTGTTTTCTTTGTTGAAATAGTCCAATTCTTCCACCTTGTCTTCCAGCTCAGATATTTTGTCCTCTCCTTGATCCATTCTATTGGTAAGCTTTCCACATTGTTTTCTATTTTACTTACTATGCTTTTCATTTCCAGTATTTCTATCTCTTTATTGAACACTAATAACATGAAAAGTCAAAGCAACATAACTCCTCAAAAATTCTAAACTTACAGTGCCTGGCACTACCTACACAAGACCTTCATAGTAGTAGGAAAAACTGATGACATCAAAATAGAAGAGTAAATAAAGAAGAGGAAACTCAATGGAGGGTGGGCTTGGGAATGGGAAATGAGGGTGGAAAGTGGGGATTATCATTGTTCATTATCTCTGCTTATAGAAGGTGTCAATAAAAAGTTTTAAAAAATATTTCTAAAGTAATGGCCTCCAGTGAGATTGAAATTGAAGAAAGTCAAGAAGTAGAACTCAAAAGAATGGTTATAAGTCTATTCAAAGAAATAAAAAAGAAAATAAACTTCTGGATAGATCAAATGAGAATACAGTTAATTGCAATAAAAAAAGGATAGAAAAGATGAAAGACTGTATATGTGCACATACATTTATTTGCATACATGCATATACACATATACAGGGGGAGGGAGAAAACAGCGCTTTCTTGTTCAGGGGCCATGCTAATCTTCTCTGTCTTGTTCCAAATTTAGCATATATGCTGCTGAAGTGAGCAGTGAAGACTATTTTTATTTAATTTTTGGTTTATAAACTTTTTGTTTTTAACTTTTAGCTTAATTGTATTGTGATCACAGATTATGATATATTGAACAATTAAATTATGATTAAAAATATTTTTGTGCTCTTAAAATAAATTAAATTTCATGGGCTGGAGAGATGGCTAAGTGGTTAAGGTGCTTGCCTGCAAAGTCCAAGGACCTAAGCTCAATTCTCGAGTACCTACATACAGCTAAATGCACAAGGTAATACATACATCTGGAGTTCGTTTGCAGTGGCTAGAGGCCGTGGTGCACCCATTCTTTCTCTTTCTCTCTTCTGTCTCTTTCTTTCTGTCATAAATAAATAAATATAAAAGAAAAGAAAGGAAATTAGGTTTTCTGAATGTTGTAAATATTAAACTATGTGTTTAAAATACTAGGTGATTAGAGCTGCAAAGTTAGCTCATACAGTAAAGTGTTTGCCTCACAAGCATGCGGATCTGATTTTGATCTCCAATACCCTTGTAAATATTCCAGGTGTGGTGGTACATGCATATAATCTCAGTGCTGGGCTGTAGGGAGGATAGGGACAGTAGATTCATGGGGCTCATTGGCCAGCCTATCTAACTCAATTGGTGACCTTCTGGACAATTAGAGTCCCTATCTCAAGAAAACCTTAGCATTCCCATAAGTGACACCCAAGGTTGTCCTCTGACCTCCTCATGCATGTACACATGTTCATGTGTACCACACACATGAACATGCACACAGACAATATACAAATTAAAACAGATACTTGATGTTATTTACTGCTTGATCTATCAGTAGATGAGAGACTATGTTGAATCCTCTCATTCTAGTGACAGACTTAATTAATTCCTCAGGCCTTGTCATATTTGCTTCATAAATTTAGAAACCATTTTGTTAAAGTCATAGTTGTTTAAAAATGCTACATTTTTCTGAGTAACTGAATTGTTCTGATTAAATAGTAAATTTTTCATCTTAGTAATTCCTTGTTTTTCATAGAATTGATTTGTATTTTTTTATATCACTGTGATTGCTTAGATCTGACTTACAGACCCATCCCTTAAGCTGGTTGTGTCAACATCCCCTAGCCATGTGTACTCATCATGGAAAAATGAGTATTTTTTAATATTTTTATTTATTTTATTTATTTGAGGGAGGGAGAGAGAGGCAGAGAGAGAGAGAGAGAGAATTGGAGTGCCAGGGTCTTCATCTGCTGCAAATTAACTCCAGACACGTGCACCACTTTGTGCATTTGGCTTACGTGGGTCTTGGGGAATGGAACCTGGGTCCTTTGGCTTTGTAGGCAAGTGCCTTAACCACTAGGCCATCTTTTTAGCCCGAGAATGGGTATTTTTCCGAGAGGAAATGAGGGTGATTAGTGAACATACTAAATAAGTTCTGAATCAAATCCACCTATTCTCATCTTTGTACGACACCCTTTTGTCCAGGGCCAATCCATCCTTGGAACTGGAAACTATATTTAAATGCTACTTGGCCTATACAACTTTTGTATGTGGATCTGCGCTGAAGTGTGAGGATCTGAGACGAGTTGGAGTAAGATCTTATTCTTTCTTTGTCTCTTCTCTGAATTGTGAATAAAGACAATGTATTGCTGTTTCAGAAGCTATTCCATATTTCTGACTGGAGGAAAGTCTAGCATCCTCAACTTTGAAGATAGTATAACTGATTTCCTAATCCTCCTTGACACATATCCAGTAGTCCTCAATGTTGCTTTATGCCTTAATTTATTTATTTCACTAAATTTTCCATCTATGATAATTTCATTTTATCAGTCTAAGAGTTGAGAAAAGTTACAGATAACACAAATGTGATTGGCCCCTCACCACCCCTATGAGGTTCATACCAGAAGATATGTTGGTCCCTCAGCTGTCACCAACTTCTCAAACACAGTGCTATACATTCTAATAGGATAAACAATAAGAAAAATAGTAGAAATCACTCTAGTCTAGATTATAACCATTTAGTCAGGTTTTGTTTTTGATCAAAGTCAGCTTCTTGTTATGTTCTAAGTTTTATAAAAACAACAAACCAAAATGTTTCAGTTTATAGCAAAGATCTATAGAGCTAATTTAGAGACTCCAAGCAGAAAATAACAGACCCAGAATCATCTGTATCTTTATTGCAATTTGCTACCATAGGAATCATTTCCCTAACTTTCCAAAATTTAAGGATCCAGAATGCTGAATAATTGTTTACTTTGGGCAAGCATACTCCTAATTTTTCCATTTTTGCTGCCCCGAAAGACAGATAAATGTACAGGAAAGCTACTGAAAAACACTTTACTGAAATTCAGTAGACATAAAAGAATGGTGATGGGTGGTGGGAAAACCTAACTTTGTACTTTACCTATTGTAAAGCAATCTTGGATTTATGTAAGTGACCCTGCGCCTGGTCCTTCAGCTGCAGTCCTCAGAGCCCTGACAACATTTGCAGGATTCCGACACTGATATAAAGACAGCCAATAACTCCTACTTGTGCTCTTTTTGTTGGCAATTATATATGAAACCTCAAGAAGGCCCACAAGGGGGGAACACTAGTGTGTTTGCCATATAATTAACCTGACGGCTGCTGTCTCATCTTGAAGAGTAGGTGGAGTATGCGGAGGCTTGCTTGATTGTAGCCAACCCTCTGTGCAGCAACTTTCATGAGGAAGACACTTCAAATATCATGAGGTAACAAGCTGGCATCGTTTCTTGTCTGTTCCAATGCTGAATTCTTTTTTTTTTTTTTTTTTTTTTTTTGGTTTTTCGAGGTAGGGTCTCACTCTACCCAGGCTGACCTGGAATTCACTATGTAGTCTCAGGGTGGCCTTGAACTCACAGTGATCCTCCTACCTCTGCCTCCCGAGTGCTGGGATTAAAAGGCCTGCGCCACCATGCCCGGCCAATACTGAATTCTTTACAGTTTATACTAAAATCAAGCCTCTTACCTAGGACTCAATGAAAGATGTCATCTCTTATAACAGCACATTCATTTTCCAGGTTTATGCCTGGTGTTTTATTCATACATGTATTGCAGGACTGTAAATGGATGCAAAAGGAAGTGAAAATAGAGTGTCCAGATTGTATGTGACCTTTTTCCCCCTGACATTTCTTTTGGATAATAGCTATCCAAATTTGAAAAGGAAGCATATCAAAACTTTTTTTTTTTTTTTTTTGGTTTTTTGAGGTAGGGTCTCACCCTGGCCCGGGCTGACCTGGAACTCACTATGTAGTCTCAGGATGGCCTCGAACTCATGGCGATCCTCCTACCTCTGCCTCCCGAGTGCTGGGATTAAAGGCGTGCCCCACCATGCCCAGTTCTCAAAATTTTTTTAAATTAATTTTTGTAATTCTGGGAATTGAACACAGGGCTTCATGCATACTAGGCAATCTACCAATTGAGCAATATCTGCAGCTCCAACTGATACTCAGATAGCATTGCTATAACTAAGATCTTTTCCTGTTCAAAAATAAACATGCCTTGCTGAGCGTGGTGGCTCACGCCTTCAATCCCAGCACTCGGGAGGCAGAGGTAGGAGGATCGCCATGAGTTCGAGGCCACCCTGAGACTACATAGTGAGTTCCAGGTCAGCCTGGGCCAGAGTGAGACCCTACCTTGAAAAACCAAAATAAATAAATAAATAAAATTCTAAAAATTTAAAAAATATAATAAAAAATAAAAAAATAGTAAACATTCCATCTGTGAATCCTTCTCCTACACTGTATTTATTGTAATTTTTACTCTGTAGTTCTGGGGAAAGATTATGCATGGTTCAGCACTGTTTGTGACCATTGACAAGAATTTATTTTATTTTAATTTATTTCAAAGAGAGAGAGAGAGAGAGAGAGAGAGAATATGGAAGCAGCAAGGCCTTCAGCCACTGCAAACAAACTCCAGATGCATGTACCACCTTGAGCATCTGGCTTACGTGGGTCCTAGGGAATTGAACCTGGGTCCTTTGACTTTGCAGGCAAATGCCTTAACCACTGAGCAATCTCTCTAGCCCCATTGGCAAGAATTTTTAAGGTGGTTAGAGTTAGTTTAATCACCTGAAACTGTGAAGTATACATAAAAAGGAACTTGACTTTTAGTAACAGATTCAAAATATGATTGTGGTAGCAACAGTATTGTGCCTAACACTAATGAACATTCTGTTCCTGGGTCACAATAAATATGACTCTACACAAAGCTGGAAACAGCTGAGAGCTTGTACCATGCATGGTACATGAATAAGAGGTAGCCCTTAGGTTCTTCATTTGTAAAATGAGAAAATTGAATTAGAATTTCAATTAACCACTTTGAGCTACCAACTGCAATTAAATCTTAATTTTTTTCCTATAAAATTATATTTTGGTTTGAAGGCTAAGGCATGTCATATTGTTTATTTACTCCTTGTAAATGGGTTTCAGAAGGTCAGTTTTCTAATGCAGACCTAACTTTTCATGGATATTGTTACTTAGTCAGTGTGCCTTTTCTGCATATGTAAATAGAATGATTTTATGAAACAACCTAATAATGAAATTTATGTGTTGAGTTTTCTCGCACTTATGCACAAGTAAATTTAATTCTGAATTGAATTGTATTACAAAGCCAATATGACACATACCTAATGAGTATAATTGTGCTTTTTTTCCAGGGTGCTGTCCATCAAGAACTATTACCCACAGACTAGAGTTATCATACAGATTCTTCAGTCCCACAACAAGGTATTGTGACACTCAGTAGGTTCAGTTTCCTTTTCTTTGGGTCTGTGAAGCCAGATGAACTGCTATTTAATTGGTCTACAAATCAATCAATGGTGAATTTTGCAGTCTTATTAAAATGGTCAAGCTCTTAGGAACATGAACTGCGATAAGAATCAGTGGTCTCAGCCATTTGACCTGATTTTACAACTCAAGTTATTTTCGTTTTAAAAGCAGAAGCATTGGAATACTAACCACTTCCAACGCTGCATTCTGTATCATTTCCATTGACCTTGATTTCCCTCTTATTCTCAAGTGAAGAGTAAATGATTTCAAGTAAAATAACTGAAAGACCTCCTCCATCCAGAAAAGCCTTCTTTTTAAAAATTTTTGTTTATTTTTAATTTATTTGAGAGTGACAGACAGACAGAGAGAGAAAGAGACAGAGAGAGAGAGAGAGAATGGACGCATCAGGGCCTCCAGCCACTGCAAACTCCAGATGCATGTGCCCCCTTGTGCATCTGGCTTATGTGGTTACTGGGGAATCAAGCCTCGAACTGGGGTCCTTAGGCTTCACAGGCAAGCGCTTAACCACTAAGCCATCTCTCCACCCCCCAGAAAAGCCTTCTTGAGCTATGTGCATTCTTAGTGCTTGACCTAATTTTTACCATTAAACAGGTTTTCCTGCCCAAAATTCCCAGCTGGAACTGGAATGCTGGAGACAATATCGTCTGCTTTGCTGAATTAAACCTTGGATTTATTGCACAAGGCTGTTTGGTGCCAGGCTTGTGTACCTTTCTTACATCTCTATTTGTTGAACAAACCCAAAAGGTAACTTGTAAACTGTTGCTAAATGCTCTTCCCCATGTCCCATATGATAGGATCAGAAATAGAAGAGCCAGGCGTGGTGGCACACACCTTTAATCCCAGCACTTGGGAGGCAGAGGTAGGAGGATCGTTGTGAGTTCCAGGCCAGCTTGAGACTACATAGTGAATTCCAGGTCAACCTGGGCTAGAGCAAAACGCTACCTTGAAAAAAAACAAGAAAAATGAAAGAAAGGAAGGAAGGAAGGAAGGAAGGAAGAAAGATAGAAACAGAAGAAAGTTGAGGAAAGCAAAAGTCTCCAAGAAGAGGGATTTGCTTCTGATCAGAAGGTCTACATGGAAGGTCTGGCTTCTTCACTGGTTCTGGAGAAGTCACTTGTCTTATTTGTGCAGCATTTACCTGCAGACCAGAAAGCATAACTACACTTCCTTCCTGCAACCCAGATGCCGTGAACCTAAGCATATCCATAAATGTGCCAGTGCTGTGGGTTGTTGAGAGGAGAGATATAAATGAAAGTTACAGACTTCACAAAAAACACATATTTCAATGTAAATCAACTAGAACTTTATTGTAGTTATCTTCTTATTGCTGGGACAAAGCACCTGACCAATAGCAGCTGATGGGAACGAGGGATTTATTTATTTTGGCCTGCAGTCCCAAGAGGAAGAGTTATGAAGGCAGGGGAAAGTATGGCGTGAGCAGAGGCTGAACACCAGCTCTGCCAAAGCAGGTGGAAAATAACGGCAAGAGAATGAGCCATGCTCTGGCTGGGGGCTGTGTGGGCACTGGCTATAATACCCTGCCCCGAACAATACACCTTCTCCAGCAAGGCTCCACCTCCCAAATTGCCATCAGCTGGAGACCAAGCACTCAACACACATAACTTTATGGGGGACATCTGATTCAAACCACCACAAACATGATTAGTATAAAATAATTCTATTCCTCAAATAGGAACAATGCTATGAATAATAATTAGTGTCTAATTAATCTTCAGATTCTTTTAGGCCACTCTGTAATAATAATAGTGATCTTATATTGATTGCTTGCTATTTATTGTGTTTCCTTTCAATAATATTGTAGAATCCCAGCAGTGCTGAGGCAATTGTATAGGAAGCTGATGAATAGCAGATCAGAGTTGTCTGACCCATAATCTTACCAGTGTGCCTATGCCTCTGCTGTTGGGATCCATCCAGTCTCCCACATCAAGTCTTCCAAAATGATTGTCTGGGACAAAGAAGCTAAAACGGGCTGCAGGGGTGATCCTTCATGGGACAGTGTGCTCTTCAAGTGCTGTTCCCTTGAAATACTCTGAGAGGTGTTCTAACCCTTGGCAGGGCTTCGCTTTGTCTAAAGACCCTGTCAGAGAGTGGCCTTCCTCTCTATTTTAATTCTTATTCCATATTTGCCATTTCATGTACCCATTTTCCCTTTGGCTCCCCTTTGGTCTTTATTTCATTCGCTTAATAGGTTTCTACATATTTTCCTCTTCCTTTCCTGGTGTTGCAAGGAAAAGCAAGAGTGGTGAAAGAACTCTGACATGCAAAATATTAACTCTGGAGGAAACTCAGGTTTCCAGAAATTCCTTCTGTGAATATAAGGAGATATGATGTACAAAGAAATGAGCCTCATATTGTAAGGATGAGCTGGCCCCTTATATATGATGGTGTTTATACCTTTTCAGTGATGTCTGTGTATGGTCTGGGTGACCTTTATAGTATGCAGAGAAAGTGACACAATTTCAATGTCTGCTTTGATTATTGTGATTTGTAACATATATTACTAAAGAAAATAAATGAGATGAAAATATAAATCTCAGTGTGTAGTAGGAGGGGGTGGGGTAGGGTAGTGTGCTAAATTATCTGAAATATCTGAAATAGGTAGTTCATTTTAGCACAGCAATTCCCAAACCACAAGATGACCATCTGAGGAGAATGTCTAGACCTACCACTACTCTCCACAGCAAGAGAGTCTAGATATTTCAGACTTGTACCCATGACTCTGGGCTTTGAGCTGCCCTGCTTTATGTAGGCAGCTCTGTGGGGTTCTCCTGGACAACAGGTAGGGAAATGAGGAGGTGTTTTACCCAAAGCCCAAAGAGGAGCTACCACATACTCTCCCCATGGTGGCCTGCTGACTTTTTAAAAATGATCATTCGAGGACTGGGGTATATAGCTCAGTGGTAGGGTGCTTGCCTAGAACATGCAAGGCCCTGAGTTCTTCCTCAGAACTGAGACAAAAAGCCATCTTCACTTGTCCCATTCCTCTAGAAACTTACAGCTTTCTTTGATTTTGGCATTATCGTCACCTGATTAAGATGGTTCTTTGAGTCCATCTGAATCTGTAAAATGTTCTGATTCTTAGTAGCCGCAAATCGTTTTTCTTCGTGGTAAGTGGTTCATTGATAGAAAGAAAACTAAGATGAATCAAAACCAGTTGTAAAGGGCCATATCAGAGAGTGAAAGCTTAGACTCCACACTGTCCCTCCCATGCTGCTGTTAATGCCTCAAGAAAATAGTAAGGCCACTGAGCTGAAGTTAGGAGTGGACGAGGAGAACTCTGATCTCTAAATCAGAGGCTGGGATGCCATCTGGGAAGAAACTAGATCATGAGCTGTCCACTTCTTCACGGTCTGGACTTGTAGTTCTTTCTTTAATCTTTCCCCCACTTAAGCACTAAGAAACCTGTCTTTTTTGTGACCTAAGTGCAATGGAAACTGATTTGGTACTTAGCTGTCTATTCAACTTATGTCACAGTTGTCCATGTCCCATGTCAATGTTCTCTCTGTGGCATGACTGTTTTCTAGGTTTTTCCTAAAAAGCCCTGGCAAAAACACTTCTTGAATGGCTTGAAGAACAAAATTCTGACTCAGCGTCTCTCTGATGACTTTGTTGGAATGACTTTCCCTGAAGTCTCCCGGTAAGTTAAGTGGAACACTTTCCCAGCACTGTTACTGGACCCTCACTGCAGGCCAGTCTAAGAGCAAGTGCCTTGAAGCTCACAATACACGCGGAACAATCTCAATTCTATCCTAGTCGGTCCCCTGGTTAAGAGTTACTTCAGGAGGCTGGAGAGATGGCTTAGCCATTAAGCGCTTGCCTGTGAAGCCTAAGGAGCCCAGTTCGAGGCTCGATTCCACAGGACTCACGTTAGCCAGATGCACAAGGGGGCGCATGCGTCTGGAGTTTGTTTGCAGTGGCTGGAGGCCCTGGCACACCCATTCTCTCTCTCTCTGCCTCTCTCTCTCTCTGCCTCTTTCTCTGTCTGTCTGTGGCTCTCAAATAAATAAAAACAAACAAACAAAAAAGAGTTATTTCAAGTATGTTCAGTTTCAAGTAGAAATAGAGACTTAGAGGAGCCTTCATCTTCTGAGCTACTAGACCCCCCTCTCCCACCAGTGTGGAAGACAAAGGTTGTTGTCTTTGTTTGAAGTTGCCCTTCCCTGTTTCTTATCTGTGTCTCCTCACACCTCCCTTGTCTTCTTCCCCAGGCTCTGCTTTATGAAGATGCATCTCCTGCTGATAGCCATCCAACACCAAAACCTCTTCCGTGGCTGTTGCAGGTACTGAAGGCTTTTTTCATGGCTTCATGTTTCAGGAGAATCTTTAAGGTTAAGGCCTGTAAAGATTCAGCCCTAACTAAGCTTTGGGTCATTTGTTGAGAGCCAGACTGGGACACTGACACTCTGGTGATGGGGAACCTTGTGCTCTGTCTTTAATGACTAGGGTCAGAGCAGTCTCCCTAGTGACTGCATGCTTTGGTTTTTGTTCCTATGGCCCTGTCCTAGAAGAGATTGCCTTCTTAGAGATATTCTTTATTTTATTTTACTTTTACCTTAAAAATATTTTGTTTATTTATTATTTGCAAGCAGAGATACACAGAGAGAGAGAGAGGGCAGGGAGAGGGAGAATATGGGAGAAACAGGGCCTCTAGCCACTGCAAACAAACTCCAGATGCATGTTCCACTTTGTGCACCAGGCTTACCTGGGTGCTGGGGAATTAAACCCAGGTTGTTGGGCTTGGCAGGCCAGCACCTTAACCGTGAAGTCATCTCTCCAGCTCAGTGCTGTTCTACCAGATGTTAGAAGTCTATCATGAAACAATTTTGAAATAGAATATTGATCAAAATACTTCCCCCAAACACTTGCCTTAGAAAGTATGGCACAGGGCCAGAGAGGTGGTTCCGTGGCTAAGGCGCTTGCCTGTGAAGCCTAAGGACCAAGGTTCAATTTTCCAGGTCCCATGTAAGCCAGATGCACATGGTGGCGCATGCGTCTGGAGTTCATTTGCAGTGGCTAGAGGCCCTGGTGTACCCATTCTCTCTCTCTCTAATAAATAAATAAATAAAAATAAAATAAAATAAATGAAAAGAAAGTATGGTACAAAATGGGAATTTGTCTGTTTTTGATAAGGTAGAGGAGGAAATAGGGGACATTATCAGACTATTAGCATTTCCTGAGAACCAATGCATAAAGTGTTTACAATGAGAAGTAACAGAAATAACCATGTAATAAAAAAATAGAACAGTATATATAACTATGAATGGGAGAAAGGGCAGGGGAGTGAATATATAGTAATATAAAGATAAAAGAGCTGGGCATGGTGGCATATACCTTTAATCCCAGCACTCAGGAGGCAGAGGTAGGAGGATCGCTGTGAGTTCAAGGCCACCCTGAGACTACATAGTGAATTCCAGGTCAGCCTGAGCTAGAGTGAAACTCTACCTCAGAAAACAAACAAACAAACAAAAAAACCTGAAAAATAAGAAAAGTGATGACTAGATGGGATGAGGGCAAAGAAATGTTCTGTTGTCTCATGTGTGCTTTGTAGTGGAAAACTAACTCAAGATAATGGAAATCAGTGGAATCAATCCTGATCTTGATTTGATTATGATTTATGAGCCCTGTGGCCTTGGCAAATTTTTTTTTTTTTTTTTTTTTTAACGTGAGAAAGGAGTCAAGTTCTCTAAAACTGCTACCAGCTCCAAAACTGTCATTACTAATAGTCTTAGGATTCTGGAAAAACATTGAAAGTTCAATAATTTTGTATTTTTTTGTGTGTTTGTGTTTTGGTTTTTCAAGGTAGGGTCTCACTCTAGCCCAGGCTGACCTGGAATTCACTATGTAGTCTCAGGGTGGTCTCGAACTCATGGTGATCCTCCTACCTCTGCCTCCCAAGTGCTGGGATTAAAGGCTTGTGCCACCATGCCCGGCTACTGATTTTGTATTTTTTTTAATGAGAGAGAGAGAGAGAGAGAGAGAATTGGTGCACCAGGACCTCCAGCCACTGCAAACTCCAGACGCATGTGCCATCTTGTGCTGATGTGCTGCTTTGCATGCTTGTATCATCTTGTGCATCTGGCTTACTTGGGATCTGGAGAGTCGAACATGGGTCCTTAGGCTTTGCAGGCAAGCACCTTAACCACTAAGCCATCTCTCCAGCCCCAAAATTTCAATAATTTTGAGTAAAGTCAGACTATGAAGGAGTGACTTCATGTGAAAAGTGGAAAGAGTGAAAGAGCTAGCTAAATGAAAGGTTGTAGAAAGTATCTAGGCAGAAGAAATCAGTGGGGTACCACAGAAAGGAAGTACTTAAAAAGAAAACAATGTATTGTCTGATGGGCTGAATTCTATTTAACAATCTTGCCAGTCTCACAATTGAAACCCATGTATGGAAGCACCTTTACAATGAAAAGAAGGAGATATATAAGAGCCATTAGGCATGTACTCACTAACTAGTGAACATATACCAGTGATGTGTAGAGGCCACAGATCCATTTGTTTTCTTCTGAAGGTTAAAACCAGGCACACTTCTCATTTGTATAAGTGAGTAAATATTCATAAAGTGACATCCACCACCTCAGGTAATGATCTACCAAGCACAGCGATCCATCCTCATCCTTTTGGCAGAGGATTAAAGAGCATTTGCTCCTTCCTTCCTTCCTTCCCTCCCTCTCTCCCTCCTTCCTCCTTCCTTCCTTCCCTCCCTTCCCCCCTCATTTTCTTCTTTCTTTCTTTCTTTCTTTCTTTCTTTCTTTCTTTCTTTCTTTCTTTCTTTCTTTCTTTCTTCTTTCTTTTTTTTTTTCTGAGGTAGGGTCTCATTCTAGCTCAGGCCGACCTGGAATTCACTATGTAGTCTCAGTGTATGTGGCTTCGAACTTATGGCAGTCCTCCTACCTCTTCCTCCTGAGTGCTGGGATTAAAGGCATGAACAACCACGCCCGGCTTAAGACAGAATTTTTAAGCATGTAACCAGAAGAATTGGAAAATCAAGATGTCTAGGTCTTGTAAAACAAATAATTCATATGATTCCTACATTCAAATCTTTCAATCAAAATAGATGAAAATGATGTCAAAATAAATGTAAAACTTTAAAAACTGCACAGGAAAAATAAAGGGAACCTACTGTACTATATGTGGTTTGAGCACAGAGACCAACAGTGATAACTTTATCTTAAATTTTATTTTTTATGCCGGCAATGGAACACAGGGCATCCAGTATCCTAGGCAAGTGCTCTGCATGGGTCTGAGCTATATTTCTAGCTGAGAATATTTAGAATCTTTGTGTTCTTTTGGTGGTAAGGACCAAATTCCCTGCGGGGTCGGGGTGTGTGTATGTGTGTGTTTTAGGCCAGCACCTTACCACTGAGCTACATTCCCAGCCTTAATTAGATACAGTTTCATTTTGAAGGTAAGTGGTCTGAGGATGAATACCGCTAGCATTTCTTTTTTATGTTTATTTATTAGAGAGAGAGAGAGAGAGAGAGAGAGAGAATGAATGGGCGTGCCAGGGCCTCCAGCCACTGCAAATGAATTCTAGACACATTCACCACCATATGCATCTGTCTTATGTGGGTTTTGGGGGAATTGAACCTGGCTCCTTAGGCTTTGCAGGCAAGCGCCTCAACAGCTAAGGCTACCGCTAGCGTTTCCATAGTGCTGTCAACTGTACGGTCACGTCTACTTGCCATTGATAGCCCGAGGCAGCAAGGCACCATGCACCTGGTTGCTTCCTCCATCTTAGACCCGTGACCCAAGCCCAGTTCCTCCCAGCTCACTGGTCTCGTTGCTGCCTGGCTGTCCTGAGCACACTCAGCAGCAATCAGAGGATCAGATGCCCTCAAGCTCATCTCCCACTGTGCTGGGTACTAAAAGGAAACAATGCTGTTAACATGGCAACTGTTTTTTGTTTGTTTATTCTGAGGCAGGGTCTCGATCGAATGCAGATTGTTCTGGAACTCACTCTGTAGCCTAGGCTGGCCTGGAACTCAGGGCCATCATCCTACCTCAGCCTCCTGAATTCTGGGATTAAGGACATGGGCCACCTCACTTAGCTGGGATAACATGACAGTTCAAACGCCTTGTTAGTGACAGCATGAACCACCAAATATTGCTACAGATGTCAGAGGGGGGGAAAGTGAATCACTGTTTTTTACTTTTCATTTCCAGTGGTCTGATACTAAACCCGCCACCACAAGTTAGGCTGCAAAGGAACACATTAGGGTTCTTCATTGCTGAATCTCTGAAAGATGTCAGAAGGTATTGTATTAACAGTTCTTTGCTTGTTGCTGTGACTAAATGCCTGGCAAGAAGCAGCTTGAGGAAGGAAAGGATTTATTTTGGCTTATGTTTTGAGGTTACAAACCATCATAGCGGGGGGAAGGCATAGCAGCAGGGGCATGAAGCAAAACTGGTCACAGTGTGTCTGCAATTAGGAAGCGGGGGGGGGGGGGGGAGGGGAAGGAACAGGAAGTGGGGCCAGACTATAAAACCTCAGAGCCCCCAGTGACCCATTTCCTCCAGCAAGGCTTCACCTGGGAAAGGTTCCATAGCCTTCCTAAACAGCTGTACCAGCTGGAGACCAAGTATTCAAACGCATGAGCCTGTGGAAAACACTTTACATTCCAACCATAACAGGTACTTTACTTTTTAATTATCTTAGGGTGGGAACGCACTAAAGCAAATATACCTTAAGGGGAGATAGACAGTCAGAACCATGTCTCCTTAGTGTTAAGCCTCACATAAGTGATTCTTGACTCATTTTCATTGTCCAGAGCCGCCTTTTACTGTTCGGCCTGTCACGGTGACGTGTGTAATCCTGAGCTAATTTCAAAATGCAGCTGCAAAGCTCGAAGCCAACGTCGTCGCTTAGGTAATTATTTTCTATGTACCCGCCATCAACCCCACTACTAAGGGTCTGGCTAGGACAGGGAAAAAGATTCCATCTTAAAAGACAAGACCCATTTGAATTTGTTCAAGATAAGATATTTGCATTCTCACTGAGGATCTAAGACCTAATAATTGGTCTTTTTAAATTTTTGCTTATTTATTTGGAGGGAAAGAGGCAGAGAGAGACGGAGAGAGAGAGAGAGAGAGAGAGAGAGAGAGAGGGCATGCCAGGCCTCTAACCACTGCGGACAAACTCCAGACGCATACGCCACTTTGTGATCTGGTTTATATGGGTCCTAGGGAATCAAACCTGGGTCCTTTGGCTTTTCAGGCAAGTGCCTTAACTGCTGAGCCATCTCTCCAGCCCTAATAATTGGTCTTTTAAAGCTGCAAGAAACCTTTAAGGTTGCCCAGTGTCATTCCCTCTCATAAGCCAGGAGAATGAGTTCCGATTCACCAGTGTTGGCCAAAGTCACGTAGACAGGTAGTGGCTTCACCAGACTGTCCCAGGCATGTTCACTCTCAGCCATCATTCTTTCCTCGTAACACAGATTTTCCCAACTTCAGCCTGAAAATTCAGTCAGTGTTTGACTGTTTGGTTGAGCACGAGGCTACGGCCTCTGACTATTCTTGGAGTAGTCTGTTTCCTCAGTGGACGGTGGGCAGTTTAAAGTTGGTAACATTCTGACAGCGATGCTAGTTGAACTCAATGGCTTATCAACAACTTTTTTCATTGTGACCAAAAGTAGCTTAAGGAAGGAAAGGGTTGATTTTGGCGTATGTGTTCAGGCTACAGGGATGGCGGCAGGAGCATGAGGCTACTGGTCACGTTCTCTCCAGAATCAGGAGATGAAGAGAGATTAATGCTGGTGCTAAGCTCACTTTCTGCATTTTAAATTTAAATAATTTTTAGCCGGGCGTGGTGGCGCACGCCTTTAATCCCAGCACTTGGGAGGCAGAGGTAGGTGGATCTCCTTGAGTTCGAGGCCACCCTGAGATTACATAGTGAATTCCAGGTCAGCCTGAGCTGGAATGAAACCCTACCTCGAAAACCCCCCAAAAAAAAAGAAATAATAATAATTTTTAATTTTTTTCCATCTGGGACCCCCATCCCATAGAATGGTGTCACCCAGATTTAGGGTGGGTTTCTCACCCAAATGCAATCTAGAAACCTCCTCATAAGCCCAGAGGTTTGTTTCTACTGGGATTCTAAATCACATCAAGAGTATTGACAAACAAGTATGACATCAAATGGACAAACAAGAGTAACTGTGACAAACTTGTTCCACTTAAATGTCAGAAAAGAAAAAATAATCACATTTATCCTTGATAACTTCGTCCCTTCTGCTTAGAAGTTAGGCTTTTCCAGGTGTATTCATGTTCTTTGGATAAAACCCTAGCATCTCAGAATATAAACTTGATGAATTCAAAATGTGAGTTTCCTATCAGAACTGTTCTTTTTAAATTATTTATTTATTTATTTGATAGCAAGAAAGAGGCAGATAGATAGAGAGATACATACATACATAGATGATAGATAGATAGATAGACAGACAGACAGATGATAGAAGATATAGATGTGCCAGGACCTCCAGCCATTGCAAACAAACTCCAGACACATGGGCATGGCTTACGTGGGTAGTGGGAATAGAACCCTGGTATTTAGGCTTCACAGGCAAGTGCCTTAACCACTAAGCCATCTCTCCAGCCCCAGAACTATTCTTACTTTTAAGATCCTTATCCTTTCTTTACCCCCAGAATGGTGTGCAAATGCAGAAATAGCCTTGCTTAGCAGTGTATAGCAAGTTTGCTGTGGTGGTTGGAATGAGGGGTCCCTCAGAGCCTCACATGTTTGTGGTTAAACTCATGCTCAGTCTGCAGCTAGTACAGCCTTAGGGAGGTAGAGCTTGGCTGAAGGGGGTGTGTTACTGGGGACGGACCTTGAGGTTTATAAGCACAAGCTCCAAGCTTAGACTACTTCCACTCTAATATGCAACAGCTTCCTGTTCCGACTGTGCTCCTGCCCTGCCTTCCCTGCCACACACACACACACACACACACACAGAGGGGAGGAGGGAGAGAGAGAGAGAGAGAGAGAAAGTGCATGGGCACACCAGGGCTTCCAGCCACTGCAAATGAACTCCAGATGCATGTGCCACCTTGTGCCAGCTGGCTTATGTGGGTACTAGGGAATCAAACTTGGGTCATTAGGCTTTATAGGCAAGTGCTTTAACCACTGAGCAATTTCTCCAGCCCTAGTTTATCTTTCTTAACTAATTTTGGTTTTATCAGGTATTAGAATACAGATAGCTGCTTGTTTTCTGGTTCCATTTGCTTGGAATATCTATTTCTATCCTGTCACCTTAAGGTTGCACCTGTCTGCAAAGATGACATGTGTTTTTCTTTGATGCAACAATGAATTTATCCATTATTATTATTATTATTATTATTATTATTTGGTTTTTTGAGGTAGGGTCTCACTCTGGCTCAGGCTGACCTGGAATTTACTCTGTAGGTGAATTCACTCAGGGTGGCCCTGAACTCATGGCAATCCTCCTACCTCTGCCTCCTGAGTGCTGGGATTAAAGACATATACCAACCACTACACCCAGCCATGTATCCTTTATTTATTTATTTATTTGCTTATTTATTTATTTATTTTTGCTATCTTCTAGTTTGTGTTTTAGATTGAGGATGTGAACTTATTATTATTCGAGAGTTATTATATTAAAACGTATATTGATTCCTGTCATATAATGAATTTTGAAATGATTTGTGTGTTTTTTTTTGTTCCACATTTGCTTTTCTATGGTCCTGACATGATTTATTATTTCCTGTAGCCTTATGGATATGCTTATCTTTCTCTTTAGTCTAAAGTATTCTTTCAAGTATCTTTTTGTAGAACTGGCTTAGTTCTCATAGATTCCTTTGTTTTCTTTCTTTATTTGCAAGAAGGGAGGGAAAGAGAGAGAGAGAAACAGAGAGAGAGAGAGAGAGAGAGAGAGAGAGAGAGAGAGCATGGGTGCACCAGGAGCTCTTGCTGCTGCATACAAACTCCAGACACGTGCACTGCTTTGTACACCTGGCTTTATGTGAGTACTGTGGAATCAGACCCAGGCTGTCAGACTGCAAGCAAGCACTTTAACTGCTTAGCCATCTCCCCAGTGGAAAGGTTTTTTCTTTCTCCTTCAGTACATAGTTTTGCTGGATATAGTAATCTGGGCTGGCATATTATCTTTCAGGAGTTGAAGTAAATCATTTTAAGCCATCCTGCCTTTTACAGACTCTGTGAGATCTTTACTTTCTCCATTTGGAGACTCATGTGAGGCTCATCAGTCCATGTAGAGACTCACCTGGGCGCACACCGGTCCATGTAGAGACTCCTGTGAGGCTCACTAGTCCATTTATCATCCCTACCTTTCATTTATTTGAGAGAGAGAATGAATGAATGAGTGCACCAGGGTCTCCAGCCACCGTGTGCATATCTGGCTTATGTGTGTACTGAGGAATCAAACCTGGGTCCTTAGACTTCTCGGGCAAAAGCCTTAACTGCTAAGCCATCACTTCGGCCTTCCTCCACCTTTAATAAAAACTGATAAGTATTGCTCACTGGAAAGTTAATTTTGTAGAAGAGCCTTCCTAAAAGTTCTGTTGTTTCTCTACCAATTTGGGCATGTTGTGGTTTATATTCCAGAACCCAAGTTCTGTCACTTGGATACCTTTAAAGACTCACAGTTGGTAATAGCCTCTTCCCCAGCCATTCCCTCAGGGCAAAAAGTAACTATGAAATAAAGAAGGATAAGTCAACCCGAAAATCCCCATAGACAAGTGAAGGCTCCTGGGCATCCCTGGCAGGGATCATCCTCCCTCTAAATCAGTTTCTCAGCACACCTGCTGATAAAGTTACCACTGACTTAAGCCGCCATATCACCTAGCCAAAAATTTTCCCTTCTCCAAGAAGTATGTTTTGGGCTCAGTTGATGTGTTTCATTAAATTAAATGAGTCAGAAAGAATTATAGTGCAAGCATAGGGATACCAAGGTGGTAGTGTGACCTTTCTGTTTGCTGTTTTTTCTAAATCAAGTGGTATGTGGGGTTAGAGACTTGCCTTGCATGATTCCCCGATCTCAATTTGTAAACAGAAATGAAGCTTAAGTTGAGACTGGAGGGAAAGCTACATCAGAAATGATGCATAAGTTGAGACTGGAGGGAAGATTACATCTCTTCTTTCCTGGGTGGGAGGAGGAGAAGAGGAGTAGTAACAATTACATTTTGACTCTTTCCATCTCCTGCGCAAGACAGTTTCCCTACCTCAGCAATCAGGTCCAGGCAAACAGACAATGCTGGGTCTTTGAAGAGAGGATATTTGGAAGCATTTGTCTTCTAAAGCATTGTTCAGAATGCAGTCTTTAAAATCACATGCCAAATACCATTTCTTTTTTTGAGGTAGGGTCTCCTTGTAGTCCACACTTCCACTATATAGTCTCAGGGTGGCCTCAAACTCATGGCGATCCTCCTACCTCTGCCTCCCTAGTGCTGGAATTAAGGGCATGCAACACCATGCCTGGCTCCAAATGCCTTTTCTTTTCTTTTAAACATGTTTCATTCATTGATATAGTCCCATTGGGAAAAACCAAGTCATGGAAGCCAAGAATGGTAGGGATTTTGATTAAAACAAACAAACACACACCTTACAATCTAAGTAATTAAACTGGCATTCATTGTCCAAGAAATTGGATAGATAGGGAGTTCAACTTCTGAGGAAATGATTCTTCTTTGTGCTAATGGCTCCAGATTGTTTCTTTATTAACTCTGCATAGCTCTGAATTAGGATAGCTGCTGGTTTTCTTTTTCCATTGAATATCTCCATCAAATTCTATTTCTTTTTTTAAATGCTATTTCTTAATGACACAATGGCTTCCCGGCCCAGAGTATTGAAAAGGGAATCCTGGGTTGAACTTGGTTTCATGAGGAGAGGGAGTGTTATGAAGAAGTGGCTCCTATGTCACCTTTTCCATCAGCAGTATCATTTTGTTCATTTAGTCTATTAATTTTCAACATTCTTGTGTTTAACATTCTTATAGTCAACCTTCAAACTCATGGTGTGATTCTCCCCATGTTTACAGAAGAGAAAGTTATTAGCTTTTATGTTATTCCAGTATTTGAAAATTTCCAAACTTTTTGAGATATATCCCCTGCAAGACCAAGCAACATCTTCAAACATCTAACTTAGTAAGAGAAACCTTAAGGGGAAGACAACATGTAAACTAGTGATGTCTAGTGACAATGAATTACATGTATCTGCAGGAAGTGTATAGATTTATGCAAGCATGTGTTCTCAGAGTCCTAACCCAGTTCCAAACACTGATAGTAGCAGGAAGGCTCCTCAGAGGCTACCCTTTTGGATGAGGTGGGAAATGTAATGGAATAACATGTTGCTTCTGTAACATGAGTTACTTTTGTAAGTCAAAAGATACTTATTGGAATAGGACTTGAGGATTTGAAACCATCACAGTTTAATTCTGTAGTAGGAAATCAAACTTTGTCATGATGCATCGGCTTAGAACTAGCCTGTAGCTAAGGATCCCTGACTTCTCTCTAGGCCAGAACTCAGAAATGTCTCAGCCAATGGGAATGGTACAAAAATCCCTTGTGAAGAGATAAAATGCCAACTTACTAAGGTTGTTGTGCTCTTGCAGGGACAAAAATCATGGCAATGAATACGAGCATGAACGAATTCTCCACTCCAGTAACGCAGCAGTCTTCAACTACGCACACAAGTATGTTAAGCTTCATGAGCTCTGCCACTGGGTAAGAATCTGAGAACCCCAAAACCTTACACTTTCCTGTGAATCAATTAGTAATAATATTTGGACTTAAACAAGAATACTTGCTTTAGCAGTGTCTATAGACTATTGAATTGCTTCCCAACCAGATTAATTCCTCTGTACTTCCTCCATGTTTCACACTCCTTCCCACTGTGGCTCCAATTATCTACATGTATAATGGGAAGTTATATATCAATTTTCTTTCAGATCACCTTTCAGACATTACAGAAATGAAAGTTAGGGCCAAATTTTAGGTATTCCCAAATGGCATTTCTATTATTAATCCACCCCTTATTTCCAATAAATTAATCTTGAGATTGTCTAAGTTATTGCAGTTTGCAATCTAAACTCTCATATAACTTCCCTAACCATTATGTCTTAGTGATGCCTATGAATGAGCTTATGTTTATAATATCAACTTTGTGTCCATACTTTCTATGTTCATCTGATGATACTGTAGATCATACCTGTATTTTTCTCTCTCTTTTCCAGTTAACAGTCCTTCAAGGGCCAGATATTTCAGGTATAAAGTTAGCTCCTAAGAGAAGATATGAGCTACAAATCTTAGGCCCTTTTAGCCTTTAGGTTTTGGTTTTCTCATCTGTGAAATTGAGATAATATTAGAGCCTGGATAATCATAAAATTGTAAAAATATATGAAATAAGACAAATAAAAATTTTTATGTAATCTCTAATGCATAGTAGGAACGCAGCAAATAAAAATGCTTCCTATTGCTGTGAGGTTGTAATGCCCCATGTCCTCCTCGGCCTTCTTTGGTCTGGTTCTTAGGTTACTATACTTTTGCAATCAGTTTCTGTGGTGGTTTGAATATAAATGATCCCACATAGCCTCATGTATTTTTGATGAAGATTAAGCTTCCTACTTAGTCTTTAGTAGATATTCCCAAATCTGGATTACCTCACTCACTATGATCCTTTCCTAGTCTATCCATTTTTCCTGCAAATTTCATTTTTTTTGAAATTTTTTTGTTCATTTTTATTTATTTATTTGAGAGTGACAGAGAGAAAGAGGCAGACCGAGAGAGAGAGAGAGAGAATGGGCGCGCCAGGGCTTCCAGCCACTGCAAACAAACACCAGACACATGAGCCCCCTTGTGCATCTGGCTAACATGGGTCCTGGAGAATCGAGCCTCGAACCGGGATCCTTAGGCTTCACAGGCAAGCGCTTAACCGCTAAGCCATCTCTCCAGCCCTCCTGCAAGTTTCATTTTTAAAAAATATTTTTATTTATTTATTTATTCAAGAGAAAGAGAGAGAGAATGGGCATGTCAGGGCTTCCAGCCACTACAAATGAACTCCAGATGTATGTGCCACCTTGTACATCTGGCTTACATGGGTCCTGGGGAATCTAACTGAGGTCCTTTGGCTTTGCAGGCAAGCACCTTAACCACTAAGCCATATCTCCAGCCTTCATAATTTCATTTTTGTTTATAGCTGAATATAATTCCATTGTGCATATGTACTACATTTTCATTATCTATCCATCAGTTGATGGGCATCTGGGCTCATTCCATTTCCTATCTGTTCTGAATAGAACAGCAACCACATGGCTGATCAAATGTCTCTATAGTGAAGTATAGAATCTTTAGTATATATATGCTTTAGTGCTGTAGCTGAGCCATAAGGCAAACCTATCTATTTTTAGGATATTTATTTATTTAAGAGAGAGTATGAGAGAAAGAAACAGAAAGAAAGAGATAGAGATAGAGATAGAGAGAGAGAGAGAGAGAAGGAGGGAGAGAATGGCATGCCAGGACCTTGAGCCACTGCAAATAAACTCCAGACACATGCACCACCTTGCACGTTTGACTTTCCATGGGTACTGGGGAATCCAACTCTGGTCCTTAGGCTTTGCAGGCAAGTGCCGTAACCACTGAGCAATCTCTCCAGCCCTTACCTTTAGGTTTTTGAGAAACTGTCATACTGATTTACATATGATTTACATAGAGGCTGTGTCAGTTTACACTCCTACAATCAGTGAATAAGGGTAAACCACACCTTTGCCAGCATTTGTTGTCATTTGATTCTCACCATTCTGACCAGAATGAGAGAAAATCTCAAAGTGGTTTTTTTTCTTTTTTTCGTTTTTGTTTAGAGAGAGAGAGGGGGAGAGAGGGAGAGAGAGAAAATTGGCATGCCAGGTCCTCAGCAACTGTAATAAAACTCCAGCCGTTTGTGCCACCTAGCAGGCAAGTGTGACCTTGTGCTTGCCTCACCTTCGTGCACCTGGCTAAGGTAGGATCTGGAGAGTTGAACATGGGTTCTTAGGCTTCACAAGCAAGAGCCTTAATTGCTAAGCCATCTCTCCAGCCCTCAAAGTAGTTTTTTGTTTCTATTCATAAAACTTTTATTTCACTGACATGAACTTAATACACATGTACTTAACAATTATGCTTGGATTGTTCATGAAAATTTCAAAAGACATTAAACAAAGCTAGCCATCATCTCAAGTTATTTTCCTGTTAACTATTTTTACAGCACATGCCTGTTAGGCAAGTATCCAAAAAAATCACAAAAGCAAAAAAATAAAATAAAATAAACCTAAAAAAGCTAAATATGCGGGATTTTGCTTACTGCGGTGCTTGATACACATGAAGTCATGAATAGTAAGAATTCAGTTTACTGTACTTTTGCGCTTGTTCTTAGGTTGCCTGAAACATTTAAATACAAATAAAATTTGTAGCAAAATAATGAAAGTAAACAGCAGGTAACTTTACAAATAAAGGGATAAGAATCATTTCTGCCTTTATCCAGAGTGAACTGGGTCACAACTTTTCTAAGGAACACTCCTGTAGCTGCAGTCAAAGGTGTGCATGCTGAGATTGAGTATTCCACAGAAATATATGATTCCAACATGTAGTATTTCATGGGATATCTGTTTGTACCGCAGCCTTGTAAGTGCTCCAGACCTTTAAGGTACCCACAATAACTACTTGTGACTGGAACCAATCTTCCCTTTTATTCCCCACCAGGACAAACCAATGTGTAGGCAGTTCTCTTTGCTTAGACATGGAAACAGTTTTAACACTGGCCCTTGTGAAGCCACGCTGTACCAAAAGTACGATGCCAAACACTTATAACGTGTATAAAAATTCCACATCCCCATATTGGCCACCTCAAGATGTTAACTGGCTCTACTTCCCCAATATTAAACATAAAAACTACACGGGAAATACAGAAATTCAAATAGAAGTAATATAAACCTGTCATAAATCGTAAACAGAAAACTATTTGTGGGACAGCACGGATGACAAATGGTCTACTGTGTAAATTTGAGAATGAGGCAGACAAAAGGTGGAAGGCTGGTTAACTTTCCCCTCCTTCTCCTGCTTCCGCTTCGTCTCCTTGGGCGCCTGATGTCCACAAGGTCAAGTTGTCTCTCAGTAACTGCATTATTAGTGTGCTGTCTTTGTATGACTCTTAATGTGTCAAGTTCAGCAATGGCTTCAGCAAAAGCTGTCTTTGCAAGAGAGCTTTCTCTAGTGAGTCCAGAATCTCATAATAGAACACAGAGAAGTTAAGAGCCAGGCTCAGTCTGATAGGATGTGTTGGCTGCATTTCTTTTTTGCTGATTTCAAAAGCTTCTTGGTGTGCTTGTTGGGACTGATCCATGATCCCTTTCTCGTCATCACCAGCAGCAACATCAGCCAAGTAACAGGAGTGGTCTCCCTTCATTTGGCTCTTCTCCCTTTTTTTTCTTCTTGCAGTTTTATTGGGTAAAAAGAAAGAAAAAGAAGAAAGCTGGTGCATCAAGTCTGCATCCTAGAGTTAGGGATCTCAAGATGCAGTTCCCCTCTCTTTTTTGAGATGGAATCCTGTTGCTCGCTTGAAGTATTTTTTTTTAGATTTATTTGTATTTTTATTTATTTGTTAGAGACAGAGAGACGGAGAGAGACAGAAAGTGAGAATGGGCATGCCAGGGCCTCTGGCCACTGCAAACGAACTCCGGATGCACCACCACCCTGTGCATCTGTATTACATGGGACCTGGAGAATCGAACTGGGGTCCTTAGGCTTTGGAGGCATGTGCCTTAACCTCTAAGCCATCTCTCCAGCCCTTGCTTGCAGTATTTTTGTTATTTTGCTTTGTCTTTAACTTCCCCCATGAGCTCCAGCAGTTCTTGGGTCTCTGCTCCCCTCCGGAGCATATCCTTGCCCAGCTGTTGATGTGGTCCTGGACATTGATCTCCAGCAGGCTCTCGGGCCTCTTTAGATCTTTGTGCTTGCCCAGGAAGGGCTCTTCACCACCAAACCATCTCTACAACTCCAAATTTTAATAATATTTTTTTTTATTTTTATAGAGAGTGAGAGATCAAGAGAGACAGAGAGATGGAGAGAGAGAGAATTGGTGTGCCAGAGCCTCAGCCACTGCAATTGAACTCCAGATGCTTATGGCACATAGTGGACATATGCAACCTTATACTTGCCTTACCTTTGTGTGTATGGCTAACCTGGGATATGGAGAGTGGAACATGGGTCCTTAGGCTTTGCAGGCAAGTGCCTTAACTGCTAAGCCATCTCTCCATCCCATTTATAAGAATTTTAAAAAATAATTTATTTGAAAGAGACAGAGGCAGAAAGAAAGAAGGAGGGAGGGAGGGAGAGAGAGAGAGAGAGAATGGGCACTCCAGGGCCTCCAGCCACTGCAAACATAATCCAGACATATGTGCCACCTTTGCATCTGGCTTATGTGGGTCCTGAGGAATTGAACCTGAGTCCTTTGGCTTTGCAAGCAAGCACCTTAACTGCTAAGCCATCCCTCCAGCCCCCATTTATAAGAATTTTATAAGTACTATTCTGTTTTGTGCTCTGAGGAAATAGATTTATCATGTGGAACTCAATGTGGACAGTCTTTTGCAAAAAATAGAAGTTACCCCTCATTTTCCTTTTAAAACCTGGAGATTGCCTTACTTAAAAGATCCTAGTTGGGGCACAACTCTACCTTCAGATAAAAATGTCACTGAAGGCTGGAGAGATGGCTTAGTGGTTAAGGCACTTGCCCGCAAAGCCTAAGGACCCAGATTTGATTGTCCAGTACCCATGTAAGACAGATGCACAAAATGGCACTTGTGTCTGGAGTTCATATGCAGTGGCTGGAGGTCCTGGTGCACCCATTCTCAAATAAATAAATAAAAATAAAATACTGAAAAAGAAAAATAAATTAAAACATTTTTAAAAATAGCACTGAGATGACATTGGTGCGCTATGGGTATAAGTGCCCTCCCTGGATTTCTGTGCCCTCACTCCTTGCTTGCGGGAGCCACAGTGCTTGGCTAGGCTTCACCCTGTTTTGGAAAGAGCCATTCTAATCCCAGTTCCCACCTTAAGCCAGCCAGGTTGCTGCATGACTGCGTTCAGCCTTGCTTCTAATGAGTGCGGGTAATATATCTCATCTATGCTGAAGGCACCAGTGAGTGGGGGAAAGCTAGTGAGAAAATCACAAAGTAGAGCCGGGCGTGGTGGCGCACGCCTTTAATCCCAGCACTCGGGAGGCAGAGGTAGGAGGATCGCCGTGAGTTCGAGGCCACCCTGAGACTCCATAGTGAATTCCAGGTCAGCCTAGACTAGAGTGAGACCCTACCTCGAAAAAACAAAAAACAAAAAACAAAACAAAAAAAAAAAAAAAAGAAAATCACAAAGTAGTTCCTAAGTGCAAGGGAAACCACAGTTTCCTATCACAAACTCCTGACGATGTTCAGATAATGAAACAATTTAAACAATTTCAAATTAAAAAAATTATTTCTTTGCATGCCAGGGTTTCTTGCCACTGCAAATGAATGCCCATTTGGCTTTATGTGGCAGGGGAATTAAACCCACGCCTGCAAGCTTTGCAAACAAGTGCCTTTATCTACTGATCGATCCATCTCCCCAGCCCTTTGAAAGAAAAAAATTTTGAAATGCATTCTTTTTTGTTTTTATACAAGTATTTGCTGCATGTTGAGCACATTCCCCCATACTCTCTGCCCTCTCTTTCCTCATTCCTCTTTTCTGTTGGTCCCCGTTTTCTACTTAGATCACTTTACTTCTACTTTCATATCACAGCTGTATGAATGATTTTATGTGTTTATATGAAATCTGGGAACCACAAAAGGAAAGAAAACATAATGATATTTGTCTTAAGAGACTGACTTAATTCACTTATCTCCAGTTGCATCCATTTTCCTGCAATTAATGTAACTTCATTCTTCAATATGGCTGAAAAAAAATTCCATTATATATATCACCTCATTTCTTCATCCATTCCTCTGTTGTTGGACACCTGGGTTGGTTACATAACTTAGGTGTTATAAATAATGCTGCAGGGCTGGAGAGATGGCTTAGCAGTTAAGCACTTGCCTATGAAGCCTAAGGACCCCGGTTCGAGGCTCGATTCCCCAGGACCCACATTAGCCAGATGCCCAAGGGGGCACACGCGTCTGGAGTTCATTTGCAGTGGCTGGAGGACCTGGCTTACCCATTCTCTCTCTCTCTCTCTCTGCCTCTTTCTCTCTCTGTCTGTCACTTTCAAATAAATAAATAATTAAAAATTAAAATAAATAAATAAATAATGCTGCAACATCCATTTATGTCCAAGTTTCTGTGTGATATGTTGACTTGGAGTCTTTTGGGTAAGTAGTGGCTCAAATGGAAGGTAAATTTTTATTTATTTTATTTTATTTTTTGTTTTTTTGAGGTAGGGTCTCACTCTGGCCCAGGCTGACCTGCAATTCACTATGTAATCTCAGGGTGGCCTTGAACTCATGGTGATCCACCTACCTCTGCCTCCCAAGTGCCAGGATTAAAGGCATGCACCACCATGCCCGGCAATTTTAATATTTTTTAAAATATCTTCATACTCATTTCCATAGTGGCTGGTTTATATTTCCCCAGCATTGTACAGGGGCTCTCTGTTTATATCCATTCTCACCAGCATTTTCTTATGGACTGCAATTCTAACTGTGGTAAGATAGAATTTCAATGTAGTTTTTCTTTTTTATTTATTTGAGAGAGAGAGAGAGAGAGAATAGTGTGCCAGGGCCTGTAGCCAATGCATACGAACTCCAGATGCATGCATCACCATGTCCATCTGGACCTTAGGCTTCTCAGGTACGTGCCTTAACTGTTAAGCCATCTCTCCGGCCCTCAATGTATTTCTTTCTTTCTTTTTTTTTAAAAATATTTTATTTATTTATTTGAGAGGGAGAGAGAGGAAAGAGAGAGAGATAATGAGAATGGGCATGCCAGGGCCTCTAGCCATTGGTAACAAACTCTAGACACCAGACGTGCCACCTTGTGCATCTGACTTACATGGGTACTGGGGAATGGAACCTGGGCCCTTGGGCTTCACAGGAAGCACCTTAACCGCTAAGTCATCTTTCCAGTTCCTCAATGTAGTTTTGATGTGCACTTCTCTGATGGCTAGTGAGGTTGAACAATTGCTCTTTCTGGGAGGATTTGGAGATTGCTTTATAAGACTCAATCAGCCACTAAACACCTACTATAGTGGCCAAAAAAATAATTGATCTGCAAATTTATCTTCATAGATTTATACATTGTGCCTACCAGCACATGCATACATTATAGAAAATAACTATAGAAATTCTACAAGAGGAGCTAAGGGGATGACTCAGTGGTTAAAGCCACTTGCTTGCAGAGCCTGTTGGCCCAGCTTTTCTTTTTGTTTCTCACTTGACTTCTGTTTTGTAATCTGGTACAGAGTACTCATGGGCCCATTTTGGAAACGAGCTTTTAGGGACGGAGAAAAGGCTTGGAGGTGAAGGGCACTGAGAAGGCTTTGTAGGACTGGCTCAAGACTCTGGTGCAGGGCCTGGAAATCTGGGGTTCCTGGAAGAGCTCTCAGGCTCACTTTGCCCATCTGTGTGAGGTGTTTTGTCCCTCTGCCAAAATATCTGGCATGAGTAACTTAAATGGGGGAAAGGATTTATTTATTTTAGAAGATTTAGTCCTTGCCTCCATTAATACTGAGCCCGTGGTGGAAAAAGAAACATAGCGGCACTGGAGAGATGGCTCAGTGGTTAAAGGCACTTGCTTCCAAAGCCTAGACATCCTGGGTTTGATTTCCCAGCACCGTGTAAAGCCAGATGCACAAGATGGCACATATATCTGGAGTTCATTTGCAGTGGCAAGAGGCCCTGGCAGGCTCATTCTCTTCTCTCTCTCTCTCTTGCTCACTCTCACTTTCACTGTCTTTCTGCCTTTACTTTCAAACAAACAATAAATAAAATACTTTTATTTTTTAAAAAAGATCCACCAGGCGTGGTGGCCCACGCTTCTAATCCCAGCACTCGGGAGGCAGAGGTAGGAGATCGCCATGAGTTCGAGGCCACCCTGAGACTACATAGTGAATTCCAGGGCAGCCTGAGCTGGAGTGAGACCCTACCTTGAAAAACCAAAAAAATAAAATTAAATTAAAAATTTTTTTAAATAAAAAAGATCCATAATGGTGGGAGCTTATGGAAAATACGACTCATCTTGTGACAGACAGGAAGCATAGATGGAAAGACATGAAGAGGTCTGGAATAAGATACCCAGCCTCGGGACTGGAGAGATGGCTTAGTGGTTAAGGCATTTGCCTGCAAAGCCAAAGGATCCTGGTTCGATTCTCCAGGACCCATGTAAGCCAGATGCACAAGGGGGTGCATGCATCTGGAGTTTGTTTGCAGTGGCTGAAGGCCCTGGCATTCCTATTCTCTCTCTCCTCTCAAATAAATAAATATATAAATAGATAGATAGACATCCAGCCTCCAAGAATGTGCCCTACTGACATCCTTCATCCAACTAAAATTTCCAAAAACTCAAAAATAGTGTCACCAAGTAGAGATAAATCCTCAAATACATGAGCCCTTTTTATTTTTATTTTGTTGTTTGCTTATGGGGGAGGCTTCATATCTAATTCTGTATCCAAAGTAGTTAATTTCCATCTCATATATTTTAACTCACCAGGGCAAGGTCTAAGGAGGTAAAAATAAATAAATGAATAAATAAATAAAGTCCATGAACCTAGTGGCATAAGGCTCTCAGCCCTTCAGCACAGTTCATATCTGGGTTTCTGTACAGCTAATCTGTAAAAGTTTAGTTGACTATATGTTGCAGTCAGGTTCGCATTGCTGGCAAAAAACACCTGACCAAGAGCAGCTTGAGAGAAAAAAAAAAAAAAAAGAGGTTTATTTTGACTTACAGCCTCAAGGGGAAGCTCCATGATGGCAGGGAAAATGGTGGCAAGAGCAGAGGGTAGACATCACCGCCTCACTAACATTGGGTGAACAATAGCAACAGGAGAGTGTGCCAAACCCTGTCAAGGAGAAACTGGCTATAATACCCACAAGCCCACCCCCAATAATACACTGCCTCCAGGAGGCTTTAATTTCCAAATTGCCATCAGCTGGGGACCTAGCGTTCAGAATACCTAAGTTTCTGGGGGACACTTGAATCAAACTACCACACTATGTTACAAGAAAATGTCATCATCCTGGGTGCCATTTACTTTTTCCTATTTTTCAAAGCAAAGGGTCCTATTTTAGAAGGTCTTACATCTTTCAGCATTATTTGAGACTGGGGAAAAAATCAGAAGAAAAATGAATTTATTATAATGTACATACACAGATCACCTCTGTAAGCACTCCTGGGTTAGTTCTAGAAGTCCTGATGAGTTCTTTCTTCCTTCTGAGGGCTTGCCAGGACTCCCTTCCTGCCCAGGGTCCTCTTCTTTTGGAAGGCACAAGGAAAGCTCAGGAGGGAAGTATTCCTAATAAGGTACTCTTAAAAAACAAAAAAGAAACAAACAAACAAAAAAACCTTTTTTTTTTTTTTTTGAGGTAGGGTTTCACTCTAGCTCAAGCTGACTTGGAATTCACTATGTAATCTCAGGGTGGCCTTGAACTCACGGCAATCCTCCTAACTCTGCCTCCTAAATGCTGGGATTAAAGGCGTGCGCCACCATGCCCAACAACAACAACAAAAAAAAGAAACACAAGCCAGGTGTGGTGGTGCACGCCTTTAATCCCAGCACTCAGGAGGCAGAGGTAGGAGGATCGCAGTAAGTGTGAGTTCGAGGCCACCCTGAGACTACATAATGAATGCCAGGTCAACCTGAGCTAGCCTGAGACCCTACCTCGAAAAACAAAACAAAAAAAAACTCTTTACTGGATGTTCTCAGCTACCTTCCAGACTCCATGGAGTCGCCTTACATTATCAGCTGTTTTCCTTCACTTTCCTACTTTCCCTTACTGTGCTGGTGCAACCACAGAATCTGGTCATAGTATTTTTCCAACAAAGAAATGAATGAGCAGCAACAAAAATAACTTCCCTGGAGTGGGAACGGGCGCACGCCTTTAATCCCAGCACTCCGGAGGCAGAGGTAGGAGGATCGCCGTGAGTTCGAGGCTGCCCTGAGAATACAGAGTGAATTCCAGCCGGGCGTGGTGGCGCATGCCTTTAATCCCAGCACTTGGGAAGCAGAGGTAGGAGAATCGCCGTGAGTTCAAGGCCACCCTGAGACTACATAGTGAATTCCAGGTCAGCCTGAGCCAAAGTGAGACCCTACCTTGAAAAACAAAAAAAAAAAAAAAAAAAAAAAAAACCTTCACCTGACAGAACGTATCTTCAAACGGTGCCGTAATCCCTGATCAAATGTACCCCTTGGCTGGCTGGTTTTCACACTGAGAATCCCAGTACCGGGGATGGATGTGGATGGCAGAGGCAATGAGGTAGAAAGAAAGTGAAGAGAGGAGTGAAAAAAAATGGCAAAGTAGAAACAGTAACTAGGTTTTAGAATAACTTCTTTTTTGTTTGTTTGTTTTTGTTTTTTCAAGGTAGGGTCTCCCTCTATCCCAGGCTGACCTGGAATTCACTATGTAGTCTCAGGGTCTCTGCCTCCCAAGTGCTGGGATTAAAGGCGTGCGCCACCATGTCTAGCAACTTCTTTTTTTAAATTGAGAACTTTAATATGTGGACATATAATCATTTGATCTTACTCCTATCCCATCATCCCTTTTGTCCCCTCTGCCCTGTCCCCATTCCTTTTAGCACCCTCCTCTTTCCAGGTGGTCTTACTTCTGTTTTGTTGATTCGTTCCTTTTGTCCTCCTCATATTCCATGGAAAAATACTGATGGGCTCAGAACAGTGCAGTTCTTATGGGGTTACCAACAAGCCCTGTGAGGTCATGAATGCACCAGTCAGTATATGTCTGGAGGACAGTGCCCAGAGGACTCCTTCACACCCTGTGGCTCTTACATTCTTTTTGCTACCTGATCCACAATGCTTTCCGAGCCTTGGAGGGTGTAATGGATACCTAGTTCAATGTTGAGCTCTCACCAGCCTCTCGTTTTCAGCTTTGATGTGCTTTGAGTCTCCTCAGTGTCTACTGCCATCTCCCTAGAGAAGCTTCTCCGACCAGCAGCGAGAGCAGCACTCACATTCATTCTTCCCATCACTTCCTCGGCAGCGTTCCTTGAGTCCTAGCAGGTGTGATAGAGATCACTTGTCCAGTGCTAAGCACTAGTTTTCTCTTCTCATCCTCTTAATGAGTCTTAGGTCTCCCCAGTATTCTCTTTCATCTTTAAAACAGAAGCTTCTCTAGTCAAAAGTGAGAACAGCATTTATCAAAGGGTAGAGACATATACATTTACATTTTGTTTTCTAATGTCTCCATTTAGCTAAAGAACAGCGGAAGCTTCTGTCTGGATTCTAGACCTTTCAAGCCATAACCTTTTAACTCAGTTCTCAGTACCAGAATTCACTCCCATTGAGTGGGTTTCATAGCCAACCAGAGAGCAGTTGATTACCCCAGAACTTATATGTCACTATTGCATATGGTTTTGTACCTCGCAGGATCCCCTGCTTGTTAAGACTGCTGTTGACTTTTCTCCCTCTGCAGCTTCCATAGTACTTTCTAGCACTACCACTGCTAGCTGGCAGAGAGCTAGTTCCCATCTCAGTTCCAGCCTGACTTCTCAACGTCCCACAGCGGCAGCCTGTGGTGCCTTCAGCCGTAGGTCTTAGCACCTACTTCAGGTGGGTGAGCAGGTATTTGCAACAGCTTGCATTGTTTGAGGGCCTCATGGCTCTCCTGGACCAACAGCCCTCTGTAAGGGAGGTGTTGCAGTTACTTTTGCCTTGCTGGACAAATGTCTGACCAGAAGCAGCTATATGAGAAAAGGGTTTATTGCAGGCTTGCAGAATCCAGGAGAAACACCATCAGTGGTGGAAGAAACTGGCTCACTTCCATAGATTCAAGCAGAAAGATACCACTAAACAGCCAGCAAACACCAACAGCCAAAGCTACAAACTGATTCTTTTTTTTCATTTTTATTTTATTTTTGAGAGACACACAGGGAGAGAGAGAGAGAGAGAGAGAGAGAGAGAGAAATGGGCACGCCAGGGCCTTTTGGCTGCTGTGAATGAACTCCAGATGCATGCGCCCCCTGTGTGCATGTGTGGCATTGTGTGCTTGCATCATGGCATCTGGCTATGTGGGACCTGGAGATTTGAACATGTGTTCTTAGGCGTTGCAGGCAAGCACCTTAACTGCTAAACCATCTCTCCAGCCCCAAACTGATTCTTTACACACCTAGCAGGCCTGGACTGAAGATCTGTCCCCAGTAACATACGTCTGCTCACGAGGGCTCCACCTGCAGGAGACTTAAGTTGCAAGCTCAATCTTAATAAAAAATGCCTAAATCAGAGCTGGGTGTGGTGGTGCACGCCTTTAATCCCAGCACTCGGGATGCAGAGGTAGGAGGATCGCCATGAGTTCAAGGCCACCCTGCAAGTACATAGTGAATTCCAGGTCAGCCTGGGATAGAGTAAGACCCTACCTCGAAAAAAACTTTAAAAAAAAAAAAAAAAAGAGCCTAAGTCTTGGGGCCATACATTCAAACCACCTCAGGGGGTGACCTGTAAAAAAAAAAAAAAAAGAAAAGAAACTATGGCTTCGGGGTAAAAAGTTTTCTCAGACTTTTTGCCCAATCTCTCCCTCCTGCTTGCACTCTCTCTCTCTCCTCTCTGTTCTGTTCCCTGCTCCATTTTTTTTTTTTTTTTTTTTTTAGCCAAGTTGGCTGATTTGATAGTACTTAGTTGTGTTGAGTTCTTTGTGTAATCTAGATCATAATATTTTGTCAGCTGTAGAGCTGGTGAAGATTTTCTCCCATTCTCTAAGTTGTCTGTTGACTCTGTTTGCTTAGCTGTACAATAGCTTGTTTTGTTTTATGGATCCCATTTGTTGAGTTGCTGCTGTGGCTGGCGAGGCTGTAGAGAATCTCTCATCTTTGTACTCTCTTAGACGTCTGCTGTTGCCTCGACAGTATGTGCTGCTCCCAGGCTGTTGCTCCCAGCAGGATACCACCCCACATTCTGTTTCCCCCACAGCTCTTCTGTGCTCCCTGTCCCTTGTCCCTGTGGGTGATGATAGGGCTGATGGGACAGTGAGCATTGCAAATCCCTCAACTTCAGGGTCCCGTGTTTCTTTTCTGGTGCTGTGTCTGCTGCCCGCCATGCTCTCTCCCTCCTCTCCCAGCACACTGAGTTCAGCTTTTGCTGTGTCGTCTTTGTGCCATTGTAGAGGTGAGCAGAGATGGGCTTTGTCCTACCTGTGCCCCATGTATGTGCAGACTAATTCTCCATTCTCTGTTTTCAGCAGTCACATATATGAGTCATTGCCAGATGCGGAACTGCTCGATACCAGTGGCATGTTTCACTGGTGCAAGACGATACCTTTGGAAAAGGTGATATTGGTAGGTGATCACACACCGAAGCTTTAGTAACAGAAATAATTTTGAGGGTAAAGGATGACTTATAAATAACAAGCAGCCCCAAGTTCTCTTTGTTAACCATGAATTTGGAAAGAAAAATAAAAATACATACCTTACCAGCTACATGAGTGACATGCCATGAACCTATGTGGCACTTGACAAAGACTGTCTGGGCAATACACTGGGGTTTACATCACATAGATATCTTCACCTACTATATCCTCCTATGAGCAGTTTAGCTGACACAGTCATTTCTAGTAATGCAGTCCTGAAACTTTGAGGATGTTAGTAATTCTAATTAATCTAATTTACAAGGACTCTGCAGATATTTTTTTGTTTAAAAATAAGTATTTACCTAATACATTGTTTTTCACACTTTGACTTTCTATAATATTTTCTATTTAGGTAACACATTACCCAAACCTTTATCTCTTTTTAAAAAATATTTTTATTTATTTGTTTCAGAGAGAGAGAGAGAGAGACAGAGAGACAGACAGAGAGACAGACAGAGGCAGATAGAGAGAATGGGCATTCCAGGGCATCAATCTAGCCACTGAAGATGAACTCCCAATGCATGTGCCACCTTGTACATCTGGCTTCACGTGGGTACTGGGGAGTTGAACCTATGTCCTTTGGCTTTGCAGACAAACGCCTAACATTAAGCTATCTCTCTAGCCCCTAAAACCTTATCTCTTAAGTTCTGCCTTTCTATCAGCTGGAGAGGGTCAACTACAACTCAGATCACTGTCATTACACAGGGCATGAGAGCATTTTGCCAAATGGGGGAAAATTTTAAATTATGTTTTTAGCTTTGCATGTGCTGCAAAATGATTATGTGAAAAGCTGAGACATTCCAAATACTCCAGCTGCACTTGCAGTTTCTAAAGGGCCCTGAAAATTACATTATGTTGTGCACCATGTTTCAGTGTTCAGTTTTTTTCGTGAAGCTGGAACCAATGAAATTACCTTTTTATACATCAAACATGGTTGAATACTCATGACTACATATGATTCCATCTAATAGACTGAACCAACTTAATAATTCTTCATAAAGTCAAAGAAAGTAATGGAAATCACAAAAAGACAGGAAGTTTATAAATATTCCATTTGATCTCAAATATTTGAATATCTTTTGCTGTTATCAGTAAATACCACTTCTACATTCTACATTCCTAAGTTGAAAATAAAATTATGTTTTTCTAATATTATTTCTTATTTGAAAGCAGAAAGAGAGAGAGTGAGTGAGTATGGGCACACCAGGGCCTAGTGATACTGCAAACAAACTTCAGTTGCATGTGCCATTTTGTGCATCTGGCTTTATGTAGGTACTGAGGAACTGAACTCAGGCTTGGAAAGCAAGCACCTTTAACCACCAAGCCCTCTCTACAGTCCCATAAAAGTATATTTAAGATATACATTTAGATTAGCATCCCCCAAACTCAGAGATTCATGAAAACATAAAGATAACTGAAAAATATGTTCATGTAGGAAACTTATTTTTAGACTACATCTGGTTTCTTTCAGAAAATGAATTTCTGTTATGGCAGTGGGATTGATAGAAATTTAATGTGGAGCCAGAAGACTTAACTTTGTATTCTGACTGTACTTGGATATGTGAATGAACAACGTACCTTAACCTTTAAGAGGGTTTTTTTTTTTTTTTTTTTTTTTTTTTTTTTTTGAGGCCAGTCCAGCTGACGGGCCTTTTTTCTAGGTGAGAGAGCAAGAATGAGCGAGAGTGAGAATTGGCATGCCAGGGCCTCCCATCATTGCAATCGAACTCCAGACATGTGTGCCACCTTGTGCATATGAGCGACATTGCACACTTGCGTCACTGTGCATATGGCTTAAGTGGGACCTGGAGAGTCAAACATGAGTCCTTAGGCTTCACAGGCAAGCGCCTTAACTGTTAAGCCATCTTTCCAGCCCACCTTAACCTTTATGTAGCAGTTACCTTCTCATTGCTGGGATAAACACCCATCCAAAAGCAGCGTATTGAAGTCAAGGTTTATTTCGCCTTATAGCTTCAAGGAGAAGTTTCATCATGGAAAGAAAAGCATTACAGGCAGCTGGGCATCAGCAGCGAGAATGAGTGAGCTGGCAGACACTCCGTAGGGCTGGACTAATAAACCTAAAGTTATGCCTCAGTGGCACACCTCTTCCAGCAAGGCTCCACCCCCCCCCCCAAAGGCTCTACCAGCTGGGGACATTGAAAGTCACTGTATTGGTTTGAATGTGAAATATCCCCCATAGCCTCACGTGTTTGTGATTAAGCCTTGTACGCAATCCCCAGCTGGTAGAAAGTTTTATTAAAGTAAGAAGGAATTCAAAAAAAAAAAAGTCTTAATCGTATCACTTATACATAAGTTCCATTTTTATAAGCAATCGAAATATTCTATTAACCTATGAAAGTACTACTCTTGGAGCTGGAGAGATGGCTCAGTGATGAAAAGCACCTGCTTGCAAAGCCTGCTGTCCTGGGTTCGATTCCCCAGTACCCATGTAAAGCCAGATGCACAATGTGTGGCACATGTGTCTAGAGTGAGCAAGCAGCAAGAAGCCCTGGCACACCCATTCTTTCTCTCGTCTATCTTTCATAAATAAATATTTTTTTAATAAAAGAAGTACTGCTCTGGATTTTCCTAGAGAGAAAGGATGAGAAGGGGAGTGTCTTTTTAAGGAACTCTCATCTTGTATAAAAATAACTCAATTCTGACATGCTTATCCTTAGAAACGAACCGACAAGCTAAAATATGAATTTCAGAACCACATTGTAGCATGTGTATTTGGAGATGCCCACTCAACCCTGATGGGTCTTCGGAACTTTGTGATGCCCCTGAGAGCCAGCAACTATACCCGGAAAGAGCTCAAGGACATTGTGTTTATTGGATCTTTGGATTACTTGAAGAGAGAATGGCCATTTCTTCAGAATTTCCCCCAGTTATACATTATGCCTGTAAGCATCACATGAGGATAATAATAATACTAATAGTGCTAGTAGTAATAATAATAATGGTAATAATAACAATGTATAATTATATGGCCTACTGTGTGATAAAGACTGTTCTAAACATTTTACCTAACTTAATTCATTTAATCCTCAAAATAATCCTAGGCCATAGAAAATGAAGATGTTGACCCTTAGGCATGGAAGCAGTAAGTAACTGGTCTGTGATTATAGAGCAGGTGAGTGAAAAACATAGGTTTTAAGCCAAGACATTATAGCTTCTGAGTTTATGTTCAAACCACCATTCTTTTTAAATATTTATTTCTTTATTTACAGAGAGAGAGAGAGAGAGAGAGAGAGAGAGAGAGAGAGAAAATGGGTGACCAGGGCCTTCAACCACTGTAAAAAAATTAAAAAAAACCACCTCCAGATTCATGTGCCACCTGTGCATCTGGCTTATGTGGGAACTGGGGAATTGAACCTGGATCGTTAGGCTTCACAGGCGAGTGCCTTAACTGCTAAACCATCTCTCCAGCTCCAAACTGCCATCTCTTATGGATTTTATACAATGAGAGTTTTTCTGCATTTCTAAGTTTGATTCTCACTCAATGGCTAAACCTCAGTTAATACTGGCTGGGCCTTTGGGCTCCAATTTTTCATCTTTATTGAAGAAGTATTATGTGGAGCTCATAGCATTACATGGTCCTGTACGGAAAGGACATGGGGAAGAGGATCTGCATTTGCCCTCTTTTTTTTTTTTTTTTTTTTTCCGAGATAGGGTCTCACTCTAGCTCAGGCTGACCTGGAAGTCACAACGTAGTCTCAGGGTGGCCTCGAACTCACAGTGATCCTCCTACCTCCGCCTCCCCAGTGCTGGGATTAAAGGCATGTGCCACCACGCCCGGCTGGATTTACCCTCTTGAAATGGACCTTCTGTGGTTTGAATGCCCCTTTCAAAACTCGTGTTGAATGGGAAAAATAAAAGAAGCAGAATGGACCAAGAAGGATGTGTAGTTACTCTACTTACAATTATATTTACACTAAACTTTCATAGATCTAAATCCAAACCATGCTAACATCTACCCAACGAAAAACCCATTGCCTGTGTTGTGAAATGTACCAAAATGCTTGATTTTTTTAATTAAATAATGTTGACTCTTTGTAAGAAATATAGTTCAAATATCTAAAATGATTTTCCAAAGAAATTTGCTTTAAAAAAAAAAAGCCATTATAAAGTTCCCTCCCTGCCCTTGCTTCAGTCCATATAAAAAAACGGAAAGAAAGAGACCAGAAATCTCCAGGTTTTAACCAGTGTCAGGAATGACCAGTCTTAAATCTCTCTTTCCTGAAGGTAGGATTAACCCTTTCTTCACCAAAGGAAAGAGGCGTGTGCCACATTGCAGGCTTATGTAGAGAACACAAGTAGGGTGGGCTACAGGCACGAGTAAGAGGATATGCAGAGTTAGCCTTTAGTCTCATAACCTGAGTTTTCACTATTGTCACCTTTTACTTGTCTTCTCATTATGCCAGTTGTCAAAATGGATTTTTGTTCTCTCAACACCACCTTTCTTTGCCCATATCCAAACTGGTTCTCTGGAAGGAGTCTGTGAAATCAATTTACAGTGAGATATGAATGATTGGTAAGGTCCAATGAATGAGAAACTATCGGGTAGCTGAGTTTTAAAACCAATCCACTAGAGACTGTAGCTCCAAAACTACGTCACTCAGAAAGAGCAACCACCATGAGCCATGATCTCAGACCCTTCTTCTGACAAGTCCTTTCTCCGTGTGATGCTCCATCCACAGGGGTCTGCGCTCTATTCTGGAGATTTGTATGCAGTCAACATAGAGCACTGCTCCATGTGTGTTATCTTAGCTACGCCAGTCAAGCAGCCAGGCAGCCAGACGCTGGTGGACTCTGAGACCATCATGGCCACTCTAAACGTTGGGTCCCTGCAGGTCAGCTGCTCTGCCAAGATGCCAGGTCAGAAAAATACCATAATGGGAAGAGCCTAAGGAGGGTGAAATAAAGACAATTAACTTCTTCCCAAAATACTTCAATTATGAGGAAGAAGAGAGATTGACCAGATGTCCTCTAAGGTTTTCCAACTCTGACAACACTATGTATGGTAGAAATAGACTGCAATTATTTCCTCTGGAATTGTTAAGTCAAAGAAAAGCCCATGTCCATCTTTTAAATGGGATGCACATAGCACTGTTTTCACACCACTATCATATTGTTATCACACTGTTATTATACTGTTATGATAATCACGGACTTGTACCAAGAAGGATTCAAGTTATAACTGGTTTTTTTTGTTGTTGTTGTTGTTCTTGTTTTTTCGAGGTACGGTCTTACTCTAATCCAGGCTGACCTGGAATTCACTATGTAGTGTCAGGGTGGCCTTGAACTCACAGTGATCCTCCTACCTTTGCCTCCCGAGTGCTGGGATCATAGGTGTGCGCCACCACACCTGGCCCATCAAGTTATAATTCTTAAGTGTCATGGTTGTGAGGATGAAGTGTAATTCTCCTTTCTTCAATATATGAATTTTAGAAGATTGTCACTAAGATACCATCGCCCTTCTGTGTACTAATAGTTACCTGTTTTAGCTTTGGATTAGAAAGAGATACTGAGAGAGAAGTGGGATCTCTTCAATGTGGAGATCCTGTCTTTTTCTCTTTTGGATTTCTCTCAGAACCTGATAAAATTACTGTCACTTAGCCAATATGTCACTAACACCTATTGAATTGAATCAAACAAGCCCTGAGCTGGACTCTCAAGGAGTTTCCACATGTTTGCTACACCCAAAGTGTACCTAAGGGTGATTCCCACAACAGAATTGTGTTTCCTTCTCTCCACCAAACAGGAAAAGGCTTGCAAATCATTTCTAAAAACTGACTACCAACTACTCAATCTTTTTAGATATTTTCTCTTTTATTTCTTTTTACATAATGTGTTTTGATCATAATCCACCACATTACCTTTTTTAAAAAATATTTTTTATTTTATTTATTATTATTTATTTATTAATTACAGAGAGAGAAGGAGAGATAATGGGCACATCAGGGCCTCTAGCCACTTCAAATGAACTCCAGACACATGTGCCACCATGTGCATCTGGTTTACATGGGTTCTGGGGAGTCAAACCTGGGTCTTAGGCTTCACAGGTGCCTTGACCACTAGGCAATCTCTCCAGCCCATAAAATATTTTATTTTTTATTTAGTTGCAACCAGAGAGAGACACACAGAGAGGGTGAGGGGGGCGGGGAGAGAGAATTCTTTTGGTTTTCCAGTTTGATTCATGAACACACAGGGCCTCCAACCGCTGCAAACAAATTCCAGATGCATGTTCCACTTTGTGCATCTGGCTTTACATGGGCACGGGGGAATCTAGCCTGGGTCATTAAGGTCTGCAGACAAGCACCTTAACCACTGTGTCTCTCTTCAGCCCATATTACTTCTTTTGCTCCCCTCGTCCTTCCCTTTCCACTGAACTCCTTCTTTCCAATTAGTCCCCTTTCTATTTTGATGTCTTTTTTGCCACCACCCCCCATCATCCATGACAACATATTGATGGATCTAATAGTATGCAGATCTAATGCAGGTGGTGACAGCCTCTGCGAGGTCATGCATGCAAATGGCCGCTTGATGTCTGGCTGACAGTGTTTCATAGCAGTCTTTCCCATCCTTTGGCTGTTCCACTCTTTCTGCCACCTCTTGTTCAATGTTTCCTGAAGCTTGGAAGGTGTGATAGAGACGTCTCAGTAAGTGCTGTGCCTAAACACTCACTTCTCAGCACTTGGATGAGTTTTGAGTCTTCCCCAGTAGTCACTGCCATCTGAAACAAGAGCTTCTCTGGCCAAAAGTGAGAGCAGCATTAATCTATGGGTATAAACATAAATACTTGAGGGCAGTTTGACGGACACAGCATATTCATTTAGCCAAACAACAGTAGCCGCTTTCCTCCTAGCAGCCCCCAGTCTTACAGTAAAGCTATAATTAATACAGAAGAAAACTCTGTATCAACTGATTCCCAGTTCAAGAAATAAAAGGAAACCATAATTGGAATCCCCTGGATCCATCCATATCCTTTGGGGATGATTGATCTTCAGTACCAGGATCTCATGCTGGCTTCTCAGGCCACACAACTGCTGACTACAGCTAGTCCACCTTATGTGGCACTGGAAAAAGTCAGCTGTCAAAAGCAACTCTAATTGTGACAATGGATAAAAAATGTTCATGAATCAAGTTGGAAAACCAAAAGAATTCTCCCTGAACTCCCTGGAACCATTTGTAAGGTTCATAGGACAAAGACTGTAAAAGATTCATTTACTATTTAGTAGATAACAGGAGCCAGCTACTTGGCTCATTCCAAAACTAAAACCCAACTCAGCTCCCAAGATTTCTGGATTTTTATTGACAGAGCAAACACTTTATGAATATCGTAGTGCTGCCGAAATCATACCTAAAGTCTATGTGAGCCCTGCCTCTGCTGAGCAGGCCTGAAGAACCATAGAAGTGCTCTTGGGTTCCACACCCAGATCCCTAGCTCAGCAGGTAGGGTTACTCACACTCACACATGACTTACTCATGTTCGTACATGCATGTGTATATATGTATTCACATGCATGCTTGGATAGTAAAGCAGACTCTAAGGGTATGTAGCACATATGGAAATGAAGATGTGCACACAATTTAAGCCTCGAGTAAATGGGCTCCATCGTAAACATCATCTAGATAAAAATTAAGATGAGTAGTTCTTCCTGTGGTCTGAGCGATGGTTTCCTTATAGTGATTTTTTAGCCTTTCACTTGATTCTTCATTGATTCCACAAAAGATGCTGATTTCCCATGATGCATTAGGGCTTCTGTTATGAGCTAACAAGTGGTCCATAACCACCAATGGCTGGGTTGAATAGAAGGAGGCAGAGGAGAAAGTGGAAATGAACTAGTAAGAGGAAGAGAAAAGATAGAATGACAGAGTATTTGAGTCCTCATGAAGTATGTGCAGGCACTTTTCCCAGAGACAAAGAGAAAGGCATAGGGGAGAATGTATCACACCACTTCTATCACTTGGGAATAGAGGTTTAGTTAGACCCTTAGTGACCTAACTAGCACAAAAGTTATACGGTAAGCCATCAGTGAAGTCACATTTTGAGCTCAGTTTGAGAAATCAAATAATGACTCAGAACTTTCCACCAAATATTCTGACCATCATAGGAATCAATTTGGAGTTCGTGTATAGAAATTCCTGGTCCTTGGAGAAAGTTGTTTAGCCCTCTCAATCATTTTTCCCATTTCACATTAATTCTTTTAATTTTTTTCAATTTATTTATTTGAGAAAAAGAGCGAGGGAGAGAGAGGGAGAGAGCGAGAGAATGGGCATGCCAGGGCCTCCAACTGTTGCAAACGAACTCCAGACACATGTACCACCTTGTGCATCTGCTTATGTGGGTTCTGAGAAATTGAACCTGGGTCCTTTGGCTTTGCAGGCAAGCACCTTAACCACTAAGCAATCCCTCCAGCCCCAGACCCTCACATTAGTTCTTTTCCATCATACTAAAGAAATCTCACCCCTGACAACTGAAAGGATGGTGAATTTTCCCAGGAGGCAGAAAATACCTTCCATGCTGGTCACTAAGAGGGACTGACTGATGGGCAGTCTTCTTTCAATTTCTAGAAGGCAGTGATGTCCAGTTCGGGATAATTTTGCTCCCTGAGGTCATCTAACATTGTCTGGAGACAGGTTTCATTGTCACAACTAGGGAATATTGCCAGCATCTGGTGGAAGGAATAAAAAATGCTATTAAGCATCTTTCAATGCACAGAGCACATTATAGAAAAAGGTCAGCGGTACCAAGACTGAGGAAAAGCCCGGCATGGTGGCACATGCCTTTGATCCCAGTATTCAGGAGGTAGAGGTAGGAGGATTTCCGTCAGTTTGAGGCCACTGTGAGACTACATACTGAATTCCAGATCAGCCTGGGCTACAGTGAAACCCTGCCTCAAAAACAAACAAACAAAAAAACCAAGACTGAGGAAGTTTGCTCCTTATGTGTGGTGAGCATTTTGTGGGGTCGGAATTTATTCCACACCTCCACACCATGATAAACTCACATAGGAAACAAAGCTAGGCCCAGCAAGGCTTTCTGTGGAGATTCACCACAGAGTGTTGGGGTTGGAGGGAACAGCAGTGAGGACCCTCCACGGGACCTAAAACAGCACTAAGCCCTGTTGACATGTTCACAGGAAGCCTGAAGGTTTTCCTGTAATGCTTTAATTACTACCTGTCACATCACAAGGGGAACAGGTTGGCAAACCTAGGCACTGAACTAAATAATCTGTGGCATAATCTAAACATATAATGGTAATTAAGTCTGACAACTTAATTTGCTACTGAAATTTAAATGTATAGTAGCAATATACAGCTAAGCAATCCTTTGTAATAACACCTTGAGAGCCTGTAAGATTTCGGGTATAACAGTGTGTACTATTAGGTAGCAAAAAATACTGACATTAGTAAAGCACCAAGACTATGATTGGACATTACTTTGAAAATGTTATTATTTATTTGCAAAGAGAAAGAGAGAGGCAGAGAGAGATGGGGGAGAGAGGCTACACCAGGTCCTCCTGCTGCTACAAACTCCAGACTGTGCATCTAGCTTTATGTGGGTACTAGGAAATCAAACTTGGGCTGCCAGGCTTTACAAGCAAGCTTTAACTGTTGAGCTACAGTCTCAGCGCTTGGACACTTACTCAAATTAACTCTTAACTGTACAAAGGAACACAAGAGTTTATGTGAAATTTGGTTATTGCCCTTTTGTCAGTACCAGAAGCAGATATTTATGAAGTCACTATGGTAATTTTAATGTTGTGTCCCCCATAGCCTCATGTGTTTGTCACTATAAGCTTCATATTCAATCCCTAGCTGGTGGCAATTGGAGAGATGGAGCCTTGCTGGAGGAGGTGTGTCACTGGGGCCTTGAGGTTTATTCATTTACAAGCCCAGTACTTACACTACTTCCCCTCAGATGTGTGACAGCTTCCTGCTTGTGCCTTGCTTTCTCCATCATAATGAAACTTCCTCTTGAGATGATAGGCTGAAATACACCCTGTCCTCCCATCTGCTGCTTTTGAAAGTCAGGTGTTGGTCAAAGCAACAAGAAGGTGAGTGAGACAGCCACTTCAGTGGGTGTGTGCATTGCTGCACACAGCTAGAACACTGGGTTCTGAAAGTCAGGTATTCCAAGTTCTTCTTCAGCAGGCATGAGAACCATAATGAAGGATTTCTCAGGGAGAGGTTTCTTCTATGAGGAACTCTGATCTGGGTATTTTACTGAAAAGCCAACCACAGCTCGCATGCTTTAGTAAAGGGACCAAGCAGTGCTCTAAAAACATGTGTGAGTTTTGAAGTTGGTGCTTGTAACTAACTATATGAAGCCTGTGATCTTGGCCAAGGTGGGTAAATGTTTTCCTTGTCTTCCAGGTGGCCTCAATATATTCATTTTGGAGAACTGATGTGACAGTTTTATAATTCTTATTGCCTGACAGTGTCTATGGCTCACAGACACCAAGGGGTTCCCTTACAAAGTTGCATCCGATAATCTCAGCTCCCTACTTTAGACTCTATAATTTTAGCCCATGGAAACTCTAGGAACATTATATAGGATATTTTGGGTTAATTAATATGGAGCTTGAATTTTCTCCTAATTCATCCTGCTTATGCTGGCTCTCTTCTGCCCCATTCCTCCTGCCAGAACAGTTCTCTTTCATCCCTCAGAACTCTATTCCAACCAGATGCCTATCTTTGAGTCTTATCTAGTCCCCTCCCCCACATCAGTGACTACTCTTTATGGAACTCCAAGGCATTCCAGGTGTAGGCAAGGTGCGAAGGTGGAAGGAGTTGACACCCAATTTCTGAGGAGCAAGCACCTCCATCTACAGAGGGTCTTGAAGAGACAGACAGCACCTGGAGCAAGAAGCCTGTTCATATGTTTCCAAAAGCACAGAGCAGCACTACTACTAATTTGCTGACAGTTTCAAAAAGTTCTATGAGCTAGATAATAAGGTTTGAAGCCCTGCCTGGCTGAGCCATTACCCATACCTAACCCTACCAGTCCACTACTGGGAGAGATTTTTATAATTCATGTGAAGTGCCTTTTAAACACACACACACACACGCACACACACGCAACATTTTTCTCAAAAGAGACACAGAGGAGACAAGTACAGTTAGGTGTCTGTGGATTCAACCCCAAACAGACAGAAGGAGTCAGTAGTAGAGGCCAGGAAGCAAGAAAGGGGCTATGAGGGAGGGAGGAGAGAGGAGAACTTAATAGGAGAAATAGTTTATGTGTGTGTGTGTGTGTGTGTGTGTGTGTGTGTGTGTGTGTGTGTGCATATACATGTAGAGGGTCAGAATACTGGGGGTGAAATGGTCTAAGTGAGGTCAGGGGAGGAATAGAGTAGAGAAGGGGTTGTTGGAGGGTTAATTAAACTGAAGATATTATGAATAAGCCACGTGAAAAATCTACTTCTTCACTAGCTAGTAATATATATGTTTAAAAAGAGAGAGTTTGGGCAGAAGCATATGGTGGAGGTGGATAATGTTATTCCCAGAAGCCACAGATTGTTACTAGAAAAATTTCATTGTTAGGAGTGGGATACCTTGAAGAATGTTGTTGGCCAAGGATGCTGAAGACTCCAATGTTTGGGCTGCAGGTCACTGAAAAAATCAAGCTTGAGCTGAGTTGGAAGTTTTCTCCCTGTTGACTAGCTGTTGGGATGATGGAAAGACCTACGCAGCCTGTTGAGGGAGAAAAGTCATCAATGGTGTTAACCAGCAGTGACCCCTGCAAGCGTTGTGGCTGACCAGCTAAGCTAAATGTGCCACTGGCACGATGGTGGCACATCTATTATAGGGGAAACCAACTGCTCTCTGATTGGACTTGAGGCCCACTCTACGGGAGGGAATTCATGCCTGGTATGAAAACCTAATCAAAAGCCTATGGCTGGGGAGGTCGTAAGCCCTAGGGGAAAAACTACTATTGTGGTCTAGCTAAATGAATCTATTATATCCACCAAAATGCACTCTAAACACTTATGTTTATGCCCATATATTCATGCTACTCTCACTTTTGGTTAGAGAAGCTTCTTTTCAGATGGTAATAACCCCTGGGTAAATCAAAACTCACCATAGTGCTGAGGAATGACACTGAGAAGTTCAGCACTATGTGAGACATCTCTGTCACACCCTCCAGGACTCAGGGGCCATTGCAGAAGAGGTGGCGAAAAGAATGTAAGAGCCAGAGGAGGGGGAGGAGTGCTTACAATACTATCATCCAGACACAAAGTGGCCTTGATACTTATGACCTCACAGTGGCCAACACTGCCTGCACAAGACCTGCATAATAGGAGGGAAAGATGATGACATCAAAATAGAAGCGAGGCTAGTTGGAAAGAAGGGATTCAATGGAGGGAGAATTTGAGAGGAGGAAAGAGGGAAGGTGGTGGGAGGGGATTATGATTGTGGTATATTGTCTATATTTATGGAAATTGTCAATAAAAGGTTAAAAATTCAGACAGAAGCATTCAGGGAAAAGAAAAAATCTGTACTACACATCTAGACATGTACAAACCTTTTCTCATTATTGTTCTCTGAACTACAGTAGTAGCTACTTACCTAGCGTTTATATTGTATCAAGTATGTCACCTAAGGTAATGTAAAGTTTATGGGAGAAAAACATTTGGGAGAATAAGCACAGGTTATATGAAAATCTGATGATGTTTTTGAGAAGGGACTTGAGTATGCAAGGATTTTGGTATCTGTGGAGGCTCCCAGAACCAGTTCCTGCAGATATGAAGGGAAAATAGCATACTTTTTACATGCTGAGATGGACTTGGGGTTTGAAGAGAGTAACTTCACTAAGGTAAGGTAACAAGTCACGTGATGTTTCTGTGTCTCCCAGACGAGTTCTGTAAGCCTGTTGATTCATGTTTATCTTTCTTTTCTGCTTTGCTGCTGCTTATGTGTGTTCTCTGCAGAAGGGACTGAATTTCATACATGTGCAAACAGTGCTAATTGCCGGCAAGTCCCCATCCTCACTGAACTGAGTAAGTTTTGTTTTTAGGGCAAGTTCAAAGAAAAAAATATATATAGTGCATGACTGGTGCTCCAGAGAGTTTCTTTTATTTTTTATTTTTAAAAATTTTTTTTGTTCATTTTTATTTATTTAATTGAGAGTGACAGACAGAGAAAGAGGCAGATAGAGAAAGAGAGAGAGAGAGAGAGAATGGGCACACCATGCCCTCCAGCCAATGCAAACAAACTCCAGACGCGTGCGTCCCCTTGTGCATCTGGCTAACGTGGGTCCTGGGGAATGGAGCCTTGAACAGGGGTCCTTAGGCTTCACAGGCAAGCGCTTAACCTCTAAGCCATCTCTCCAGCCTGAGAGTTTCTTTTAGAATCCATAGTCAGAGAACTAAGGAACCAGAAAAAGGCCTATGTAGCTTTAAGTGCTTTGCTGAATGTCACATTGGGCTTTTACCAGTCTAGTGACATCACCCACTGGAGCCTGACCTATCTGGGTATCAGGGCGCAGAAATCACATCTGCCTTCTCTACCCTCCTGGGCACTAGAAGAGGGAGGGATGGCAGCATGTAGCTCAGGAAGGAGACATAGGATTGGAGGCTGCTAGAATCTCCTGTACTGACTGATCTACCTATCACCAGCCTTCTAGTCCTCTCTGTCCAGTGGCTATAGCAGAGCCAGGCCAGGACTAAGATGGGTCAAGTGAAGCATGAGGGGCAAGACATTGTGGAAGCAGTCACTTTTGGGGTCCTGGATAGCAGCTTCTCGCCCTGTGACATGTAGCCATCAGGAGGGAGCTCAGTTCAGCTTGATTTCTCAGTGCCTTACAACCAGAGCAAGCGGTGCCATCAGCAGCAGTGTCTTCTAGTGTAGCTCTAGTGGGCATGTGAGGGCAGTGCCAACGATGAGCATCAGTGCTGCCATTAGTGGTCTCCCTTGCTCTGCCTTGTCTGGCAGTTCTTGTCTTCTTTTCTACTTGACTTTCCCTTCAATCTCTTTTGCCTTGCAGAGAATCCTTCCAACATCCACTTTATTGAGCAGATTGGTGGCCTGGAAGGGCCGTTCACAAGCACCAGCCTGCTTCTCAGCACTGCCTTTTCCACGGGCGCTGTCTTTTCAGGCAACTTCTTGGATTCCCTCCTGGCCTCGGTAGGTACAGCTAAGCCAAAGGAACCGCACACCCCCAAACAAGCCCCTTGTGGAGAGGGTAGAATTATGAAGAAACAGCTCACAGTCCAAACCTCTCTTTTATTTCCCATAAAGGCTTGTTCACATAGCTTATTTCATCTTTCCTCATACTTACTTGATGATAGAGGCAAATTTCTCACATTTTCAAGATTTGCTTGTGTTCTAATATATGGTCTGTCTCAGAGAGTGTTCTATATGCTGCTAATAATAATGTATATTTTGCGGTACTTGGATGGAATGCTCTGTAGATGTCTTGTGAGGGCTTTTTATCTGTGATATCATTTAGTTCCAGATGCTTCTTTATTATTGATATTATTATCTTGTATAATATTATCTTTATTATTATGATTATTATTATGATTATTTTCACTCCAGCCCAGGATGACCTGGAATTCACTATGTAGCCTCAGGGTGGCCTCTAACTCACCACAATCCTCCTACTTCTGCCTCCTGAGTGCGGGTATTAAAGGCATGCGCCACCATGCCTGGTTTTATTTTATTTTTTAAACTGGGTGTTGTAGTTACTATCTCATTGCTGGCACAAAACACCAGACCAAAAGCAGCTTGTGGGAGGAAAGGGTTTATTTGGGCTTAAAACTCAATGGAAGGGCTAGAGAGATTGCTTAGTGGTTAAGACACTTTCCTATGAAGCCTAAGGACCCATGTTCAACTCTCCAGATCCCACTTTAGCCAGATGCACAAAAAGTGAGGCAAATACAAGGTCATACATGCCGACTAGGTGGTGGAAGTAACTGGAGTTCAATTTCAGTGGCTGAGGCCCTGGCATGCCAATTTTCTGTCTCTATTTATCTCTGTCTCTCTAAAAATAAATTAATTAATTAAAAAAAACTCAAGGGGAGGCTCCATGCTGGTAGGGGAAAAAGCGGTAAGAACAGAGGCTGGACATCACCTGACCAACATCAGGGGGAAAACAACAGCAGGAGAGTGTGCCAAACACTGGCAAGGGGAAGGTGGCTCTAACACCCATAAGCCTGCCCTCAACAACACACCTTTTCCAGGAGGCTCCAATTTCCAAAATGCTACCAGCTGAGGACCTAGCATTCAGAACACGTGAGTTTATGGGGAACACCTAATTCAAACTACCACACTGGGATAACCTGTCATTTGGTGAGAGTGGGGTAGTAAAATCACCTACTACTATTGTGCTTGGGTTTATCTGTGACTTTACATCTGGGAGTGCTTATTTAATGAAATTTGATGCACCCATGTTCAGTGCATGTGTGTTTAGAATTGGAACGTCCTCTTGTTGGATATTTCCTTAATCAGTATAAAATGACCTATTTTTAAAAATTCTGCCAAATTTTGGTTTGAATTCTACCCTGTAATGTATGAGAACAGCACATTCTTATTTCCTACATCCACTTACTTAAAATAGGACTTTGGGCTGGAGAGATGGCTTAACGATTAAGGTGCATGCCTTCAAAGCCTAAGGACCCCGGTTCAATTCTCCAGGTCCCACATAAGCCAGATGCACATGGTAGCACATGCGTCTGGGGTTCATTTGCAGTGGCTAGAGGCCCTGGAGCACCCATTCTCTCTCTCTCTCACTCTCCTCTCTGTCTCTAATAACTAAATTAAAAAAATAGAATTTTTTTGGGGGGGGTTCTAGGTAGGGTCTCACTCTAGCCCAGGCTGACATGGGATTCACTATGGAGTCTCAGGGTGGCCTCGAACTCATAGCAATCCTCCTACCTCTGCCTCCCGAGTGCTGGGATTAAAGGCATGTGTCACCATGCCCGGCTTAAAATAGGATTTTTTAAATCCTTTCACCAAAAGGTAGCATCTGTCTTTATGTTTCTTGGGAGCAACAAAAGGAAGAATCCTGCCTTTTAATCCTTTCTCCTACTTTTTTTTTTTTTTTTTTTTTTTTTTTTTTTTTTTGAGGCAGGGTTTCACTCTAGCCCAGGCTGACTCTGTAGCTCCAGGGTGGTCTCAAGCTTACAGTCCTCCTACCTCAGCCTACTATATGCTGGGATTAAAGGTGTCCACACCATGCCCAGCATCCCTGTGTCTTTTGATTGGGGAACTGAGACCTTTTATATGAAGTGCTATTATTGAAAGATGTCATTTTTGTTGAGTTTGTAGTGTTTGCTGTTTGACTGTTATTTCGTTCAGTAACATCATGTATATATCCTCTTGAATCTGAAGGATTCCTACAAGAATTTTCTGTTGAGCTGCTTTAGCAGTCATGAGTCCCTCTAGCTTATTTTCTTTTGTTGCCATGGAAAGTTAATTTTTTTCTCCTTCAATTATGACAGATAGCTTTGCTGGGCATAATAGTATGGGTTGGCAGTTGTTGTCTTTCAGAACTTGAAATGCATCACTCTATGTTCTGGCTTTTAAGTTTCTGTTAATAAGTAATTCTGAACAACTGTATACATGACCTGGTGTTTCCATCTTAATGCTTTCACTATACTTTCCTTGTTTAGTATATTTAGTGGTATAATTACAATATGACAAGGGGATGGTCTTTTATGATTATGTCTGTTTAATGTTCTAAATGCCTCCTGTATTTATATGGGCATCTTTCCCCCTAATTTTGGGAATTTTTCGTCTATGATTTTGTTAAATATTTACTATCACTTTAGACTAAATTTTTCCCCTTCTTCTATGCCCCTGATTCTTAGATTTGATCTGTCATTGTGTCTTGAAAGTCCAACTCATATTTTACTAATCTATCTTTATCCTTGTTGGAATGTTCCAATTCCTTCGCCTTGTCCCCAAGCTCATATTCTGTTCTCTCCTTGATTCATTCTATTGGCAAGACTTTACAAGGAGGTTTTTATTTGACTTACTGTGTTTTTCATTTCCAGTATTTGAGATCAATTTTTTTTCTCTTTACTGAATTCCTCTTTATATCAAGTATCAGTCTCCTTATGTCATTCAGCTATGTGTGTGTGTGTACGTATGTGCATGTGTTTGTGCATGCCCACATGTGCACACATATGCTCCTGAGATTCCTTCAGGAGTTTGTTTTTAAGTTCTTTGATTTATTTTGAGTTCTGTGGTATTTATAACACTGGAGGCCGTTAATGTGTTATATGTAATGTTTGGAGTCATGTCACCTTGATTTTTTTATGCTTCTTATCTTAACGTATTGGGATTTACGTACCTGAGATGATTTCATTGCTTAGATTTTCCTTTTGTTTAATCAGCTGTGTTCCTAGGTATATCACTCAAGAGTTACATTCTCCGTCTAGGTGCTCAAGATGCCTGGTGTAGCTTCCATATAACTCCTAGGGTAGAACACTAACAGCAGGAGCGACCACAGCTGATGTGTATGCAGTGCCGTAGCAGCTAATTGTCAGCAATGTTCCCTTTCACTTCAATAGCTGTTGTAATATAAATGAGCAAAGATGGTATGGAGTACTCTGGAATTTTGGTTACTTAGATTAGATGTTGGAAGAAAGCAGAGTGCTGTTGTACTTACCTTCATGTTGCTGGCACAAAACACCCAACCAAAAGCAGCTGATGGGAGGCTTATACTCTTGAAGGGAAGCTTCATGATGGCAAGGGCAAGCATGGAATGAGAAAAGGCTGAACATCACCTCTGCCACAGCAGTTGGAAAACAGCAGCAAGAGAGTGAGCTGATTTCTGGCAAGGGGGATTTGGCTATAACATCCTTAAGCCCACCCTCATCAATATATCTCCTCTAGCAAGGTTGTACCACCCAAACCGGCCTGGAGCCAAACATTCAGAATACATGAATTTATGGGGAACATATGGTTCAAATTACCATAAGTACATGAGGTTAGAGACTAGTATTAGAGAAACTTTTTTTAAAAAACTATTTTTTTTATGAGAGAGAGAGAGAATTGACATGCCAGGGCCTCCAGCCACTGTAATCAAACTCCAGACACATGTGCCACCTTGTGCACATGTGCAACCTTGCACACTTGTATCACCTTTTGCATCTGGTTTCTATGGGATCTGGAGAGTTGAACATAGGTCCTTAGGCTTCGCAGGCAAGTGTCTTAACTGCTAAACCATCTCTCCAGAATCTAGAAAAAAAAATTTTAAATATCAAAATGAGAAAAGTATCTGGGAGTGGAAAGCTGGAATAGTGTTAGGTTCCACAGTTTACAGGTTTTTTTTTTTTTTTTTTTTTTTTTTTTTTTTGTTTTGTTTTGTTTTGGTTTTTTGAGGTAGGGTCTCACTCTAGCCCAGGCTGACCTGGAATTCACTCTGTATTATCAGGGTGGCCTCAAACTTATGGCGATGCACAAAGTGGTGTATGTATCTGGAGTCCATTTGCAGTGGCTGGAGACCCTGGTGTGCCCATTCTCTCTGTCTCTCTCGCTCTGCTTGAAAATAAGAGAGAAGAGAGACAGAGAGAGAGTATGCATGCACCAGAGGTTTCTGCCACCTCACACAAACTCCAGAAGTATGTGCCACATTGTGCATCTGCCTTTTTATGGATATTGAGGAATAGAACCCAGGCCATCAGACTTTGTAAATAAGTGCCTTTAACTGCTGAGCCATCTCTCCAGCCTCAACAAACCATTTTAATATACATATACAAGAATAGAGATTAGAAACCAGGCGTGGTGGTGCACTCCTTTAATCCCAGCACTTGGGAGGCAGAGGTAGGAGATTGCCGTGAGTTCGAGGCCACCCTGAGATTGCATAGTGAATTCCAGGTGAGCCTGAGTTACAGTGAGACCCTACCTCGAAAAACTTAAAAAAAAAAAAAAAAAAAAAAAAAAAAAGAATAGAAATTAGAAAAGAGGAACTAACTAAAAATGACAGTAGTTAACCATAACATACAATCAAAAAAGGCCAGGCATACTAAAAGTATATTAAGTTTTAAAAAGGTATTGGATTGGTCAGTGTTGATACTGCCTTGGTGGTATGAATTTTGAGTTAGTTTCCTCCATGTGATGTTTCATTTAGCAAACTGCACTGCTATCGAAGATGTGATCGACACTTTCAGTTCAAACCTATAGAACTAGATTTGAGGTATGCGTTAGTCAGTTTCCTCCTTCACGTACCCTTAGCTCGGTGCTGTGTGGAGCAGGGGAAAGTAGGAGCCCTTAATTTCAGCTACAGCCTCTGTTTCTGGTGCTTGCCTGTGAGTGAGGGAGGTTGTGAGACGTTACCTGGTATTGTTCCCTCAGAGCTTGGCTGGTCCGTGTCCACAGATTCTTCTGATATTTCCAGACTGGTGTGCACGAGGAGAAGCACTTCCTCAGCTTCCCTGCACTTCCTAACAATGTGGGTGTGCGTGAAGAAGCAGTGCCGAGCAGCTCACTCCTGTTTTTCTGTGGAGATCTCGCTGCCTAAAGACACTCACAGATCTTGTCTCTTGCAGAAAAGAACTTGTTGCCTAGTATCTTGTCTTTTTCTTTCCCTGGGTTTCATCTGTGAAGTTCTCAATCCACAATCTTACCTAGAATTTTCCTTACTTTGGCTATCCCAACCCCATGCTCAAATTGCCAATTTATAATGTATTTTGTTTTTATTTGTGTTTTTTTCGAGGTAGGGCCTTGTTGTAGTCCAGGCTGACCTGGAATTCACTCTGTAATCTCAGGGTGACCTCAAACTCACGGTGATCCTCCTACCTCTGCCTTCAGTGCTGGGATTAAAGGCATGCACCACCATGCCCAGGTATAATGTATATTGATACACTACCAGGTCCATTTAAAATAGTGATGCCCACTAATCTCCAAGTCCCAACACCTGTACCCTTTACACATTACCCCTTCTGGTTTCACACATGCCTTGCCCTTGCTTTCCAGGCCTTCTACAACTATCATGTCCTGGATTTTCTTCAGATGCTGGTAACAGGAGGGATAAGCTTCCACCGGGAACACCATTTAGTTAAGGAAAAGTTCTGTACAATGCATGAGAGCTCCTGCACATTAATGTCTTCGAGGACGCGGTGTAAGCTGGGACTTCTGTCTTTAGACAAAACCATTTTATCAGAAATTGAAGTGAGTCTACTCTCAACATAATACGTTTCCTCACTGTGTAACTTTCTGAGTTTCTGAAAGTAGTCCAAGCTTTGGGATTCATGGATAACTTAAGCGTTCAGAAATAATAACAATTAGTAAAAGCTTTCAGGTAATGCTGAACTCATAGACTGTCTATGCACAGTACATTTCATATGCTATGTCAATTTTTTGAAACCATCTCAAGAGGCAGATACAGCAGTTGTTTGAGCCATCCTCTAGATCATTCTGCAAAACACCAAAGAAGCCTCAGGTCATGCTCTGAACATGTCCCCCACAGTTCACATGCTGGAAACTCAATTCCCAGCGTAGTAGGGGCTGGTAAGACTTTAAGAGGTGATGGAATAAAGAGGACCCAAATATACTACCATTAGTTCGGGAGTATGTGAGTTGTCATGGGGATACATTTTCAAGGGAAGAATGAGTTCAATCCCCTTCCCTTCCCCTCACATGTTTTCTTCCCTTTCCACCTTCTGCAATGACATAATGTAACAAGAGGGTCTGTGCCAAATACAGAGCTCTGGACCTTACATTTTCCAGAAGACCCAAATCTTTTCTAGAGCTAGAAGAAAAAAAAAATCTTGGTTCTTTATAAATTACATGATCTCAGGTGTTTTAGGAGCATAAAATAGACTAAGACACCAGATAATGCTGTACATCTACAAGGGTATTAACTATATATAACTATATATGTAACTATATATAGTATATATATATAACTATAATGGTGCTACATATCTACAAGGGTAATAAAAATATCTATAATGGGGCTGGAGAGATGGCTTAGCAGTTAAGGCGCATGCCCGCAAAGCCTAAAGACCCAGGTCCAATTCTCCAGGTCCCACGTAAGCCAGATGCACATGGTGGCGCGTATGTCCGGAGTTCATTTGCAGTGGCTGGAGGCCCTGGTGCACCCATTCTCCTTCTCTCTCTCTCTCTCTTTCCCTCTCTCTGCCTCTAATTAAATAAATAAAAAAGAAGAGAACTTTAAAAAATAATAGTAAGTATAATGATGCTATATATCTGTAAGTGCACTGATAACAACTATAATGAGACTCTTCATCTATAAGAGTATTAATAATAACGATAATGATGCAGTACATTTACAAGGACAGTAATACTAATTATAATGATGCGGTTCATCTATAAGAGTATTAATAATAATTATGATGATGCTGTACATGTACAAGGGTATTGATAACAATTATAACAGCTAGTGCTCACCAAGCACTTCCCTGTGCCTGTCTGCTTTAGTTCTTTCCCACTTAATCTGTGCAGGGGTTCACATGGCAGGCATTATTGTTAATCTTTATTAATGAACAGACCAAGATGCTGAAGCATGGGCATGTCAACTGTGACACAGCGGGGATCCATCAACAGAGTCCAACTCAGAATCTGCTGTTCTCACAATATCCGAAATGCGAAGGAAGTCTGGTCAGGCCAGCTGGAAGCAGACAGAACTCTGTGATTGGGTCTAAGAATATCACTGGGCTAGCCAGGAGGAATGCCTGAGCTGTGTTATCCCAGGAGCTGAGAGAGGTGGAATACAGCCAAGGGGAAGAAAACACTTCTGGCAACTTCCCATGGAGTCTCGAATCATCTGAGAACCACAGTAGAGGGCAGACTGGACACAGGGAACCTACTTCTCAGAGGGGTGCCATGCAGTTGAGTTTGTATTGACACCATATCCGCCTGTCCAGTTAGGAACAGGCATGGAGCAGGGAAACATCTTTTGTAAATTCAGAGGATACCAGCATAGCCCTCTTCCCAATGAGTGTGCTTTTCAGTCCTCTGTGCCCAATATGTCTCAAAATATGCTGCCAAAAAGGAATGCTCTATGCTCCATGCTTGTGCATTTCAGGTGCAAATAGCATTGCAATGCCCTCCCATGGTATTCTCTGATCCTCTGCCTTTCTGTGGTTCTCGGCTCCTCGCCTAAGTTGGCCAAAGAGGGATAAGCCCAGGAAAGTGTTGCTGGCCACCTCCTGTTGGCATTCTAGGCAACAGAAGATTGGCATATCTTCCTCTTCTTCTCTCCATGTTTGTCTTGCCCTCACTCTTCTCTTTTTCTAAGGAATCACGGAAGTGAGCAGACTGTTCTCCTTGACCTTTCTGTATGTACCTACCGCAATGCCGCTGCCTTCAAACCTGTTGCTGCACATAGCTTTAGAGAGCAAGGTCAGGAAGACTGCTGGAGACTGCAGTCTGCATTAGCATGGGGGGGGGATGATTTTCTGGAGGTCACTTGACAGCTCAGCTCATATCCCTCTAAAACTGCATTTTCCAACCCATCGCTCAGTTCCAGTTCTTAGTGATGGCCAAAACAGTAACAGTAACGGTGGTGGGAGTAAGCAAAAGCACATGCCACGCTGCACCACGAGGCGGTCTTGAGGAAACCAGGATGGCGAGAGACCAGAGTTTCAAAATGAATCGTAAACTGCCATAATGACCTGGGCACCTGATTCTGCCCCGTATACGGGAGGGGATGGCTGCTAGTTTTCTTGACTCCTACAGAAAGGAATGGCAAATACCACTTGAATGAATGCTTGTGATGACTTGATTAAAGTGCCCAGCAGACACCTGTTTCTCTGTTCTCTCCCCAGCCAAGGACAACCTTTGGACAACTGTTCTGTGGCTCCTTGGATAATCTTGGCATCCTGTGTGTTGGCTTATACCGTATGATAGATGAAGAGGAGCGCAACCCACAACACAAAAGGGGAGTGTGTGCTCATGTGGCAGGTGCTTGCCATCCACTCAAGCAGAAGAACCAAATGAAAGAAGTCCAGAGCTCAGGGTATAGAGTTTCATGGCAGGATGCTGGGATACAGATAGTGATGTAAGGATAAGGAAGATTGGGTTTAAACAATTGGAACCATAATGATTGGGACTGCATTAATATTGGCCTCTGTGAGTTTCTGCCCCAATGAAAACTGAAACCTAGGCTTTTCAACAAGAGTTCTTTTATAACCTCATCTCATTCTTGTAGGTATAATTTTCTAAAGATGGAAGCCACTATATACATCAGAACTAGACTCATAGGGTAAATGTTTAATGAAGGGTTTTTTCTAGTCACCATGTTTTGCATTTATAATTGTCAGTGCACTTTGTTCATATTCCAGCTTTACTAAGGGGAGGTCATTCTGCTAGCAGTGGGGAAGATAAAGGAAATGTGTGTGGAGAGTATAAGAAAAGCAGATGCTGTTTAGAGCAACACAATTGTAGAGGTCTGTTGCAGTTACATTTTTATTGCTGTGACAAACATCCAACTAGAAGCAGCTTATGGGAGGAAAGGGTTTATTTACACTTACAAATTCCAGTGGAAGTTTCACCATGGTGGAAGCAGCTGGCTCACTTCAGCATCCACAGCAGAGAGAGTAACACCTACACCATCAGGCACCAATAGCCAGAGCTCAAACTGGCTTTCAACACACCTTAGTAGGACTGGACTGAAAATCAGCCCCCAATGACACCCCTCTTCTCCAGCAGGGCTCTGCCTGCTAGAGACTTAAGTAGCAAGCTCAATATTAAATTTAAAGTCCATGAAGCTATGAGGGACATAAGCCAGAATTCTCATGGTGAGAATTACAGCAGTCAGTAGAGAAAGAAAGTTAAAAATAATAAAATGGTATCTGGGCATGGTGGCACATGTTTTTAATCCCAGGGTTATGAGGATCACCATGAGATGGAGACCAACTTGGGCTATATAATGACCTCTAGATTAGCCTGGGATAGAGCGAAACTGCCTCAGAAAAAAAAAAAATTAATAGAGTGGAAATAGACTGATGAAATGTGTTCCAGCAGCAAGGATAAGGAAGCTAAATTACTCAGAGTGGTATTCTCAGAGGAAGAGGAGGAGGAAAAACACTCTACTAATAAAAGAAAAGAGGAGGCTGGAGAGATGGCTCAGTGGTTAAGGCACTGCCTTCACAGCCTAATGACCCCGGTTCAATTTCCCAGTACCCATGTAAAACCAGATACACAAAGTGGCACATACATTTGGAATTTGTTTGCAGCTGCTAGAGGCCCTGGTGCTCACTAGCTCTTTCTCCTTCTCCTTGCAAATAAATAAATAAAAATATTTTTTAAAAAAGAGAAAAGGAGGGGACCAGGTGTGGTAGCTCATGCCTTTAACCCTAACAATTGGGAGGCAGAGGTAGGAGGAGCACCATGAGTTTGAGGCCACCCTGAGACTACATAGTGAATTTCAGATCAGCCTGGGCTAGAGTGAGACCCTACCTCAAAAAACCAAGAGAGAGAGAGAGAGAGAGAGAGAGAGAGAGAGAAGGGGAAAGGAATATATGCTAAGGCAGATGTAGTTGCAATGAGAGGTATACTTGGGAAATTTTTATTTAGCACTAAAGTTTCTCAGTGCCTATCCACTGCAGAGAAAGAGGTAGAAGAAGTAATATAGGAAATTAAGACTTGTTTTTGTTTTTGTTTTTTTGAGGCAGGGTCTCACTCTAGCCTAGTACTCAGAGTGAGGGGATGGGAGAAAGACTGGTAGAAAGTTGTGTTTGGACACAGTGATTTATAGAAGGGTAAAATTTTTGACATGGGATAGTGTCAGGAAATGATAACATTCAGAAAACCTCAGGAAAGTGGTTTGGAGATGAATTGTCACTGGGCAGCGGGTCTCAGAGAAATGAACGTGGATGTCAGTGTTGAGAATACCATATGCTCTGTAGACATGAATGGTGATGATGGGAATCAAGTCAGAAAGAAAATGTCTCCCAAGTGTTGGAGACCTAAGTGAACATGGAAGTCTATAGATAGCACTGATGAGTCTGGAGGGAGAGCAGTACAGCTTTAAAAACCCCACCTCTGAGACAGGGCTTAACTGTTCTGGGGGGAGCACTAGGAATCATAAATGATTCCGATGCAAAATATGCCCCCTCCTCCTCACCTGAATTCTATCCCTTAACCCCAACATATCTAGAAAAACTTTAGCATATGGTCTATGGAAAAACATGCAGCTTATATATGTGAGAACCTCAAGGAAGGAAGTGGTATGTCTGCTTTAAAGGGAATATACAATTATGATATATATTATTAAAAATGAAACAGGGGTTATAGAGAACTCACAGAAAAATAATGATGAGTTGGTTACTCACTGATAGGAATTCAATCCAGCTAGAGACCCATGTTTCATAGATAAAAGGGGACCTTTTGAGGTACCACTGAAGAATATCAGGATGAAAGTCATGTAAGGCTACCTTGCTTCAATTTCAGTCACGTTATTAATGAATTCACACCTACTGAAGATTTGCTGTTGACCCAGTATTTTGTTAATGCCCCTTGCTTCCCTATAAAGTCCTTCCATGCTAGTCTAGACTGTATTAACATTCATTGATGTTATTTGCTTGTTAGTCAGCTTTGAATAGAAGTTTTTTTTTTTTTTTTTTTTTAATGCTTTTGCTTTTGACCAGGCTATGTTGATGGTATAGGTTAGGGTAAACCCATATGGAAATACCTGGAACACTGGTACACTGTAGACAGCCAACTCTACCCTTTAGTTTTTCCAGTCAAGGGAAATTTGCCCCAGTAAACTAATGAACTCGCTTTTGTTTGTTTGACTGCATTTGTGAGCATGGAGCCCTGGGGCCTGGACTTATGAGGCAAGGACCCTGCATTGAGTTGCACGTCCATCCAGCCTGTGTTACAGCCTGACAAGGTGTTCAGAATTATGCTGACAGGAATAACTAGTGTATGTGTATTGAAAACAGAGAAACGTGGAGTCAGAAAGGCCGTCAGAGATCAACTACTCTGAACTATAGTCTTAGCTCTCTCCTATTAATACAAGGAGAATAAAGGCCCAGAGAACTGCGGTGGCAATGCTGTAGGTCAGTTTGCGGTAGAAGCAGGAATGAAAACCCTCATCCCTACTCTAGGACTCGGTGCAGTGTGCCAGAGACTTCTACTGCTAATTAGAAGCCAGTGATGCAAGGGGGAAGGAACAAACAAAAAAAAATTTCCTCTCTTGGCCCAGCAAAACAACACCTTTATTTTGGTCACTGTCTGTAGCTTCAGTGTCCCAGTTGCAATTGCACAACTCATGCTTGCCTTTCCTTACAGGTTTGTGATTACTCGGCCAGCCAACGAGTTTCTTCTGCTGCCCTCAGATCTGGTGTTTTGTGCCATTCCTTTCAACATTGCCTATTACAAAAACAACGATGTTTCTTCATCTCAGATTCTAGATGAGATTAAAAATGCCATTTCAGTGAAAACAGAGAAACAGCCAGATACAAGCCATCCCCTCACCGTGGATATACTGAGAGAGGGAAAGCATCCATTTTTCCACGCACGAGTCCATTCTTTGGAACTAACCTATGATGATAGTGTTAATGAAGGAAAATGAAAAAGGAAACATACCGTTTTGTGCCCATTGCTAAGTGGTCAACAAGATCAGGAAGCCCACACTGTTTTACAAGAGACAAACATCGTATCTTATCCCACTGGATCTGGATGATAGAGACATACACGATAGATGGTGTTAAGGAAAGTTCATTGCTGTTTCCCTCAAGCAGAAATTGGTTAATTTGAGATGCACTAAAGAAGGCCTCCATACAGAGGTTAAAACTGAAAATGAATGTATGACTAAGACCTAGATATGTCTGGGACGTAGGTGGTATTTAATAAAAAGGAATATTATTGTACGTTGGGATGTCTGGATGAAGTCCAGCAGGCTGGTGGGGGTAACCTTCCAAACCCAAATTCAGGCATAGAGACCATGTTTGAAAGGTTTAAAGCACTCCCTGTGTTCTGTGTTCCAGAGAAAACCAATCCACTGCTCTATAAACTCCCTCTCCAGCTGAGTCATTTCCATCTAGGTGCCACCCTGTTCACCTAATAAGCAAAAGTCTAGCACACCTAGGACATATCCAGCCCCAGCTGGTGGCCTCATTATGAGCTTGAGCTTGGAGAGTAAAGCCATGCTGCAGTGCAGATGCAGCACAGGTAGGAGAGAAGAACCTGGCTCTGTTGTGTAGTGGACAGCACACTGGACTTCTAGACAGATAGGCGGGAAGAAAGGAAATAGCAAACCACATTTCTCCTAAGGTTTTTTTTTTTTTTTTTTTTTTTTTTTTTTTTTTTTTTTTTTTGGTTTTTCAAGGTAGGGTCTCACTCTAGCCCAGGCTGACCTGGAATTCACTATGTAGTCTCAGGATGGCCTTGAACTCACAGTGATCCCCCTACCTCTGCCTCCCAAGTGCTGGGATTAAAGGCGTGTGCCACCACCCCCGGCTTCTAAGTTGCTTTATATAATGCTTATGAGATCCTTTATAGTACTACTACCTTTTATGATTTTGTTTTTTTGCCCATTTTACAACGAAAAAAAAATGTCACACTGAAAACACTAAGTTACATTTGAATTTCAAATAAACAATATTTTAGCAGGCAGCTTTCAGACTTTATTTGACTCCAACACTTGTGGACCTTATGCCTCTTAGCATACAAATATAAGATGCAAAATGAACTTTAAAAGAAAAATACCATCTGTCCACAAGAAATAGAATTTGGGGGCTGGAGAGATGGCTTAGCAGTTAAGGCACTTGCCTGCGAAGCCTAAGGACCCAGGTTCAACTCCCCAGAACTCACATAAGCCAGACACACAAGGTGACGCATGCACACAAGGTGGCGCACACGTTTGGAGTTCAATCGCAGTGGCTAGAGGTCCTAGCATGCCAATTCTCTCTCTCTCATTAAAAAATAAATAAATAAAAAGACAGATTTTTGTATTAGTTAAGCTTTGGTTATATAGTCAACTCATTGTGGAAAAGAGAGTAATTGTAAGGAAAGTTGCCAAGGGACCAAGAAAATCCTTTATTTTTTGTTGTTTATTTACTTAGAGACCTAAGTACATTCATCCTGGCCCTTTTTTGTTTAGTGTTTTGGTTTTTCAAGGCATAGTCTCAGTCTAGTCCATCCAATGTTGGTGAGGAGGTGATGTCCACCCTCTGCTCATGCCATCATTTTCCTCTGCCATCATAGAGCTTCCCCTCGAGCCTGTAAGCCAAAATAGACCTTTATTTTTTTCTCACAAGCTGCTCTTGGTCAGGTGATTTCTGCCAGCAGTGTGAACCTGACTGCAACAGGGAGTAACCCAGTCCTGGTCCTGGGATTCACAAGCTAGAGCTACCAATTTTAAGATTAAGCTTCTCTACCTTCTACTGGGCAAATCAGTCTGGTCTGACCACCTCCCTTAATTGGAGGTTATATCTTGTATATTGTTATCTGGGAGGAAGGTTCCTAATGTACTAACTACTTTAGTCTTTACTTTTGTGTAATTCCCCTTCCCATCCTCCCTTGCCATAACCTCTCCACTCCCCTGGCAATATTTTCTCCTATTTTGTGGGTTGTCTGTTGGCTGTGTTTATGGTATGCCTGACTATACAATAATAGCTTTTTAGAGAAATGAGATGCCACTGGTTGAGTGATTATTTCCTGGGACCTGGGTTTTGTTCAGGAAGTCTTTCCCCATTCCTGTATTCTGGAAAGTTTTCCTTTTTTAAAATTGACGACTTTCATAATTAGACTAGAGACCATGATAATTCCCTTCCCCCCTACTTTCCCCTTCACAAATCCACTCCCCATCTTATCCCCGCCCCTTCTCAATTAGTTTCTCTTTTATTTTGATGTCTTCATCTTTTCCTCTTCCAATGAGGATCTTCTGTAGGCAGTGCCAGGCATAGCCATGCGTAGAGGATGTTCCTGATCCTCCTGCTTCCATCTCTGGGGCAGGGCTGAGACTGTGGCATTACTCACAGTCAGGCACGGCTGGCTTGGTTTAATGTGGTGCTGAGGATCAAACCCAGGGCTTTGTACTTGCTAGGAAAGCATTCTACCAATTGAGTTGCATCCCTGGCTATGTTGGTTATTTATTTATTTATTTTTGTTTTTTTGAGGTCGGGTCCCCCTCTAGCTCAGGCTGACCTGGAATTCACTATGTAGTCTCATGCTGGTCTCGAACTTATGGCAATCCTCTTACCTCTGCCTCCCAAGTGCTGGGATTAAAGGCGTGTACCACCACACCCACAAATTCTCCTTATTTTTTTCTTCCAGTTGTTTAAGAGTTTCAGGTCTTACATTGAAGGAGCTGGTTTCCTTCTAAGTTCCAGTGTGGTCTGTCAATGTCCTGTATCCACAGAATGTGGTGTCTTTAGCAACAGGCTCTTACAATGTGGATGAATCTTAAGGCTATTATTTTCTAAATTTTAATTTTATATAACAGGTTATATTCTTTTTATCCCCTCGCCCTGCTCCCATTTCCTTGGGGCCCTCCTCCAGGCCTTTCTGGATTATACAAGACCCTGTCTCTAAATAATAAATAAATATGGTCTCTATCTTGGTCAGAGAAGCTTCTTGTACAGTGAGTGGCAGTTACTACAGACTCCATAACTTGTCATCGAAGTGCTGAGAATAAATAACCATTGAGTTATCAGCCCTAAAGGACACACGTCTATATCACTTTCTCCAAGGCTCCAGGAACTGTGGAAGAGAGGATAGAAAGAATGGAAGAGCCAGAAAATGGGGAAGAGCGCTGTGAAATGCTGTCTTCCAGACACAACATGGCCATTGCACTTATGAACTCACTGCATAAGACCTGCTCCAGAGTAGACCATATCAACATCCTGTCATGGATAGGGGAGGGGTCACTTGGGCTCCGTTCCTCCCTCCCTGAGGAGCTGACGGCAGGTAACAATTGCTGGAGGAGGGCGAGTCATTTTCTTCACCAGTGTAGCCACTGTGCTCTGGTAAACAGCCTCTCACCCATGCTTGTAAAGCAACCCTAATTTGGTATTGGAGGGATGGTTTAGCAGTTAAGGTGCTTGCCTGCAAAGCCGAAGGACCTCAGTTCAATTCCCCAATTCCCATGTAAGCCAGATTCCCCAGGATGGTGCATGCATCTGGAGTTTGTTTGCAGTGGCTAGAAGCCCTGGCACACCCATTCTCTCTCTCTCTCTCCTAAATAAAAAAATTTAAAAAAATATTTTTTAAGCCGGGCGTGGTGGCGCACGCCTTTAATCCCAGCACTTGGGAGACAGAGGTAGGAGGATCGCCGTAGGTTTGAGGCCACCCCGAGACTACATAGTGAATTACAAGTCAGCCTGGGCTAGAGTGAGACCCTACCTTTAAAAAAAAAAAAATTTTTTTTAAATCAACCCTAATTAAACCCAGTGAGTTACATGAACACATACAAACAGACAGCAAAGTAGGAGGAAGACGAGTTGGGAAGAATAAAGGAGTTCAGCAGGATTAGAAGGGGCACAAAAGAGGGCAAATACATTACATGTGTGTGAAATTGTCAAAAACATAAATCAGTGGTAAAACAATAAATACATGAGGCATGGAAGAGGATGGAAATTCAAAAGGCAGAGAAATGGTGGTGGTGGGAGGGGAAAGGGAGAGAGGGTAATTGGGGGGAGTAGAATCAAAAAGCATAGTAGGAGCTGGAGAGATGGCTTAGCAGTTGAGGTGCTTGCCTGTGAAGCCTAAGGACACATGTTCAACTCTCCAAACCCCATGTTAGCCACACACAAAGGTGAGGCAAGTGCAAGGTTCCACTAAAATCAGGAACAAGACAAGGGTGCCCACTGTCCCCACTTTTATTTAATACAGTACTGGAAGTCTTAGCCATAGCAATAAGGCAAGAGACGCACATAAAAGGGATACAAATTGGAAAGAAAGAGATCATTATCATTATTTGCAGATGACATGATTCTATACATAAAGGACCCTAAAGATTCTACCAGTAAACTGTTAGAGCTGATGAACACCTACAGCCATGTAGCAGGATACAAATAAATACACATAAATCAGTAGCCTTCCTATATGCTAACAACAAACACAGAGGATGAAATCAAAGAATCACTTCCATTCACAACTGCATCAAAGAAAATAAAGTACCTTGGAATAAACCTAACCAAGGAAGTTAAGGATCTCTACAATGAAAACTATAAAACACTCAAGTGAGAAATTGCAGAAGACACTAGGAAATGGAAAAACATCCCTTGTTCCTGGATCAGAAGAATCAATATTGAGAAAATGGCAATCTTACCAAAAACAATCTACACATTTAATGCAATCCCCATCAAAATTCAAACAGCACTCTTCATGGAAATAGCAAAAACAATCCAAAAATCCATTTGGAATCACAAAAAACCTCGAATATCTAAAATATACTAAGCAACAAAAACAAGGCTGGTGGTATCACCATACCTGATTTTAACCTATACTACAGAGCCATAGTAACAAAAACAGCATGGTACTGGCACAAAAACAGACATGTAGATCAATGGAACAGAATACAGGACCCAGATGTAAGTCCAGGTAGCTATAGCCACCTGATATTCGATAAAAAAAATGCCAAAAATACTCACTGGAGAAAAGACAGCCTCTTTAGCAAATGGTGCAGGGAAAACTGGTTATGTATCTGTAGAAGGATGAAAATAGATTCTTCTCTCTCTCCATGCACAAGAAATAAGTCTGAATGGATTAAAGACCTTAACAGCAGACATGAAACTCTGAAGCCGCCAAAGGAAAAAGTAGGGGAAACCCTTCAGCTCAACCATGTTTATTGCCGCTCAATTCACAATAGCTGGGAAATGGAACCAGCCTAGATGCCCCTCAACTGGTGAGTGGATAATGAAGATATGGCACATTTATACAATGGAGTTCTACTCAGCAGTAAAGAAAAATGAAGTTATGAAATTTTTAGGAAAATGGATGGATCTGGAAAGGATTATACTAAGTGAGGTAACCCAGGCCCAGAAAGCCAAGCGCCTCATGTTCTCTATCATATGTGGATCCTAGCTACAAATGATTGGACTTCCGTGTCAGTAGGAAGAAAACTCAGTATCAAAGGATAGTAAACTAGAAAAGAAATATAAAGGGAAGAGAAAGGAAGGGAGGGGGTACTTAATAGGATGGTATTGTACATATGTAAGTAGAAGAATAGATTAATGGGGGTGAAAAGGCCCAAAGTGAGGTCAGGGGAAGAGATTGAGTAAAGGAAAGGTGGTGGGAGGACTAATCAAAATCTAAGAGGATATAAATAAATCATATGGAAACCTACTTTTTTGGACAATGGAACACTCAGGAGCCATAGATTGTTGCTAGAAAATTTTCAGTGCCAGGGATGGAATACCTTCCAGTGAGTTGTTGGCCAGGGAGGTCCCTGATGCCCCCAAAACATTATAGGCCATTGCTGAGGCCCTTGGTTTCTCACCAGGAATAGATGGTAAGACCCTATTGCTGAAGACTCCACATACTGGGGCTGCAAGGCCACTGAGAAATCCTGCTGGAACTGAGCTGATGACCTCCCCCATGTAGACCAGCTGACAGAAGCTGGAAGAAGCCATTCTGCATGCAGTTCAATGGGAGAAAGAGAAATCACCAGTGAAGATACTCAACAGTGGACACTGCAAGCCTTATATTTGGCCATCCAGGCCAAATGAGCCAACGGGTGCAATAGTGGCATGTCTGTCATGGTGGAAACCAACTGCCCTCTAATTAGACTGGAGGCCCGCTCCATGGGAGGGAATACATCCCTGATACTGAAAACTTCAAACAGGGGTAGTCATGAGCCCTAGGGGGTAATGTCTGCTGCTGTCTGGCTAAATGTATATACTATGCTTATCAAATTGCCCAGTAAGCACTTCTCTTAATGTTCATACCCTTATATTAATGGTACTCTCACTTTGGGTAGAGAATCTTCTCTTTTCAGATGGCAGTGACCTTGGGATGACTCAGAAGGTATCATGGTGCTGGAAAGAAGTGACCAGAGTGCTCAGTACTGTAATATCTCTTTCACACCTTCCAAGGCTCAGGGTCTATTATGGAAGAGGTGGCGGAAAGACTGTAAGAGCCAAAGGAAGGGTAGGACTCCTTACAACGTGCTCCCCCCAGACACAAAATGGCCTGGATATCCATGACCTCACAGTGCCTGACACTACCTACACAAGAACATCATAAGAGAAGGAAAAGATCATGACATCAAAATAAAAGAGAGTCTGATTGAGAGGGGGAGGAGATATGATGGAGAATGGAGTTTCAAAGGGTAAAGTGGGGAGAGGAAGGGTATTACCATGGATATTTTTTTTATAAGCATGGAAGTTGTTAATAAAAATTTGAAAAAGAAAAAAGAAAAAACAGTGAGGATCAGAACAGAGGAAGCAGAGCATAGGAAGGGCAAGTGAGGTTTAGGTGAAACAAGTCCACTTTACTCACCTGTATCCTAGCAAGGCCTCCAAAGGATGCTTTGTGCATTTGGCTTTACATGGGTACTGGGGAATTCAACCTGGTTCTTTGGTTTTGCAGGCAAGTGCCTTAACTGCTGGGCCATCTCTCCAGCTTCCATCTGGAATTATTTGAACTCCTGGGTCTTGAATATATCTGTGGTTTTAGGTGAGGTTAAAATGACATTCTCCCCATCCTGTGTAATTGGCAAAACTTAGTTCCAAGATGATCTCCAACCAGGCCTTCCCAGCCTGTCCCCATGTCAGCATTTCTCCCCTGTGTTCCTTGGCCCCGTATTCACAACACAGAGCTTAGCTCCCTCACTTGACTCTACACGTGTGTATGTAAAGATCATGGTTCATCATCTTTGTATCTTCCAAGTCAGGACAGCAGCTTAAACATTACAGGTATTCACTGTGCTTAATGACTTGATTGGTTCTTACACTTCACTGGACTGCTGAACTGAAATACTGGGCCAGGAACAGTGGCCTGTAGCGATGGTCTCAGCTACTGGAAAGTCATGCTCAATCAGCCTAACATTGAGATGACACCCAGTTTGAAAGAAACAAACAAACAAATAATAAAAATACATTTAAAAAGCCACCCATGCAATGGAACTGTTCAAGTATGTGATCACTCCACCATGATTTTCCCTAAACATGCAATTCTTACAGATCATTCCCAAGTGGGAACTCATGGATCACTGTATAAAAAAATGCTGTGTGGGCCATGCTGTTTGTGTGTCCTACCTTCACTACTACGGAACCTCCTCTTCAGTTTTGTGATTATGAAGGCTCTCCTACTGTGGGAGGTCATTTTGATAAAATTTGATAACATCCATTCCAATGGAGTGCTTGAGGTACCCTAACTTACCACATCTAAAAGTTGAAAGGGATCTGAGAGAACATCTCCATCTCCTTCCTTTCACAGATGAGGGAACCAAAGCTCTGAAAGGCCAAGACACTTGCCCAGTATTTCACACGGAAGGGATGGCACCAGTGCACCCACTGTTCTTGGTTCTCCCACAGCAATATCTCTGGGTACCTGGCTACCATTCAGTGATATGGCTGACAGATAACATGGAAATAGTAAGGTGGGTGGGTAGGTAGGCAGCTATAAGCAAGAGTACTTGGCAATAATGTATCTGTACTTTGGGAAGGGAGCAAGGAGCTTCTGATAAAATATTAAGTGGGGGCTGGAGAGATGGCTTGGCGGTTAAGCGCTTGCCTGTGAAGCCTAAGGACCCCGGTTTGAGGCTCGATTCCCCAGGACCCATGTTAGCCAGATGCACAAGGGGGCGCATGCATCTGGAGTTCGTTTGCAGTGGCTGGAGGTCCTGGCATACCCATTGTCTCTCTCTATCTGTCTCTTTCTCTTTGTGTCTGTCACTCTCAAATAAATAAACAAAAAAAAATTATTAAGTGGACCCATCAAAGCCTTACAAATCTGAAAAGAAAATTATTTTGGCTTTCTGGAAACACCAAAATGCACTTAATAAAATACAAAATTAGACAATATTATGACATATTCATTCAATAAGCTTTATAGTTTGCTACAACAGAAACCACAGTATTTTTTATTGGCATGTACCAGCCCATGGAAAGAAAGCTTCAGGAAATAAGAAAATAAGAATCAGGCCTTAGGCTGCTTCAGGTCTTTTCTTGTTTGTTTGTTTGTTTGTTTACAGTGCCAGTGATCAAGCCCAGGGCACTGCAAGCAAGTACTTAACCTTGAGTCACATCCTTGGCCCCCAACCTTGGCTTCTTGAATCCATCACAAAGGCAAAATGCCCATGGTAAATATCCTTTGGAAAGTTAATAGAAGTTTCCATAAATGTTCCAAAAATTTGTCCGTTTCACAGAAAATGGAGAAAAGGACCATGATATTTCAAATATACATGGGTCACAAGTCTACAGGCAGAGTTCTGATGTATCAGCAGGGCAGCCTCGCCATCAGCATCTTCCTCAATAATATAGAAATACATATCCTGTCAGCTTTATAGGTGACAATGCTCATTACTAAGAGCTTCAGGGCATTAGAATCTTCCAGTAATACATTTCTGCAGGTGCTATCAGATTTTCCAAAAAATCTTCTTTTTATAGAGAATGTAGGCAATAAACACCCAGAGAGCTGTGGCAACTATGTTCTGAACCAGATGTTCTTTGTGTGACTGGTTATCTTCCAGTTTCCACTGGAAGGGGAAGTAGTTCTCAAACACCTCGTGACCAACATACACCAAAATAGAATTCATCCCTTGAAGAAAGAAGAAAACACTTCCTGAATCACTGCGGATCACTTATTCAATTCCTAAAATGAGTTCAGTGAAAAATATAAAGCATGTACTTGTATTACTGCCTGTTACCCAAATAAGTACTGTATGTTAGACATTTTTAAATTATTGAAAGTATTCAATCTATAACAATTATTAATATTTTTTGCAGTGTTTGGGACAGAACTCAGGGTACTACACATACAAAGCACAAGATTACACTCAGCTAGTGACTCTAGGCCAACAATAAACTCCTGAATAACCTTAACTTGTATTTGTAGTTAGATAATTTAAGGTCCAAATATTATCACTATATGAGACTTAAAGAGCTAAAACAAATTGCTGAGATGACTGTCAGTCCGTTGGACCAGACCTAAAGCCACTCCATTTGTCCCTTGATATAACTACCTTCTGTTTCTTATGATTCATAATCTTTAAGGTGATGCATTTACATTAAGAAAAAAAAAAGCATAAGCCAGGTGTGGTGGCTCACACCTGCAATCCCAGCACTTGACAGCCTGAGGCAAAAGGATCACCTTAAATTAAGAGGCCAGCCTGGGCTACAAAGTGAATTCCAGACCAGCCTAAGCTACAAAATGAGACACTCTCAAAAACCTGCACAATCCCATTTCTTAAGTACCAAAAATAATAATATGCCATGGGTTATATCTAATACTCCCCAATTCTATCTACATTGTGCTTATTTATGTTGGCTTTCAAAACCAAAAGTTAGTTACTAAAGAAGTAAACAGAACTTGTCAGTTATCGTACAATCCGACTAGAAACTCAGGCTAGTAATGTTCTGGGTGACTTGGGACAACACAGCCCCTGCTGGTTTCTTCAGCTTGTGTCTTGAAAATGTGCTACCACATCAGTGGTCTGAGGCATCGGTAAGTGTAGTGGGCCAGCTTACTTGGCATCGATCGCCAACTCTGACAGGGTCACAGGGGACTCACCTGGGTAAAAGAATGGGGCTCCTGTCCACAGTCCCCTCACATCAACAACTGGATACAAGATCAGCATGATGAAGAAGGCAAAAGAGCTGAGCGTGGTGACATAGGAAATGGACCTGCCAGGAAGGGAGGACAGGAAGGGTGCAGTGCGCATGAGCAGGGCACGGTTTCCAGCTGAGCAACCATCAGCCTTAAGTGACACTACTCTGTGCTTACCAGAGGTTCTTGTTTATTGGGATGAAGCCTTCATTTGTAGAAGCTTTCGTCAAAGCAATAGAAATAAGCCCCTGTAAAGGGACAAAGGGAAAGAATATTAAAGTTCTAAATTACACTGTCAAAACACAATTTTTTTTTTTTTTTTCGAGGTAGGGTCTCCCTCTGGTCCAGGCTGACCTGGAATTCACTATATAGTCTCAGGGTGGCCTTGAACTCACGGCGATCCTCTTACCTCTGCCTCCTGAGTGCTGGGATTAAAGGCGTGCGCCACCACGCCCAGCTCACAATTGTGTTTTAACACCAAAACTTTGTTATGTAATGGCTCAGTAAGGACTGAAAGTCATACCTTTCATTTTATTTTTACTAAAAACATATTTTAAGATGCATACTAAAACATCCCAAATTTTTTCAGTATTCCACTGAATTCAAGAAGATAAGCTAAACAGAGTGAACCATAAAGAAAACATGATTGCAAAGTTGAAGTAAAACAAAGTCAAGTAAACTATCATTTTATTAAATGTAAATCTCCATACTCATGAGACACACGTACATAAGCTCCCGGCCTCCCACATGTATGCCCACACTCACACACATATACACAGAAAAAAAAAAACTGTTATTATTTGTCTAGTCTTTCTGATAGGGATTCCAACACAGAATCAATCCCTCATATATTTCCTTCAACTTTCCTCACTCAGGTCTTAAATGGCAAACATTACTATATTTATTTGTATAGCATTGTTTTTCTAAAAAAAAAAAAAAAAAAGTCTGAGATTTAGGTATAAAGATTTCATCCAGGAAAAAAAAAAAAAAGTTTTCTTTCTCCTTGTGGCTGAGCATATATCTTAAGGGTAAACTGTGTGCTTGGCATGAATCAGGGTTCCATCCCTAACACCAAAAGAATATAACAATACATTTTGAAAGATTTGTTCCTCTCTGTTGTTCAAGTAAAAGTTCCATCACACGGTAGCTGAACACTTGATAAATACAAGCAAGTGTGAAGAAAAACATTTTAGTGAGAAACACTGGTTACTTACCAGAACACAGCACCAGGCAGCGAATCTAGTCAGGATGTCTTTGGTCTGACCCTTGTAATACAATAGTATTTTTCCTGCCTGGAAGAAACCAATAAGATCAAGAGAATCATGTACAGTTCTTTTTTTAAAAAATTATTTTTATTTATTTATTAGAGACAGAGAAAGAGAAAGAGAGGGAATGGGTACACCAGAGCCTCTAGCCACTGCAAACAAATACCAGATGCATGCGCCACCTTGTGCATCTGGCTTATGTGGGACCTGGAGAATCAAACCTGTATCCTTAGGCTTCGCAGGCAAGCGCCTTAACCGCTAAGCCATCTCTCCAGCCCTCATGTACAGTTCTTATTCCTTCTTCATCCATCTCCTTAATCATTCAACACACAGATTCAGGTGCTGGGTACACTTTCTGGACACTGCGCTTACAAGGAGGAATGCACCTTGATTCCTGCCCTAACGGGTGGAGTATGAGAGAGGTTCAAGGACCAAGGGAGCGGAGCATCACTCAGGAGAGTTGAGGCCGGCCGGGGCAGGAGGGCACCCTCGGTGGAATGGACATGCACACGGAAGCACGTCGAAGACAAGATGGTACCACAGTGCCCTGAAGGCCTGCAGGGGGCCAGGGGTTTGGAAAGTGCAAAAAAAGGGGACAAGCAGGTTGGCTCAGGGGGTTTCAGTTTGGGCAGGGACTTTCCTCCATATGTGATGGGACCCCAGGAAAGTTGCCAAAGTGACAAGGGACCACCCTGGAATAGCCTACTACATTGCCCACTCTGGCAACACCATTGAAGGGCACTGTAGGCAGGGAAGCCCTGTAAACATGAAAGTAGAACATTGAATGAAATCCCTCTGCAATTAAGGCCAAACTTTTGAAAACACTAAAGTATAAGGAATATTAATAATCTGTAATACCTAATATTTACCAGTGATTCCCATGTGTCAGTTCTTAGAATTTTATATAAACTCATCTAATCCTCACAGCAGCTCTGTGAAGCAAAAGCTAAAGAGATGCAGAGATGTCAGGCAACATGCCTCAAGCCACCTAGCTCATTAATGACAGGCAGTGCGGTTCCGGATCTGCATGCTTAACCTCTCCTCTCAGCAGACTGGCTGTGTCAGCAAGCTGCAGTTTGCTTAGAGATTAAATAAGAACGTATAAAAACATGCAGGATTTCAATGTACAAAATCATCTAATCACCAAAATGTATGCTTTGGACATGCACTACCAAACATGGGAGCCACTAGACATGTGGGACTGTGTAACTTTTAAATCAAATGAAGTAAGATTAAAAATAGAGGTCTTCAGTCATACTTCAGCCCCACTCCAGTATATAACAGCTTCCTTTCCAGCAGCTTCCTGGTGAGAAAGGAATACTCCTCCCACCACTGAAAGCACTCTTGGCCCTGAAAGCACAAGTCCTTCTCCTTCCCACCCTGTTCCCCTTAAACAATAGCTTCAAACACCATGGTAAATTTCAGGTAGAAAAATCTAGCTTATTCAGAATTTTAACAAAGCTATATATGAGATAGACCAAAGCTAACCAGTACTGACTTAAGCATAAAATAGGCCCTGAATGCTGGCTGTGGCTGGAATAGCTATGTCCCTCCAAATTCCTGTGATGACATACAATCGCCAAGGTGATGGGATGAGAAGAGTGTTTCTGGGAACTGAATGTGCCGTGTTTTATGCCCCAGTATGTTTACCCTTCCAAGTACCACCATGTGTGAGAACAGTACTCACCCCTCTGGAGAAGACTGTTTCCAGAGCCTTGTTGGAAGCAGAGGCTAGACCACACCCAACAATGAACCTTCCAGCTTTTGGAGTTTTACCCTCCAGAACTGTGAGAAATGAATGTCTATTGTTTATGAATTTACCAGTCTCTGGCATTTTGTTACAGCAACACAATCGCATGAGGCAAGTATACTGGAAAGAAATGGGACAAGCTGCGTGCTGACTTCCTCATGTCCATACCCAAACACACTGAAAACTCCAGAAGAAAGTCTTGTGTTGCATTTTGCTTGTTTTCTTTGTTGCTTTGTTTGTGTCAGGGTCACAGTAATCTGACCTCAATCTTGAGATCCTCTTGCCTCAACCTCCCAAATTCAGAGATTAAAGGTATGGCCATCACAGCTTACTGACAGAAGTCTTTATCCAGACCCTGCTGGGTAAGACAAGCCCACAACTAGTAAGAACTTGATATTAGGGGCTGGAGAGATGGCTTAGCGGTTAAGCTGTTGCCTGTGAAGCCTAAGGACCCTGGTTCGAGGCTCGACTCCCCAGGACCCACGTTAGCCAGATGCACAAGGGGGCGCACGCGTCTGGAGTTCGTTTGCAGTGGCTGGAGGCCCTGGCGCGCCCATTCTCCCTCTCTCTCTTTCTGCTTCTTTCTCTGTCTGTCACTCTCAAATAAATAAAACAAAAAAATTATTAAAAAAAAAAAAAAGAACTTGATATTAGAGTGCAAGAATTACACCCGATTACTTACTTGCTGAATTCTCTCTCCTCCATAGATCTATCCTCAACCAACTCTACCACAACTGAAGCACAGGAGAGGATGAGCTCCCGATTATTTTGGTGAAATGTTTTACTAGTGACAAAGCCATACTTACTCACACACTGTCAGAAAAGTGTATCTGGGTGAAATGAACCAATACCTGAACTCCTAAAAATGCCATCACAATGGAGTTGATGGTCCCTAAGAGTCCTTCTGGATCATAGGCCACCTGAGTGAGATAGAGTACCTAAACAAAACAGAACAAGGTGACAGTCACTCACTGGCCACAACATGAACACAACTCTCAGACTCAACACACACTTGGATGCATCCCAGCAACCAATGCAATTTGGTTCTTTTTCTTTTTCCAGTCTTTTTTTTTTTTTTTTTTTTTTTTGTCTAGAGCAGTAGAACTCCATGGGCAATTTCTGGATACTATACACAAAGGACTTCTACTGGGACGAGTCATGGACCAGCTGGAGCCATTGTATCAAGCTTGCAAACACTGACAGGTCCAAGCCTAACCAAATACAAATACAAATGCATAGCATCTTCATAGTGTCAATATTTATTCTAATTTGGCCAACCTTATTGTAGTTTCAACAGCTTCCCATCTTCTTACATTTAATAATATATGTGGGGTGGCAGAGTCGCTCAGTGGCAGAGAATAGGCTTAGCATGTAGGAGGCCAATGAGTACATTCGTATTTTTTTATTATAAAATAAATGCTTGAACTGTAGAACTTTGGGGATACAGAGCATTAGCTGTGGTAGCACACCACCCAGATCCCTCAGCTCTCTCTGCACTGAGATATTTATTCTCTGAGCTTCAAGAAATACTAACTACCAAAAGCTCTCAGCCAAGTATGTACTGTCCTTGACTAAAGAGAGTTGTCAGACCGCATGTGTGGCTCAGTCGTAAAATGCTTGCCTAACATGTGCTGGACCTTGGGTTGGATCACCAGCAGACATACAGAGAGAACTGCCTGTCTTGGACAGTCCATATCCAACAAGGAACATGAGGCCAATTCCTAACTCCAGATCAGACGGGCTCTGAGGTGCCACTTCAGCTCCATGAGATTCGCTGAGGCCATTCTCAGGATTATAGTGAAATTCATGTTCTCCCTCTTCCCAATCCTGTTTCTTACATTCCCCATGAGTGACAGATCCAATGAGGACTTCCTGCTACACATTCTACATGAGTCCTTATTGCTGAAACCAGCATGACACAGAAAAGTACTAGAATGCTATTCATTTCATATAGTGCACTATTGTTCTACACCCAAAAATAATCTTCACCACCAGATGTGGTGGCACATGCCTTTAATTCCAGCACTTGGGAGGCAGAGATAGAAGGATCTCTCTGGGTTCTGGGTCAGCCTGAGACTACACAGTGATGTCCTACCTCAAAATAATAATAATAATAATAATAATAATTTTTTAAAGGTAATCTTCACCTACTGCTATGTAATGAACATAAAAAGCCATCAAAGCAGCCAGCTTTTCAAATGAAGATGATTTCCCATGAAATTTTACTAAATGGACAATGTCTAAAGCTGGCCAGTTCTTTCCATTTCCCTCACTTCCGGTTCTAAGTAAAAGCTCACACACAGTGGAGGATGGGTGCTGGTACAGGTGGTCATCTCCCAGAAGCAGGCGGTCAATGTAGCCAGCAGCTCCTCCGGTGCAGTGTGGATATTTCCCAAAGTCTCCAATACCACCAGGGCCAAGGTAGCCACTAGGGAAGCAGAAATTACTTCAGTGACAAGACTGTGGAAGGGATAAGGACAAAACTGGCTATCCAAGCATCCCTGTTCAAAGAACCTCAGCCATGCATAAGCCCACACTGGCCCCATGGCCCGTAATCAGTTCAGTGCTTTTTCTAAAATTTTTATATTTCTTTATTTGCAAGCAGAGAGAGGGAGCAAGGGGGGAGGAGAAACAAAAAAAAAGCGAGTCAGAGTGGGTGCATTAAGTCCTCTAGCCATTGCACATGAACTCCAGATGCATGTGCCACTTTGTGCATTTAGCTTACGTGGGTACTGGGGGATCGAACCCAGGTAGTTAAGCTTTGCAGGCAAGCACCTTAACTGCTGAGCCATCTCTCCAGCCCTTTTCCATGCTTTTTTTAACATGACCACTCCCATCACTGGAAGGCAGGAGGCTCACTTTCCACTGATAGTTGCTGAGACATCACCCAGCTCCCTTCCCAGTGAGAAGTGAGCCTCAAAGGAGAAGAAAGTCTGACAGGGAATTTCTGACTTGAGAAATCTCAATGTTATAAGCCCCGAACCTCTGACTTGGCAAAAGAGATTACCTGGCAAAATTCACTTACGTGGGGCATCCAGGGACAGGTAAGAAGAATGTTAAAGTCAACCAAATGCTTTCCAGCATCAAAACAAGGAGCCACTGTGGCCAGCTGGAAGTTATATCTCGAAGAGAAGGGCAGCATGCGTCCTGAGTGAGGAAAAAACGTACACAAACTGAATGCAAACAGAACAGAAGTCAATGATGCATGAATTTGGGAAGTGCCTAGTGATCATTTCCTTGACCTTTGTGCATCTAATAAAACAGGGAAGGTGGGCCCAAAAGCACTGCCTGTGGACATCCACAGAGGCTGACAGGACTTATTGGACACCATTCCCACTTCTGTGTACTGGGTTAAAAACGACAACTAACTCAAACCATGAAAGATCCAAGTCACAGCAATACCAGCCCAAGCATCACCAACGAAGACATGATTGTGTTCTCATGAAGATGACAATCCGTTTGCAGAGTGCATGCGGGTGAAAAATGGAAAATGAAATGAAAAGGCATTCAACAGACAAACAGAAGAGGAATTGTGGGAAGAACTTATTGAACCCTGTTTCCAAGAAATGCTGGAGGAAGAAGAAGAGCATGAGTGATTCATTCTAGCACAAGATCTCCCACAAACTATGGACCAAATCCAAGACCAATTTAATGACCTTGTTATCAGGGATGGCTCCTTTCTGGAAGAACTTGTACTTAAGAGCAATCTGAATCCAAGTGCACAGGGGTTTGTTCTTGGGGTAAAGCAGCAAAATATTTGAGTAGATGGGGCCCTCTTTCAGTGGATGTGGCACAATTTCCACACTATGAAGGCAGTATTAGACTTAGATGCCAAAGTTTTTGTGAGCCTTGCATGCTCAATAAGTGCTAAGACTGTTCTCAAGTAAAGAGCTGTCAAACATTTACTCAAAGTAGAATTGGCCCCAGGGCTTAAGGTAAAGACAGCAAGGAAAGACACACCAGTCAAGTTGTGGCAAAATATCAAATTAAAAAATTTCTAGGACTGGGGCTGGAGAGATGGCTTAGCGGTTAAGCGCTTGCCTGTGAAGCCTAAGGACCCCGGTTCGAGGCTCGATTCCCCAGGACCCACGTTAGCCAGATGCACAAGGGGGCGCACGCGTCTGGAGTTCGTATGCAGTGGCTGGAAGCCCTGGCGTGCCCGTTCTCTCTCTCTCTCTCTCTCTCCCTCTTTCTCTGTCTGTCACTCTCAAATGAATAAATAATAAAAAAAAATTTAAAAAAAAGTTCTAGGACTGGAGAGGTGGCTTATTGGTTAAGGCACTTGCCTGTAAAGCCTAAGGTCCCAGGTTTGATTACCCAGTACTCATGAAAGCCAGATGCATGCACATGGTGGTGTATGCACAAAGTGGTGCATGCATCTGGAGTTCCTCTGCATTGGTTAGAAGCCCTGGCATCCCCATTCTCTCTGTGTCTCACTATCTGCCTCTTTCTCTGTCTCTCTCCAATAAATAAATTAAAATAAAAAATAAAAAAGAAAGTTTTAAAAAAAACCCTCTAAATCTTACTGAATTGTCTGTCTTTGAGGCTAAACTAATCTGTTATGATTAATCAATACTTTTTTTGCTTGTTTGTTTTTTAGTTTTTTGAGGTAGGGTCTCACTATAGCTCAGGCTGACCTGGAATTCATTATGTAGTCTCAGGATGGCCTCGAACTCACGTCAATCCACCTACCTCTGCCTCCCAAGTGCTGGGATTAAAGGCGTGTGCCACCATGCCCAGCTCTAGTCAATACTTTTAAAGTCACCACTTTATAAAAAGTAAGTTTAAATTAGGTTTTAATTGTTTAGGAGATTTCTCAGTTGCCTTTGTCCTCATCAAAAACAACCTTTTTCTGGGGCTGGAGAGATGGCTTGCTCAGCAGTTAAGGCACTTGCCTGTAAAGCATAATGACCCCAGTTCGATGCCCCAGTACCCACATAAAGCCAGATGCACAAAGTGGCACATGCATCTGGAGTTTGTTTGCAACTGCTGGAGGCCTTGGTGTGCCCATTCTCTCTCTGTCTCTCTTCTTTCTGTCTCTCTGTGCTTGCAAATAAATAAAAATATTTTTTAAAAATAATCTTTTTCTTAAGAAACTATTAATTTGAAAATACTCATTATAATCAAAGTTTCTCTGGTGATTGAGGTTACAAGGTAGTGAGCAGATGAGAGCTAGATTTTCTGGTATGCTATGTTAGAAATACTGAGTTCTCCCAGTATTACACCTGAGTAAGGTGCGATTTGAGAACTGCTTCTTCTGAGGATTTACTTGCATCATATCCATACCTGTGTGACATCTAATAATACAAGACCAACACCATCCCATAATCCAGTTGAAGTAGACTACATTTAGATTGTAACATGATTTGAGTGGTGCTTTTCCTTGCTTTGTTAACCATCATAACAATAGTTTGCACCATAATTTTTCAAAGCTGAAACAGTTTTGGCTTCTTTCTTTTGAGGCAGGATCTCACTCTAGCTCAGGCTGATCTGGAATTCACTATGTAGTCTCAGGGTGGCCTTGAACTAACTCAAGAAGCCTGGGCGTGGGGGCACATGCCTTTAATCCCAGCACTTGGGAGGCAGAGGTAGGAGGACTGCTGTGAGATTGAGGCCACCCTGAGCTAGAGTGAGACCCTGCCTTGAAAAACAAAAAACAAAAAACAAAAAAAAAAAAAAAAAGGAAGGAATGCTCCCTAATTCCTTCTATGAAGAACATTACACTAACATCAGAACCAGGTACACACACAACAAAAAGAAAACTACAGACCAGCATTTCTGATGAGCACAGATTGTAAAATTCTCAACAAAATACTGCAAACTGATTTTAAGAGTACATCAAAAATATCATCCACCTCAGTCAAGCAGGCTTTACTGCAGAGATGCAGGAATGTCAGTAAGTATAATACATCACATAAGCAGGCTCAAGACAGAAATGACATGATCATCTCAGATACAGAAAACAAAATCTAACATCTCTTCTTAGTAAAAACTTTGGACTAGGGATGGTCATGGATGATAGAGGAAGGTTAAAAAAATCAAAATACAACTGGGACTACTTGGAAAGAAGGGATACAGTACAAGAGGAATAAGGGATGGGGGGGGCAAGAGAAAATAATAAGAGGGAATTATGATTAAGATACCTTAGGTACATGAATGAAGATTAAAAAGTTAAAAAGCAATATCAAAAAAGAAATTAAGAAGCTGGGCATGGTTGGCCCACACCTTTAATCCCAGCACTCAGGAGGTAGAGGTAGGTGGAATGCTGTGAGTTCAAGGCCACCCTGAGACTACATAGTGAATTCTACGTCAGCCTGGGCTAGAGCGAAACCCTACCTCGAAAAACCAAAAAAAGAAAAAAGAAAAGAAACAAAAAGAAATTAGGGCTGGAGAGATTGCTCAGTAGTTAAAGTTCTTGCCTGCAAAGCCTAATGACCCAAGTTCGATTCCCAGTACTCATGTAAAGCCAAATGCACAAAGTGGTACCTATATCTGGAGTTCGTTGCCAGAAGCTAGAGGCCCTGCCCTGATGCATCCATCCTCTTTCTCTTTCCCTTCCCCTGCTCCCTCCTTCCCTCTTCCTCCTTCTCTCTCTCCCTGCTTGTAAATAAATAAATAAATAAATACATAATTTCTTTGTGTTTTTAAGGTAGGGTCTCACTCTAGCCCAGGATGACCTGGAACTCACACCACAGTTAGTTCCAGGCTAGTCTTGAACTCACAGCAATCCTCCTACCTCTGCCTTCTGAGTGATGGGATTAAAGGCGTGCACCACCATGCCTAGCTAAAAATACTTTTTAAAAGAAATTAAATAAAAGAATGCATTTCATTATCAGAAGTACACTCAGAATTTTAAAATGTCTGAAGACTGTATTGTGAATTACCTCCCTTTTCTGGGGTGTGTGTGTGCATGTTCACATGTGAGTGCCAGCAAGCGCATATCACAGCACACGTGTGAAGTCAGAGGACAGCTTTGGTGTTAGTCCTTGCCTTCCACCCTGTTTGCGGCACTGTGTTCGCCAGGCTAGCTGGCCATGGACTTGCGGAGGCTTCTCTTGTCACCACCTTGCTTTTCATTATAGGCATGCTGAGATTACTGATGCCGGCCACAGCCTCCGGCTTTTATGTGGTTTCTGGAGAACTGAACTTCGGTCCTCATGTTTGCACAGAACGTGCTTTATCCACGGAATCATCTCCTCAGCACCTCCCCCTTATTTTAAAACCTGGAATATCTTACCAAGGCATAATTTTCAGGCACAGGTTTTGCAAAGAGGAGCTCCAATGACGCCACCACAAGATATGTCACTCCCAGCCGCTGAAGAACACCAGGAATTCGCACTTTATCCCACGACACTGCCAAAGACACAAATCAGCTAAGGCAAAACCTGCACTTTGCATCTCATTCCAAGAATATATGGTTCTCCACAAGGGAGACATACCTCTATTACATGCAAGCAAATTCTCTTAAGCTCTTGGAGGTGGACATATGCATGGTTGGGGGATGTGGCGCCATCTTCTGACAGGAAGCTGGCTGAGACGAGGACTAACAAACCTTATACTGTGATGGTTCGAATGAAATGTCCCCTATAGGTTCATGTGTTTTGATTACTTGGTGCCCATCTGGTGGCAATTTGGCAAAGTTTTGGAGCCTCTGGGAGGTGAAGTCTTACTACAGGAGGTGTGTCACTGGGGGTGGCCTTGGGGTCATGTAGTCCAGCCCCACTTGCTGGTGCTAGCTCAGCTCACTCTACTGCTTCTTTCCTGCTGCTGCATGATGCCTGCCTGACTGCTGTTACCACGCTTTCCCTGCCATGATGAAACCTCCCCTCAAAACCAAGACAAAACAGACCCTTGCCTTCGATAATTGCTTCTGGTCAGGTGTTCTGAGCCAACAATGCGAAGGTAACTGCTAGAGTTATTCAGGTATGGAGACAACACAAAAACTCTCCTTGGCCCTAAATTCTATTAACTGCCCGTTTCCCATTAGATCCATCAGAAACTTGCAGACCAAACACAAGCAGTGACTGACTCTCCTCCTCGTACAACAGACTATAGTCTACATTCCAGGAAGAGGATAATCGACCCCACAACAAACCCTGTAATCATGCCCTCTGGGATCAATGGCTCGTGTTTTATTTATTTATTTTTGTTTGTTTGTTTGTTTTGTTTTGGTTTGGTTTTTCGAGGTAGGGTCTCACTCTAGCCCAGGCTGACCTGGAATTCACTATGGAGCCTCAGGGTGGCTTCGAACTCACAGTGATCCGTGCGCCACCATGCCCGGCTTTCGTGTTTTAAGAGCCCAAGCAAAGTGACCTCTTCTCAGTGTTTAGGCTTCCAGTGAAGGTATTTATTGCCTGAGGGGGTGTGTGTGAGATCTGGCTACTGTAGAGACATCGGTGTCCTCTTGGCCAAAGACAGAGAAAGCCCATACAGCACAGGGACGACTGCCTCCCCTGGCTCTGATACTGGCTCAGGCATGAAGCTCACATCCCTGCACCACAGCAGTGATCAGAGCCTCCTTCCCAGCACCACAGCTGCACTTAGGCGAGGACACAGTTCGAGCAGCCTCAGCGGCCTGCCGAACACTAAAATCCCAAGGTAGTCATCGCCCCCAAATATATACAAGCAATGGACATACTTGTCTTTCTTTTTTTCCTTTTTTTTTTTTTTTTTTGAGGTAGGGTCTCACTCTAGCCCAGGCTAACCTGGAACTCACTCTGTAGTCCCAGGATGACCTCAAACTTACAGTGATCCTCCTACCTCTGCCTCCTGAGTTCTGGTATTAAAGGCATGCACCATCAGCTCAGACGTACTTTTCTTTTTTTTTTTAAATTTTTTGTTCATTTTTATTATTATTTATTTATTTGAGAGTAACAGAGAGAGAAAGAGGCAGATAGAGAGAAAGAGAGAGAATGGGCGTGCCATGGCTCCCAGCCACTGCAAACGAACTCCAGACGCATGCGCCCCCTTGAGCATCTGGCTAACGTGGGTCCTGGAGAACTGAGTCTCGAACCGGGGTCCTTAGGCTTCACAGGCAAGCGCTTAACCGCTAAGCCATCCCTCCAGCCCTCAGACGTACTTTTCTAATAGTCTTTCAGGAGGTACCAAAGATGAAGGAAATACATTGCTTTCAAATTATAGCATATGAGGCTCAGTGGTGGAAAGCTTGCCTAGCATGTGCAAGGCCCTAGACTTGATTCCCAGAACTTAAAAAAATTTTTAAATGTATTTTACATATTTCAATGTAACTATACTAATAAGGCAGCAGAAACACTTACATGGACCAAGGCAATAATTGGGGTTCACAACGACAATTCCTATACAAATTAACAGGAAACTTCTCCATGCAATTTTCCTCAGCAATTTGAATTTTGAACACCCTTGTTGTAGGATAGAGGTCATTGATAGAAAAATTGAAGATCCCATAATAAATACAAACCTAAAAAGAAAAAAGCTATTAATAGGTAGCTATTTCCAATTTTTATCCATTATCTTTAATTTTTTGTTTTGTTTTGTTTTGTTTTTTTGAGGTAGGGTCTCACTCTAGCTCAGGCTGACCTGTAATTCACTCTGTAGTCTCAGGGTGGCCTCGAACTCACAGCGATCCTCCTACCTCTGCCTCCCGAGTGCTGGGACTAAAGGCGTGCGCCCCCACACCTGGCTAATATCTTTAATATTTTATAATATATACAAGAGAAGCAATACATTAAGTAACATCAGGCCAACAACATGGGAAGGGTCTCAAATATAACAATGTTGGGTTGTGAGAGATCTGATAGGACATCTTCAAGTCCAGCCTCAGAAGGAAAATCTCTAACTACTAAATGGAATTTCCAAAGACAACCTTCCTGAATAGCTGAGAGAAGCCACAGACACCATGACCCAAGTGGTACTGCCACTGCCATCGTCAAAGCCAATGAGAAACAGCTTGATCATTTATTTATTTTTCTCTCCATTTGGTTAAAGTCACATTTATTTCTCCTTCCTTTCTTTTACTATATAAATTCTTGAAAGAAAATTGTTCCAATTTGAATGTGAAATGTCCCCCAAAGGCTCACATACTTGAACAGCGGTCCCCAGCTTATGGTGGTGTTGCAGAAGGTTAAGGAACCTTTCAGACATGGGGCCCAGCTGTCCAGTTTAGAGCTGAAGCAGCAGGGCTGGAGGGTTATAAAGGCCCCTGGTCCACACCCAGGTCTGCTTCCTACCCAGGTGGGTGCAAGCTGCCTCATGTTCCTGCTGCCATGAAACTACACTAAAGTAAATCCTTCTTTCCCTAACTTGCTTCTGTCAGGTACCTCATCCCAATGATGAGAAAAGAAACCAACACAATGTAATCTTCTAGTTATTTGGCTCAGTGTTAGGAAAATGAACACTTGCTCTCGCTGCATTCCTGGGGACCCTTGGCTTCCTCTCTAGGGTCAACCATCAGATAAAAGTCTGTAGTCAGTCAGAAGGCATCATGGTGCTGGAAAGAAGTGACAGGAGTGCTCAGTACTGCAATATCTCTATCACACCTTCCAAGGCTCAGAGTCTATTGCGGAAGAGGTGGTGGAAAGAATGTAAGAGCCAATGGAAGGGTAGGACTCCTTACAATGTGTTCCCCCCAGACACAAAATGGCCTGGATATCCATGATCTCACAGTGCCTGATACTACCTACACAAGACCATCATAATAGAAGGAAAAGATCATGACATCAAAATAAAAGAGAGACTGATTGAGATGGGGAGGGGATATGATGGAGAATGGAGTTTCAAAGGGGAAAGTGGGGAGAGGGAAGGCATTACCATGGGATATTTTTTATAATCATGGAAGTTGTTAGTTAATAAAAAAAAATAAAATAAAATGTTTTTTAAAAAAAAGTCTGTAGTCAGGACTGGAGAGATAGCTTAGCAATTAAGGCACTTGCCTGCAAAGCCAAAGGACCTAGGTCTGATTCCCCAAGACCCAAGAAAGCCAGATGCACAAAGTGGTGCACGTACCTGGAGTTCATTTGCAGTGGATAGAGGCCCTGGTGTGTCCATTCTTTCTCTCTCCCTCTTTCTTTGTCAAATAAATAAATAAAAATAAAATATTTTTTTAAAAAGTCTGTAGTTGTAGGAGTTTCCTCTGCAGGGGACTATACAAAGACTATATTGAAGTCATTATCAGATCTTCAGGCACTTAAAACACATCCTAGCCATGCATGGTGGCACACGCCTTTAATCCCAGCACTTGGGAGGCAGAGGTAGGAGGATTGCCATGAGTTTGAGGCCACCCTGAGACTCCATAGTGAATTCCAGGTCAGCCTGGGCTAGAGTGAGACCCTACCTCGAAAAAACAAACAAACAAACAAACAAAAAAAAAAAAAAACCCATCCTACACATACCCCTCAAAAAAAAAAAAAACTCTCCCTAAACCTCAAGTTTATATCAGTAGTGAAACACTAAACACTAGAAGCCACAGGTGAAACAATAGAGTTTTCTTACTCTACTAGTATACTAAATTTTAAGTTACTTCTATAATTTCCTGCATACCTTTATTTGTATTCACAGATAATATATTGCACTTTTTAAGGAAATGATTCTGTACATATTTCAGAAATCAAAAGAACTACACTTATATTCAGAATTTATAACATCTTATAAGACTTTAGCTTCAAGCACAGCATATCTGTTCTAATCAAATGTTCCCCCCCAAAAAAGCATTCCTCTTTTGGGCTGGGGCTATAGTTCAGTGGTTAGAGCACAGTGGCATGCACAAGGCCTTAGGTTCAATCTGCAGCAACACATTCTGTCTCTCTCATTCATCTTTTATCTACACACATATAGACATAATGTGAAGTATAAGAACTATCTGGTAACACAACTTATAGAAGAGCTTCCTAACAGTAAGCGCAGACTATGAGCCGGAAGCATGGCTTGCCACACGTGCGCTCCAGCAGTTCAGAGACAAAGGACTGGACATGGTCTGATGACAGATGCCAACTCACCATGGGAACACAAGGTCAGCCACTGTCAGTCCTGCAAAGCAAGATGAGACAAACAGTGAGGAAGAGGACTGTAGATACAAATACCTTCCAAATCCAACATTCCTATTTGTCAGTGGATTTTTATGTAAAAAGTATAACTCATATCAATAGGTATCACACACACAAACTCTCCATTGATGCAGCAACCAATCACGGAGCCTGGGCCATTTGCTGACCATAAGCCTTTCACGGGAGGATGAAACTAGAAGTACATGGACAAATCTGTCATCATTCAGCAGTCCTACCCACAGTCCTCTCCCACCCCACACGCGAGGGCGTGCCCCTCACTGCTTCCCAGCAGAATGTCCAGCATTGAACCTAACTGCAAATACCCAGATGTGCAAAGGGAAGCCAGGGCGTGAGTACAAATGGGTGGTAAGACTTTTATGGGTTTTTTTGTGGTTTTTAAAAATATTTTATTTATTTGAGAAAATAAGAGAGATTGAATGGCCATACCAGGGCCTCCAGCCACTGCAAAAGAACTCTAGACACAAGCGCCACCTGTGCACCTGGCTTTACATGGGTACTGAGAAATCGAACCTGGGTCCTTTGCTTTGCCAGCAAGTGCCTTAACCTCTAAGCCATCTCTCCAGCCCAAGACTTTTGTTTTAAATATTATAACTCAACTCGGGTTCTACAAACGTCTGGACTCTTAGGTTTTCATAGCAAGCTGGATCACCACAGACCCAAAATGATGGCATGGCTGCCCCTGGTGATCAATACTGGAATCTGGGTGACCACAGTCAAACATGGTCACAATAAGCCTCTTTTCTAGAGCCCTTCCCAGCCCTCCACAGACATGATCTGGCTGGGTATGGTGGCTCTCATCTATATAATATACAATATAATATATATAATATGATATAGATATTATAATCCCAGTACTTGGGAGGCTGAAGTAGGACTGCTATGAATCCAAGGCCAGCCATAATCTGGCTAGAAGAAAGCCAACTGGAATTTCTCAAAAGTTAATGTCTGTAACAGTCAAATATTCCACATGATTTTCTTGGTTCCCATAAAAATTTGTTTTTAAATCAACTACCAAGTCAGATTTACAACTATTACTGAGTATCACTCAGATCAACACAGTTCAATGGTACTCTTAGAAGAATCCCTAAAACACAGCGGCCGTCATATTTAGACTATGACAAATAGCACTTAAAACCAAATTCTTTACATTTTGCATAAAGACCCACAGTCTCATAGCTGAAATCTTCACCGTCATCATGTCATTACAGTGGTACTTTCTAGATCTGTATATTACAGCTCCATAACACTCTGAGGAAGAAGAAAACTAAAAAGCTTCCAGAATAAGCTCAAGGTCATTGTTTATGTGTAGGATTTCAGTGGCTCAGAAGAAGGTGGAAGAGCCTTGGTGGAGTTGCATCAAGAGAATGCAGAGTGACCCTCCTGACCTGCCATTCTCTGAATGGAGCCATAAGCAATGCTATCTTTAGGAGATGTCTTACCATTCCAACTTGAATGTTTGAAGTACCAGTATTTCCCGCCTCCATAATTAACAAAGACCATGATGGTGAGCGCTATCCTGCAAAGCCAACCGAGAGAAGACAATGTGACAAGGAACAGCTTAATGCGGACATACTTTCACAGTCACCAGGTGCGTCATGAAATAACATGATTCTACACAACAGTTACAATTGCTATGTTTGCGACCATACACTGAGATTCTGTTGCCAACATTCCCAACATAATGCCTTAAGAAAAATTTACACTGCACTACAAGATTGTATAATTTATTTTATCTCACTATGGACCTGCTATCAAAGGCCCTGAAACTCTGCTAGTGAAGGCAAAAAGTGATTCTTACTCATGCAGGTGGGTTCATCTGTAGACCGGCACATCTTCTAAGCTGTTGGGCTACTTACTGGAATGGCAGGACTGACTGATTTCAAGCAAATGAGCTAATGTTGGCAGACTGTACACACCAGTGGGAACTGGCTCTGGCCTTGTCCCACCGCTCCTCTCTCAGCAAATACTGGATATGATGTCAAAAAATTTTGAGCCAGGTATGGTGGCACATACCTTTGATCCCAGCACTCAAGAGGCAGTAGGAGGAGGATCACCATGAGTTCGAGGCCACCCTGAGACTACACAGTGAATTCCAGGTCAGCCTGGGTTAGAGCGAAACCCTACCTCAAAAAACAAACACCAAAACAAAACAAAACAAAACAAAAATGTTTGTATTTTTAGTTTCATTTGTTTGTTTGCTTTTTGTAATATTAAAGAATGACCTGAAGGTTTTGTGCATTCTAGGTACATGGTTACCATGTAGAAGTATGTCCTAGCCCCTAATCATGACAATTTTCAAAGACGGAGAATGTGGTGGTTTGACTCAGGCATCCCCCATAAACTTATGTGTTCTGAATGCTAGTTTCCCAGCTTATGGAGATTTGGGAATTATCACCTTCTGGAGGCAATGTATTGTTGGGGGCAGGCTTATGGGTGTTATAGCCAGTTTCTCCTTGCCAGTGTTTGGCACACTCTCTTGTTGCTATTGTCCACCATATGTGGGCCAGGGGGGTGAAGTCCACCCTCTGCTCATGCCATCGTTTCCTCCTGCCATTGTGGAGCTTCCCCTTGAGCCTGTAAGCCAAAATAAACCCTTTTCCCACAAGCTGCTCTTGGTTGGGTGATTTCTACCAGCAATGCAAACCTGATTGCAGAGGTTGGTGACTTTGTATGTATGTTTATTCATTTATTTGAGACAGGGCCTTGCTAGATAGCCCAGGCTGACCTTAACTCATAGCGATCCTCCTGCATCACTCTCCTGAGGGCCCAGATCACAGGCATGTACCACTACATGTAGCTTGACTTGATTTTTCTATCCAAGTGATCCTTTCTAACCTACAGAATCTTAAACAATGCGAAATGCTTTGATTTGAAACTGCATTTGTGTGTATTTGACAAGGACCTGTGCCCATCATGTTATCAGGGAGCCCCACATACCCCCGAAACGTGTCCACACAACGGAGACGGTGTGACATGGCAGATGGGCGTCGTGCCTCTGGTTGGCAGCCAGCACTGAGAGGGTCTTCTCTGCTGGGGGATCCCAGCTCCTTCCAAACAAAGGGAGAGAGATGCTACTGAGGAATGAAGGAGGCACACACCACCCCTACATATACGTGCAAAAAAAAAAAAAAAGACTACATGAGGGCGTTTGGGATGTAGCATAGTTGGGAGAGTGCTTGCCTTGCCGTCCCAAGTCCCTAGGTTCAACCCCTAACATCCTGGAAACTGGTGTGGTTGTGCACACCTGGAATCCCAGTGTTGGGTAGATAGAAGCAGGGGGATTGGGAATTCAAGGTCATTCTCAGCTCCACAGCAAGTTAAGAGTCCAGCCTGGGCTACATGAGACCCTACCTCAAAAATAAATAAATAAATAAATAAATAAATGAAATACATACTGGGAATGGTGGCACACCTAGTATTCCAGTACTCAACAGAATACGGGACCTAGGCTAAAGTTGTCATACAGTGTAGAGAACCTGCCTGGCATGTACAAGGTACAAGACCCTGTGCTAGATTCTCATCAGCACAGGAATCTTTTTTTTTTAAAAATCAGGCACAGGCTGGAGAGATGGATTAGCAGTTGAGTGCTTGCCTATGAAGCCTAAGGACCCCGGTTTGAGGCTTGATTCCCCGGTACCCATGTACGCCAGATGCACAAGGTGGCGCATGTATCTGGAGTTTGCAGTGGCTGGAGGTCCTAGTGTGCCCATTCTCATTCTCTCTCTCTCTCTCTCTCAAATAAATAAATAAAAATAAAATTTAAAAAATCAGGTACCACCATGTGGTCTTCCACAATACAAAATTTATTAAACTAGCCAAGCATGGTGGCACATGCTTTTAATCCCAGCACTCAGGCAGAGGTAAGAGGATCTCCATGAGTTCTAGGCCAGCCTGGGCCTACAGAGTGAGTTCCAGGTCAGCCTGGACTAGAGTGAGACTCTATCTCGAAAAATAAATAAATAAATAAATAAATAAAAATTTACTAAACTGAACAGTAATGCTTACTAAAAAGGAAACTATAAATTCAAATTTAGAACCACCCAGAAAATACATGATATATACCCTAATAACTCACAGAATTGATAAGGCGATCAGTTTCTTGAAAATTTATTGCTTTAGAAATCCAATCATTAAATTCATCAAATCTGTACATTAAAAAAAGCCTCAGTTAATTTACTTTCTTTAGAAGAAATTCAAATGTTTGAATATTGAAAGAAAATTATCTAAGGTTCATAAACACTATCGAAGGTTTTAGCAACATGACAATAGAAATCAAAGTTTATAGCAGCCACATTTACGAATGCTTAAGTGTATAATTATTTCTTCATCAATTAAATAAGAATGATGACACAGCCTTAACAGTTGTGAAGGTTCCATGAGATAATACTTCTCTGTGGCAAGTATTATTACAGTATTATAATAGCATTATCACAATTACTGAAATAGTATTTAATTACATAGTAGTAACTAAATACAATTACTAAAATAGTATTATTATTATTATTATTAAAATCAGAAATGCAAAACCTTGGCAAAAAACAAATTCACTCAATATAGAAATGACTCAACACAGGATATAACAGATATATGATAGGATGACATTATAGCTAGAAAAGTAATGAAAATGTGGGCTTTATAAACACAAAAAATAGGATTATAAACTGAAGTAAAAACCAACCTATGTTTGCAATGAAATATTCCTGAGAAAGTTAGAAAACATTCTGCAGTGATGCAAATGATTAATGTATTCAGTTCTTTTTTTCATATGGCTGATTTAAGTTAAAGATGTCCATTATATTTATATGCATGGCTGGAAAAAGGGTAGCTGGTTTTTCTTTAAAGTGAGATTTCTACTTGGAGAAATTTTCTTCAAGAAGTCTATCTTGTTGGGAATGGTGGCACACACCTTTAATCCCAGCACTCGGGAGGCAGAGGTAGGAGGACTGCTATGAGTTCGAGGCCACCCTGAGACTACATAGTGAATTCCAGGTCAGCCTGGGCTAGAGCGAGACCCTACTTCAAACCAACCAACCAAACAAAAAAAAAGCCTATCTCAAACTGGCTAAAAGAAAAGCACCCATGTATTTTTCATGAACTTTGCCACATTCAAATTACCCAGTACAGAGAATTTGTTGTCCTTTTCTTCTAGTAAGAAGTTTCAAGTATGTACAGAAATAGAAATAAATAGCACAAGAAATTGTTCAGCTTCAACAAATATCCACACATGGGTAATCTTATTTCATCTATACTCCATCCAGAAGACTTTTATTCCTGCCTCTTATTATTTTACAGAAAAGTTAAGGCTTCACTTCATCCATAAATACTTAACATTTGTAAAATATAAAACCTACATTTATTTCTATTTCAGCATCATGATACCACTATCACATTTTAAATGTTAACAGTCATTCCTTAATATTATCAAATAGCCAGTTCAGTTTCTCTGGCTCATAAGCCTTTCATGGTTCAGTTGTTCAAATCAATATCCAAACATAATCCATATAAACTGATGCTTCCACTTGTAATTTCTCTGTTTCACCCACGAAATAACTACCATTTCCAGCTTATTCAGCATTGCTAATGCCACCATTACATGACAGACATTAAAATAGGCACTTTTAGCCGGGCGTGGTGGTGCACGCCTTTAATCCCAGCACTCGGGAGGCAGAGGTAGGAGGATCGCCATGAGTTCAAGGCCACCTTGAGACTACATAGTGAATCCAGGTCAGCCTGGGCCAGAGTGAGACCCTACCTCAAAAAAAAAAAAAAAAAAACAGGCACATTTAAGGAAGGACCAAAAATGAGGAGGTGAGATTTTAAAAATATAAGTAAATTAAAAACCCCTTTCTTACATATGCTTGTGCATCAAGTGAAAGCAAAAGAGATTCTTTATTCTTTCTACACTTTCTAGCTCAAAATAACTAAACCTTTCTTAGACTCCCATAGGCATAAAGGAAAAGAAAAGGGCAGGAATAAAGACTGTCTTTCCAAACAACAGCATTCTACCCACAGGCAGCAGAGGCAGAACCACACCAAGACAGCATTCTACCACTGACAGGAGAGACAGTACCTCACCACGACAGCATTCTACCACTGACAGGAGAGACAGTACCTCACCACGACAGCATTCTACCACTGACAGGAGAGACAGTACCACACCAAGACAGCATTCTACCACTGACAGGAGAGACAGTACCTCACCACGACAGCATTCTACCACTGACAGGAGAGACAGTACCTCACCACGACAGCATTCTACCACTGACAGGAAAGACAGTACCTCACCACGACAGCATTCTACCACTGACAGGAGAGACAGTACCACACCACGACAGCATTCTACCACTGACAGGAGAGACAGAGCCACACAACAACATCTACCCATAAACATCAGAGGCAACAGCATCTACCATAGGCAGCAGAGGCAGAACCACATGAACAGGAGTTTTAATGGCACAGCAGAGTGAGATGGAGTATCTCTTCTTTGCAGGTGCTGCACTTCAGCTGTCAAAATTGCTTTGCAGGTGATGGTACAGATCTATTCACCATGTGAAAACACATTAAGATAGAACCAAAGATTGATAAGATAATACCTTACCCCAGAAAAAGTAAGACTTGGATAGAATTCTACTATGCTCCTAAAATGCAGTTGAGTTAAACATCTGCTATTAAGCAGCAAGTAGTACTTTTACAAATACTGCCAGGTCTCTCAGACATTGAATTAAATTATTTCTAAGATTCATAAAGCTAAAAAGTCAAAAAACATTAACTCCCTGAAATTTCAAGGTTTCCTCAATATAGTCAACATAAAGGTTAAATTTTCTTTCTTCCAGTCTGGATACAGGTCACCAATAAAAATCTGTGGTCCTTCTTGAGACCCTAGCAGGATAAGCATGCAAAACTCAATTGATCTTTTTTTTTTTTTCTCCTGGTAATTCACTCTGTAGCCCAGGCTGGCCTTAAACTCAAATTCGAGACCCTCCTGCCTCTGCTTCCCAAGTGCTGGGATTACAGGTATGTGATACCATGTCCACCACTTATTCCTTCTAAGTCATAAAAGAACCTGAAAAACAGCTGATTAAACCAGGCCTGTATCTAACTTACTTTCTTTTCCTTCTCTAGTCTGATTCACTCACCACAGTGACTATTAACCAGAGAAGAGCAAATGCCTTCTCCAATCAGCTGCCTATATCAAAGGACAGAGTCCATACTGGGGTACTGAGTTATCCACAGCCCTTGTGCTCTTCCTTGGCCCCAAGGCTGCTGGGTCAGCAGGCATGGGGAATCTGGACTGGACTGGCTGTCTTGGGGCTCAAAGGAAAGAGAGCAGGGAGTCCAGCGTAGCAGCCTCGTCCTAAAATTACCATTAGCCACTTCTATTCATTAAATGGCAACCTGGGAGATTCATTAGTAAATAATTATTTCTTCTGATTGGATTTGAGACCCACTCCACAGGAGAGATGTCTGATATTGTAAACTTAGTCAGCAGATGGGAAGGACACAGGCCCTAGGGGCAAGCTACTACTGTCATTTTGATAAATGGACATGATGTGCCCATCAAGCTGCCTTCCAAATACTCATGTTCATGGTTAGATGAGTTCTGCTCTCTGCTTTGTTAAGAGAAGCTTCTTTTTGCAGTGAGCACTGGTTACTGCAGAGACTCATAACTGGTCAAAGTGCTGAGAAGAAGGGACTGCTGAGTGCTCAGACCTAAATAGAACATCTGTATCACCCCTCCAAGGATCAGGGAACATCATGGAGTAAGAAAAGGAAAGAATGCAAGAGCTGAAAGATGGGCAGGAGTGCTGTGGAACACTGACTTCCAGACATGACATGACCACTGCACTCATGAACTTGCAATGGCTGCATTAGACCTGCACAAGATTGGACCCATCAACATTCCGTCGTGGCCAGGGAGGAGGCTCAAGAGGCCCCAACCCTCCCTGATGAGTGACTTGTAGTTACTGGTTGCTGGGGAAGTGAGACAGTTTCTTCAGCGGTTTAGCCATTGGTAAATCACCCATGCTCCAGCAAGCAAATCTAAAACTCAGTGGATCAGAAGAAAACAAAAAAAAATCAAAGTAGAAGGGGAACTAGTTGGGAAGAAGGGGTTCAGTGGGACTGAGAGAAAAACAAAAAGAAAATAATTATTTCTTAAGCATTTTCTTCATTGGAAGAATAGAAGGGGAAAAATCCATTAGCACCTTCATTATAATATGCCTATATTCAGAGACCATGTCTTAGTCTATACACATTCTGACAGCCAGGACTAGAATAGACATGATACAAGCACAAATGGTCATTTAATCAAAAAGTAACTGTCACCTTTGTGTGTTTGGTTTTGGTGATGGCAATGGAATGGAATAATGGTTGCTTGGAGGCCAAACTCCCCTTTCTAGATGTATTATCTCTATGTTCTGTGTTTCCCAGTTATGTCCTTCCCACCAACTTACCTCAGCAAGAGCCTTAAGAAGAATACTGCAAGGATGAGTGCTAGGCCAACGAGGAATGCAATACTTACAGCTATAAAAGAAATCAAAAACATTATTCCCAAAATGTCATGATAAGCATTAAAATTTCAGATCATTACATTTACTTTGTCAATGAAAAATAAAGAGATACAGGAAAAGCTCACATTTTTATGAAAATATTCTATGAACATTGAGCTGATCATGAGGGGAAATACTAATCTTTCTCATGAACAATGTTACATATTCACAAAAATGCATAGGAATGTATAATAAACCCACATATACCTATCACCCAGATTCTAGAACTATCAAGATACTGTCACTCTTGGGGTTGGGGAGGTAGTTCAGTGGTGGAGACTTGCCTAGCATTCCCAAGGCCCTGGGTTGTGTGTTCAGCAAAACGAAGATGATATCACTGTTTTGTCTATTACTAACACCCACGTCCCTTTTTTACTAATGTGTCTTAAATAAACCGCAGACTTCATGTCACTTCATACCTACACACTTCAGCGTATCTCTAGTGCATGGGCCTCGTAGAAGGCACGCTGACCTCATGAATCTCCTGAATGAGCACATGTTGGAGAATGCGTGACTTGCACAGTGCTCTATCCCAAAACAGGAAATCTCGACCTAGTCCTGAGACAGCATCAGGCAAATCAAATCCAGGAGCAGTCTACCATACATCCCAGACTCCTCAAACCACCCAGGTCCGAAGAGACAAAGAAAGGCTGGACAGCCACGGTGGGCTGTAAAACCACAGCCTGTTGTACGCTCAGCACAACACTCACTCTTAGCTTACATCCTAGACTTCGAAAAGGACATTCCATAGAGTAAGCTGGAGAAATGTAAATGTCTATAGATCAGGACTGTACAAACATTAAGTTCCTAGCTGCAATCATTGTACACGGGGTAATTATGATTATGCAGTTTAAGGGCATAAGTGAAGGTAGGTAAAGAGCAGTTGGGAAATTTTTTGTAACATTCCTATAAACTTAAAACTATCATATAACCACAACGTCAAAGTCATTTTCTTCAGACACACTGAGGAGCTGTCCTCTTCTACCTCCCACTGTGCGACATGGCTGTGCCTGACTCTCCAGTGTAGTGTTCCTTTCATCTCGTGATTGTTTGCCTGAATTGATTATTCATTAGGACTTGCAAAATATCCTACCAGTTTGCCAATTAGCTGCAATTCTTTAAAGAATGAAATCTTGCCAAGTAAGACTATTTGTTTGCCTTGAGTTACAGTTAATATAGGAAGAGTAAGACACATTTTCTTTTTCAGGTACTGGAGATCAGACTGCTAAGCAATCATTTTACCACTGAACTACCTCCCCTGAACCCTGTTCTTACTTTTGATTTTTCAACTAAGTTGCTCACAGTAACTTTGAACTTGCTCTGCAGCTCAGAAGATCTTGAACTTGTGATTCTTCTGCCTTAGCCCCAACCCCACCTCAAAGTAGCTGGAATTACAGGCCATGCCACTAGGACCAACTAGATATATATAAATTTTTTTTATTTTTTATTTTAAAGACAGAGAGAGAGGTGAGATAGAGAATTGGCAGCGCCTTGGCCACTGCAATCAAACTCCAGATGCTTGCACCATCTAGTGGGCATGTGTGACCTTGCACTTGCCTCACCTTTGTGTGCCTGGCAAACATGGGATCTGGAGAGTAGAACATGAGGACCTTAGGCTTCGCAGGCAAGTGCCTTAACTGCTAAGCCATCTCTCAAGCCCCCAACTGGATAAATTTATAAATTTTTCTTCTTTTTGGATACAGAGACTTGTATATAGCCCAGGCTGGCCTCGAACTCACAATCCTTCTGGTGTAGCCTGCTATGAACTGGGATTACCACCCAACTAGCTAGAACTTCCAAGTGACAATTTTAAATCTCTCCATTCAACATTAAGTACCCTTGTGACCCCCAAAGGCCACCAAACAATTGCTTTTATGTTTGTATTTTTAGTAACCCTGTAGCTTTAAATTTTGGGGCATATTGTTATGTATCAGTGACATTCACTGTTCTTTTTAATGCTTGAAATGTCCCACATTAGCCCTTTCATATCAGCTCTACATTCTTTCAAAATAATGCCAGTCTTGGGCTGGCAGAGATGGCTTACTGGTTAAGGCTCTTGCCTGTGAAGCCTAAGGACTCAGGCTTGATTCCCCAGTACCCATGTAAGCCATATGCACATGGTGGCACATGCGTCTGCAGTTTGTTTGCAGTGGCTGGAGGCCCTGGTACTCCCATTCTCTCTCTCTCTCTCTCTCTCTCTCTCTCTCTCTAATAAACAAAAATAAAATATTTTTAAAATGCCAGTCGTAATAGCCTATCTGTGGACAAATTCACTTTCACCTCTTAAAATCATTAATACTCAGCATTATCATGAGGAGCTCAGGGTGGTGGAATTCTTTCATTGGCCTTGTTTGAGAATGAAAGAGGCTTTGAGCTGGCTGTCAGTGTAAGGCACACAGGAAGCACTACACTCTAAAATCCAAAACAAAGTTAATTGCTCCATTTCTAGTTTCCTTTCACTGCAATAACTTTTTAAATGTATGTTTCATAACTAAACCTAATAATATTAAAATGTGTTTTTTATGCAGTTTAAAATGCATTTTTTAATACATCATATAATTATACCCATGACAATAAAGATATAACTGGGGCTAGGAGTGGGGGCTACTACTATAGCACTTGTTTTTTTGTTGTTGTTTTTTTTTTTTGTTTGTTTTTTCGAGGTAGGGTCTCACTCTGGTCCAGGTTGACCTGGAATTCACTATGTAGTCTCAGGGTGGCCTTGAACTCACGGCGATCCTTCTACCTCTGCCTCAACGAGTGCTGGGATTAAAGGCGTGTGCCACCACGCCTGGCTCTATAGCACTCTTTAGAATATGAAAAGCTCTGTGTTTAATCTCTAGCCATATATATATATATATATAGATATATATATATATATATAGTAAAAATAATCTATAGTCCATGTTTAAGATACAGAAGTGTCATGGACTATTTTATTTAAAAACTTAAAAATGGACAGCTTGGAAAATGCAAATTTAAAGACCACTAATGTGCATATACATACGAAGGTTACTGTCAACTGGATTCTCATTAACAAGTATGTCACAGGCAGTTTCATTGTAGGTACGCTGTACGAAAAGAGAATAATTTCCAAATTCTCCAAATTTGTATTCCAGCCTACAAAAATAAAGGAAAATTAAGACAAGTGGTTAGACTAGGATATAAGTAGTTAGGCTTTGCTAACATCACCAATGCAGAATGACATGCATTACTAGACACCAATCAGTAAAGCTTAAAGAGAAGAAAAGCAGAACCATGGAGGAAAGAGAGAGGAAGGAAAATGCAGACCAGTGTGATCACACCAAGGCAGGCACAGACCTACAAACTCCTCTCTCTTCTGAGGGATCATTAACTTGCAGGATGGACCCATGCTGGGTGTTCACAGAGACTGCTGCAATATTTGGTTTCCCAAGATCTTCACTCGCAGAAACATTTGCCAGAAACTGAAACAAGCACTGGAAGATAAAAGCATGATGGATAAACTGTTAGGTGTCTCTTTTTTATTTTTAACAGTTTTTATTTATTTATTCCATGTTTGATATTTTCATACATACACCATAAATTTTGATCTTAGGATGTTGTCATAGTCAGTTCCACAATGCAGGGACGAACATTCAAACCAGACACAGTTTATGAGAGGAAGGGACTTACTTCAAGCTTACAGATCCAGGGGAAGTTCCACCAATGGCAGAAGGAGCTGGCCCCCTTTCATAGATCCAAGCAGAGAGAAACCATCAAAAAACCAGCAAATACCCCAAAAAGCAGCAAGCATGAACCTGCAGCAAGCAGTACCCACAGAGCTCAGACTGCTACTGTCCACACCTTTGGGTTTGAATCAGATCAGCCCCAAACACGCCCTTGGGCTGGACCCCAGGATCCACCCCCAGTGACATCTCCTCCAGCCAAGTGCCTGGAGACCCAAGTTACAATCTTCATACAACACCTGAGACTATTGGTGACTGTTGCAGTCAGGTTCACATTGCTGGCAAAAATCATCCAACTAAGAGCAGCTTTTGGGAAAAAAAAAGAAAAAGGTTTATTTTGGCTTACAGGCTCGAGGGGAAGCTCCATGATGGCAGGGAAAACGGTGGCAAGAGCAGAGGGTGGACATCACCCCCTGGCCAACATCAGGTGGACAACAGCAACAGGAGAGTGTGCCAAACACTGGCAAGGGGAGACTGGCTATAACACCCATAAGCCCACCCCCAAAAATACACTCCTCCAGGAGGCGTTAATTCCCTGATCTCCATCAGCTAGAAAACTAGCATTCAGAACACCTAAGTTTATGGGGGACACACCACCACAGGGACACACATTCACATTCAAACCAACACAGATTTTTCTTTTCAAAAATTTTTTATGGTTCTTTTCCTTTCATCTTCACTGGATGTCAAACCCAGGGTCTTGAGTGTGTTAGGAAAGTGCTCTACCATCAAGCTACACCTCCAGTTCAGCTAACAGTTTTTGTAAACAAGTGTCTTTAACCACTAATCCATCTCCCTGGCCTTTGAAGGGTTCTTGAAAGTCTCAGTTGTTGGAGAACCTGAATACCCAGAAAGATCCTAACATGAGTGTTCCTTTATACTTTAGAACAAAAAATTATTAGCATTTTTGGGGGGAGTAAGGTAGAGTTTCACTCTAGCTCAGGCTGACTTTATTCACTATATAGTCTCAGGGTGGACTTGACCTCATGGAGATTCTCCCACCTCTGCCTCCCAAATGCTGGAATTAAAGGTGTGTGCCACTATGCCCAGCTTAGAAAAATTTTTAAATGATTCAATTAGATAAAGTTTACTTATTTTATATCAAAGTGACTGTCACTATGCAATAAATAATTTTACAGGAAAACCTTGCACAAATACCTACCTTAACTCATGTATTCTACTGTTTTACTTATTATTTAACAAATTAATTTATAAAATCCTACCAAAGTTACATATTTGTAATTTTTTTTTTCCCGAGGTAGGGTCTCACTCTCTGGCCCAGGCTGACCTGGAATTAACTGTGTAGTCTCAGGTAGGTCTCGAACTCACAGCAATCCTCCTACCTCTGCCTCCCGAGTGCTGGGATTAAAGGCGTGCGCCACCACGCCCGGCTCACATTTGTAATATTTAATGGATGCATTATATGTCAATAACTATAATAACTGGATACTTATGATGCTTTCAAAGCTTTCCTATTATACCTTTTCTTTTGCTTTATACAGGTCATGGTGGTTTGATTCAGGTGTCCCCCATAAACCTAGGTGTTCTGAATGCCAGGTTCCCAGTTGATGGAGATTTGGGAATTAGCGCCTCCTGGAGGGAGTGTATTGTTGGGGGTGGGCTTATGGTTATTATAATCAGCTCCCCTTTGCCAGTATTTGGCACATTCTCCTGTTGCTATGGCCCACCTTATGTTGGCTAGGGGGTGATGTCCACCCTCAGCTCATGCCATCATTTTTCCCTGTCATCATGGAGCTTCCCCTCAAGTCTGTAAACCAAAATAAACCTTTTTTTCCCAAAAGCTGCTCTTGTTCGGGTAATTTCTGCCAGCAATGCGAACCTGTGAAAGTCCTAAGAACTTGTACAGGGTTACAGTGCATAGAAATGGATTGGTGTGCGCAGAGGGATATGGCACAGAAAGAAATCTTTGGACTGAAATTTCTGCCTGTTCAGATACAATTATATGAGAGATTACAACCTTTGAGATTGGGCCAGTTGACCTGCATTGGGGCAACAGAAAGAATGCAGTCTTTTGAAGGAGACTGAATGCTGAAGGGAGTGTCCTGTTCTTCAAAATCTGCTTTATTCCTCCCTGGATTAACAAATTGGCACCCTACCTGGTATTGTGGAGTGTAAGAAATGTAGGAAAGAGAGGGTCATTGAATTTGCAACACTGTTTGGTGTCTTTGGAAATGACCATGGGCAGTGTGAAGCAGGTTTTCTGGATGCCTGCATGGAGACCTGATGGAGCTGTGAGGATGAACCATGGAGACCCAGTGGAGATGCTGGGACCATGGGATGGCTGCTAGGGAGAGCTGCTGGCCCCATGTTTTCCAGGCCTGTGAGTAGCCTAGCTGGAGGGGTGGAATTGGAACAGAGGGTATGCATCACCCCCTGGCCAACATAAGGCGGACAATAGCAACAGGAGAGTGTGCCAAACACTGGCAAAGGGGAGCTGACTATAATAACCATAAGCCCACCCCCAACAATACACTCCCTCCAGGAGGCGTTAATTCCCAAATTTCCATCAACTGGGAGCCATTCAGAACACTAGGTTTATGGGGGCCGCCTGAATCAAACCACCACCCCTGTTTAAATCTTATATTGGTTGAATATTTCTTTGCTATTCTCAATGCCATCTTTTGCAGTGAGTGTTGGTTTTGTGCCATTATGGGTTTTGGGGGGGGGGGGATTTTTTGGTAGTATGGCTCAGTTTAAAGATCTCAGACTATGGGAATGTTTGAACATCATTGTAATTGATAAAAACTATGGGGACTTTTAAAGTTGGACTGAATGCATTATATTACATCATGTATGGTTATCAGGTTATGGGGCCCAGGGGTGGAATGTGGTGGTTTGATTCAGGTGTCCCCCATAAACTTAGGTGTTCTGAATGCTAGGTTCCCAGCTGATGGAAATTTTTAAAACTAAGATCCTGGGGCTGGGAAGATGGCCCAGTGGTTAAAGGCACTTGCTTGCAAGGCCTGACATCCCAGGTTCAATTCCCAAGTACCCACCCACATAAAACCAGATAGATGCACAAAGTGGCACATGTATCTGCAGTTTATTTACAGCAGCAAGAGTGAAGGAGGGTAGGAGAAAGCTAGCTGTTTTAGGCAGTTTCACTTAGGGACTGAGGCTCAAAGAGAACCATGAGATGCTAACCCACATGGCACCTTGCCCTGACACAAGAACAAAACTCTTGACAAAAATGAAACTCATCTGATCAAGACCTATCTAGAGCGCCCCTGCTACCCAGTCTACTGCACTACCTGGGTGGGCAGACCCTCAGGTTCATCCTCCAAATTTACTAGCCAATCAGGTCTTCCCTTACTGATGCTATAAAGGCTGCAGCCTTCCAGCCCCTCCTTCCCCTTTCTTCTCTTTTGGGGCGACCCCAGGTGCGTGTGGGTCTCTTTGGCTCTTATACTGTACTGTTCCAACACCCATGAGTCTGGCCTCTACCCCCACCCAGGAGAGCATTACATAGACTCTTGATCTACACTTTTCCACTTTTTGCTTCTGCTTTAGTTTGGGGTTACTTCTCACTTTAATGACATGTATGACTTTGATCTCCAAATATACTATGGGTACTGTCACCATCTCTAGACTTGCTACCTGTGTACTTACTCTAAACTCGGGGTAACCATGACTGTAACTCTCTTCATCACTCATTTCTCCTCTGAATTTCTTGGTTTCTTCATTGATAACTGCCCTCTCAGTCTTTTTCCTTGAGTCTCACTGTTTTGTCCTCTTCAGTTTCTCTTAAGTGCACATGCTCGCAGTTTTCCCTATACAAGTTTCTAGATTCTGCTTTCCAAAAGCCTCAGTTTCTCTTAAGTCCACATGCTAAGTCCACGTGCTCCAGCTTTACCCTAATTTCTCTTTAAAAGCCTCAGTTTCTCTTAAGTCCACATGCTCACAGCTTTACCCTAATCTCTCTTTAAAAGCCTCAGTTTAATTCCCCCTCAATCTCTCTTCTGCTTTGATGCTTTCCCTCTTTAGGAAAGCACATGGCGGATGCCATGTGTGTTTTCTGAGTTTCTCTACATATGCATCCAAGTTCTACTTCCCATGTGCTTCATTCTAGTCCTTTTCTAAAGACCTCAATTTCTCTTAAGTGAACCTTATATCCTGTACAGTGTTTCCACATGAGAACATGTTTCCTACTTTCCATGTGTTTAGCCTCCCTTCCTAGACCCCAATCTCCTTTAAATAAACCCCACAATTTGTGATTTCCCCCATATAAACTTAATAATTCATAATTTATCCTTCTTGAATCTATCTTTACTAATTCTTTATTAAAGGTAGGACAGAACCCAAAACTTGGGGTTCATAAATTCTGGGGACCCCCTCCTGAACCCAAAAATCCTGCATCACGAGGGTCTGGCATGCCTGTCTTGCTCATAAATAAATAAAACTGAGGTACTATCCATATTACAGAATAAATCAGACCATAAGCCCTTTTTGTTATTTTTGTGTTTTGGGTGGAAGACGCTAACTTACATAGGATAAGAACTTTATTTTCTTTTTTGGTTTTTTGAGATAGGGTTTCACTCTAGCCCAGGCTGACCTGGAATTCACTATGTAGTCTCAGGGTGGTCTTAAACTCACAGCGATCCTCCCACCTCTGCCTCCCAAGTCCTGGGATTAAAGGTGTGTACTATAATGCCCAGCCCATCTTATTCAGTTTTTATGTATTTCTTGAGCTCATTTTCAAATTATATTTCTACAGAAAACTAAAAAAATTCTGAAGAGTGCTGGGACTACACCTATATTAAGCATTGGGTCTGCCACTGAGCTGTATTACCAGCCTGGAAATCAATTTTTACTTTTTTCTGAAACAAAGTCTTTTTTACTATATAGCTTAGGCTGATTTCCAAATCCTTATGAAACTCAGGCTGGCCTCAAACTCACAGCCTTCCTGCCTAAGCCTTCCTGAGTGCTTGGAATACAGATGGCGGCCACCATGCCTAGCAATTTTTGAGTCTTATCATCTTATAGCTGCTTGCTGGACTATAATTATTTAATTTCAGCTAACATATTTATCTTAGTCTCTAGTTTCCTTAATTTCCACTATTATCTGAAATATATCAATTGTGTCCATTTTCTTTTCTTCTTTTTAATTTTAAGGTTTTTTTTTTTTGTTTTTTTTTGTTTTTTTTTTTTTGAGACACAGGTCTCACTCTAGCCCAGGCTGGCCTTTAATCCCGGGTGATCCTCCTACCTCAGCCTCCAAAGTACTGGAATTAAAGGCGTGTGCCACCACACTCTGCTTTTAAGTTTATTTAGTACACTATAAGGAAATAAGGCTTGTTAACGCCTAGCAACTGTGCAGGTTTTTACTTTAAAATGTCTTAGCCTGGTTCACTTCAATTCTCTTGTTTCTAATTATATTACATTGTGCGCCCTCTAAAACTTTGAGATCCCTAACTCAACACTTTTGCATTTCCCCTTCTCCTTTTTTTTTTTTTTTTTTTTGGTTTTTCGAGGTAGGGTCTCACTCTAGCCCAGGCTGACCTGGAATTCACTATGGAGTCTCAGGGTGGCCTCGAACTCACGGCGATCCTCCTACCTCTGCCTCCCAGTGCTGGGATTAAAGGCGTGCGCCACCACGCCCGGCCTCCCCTTCTCCTTTTGACTAATAAAGCAGAATTCTGAGGGAGCACAGCCTCTGAAATGAGAGGGGATAAATTTACAGATGCCACCTAACAGGTGACTCAGAAAAAGTCACTGCATTTCCTGAAATCTCGGTACCATCATTTACATAACCCTCCCTACTGCACTGAGGAGGACCAAAGGTGTGCATGGGACACAGATAACCTCTTGGTCAACAGCAGCCACAACTTCTATTATCTTACAAACATTATATTAAAAAATTTCAGAGTAATTGTTTTGGCATAGCCTAAAGATTTTCCTATGTCTTATGTTGTCTGCCAAGCTATAACATCTAGTCCATGAACTGTTTTCTGTGATTATGAATCTCGCTCTGCTGCTGCTCTTCACTGCAAGCTTCCTGGAAATTCTCCTGTCTCTGCCTCCCATCTCAGTGTGCTGGGAGCCACCACACCCAGCTAAGACTGTGTTAAGACAAGGTCTTACCATGTAGCCCAGGCTGCTTTCCATTCATTTACAGGAGAAAGAGATACTGGCATATCCCCATTTCCAAATACATGTGCAGATAAATAAAAGTGTTTTTTTGAAAAAACAGCTTTGTCCTTAAAGGCAAATTCTAGAAGAGGGATGGGAGTATGGAAGGGGGAGAGAGAGGGAGGGAAAAATGAAAAAGATTTTTTTTTTTTCCCTGACAAGGCAAGTTTCTGGATAATGACCTTTCCCTCATCCTGCCTACTGCTCTCACTCTGTTGTTCCTGGAGATGACTGAGGTGTCTCCTTTCTTCCTCTGCTAGTCCAGGGGGAGTACTAGATATAAAATGTGATCTATTGCTGGGCGCGGTGGTGCACACCTTTAATCCCAGCACTTGAGAGGCAGAGGTAGGAGGATCACTGTGAGTTCGAGGCCACCCTGAGACTACATAGTGAATTTCAGGTCAGCCTGTACTAAATTCAAACCCTACTTTGAAAAACCAAAAAATAAAAATAAAAAAATAAAAAATAAGCCAGGCGTGGTGGCACACACCTTTAATCCCAGCACTTGGGAAGTAGAGGTAGGAGGATTGCCATGAGTTCAAGGCCATCCTGAGACTTAGTGAATTACAGGCCATCCTGGACTAGAGTGAGACTCTACCTTGAAAAACCAAAAATTAAATAAAATAAAATATAAAAAATAAAAATAAAAAAACATGATCTATCAATTTTGTTTATCACAGATAACCCATTTTTAAAAAATTAAGGGGCTTGGGCTGGAGAGATGGCTTAGCAGTTAAGCGCTTGCCTGTGAAGCCCCAGTTCGAGGCTCGATTCCCCAGGACCCACATTAGCCAGATGCACAAGGGGGTGCACGTGTTTGGAGTTCGTTTGCAGTGGCTAGAAGCCCTGGCGCGCCCATTCTCTCTTTCTTCCTCTCTCTCTCTCTCCCCCCCTCTCAAATAAATAAATAAAACAAAACAAAAAATTTTAAAAAAAGAATTTAAGAACTATTTTAAAAAATTAAGGGGCTGGAGAAATGGTTCAGCGGTTAAGGTGCTTGCCTTCAAAACCTAAGGAGCCGGGTTCAATTTCCCAGTACCCACATAAAGCCAGATGCACAAGGTGGCACATGCATCTGGAGTTTGTTTGCAGTGGCTAGAGGCCCTGGTGCGCCCATAATCTCTCTCTCTCTCTCTACCTTTCTCCCTCCCCCCCTCTCTCTCTCTCTCATAAATGAATAAATAATAAAAATAAAAATATGGAAAGCATAAGAAACAGTGCTCACTGCTAAGCATTCTACCTTAATTATATCCCATCTACTTCCTTACTATAGCCTGTTTGCTTCCTTACATCAAGTCTGAAGTTAACATGAAAAGAATGTTATATCTGAGAGCACTGAAGAGCATACCAAATAAGCCCCAAAACAACAAAACTGTGAGTTTACCCACAGAACACACCTGGTAACAGAGCTCGGATTTCCAGTAGACAGTCAAGTTTGTTCCCAGCAGCTCGTTATGGATGAGGAGCAAAGCCTGGTCCATCTTCAGCTCCTTGTGCTTTTTTTGATCCAAATCTGAAAGGAGTAGGAAAAAAATATATAAAAGCAAAACAAAAAAAACAACCTGATAGGTGTGCTAAAGACAAACATACCAGAAATGCTTCTCAAATACCTGATCTGGGGCTCACAAGCTCCAGTGCACAGCTTTCTGTGTAGATACCCATGTGCAAGCACACACACACACACACCATACTGCAGATGCCTCTCCTACAGTGTGCATAAGGACTTTGTAAGGAACCAGTATGCATCAGGTGCTGAGATGTGATATGTACTCAACTTAGTAGTTTCTATGAAATAATGACAACCTCATGAGCAAGGTATTGTCTCTACACAAGAATAAATTAAAGCTAAAATGACTTATTGCCCGTGTCCCTGACCATAATATCTCAATGAAATTACTGATGTGAGCCAAACATACGATTCCCACATCCAGACTTTCCTCTACTATGCTGGAGCTCACACCAGGCAGCTTGTGAGGGACACATACTACAGCCCCTCTGAGTTCCGCGCACAGGCAAGCAGGATTCCTGGGCCAATGAACCTTTTTACAGTTTGAGATCTGCTTCCCATCACTCTGGTAAGGAGTTCTGAATTTCCCTCCAGTTTTCATGGCAGAGTTGACAGGGGAAAGGAGTTAGCAGGCCTAAGGGCAGAAATACCCCAAGCGTTCAATCAAGAGCACAAGGACACTCTCTCCTGTGATGAGTTGTGGAGTACGCTCCAGTAAATAACCTCCCATCCATGTTCCCATGCTCAAACAGTAACTCTAAATTAAGTGGGTTATACACACAAGCACGTGTGCACACACACACACACAATGAAAGTAGGCATAGTTAGGAAGAATGGGTGAATGGGTTTAGGGGAAAAGGAAGGGAATAAGAAGGAGTAATAGGGATGAATATGATCAAAATACATTATATGTATTAACTGACAAGTACAAAATAAAATGAAAAAAAAAGTACAGGCCACCAGTTTTTTAGATGACATTCTTAGAGTGATACAAAGATAATGTATATTCAAGCCGGGTGTGGTGGTGCACGCCTTTAATCCCAGCACTTGGGAGGCAGAGGTAAAAGGATTGCCGTGAGTTTGAGGCCACCCTGAGACTCCATAGTGAATTCCAGGTCAGCCTGGGCCACAGTGAGACCCTACCTCGAAAAACCAAAAAAAAAAAAAAAAAAAAAAGATAATGTTCAGATATTGGACTATACAGTTACATAGTACAGAATATGTCTACTCTGCACAAAGCATAAAACCACACACACACACATAAATATGGATGAAGAATAGTCTAAAATTATGTCTTGTCAATTTGGTAAAACAAAGGGAACTGCTGTTGTCTAAAGTTAAAGGAGAGTGGTTCATTTAACCAAATGGTCCACTCTGCAGTGACAGGTGAAGGAGAAATGAATTTACTCTCTAGTTTCTTCATCATGGCATCTCCCCTGCCAGGCATTGCCCCCTACTTTCTAATTAAAAGCAATGTGAAGGGGGCTGGAGAGATGGCTTAGTGGTTAAGCGCTTGCCTGTGAAGCCTAAGGACCCCGGTTTGGGGCTCAATTCCCCAGGACCCACATAAGCCAGACGCACAAGGGGGCGCATGCATCTGGAGTAGTTCATTTGCAGTGGCTGGAGGCCCTGATGCGCCTACCCTCTCTCTCTCTCTGTCACTCTCAAATAAATTAAAAAGAAAAGTGAAGGGAACCTAATAACCACTAAATGGCATGAATTTAGTCTCTTATTTTATAATAGAAAAGCTTCCTAGCTGGGCGTGGTAGCGCACGCCTTTAATCCCAGCACTCCGGAGGCAGAGGTAGGATTGCCATAAATTCGAGGCCACCCTGAAACTACCGAGTGAATTCCAGGTCAGCCTGGGCTAGAGTGAGACCCTACCTGGAAAAAAACAAAACAAAACAAAACAAAACAAAAGCTTCCTTCAGGCCTCCCAAGTAACTCCTCAAAATGACTAATTCAAGGATTTTTCACTTAGCGTAAATCTCTCATTTTTTCAAACTCTTGATTCACCGTTATTGACCTCTCAGCAAGGACAGAATGCAGTACGTAACTCTCAGTGACCCACTGGTGCTTCTGCTCTTACTTTTTTCTATTCAGTGGTGTCCTTTGGGAAGCTTACAGTGGAGGGGTGCTCAGGACCAAATATCCACTCTCTGCTAGAAGAGCCTGACTCTGAACCGGGCCCCGTCTCAGGCTCATCAGTAAACCAGAGGTCCCAAGTGTACACTCTGCAGGACGCGGCCAGCGAGCCGGGGTGGACCCTGCCTCCCCCTCCCTCCCAGCCGGGGACACCGGGGCTTCTCCCTCCCGCTTGCACGGAACCACGCGAGGCCTCCCCCTCCCCAGCGGGGACCTGCGGCCGCCGCCCGCCTCTCTCCTCACCCGGCCGCGCCGCCGCCCCGGGGCCCAGCAGGGCGGCGCTCAACACCGAGCCCGCCAGCAGCAGCAGCAGCGCGGCCAGCGTCGGGCCCGCGGCCCCCTCCGCGCGCATGCCGCCCGCCGCCCCTCGCCGCTCCGGCCCGCGCGACGCCCCTGGCGCGGCCCCGCGCCGCTCCTCCGCCCCCCGCCTGCGCACGGCCCACGGCCCCGCGCGCGTCATCGCCGCCTCGCGCCGTCACGGCCGCCGGGGCCCTGCAGCGGGCCGGGGCGGGGCCTCCTGTCTCTAAGACGCGCAGACGTTCCTCCCGAGCGCCGCCGGGCCTGGTCCTCCGGGACGGGAGCGTCCCGCAGACAGCCCTTCGCTCCGGTCTCGCCCCACGGCCCGCCCGGCCCGGAACAGCCTCCCCACGCCCCTCGCCGCGCGAACGGGGGTGGCTCGGCCCGGGGCCGGAAGACGCAGCTGCCCCGCGCCCGCCTCCCCGCCCCCTGGACGGTCACACGCCCCAGCGGGAGCCGCGTCCCCTTGACTCTGATTAGAGCAAAGTACAAAAAGGAGTCAGTTTGGGGGCTGGAGCCTGCAAAGCCAAAGGACCCCGGTTCGATTCCCCAGGACCCACATAAGCCAGCCCCACGGCGTACGCCACTGGAGTTTATATGCAATGGCTGGAGGTCCTGGCACGCCCATTCTCATTCTATCTATCTTTCTCTAAAATAAAAGTAAAACATAAAGAAGGGAGATGCTCTCCATCCTGCTCTTCAAGATTAAGGTAGACATTTACAGAAGATGCAGCCCCTCCAAGTCCGGCTTCAGGCTAAAGAAGTTACTGCATTGATTTGCCACTTACCTCCTAAGTGATTTTAGGGCCTTAACTCTTTTAAAAACGTTTGTATTTACTTATTTACTTGCGAGAGGGGGAGAGCGAAAGAGAGAGCACGCAGGGCGTTCCAGGCCTCTTCCCACCCCCCCCCCCCGCGCGCGCGCACACACACACACGCAAAACTCCAGAGACATGTACCGCTTTACTCATCGGGCTTTACTTGGGTACTAGGGAATCAAACCTGGCTGACAGGCTTTGCAAGCTACTTTAACCGCTGAGCCATTTCTCACAGGCCCCAAAATTTATTTGTTTATTAGGGGTGAGGGCCAGGAACTGGTGCTCTGGGCCTCTTGCCACTGCAAAGGAACTCCAGATGCATGTGCCACTCTGTACCTCTGGCACTTTGTTTATGATGATGGAGGCATATTACCCAGTAGTGATTGATCAAATCCTAAAACAACTCTGTCTTTAACTAACCCAATTTTTTAAAAATGGAGTGACCTGCTAAAAGATAAATCTGCCTACTATCACAATAAATGAACCATGTAAAACAATACTTAAGAAAATTCTAAAATCTGGCAAAGTTTGAATTGCTTTCTGACAATTTTATTACTTCTTTCAGTTCCTATGGACTAATTTAGGAGGTTAGTTTAACAGCAGTTCCAGGCTAGAGGAGGATGACTACAGACTAGCATGTCCATAATATGTACACTGTATGTACAGCTTGTCACATTCTTTATCTTTCATTTTTCTAGCATTTCTCATACATACATGACCCATTGCCAAATGTTAAACAGCTATTGTAATATATAAATAAATAAGGCACAAAACAAAGTTTAATTTATTCATAATTGATTCTGAATCCAATTCTTGGTACTTTAATTTTGGAAAAGCCGGGCGTAGTGGCGCACACCTTTAATCCCAGCACTCGGGAGGCAGAGGTAGGAGGATCACCATGAGTTCGAGGCCACCCTGAGACTACATGGTGAATTCCAGGTTAGCCTAGACTAGAGTGAGACCCTACCTCAAAAAAACAAAAAACAACAAAAGAAATTAATTTTGTTGGTCTGGGGAGATGCCTCTGCAGTAAAGCAACAGTTGCACAAGTGTGAGGACCAAACATCAGATCCCTGTATGCACATAAATGCGGGCTTGGGGAAGGTGGCAACGGAATGGTGTGGGGCAAGCTTGTAAGCTACACTAGGTGAATTGTTGAGCTCTGGGCTCAAGTGAGAGATTCTGCCTCAGAAAATGAAGAGAGCACTCAAGGAAGACGCTAAATGTCAACCTCTGGCCTGCACATGCACACTGGTACACACACACACAACATACATCCAATAGATATATTAAAAAAAAATTACTGGGGCTGGAGAGATGGCTTAGCGGCTAAGGTGCTTGCCTGTGAAGCCTAAGAACTCATGTTCAAATCTCCAGGTCCCATGTAAGCCAGACGCACAGTGACACAAGCGCACAATGTTACACATGTACACACGGGGGCCCACATGTCTGGAATTCACTTGTAGTGGCTGAAGGCCCTGGCGTGCTCATTCTCTCTCTGTCTCTTTCTCTCTCTCTCTCAAGTAAATTTTAAAAAATTATACTTGTAGATTACCACGTGATATTTGTTTCTGTTTGTGGAGATGGTGTCTGTTACAGTCACCTTCATGTTGCTGGGACAAAACACCCAAATAAGCAGCTGGTGGGAGGAAGCTTTGCCTTTGGTTTACAGTAGCAGGGCAAGCTTCACGATGGCACAGGAAGCATGGCATGGGCAGAGGCTGAACATCGTTTCTGCCACAGCACTTAGAAAATAACAGCAAGGGAGTGGGATGACCTCTGGCAAGGGGGAGCTGGCTGTAACAACCATAAGCCCACCCCCAACAATACACCTCCTCCAGCAAGGCTCCAACTCCTCAACTGTGGGGGGGGGGGGGCAAAGCCAAGCATTTAAAGCACATGAGTTTATGGGGACATCTGATTCAAACCACCACAGTGTCTTGCCATGTAGCCCAGGCTGGCCTGGGATTCGCTATCATTCTGTCTCAGCCTACCAAGTTCTGGGATTACAGGCACATGCCACCATACTTGGCAAGTTTCATGGTTTTAGTTGTTACATTTAAGTTAGTAACCCATTTCCAAATGAATGTTGTCACTGGTGAGAGAGAACGATCTATTTCACTTTTCTACATGGGCATAGCCATTTTTTTTTTTCAGAATTATTTCCAGTATGGTTGGGTTTCTATACAATTTTTGTTGTTTTGAGACAAGGTCTCATTTTGTAGTCAGGCTGGTTTGGAACTAACTATGTATTCTGGGTTGGCCTCAAACTCATGGTGATATTCCTGAGTGCTGGGATTACAAGTGTGAGCTATCATGCCAGGCCTTCCATATGAATTTTGAGGCTACTTTTATGAGTTCTGTGAAGAATGACATTGACATTGAATGTGTGGCTGAATGGTATTTGTGTATTATGTATCACATTTTATCCATCAGTCTGATGTTTCCATTTCTGCACTGATGTTAACAAAGGAGTGAGTGTCCTCCCATACTCATTTTCTTTGGGTATATATCCACTTGAATAGATATTTGGGGTATTAACAATATCCTTCAACTTCATGAACATAGAATGACTTGCCATTTTGTGTATGCGTTCTCTTTAATTTCTTTCATAAATGCTACTTAGTGTTTTTCTGCTTTGCTTTTTGAAGATAAGAGTCTCATGTAGCCCAGGCTGGTCTCAAACTCACTATGTAGCTGAAACTGGCCTACAACTCCTGATCATCCTTCCAAATGCTATGAAAAAAGCATACCTGGAGCCAGGCATGGTGGCACATGTCTTTAATCCCAGCACTTGGGAGGCAGAGGTAGGAGGATCACCATGAGTTCGAGGCCACCCTGCGACTACATAGTGGAATGCAGGTCAGCTTGAGCTACAGTGAGACCTTATCTCGAAAAACCAAAAAAAAAAAAAAAGAAGCACACCTGGGCTGGAGAGATGGCTTAGTGGTTACGGCGCTTGCCTGCAAAGCCAAAGAACTCAGGTTCAAGTCCCCAGAACCCATATAAGCCAGATACACAAGGCTGTGCACGCATCTGGAGTTTGTTTGCAGTGGCTGGAAGTCCTGTTGCACCCATTCTCTCTCTACTTGCCTATTTCTATCTCTGTCTCTCAAATAAATAAATAATAAAATATTTTTTAAAGCACACCTGTTTTTTAGTTTTTGTTGTAGAGATAGTTTACCTATGAAATTTTCATCTTATTTTGTAGCTTTTTAACTTTATGCATGTGTGGTATGTGTGGTGCGGTGTGGTGTGGTGTGATGTGGTATATGCACATGCAGATGTGTGTCCTCCATGCATATGCGTCCAAAGGCCAGAGGAGAATGTTGGTGTCCTTCTCTTACTGCTCTTCTACTTGCTTCCTCGAGACAGTCTCTCACAGGACTGGAAGCTGCCATTTTCAGTCAGACTGGCTGACCAGCGAGTCCCAGTGGTCTCCATTCCCCTGAGGACAGGGGTTACAGGCGTGCGAGGCCATGCCCAGCCTTTTATCTGTGTGCTGGGGATCGAACTCAAGCCCCCATGTTTGTGTGGCAAACACTCTTACCTGCTGAACCACTTCCCCAGTCCTATTTGGTAGCTTTTATAAATGGGATTGCTTTATTAGCTTCCGTGTCTGACATTTGCTGTTGGCACATACCACTGCTCCTAGTTCTGTAGGATTTAGGACACTCACTTTGCTGAATTTATTAGTTCAGTAAAGTCTGGGTCTTTCTACATACAAGTGCATGACATTTGCAAAAAATAATCATTTAATTTTCTCTTCCAGGTTCAATGGCCTTTGCTTCTTTCTCTTGCCTGATTGCTTCGGCTAGGCCTTCATATTAACTGTAGGAAAATAGACATCCTTGTTTCACCAGCACACACACACACACACACACACACACACACACACACACACACACAACATAAAGGGATGGGAAAGCATGGCTTTACATTTTAAATTACTATTATAGCAATTAAAAATTGGAGGCCAGTTCGGGCTGGGAGAGTGAGACCCTGCCTGGGGGGGGAGGGGTAAAAAAAAGTAAAAGAAAAAACCATTCTGCCTTAATTAATTATGCCTTAATGGGCTGGAGAGATGGCTTAGCAGTTAAGGCACTTGCCTGTGAAGCCTAAGGACCCAGGTTTGACTCCCCAGAACCCACATAAGCTAGATGTGCATGGTAGTGTATGCATCTAGAGATCTTTGCAATGGTGCACCCATTCTCTATCTCTCTCTCTGCCTTATTCTCTCTCTCAAATAAATAAAATGAAAATCATATGAGGGCTGGAGGGATGGCTCAGTGGTTATATGTGCTTGCCTGTAAGCCTAATGGCTTGAGTTCGGTTCTCCAGGACCCATGTAAAGCCAGATGCACAAAGTGACATGTGCATCTGGAGTTCATTTGCATTGGCAAGAGACCCTGATGTACCCATTCTCTCTCTCTCTCTCTCTGTGTCACTTTCAAATAAATAAATAATTAATTAAAAAAAATAAAAATAAAAAAAATCATATGGGAATGATTACTGAAGATGAGTAAAACATGTTGGGAAGGGACACAATATCGGACTTTTTCCAATGAGAGTTGTGTGAGGTCAGCATCCACCTCACTTGAGGGATTTCCAACTTTTCTTTCTGTCTCTGCTGAAAGAATCACTGTGTTTACATGAGAAAATGTGGAAGTACATTGCAAATCACAAAGTGGAGGGGTTTGTTTCAATTTTTTTGAAGTAGGGTCTCACTCTAGCCCAGGCTGACCTGAAATTCATTCTGTAGTTCCAGGCTGGCTTCAAACTCATAGCAATCCTCCTATCTCTTTCCCCAGAGTGCTGGGATTAAAGATATGTGCCACTATACACCTGGCTTTGGAGTTTTCTTTTTTTAAAAATACTTGGACTAAGATAAGCAAGGAGGGCATGGGATGCTTGGTGGTACTTTCGAGAATGATCCATGTTATCTGTCTCATCTGATACCTCTGAGAATGAGGCAAGTCACAAAGGCAAAATTCTCTATCTCAGTTTCAGTTAAATATGACTTCCTCTCATAATTTCTGTAGTTCTAGTGATAATGAACTACATCCAAGCATGAGCTAAAAACTGAACCTTGGACTGTGGAGATGGCTCAGTGGTTAAAGGTGCTTGCTTGCAAAGCCTGTTGGCCAGAGCTCAATTCCCCAGGACCCATGTAAGGCCAGATGCACATCACGGAACATGCATCTGGAGTTTGTTTGCAGAGTTAAGAGGCCCTGGTGTGACCACATACACACTTTCTCAAAATAAATAAATAAATAAATAAATAAATAAAAATAAAAAAATAAAAATAAAAATATGTTTTTAAAAAGCTGAACCTGGGCTAGAGAGATGGCTTAGCAGTTAAGGCATTTGCCTGCAAAGCCAAAGGACCTTGGTTCAACTCCCCAGCACCCACATAAGCCAGATGCACAAGGGGGTGCGTGCATGTGGAGTTTGTTTGCAGTGGCTGGAGGCTCTAGTGTGCCCATTCTCTCTCTCTCTCTCTCTCTCTCTCTCTGTGTGTGTGTGTGTGTGTGTGTGTGTCTGCCTGCCTCTTCCCCTTTCTCACTCTCTCAAATAAATAAATATTTTTTAAAAAGCTGAACCTCAACAAACAATGGCCCTGATTAGCATGGCACTATAAAACAGCACAGAAAGCCTAAGCAGACATGACAGAATTTGGAAATTTTTTATTTCCATAAACTTTCTCACTTTAAGGGAGAGGAGCTGGGGCGGGGTGGGGGGAGGGAAAAGGAGATTGGAGATAGCAGAAGAGACAGAAATCAACAAAAACAAATTTTATTTGAAAATGTCAGAATGGCAAATAAAAAGATAAGAACATACAAATTAAAATTTTTTTTTTTCATTTTAGACTGAGTTCACACCATTAATCATTGAAAGAGTTGGGATGATTACTCAGGTCTCCTAACCTTTGTACAGTGAGCAGCCTTTCCCTTGCACTGTGCTGTTTACTTGGGCTTCACTGTCAATATTAAACGTAGGACTGGAGAGATGGTTCAGCAGTGAAGGCACTTGCCTGCAAAACCAAAGGACCCAGGTTCAATTCCACGACCCATGTAAGCCAGATGCACAAGGTGGCACATGAGTCTGGAGTTCATTTGCAGCCCTGTTGTGCCTATCCCCCCTCAAATAAATAAATATATTAAAAATAAAATAAAGTATTAAAAATATATTTAAAAGTAAATTGGAACCTGTTGTGTTGGCACACACCTTTATGCCAGCATTTGGGAAGCTGAGATAGGAGGACACCCTGGGCTAGAGTGTGAATCTGCCTTGGGGAAAAAAAAAATCAAAGCAATTAGAAATAAATGTTTTTTGAAAAATATGTAAACTAGTTTAAAAAGCTAACAGTTCTACTCACATGCAAAGCCCAAGGTGAAGAAAACCTTTCAAAAATACCAAGTAAAAGTCTTGGAAAACTTTAAAACTTTTTAAACTAACATAAAACTTGCCCCTTTAATCTGATTCATTGGTGATGAGCAGAGACAGAGTTGTGGATTCAGTGATTACTGTAAAGCTGAGAAGTCAGTGGTGATTAATACAGAGAACTGTAGCCTCAGTAACTGGCAGTCGGAGTTGTGATTTCAGCGGTGCTCAGTACAGTAAGAGTTGTGCAGCCATCACAAGTGTGACTCAGCACATTTCACCAACCAAAACATCCCTCTGCACAGAACACTTAATTCCCATTCTTCAACTGCAAACACTCTACCAGTTCTTAGAAACACACCAATCTTTCTGTTGCTCTGGATTTTAGTCCTAGATGTTCTATACACATGTAGTCATAACGTGCCATCTTCAGTGAGTCGTTTCTTTCAGTCAGCATAACGTTTTCAATGTTCACCCATTGTGGTAGGCACCAGAGCTTCATTCTTTAAGACTGAATAATATGCCAGTACACAGACATATGACATACATTGTTTACCTAGGCAATGACTGACCGACATTTAGGTAATATTTACCTTTTATTTATTCATAGACAGTGTGAACATGTTTTCAACTCTCCTGCCTTTCTACCTGGAGGAAGAACTGCTAGAACATCTGGTAACTCCATGCTAAATGTGTGAGGACCTGTCAGACTGTTCCCCAGTATTTTACAAGGCCTCCAGCAACATTGTGCATTTTCCAGCTAATTCATATTGCCACAAACATTTGTTAATATCCTTAACCCAGTGGGCTATGAAGGAGTTTGCTTTTTCTTTTTTAAGAAAATAAATTCAAGGTGAAGGGAGCATGCTGTGAACTTCACAGAGACAGCTAAGACAACTTGGGTACCTTATCCTCTCAGCAACAAGGCCCAACTCGCCACAGGCAGCAGAACAGAGCACAATATTAGTCCTGCCGAGTTCCACAGTCTAGTTCCCTCCTTGATGGTTAAGGGCAGTGCCTCACAAAATGTAGTCCCCAGAGCAGCAGCAGCCCTGAGAACCAGTTACAAATGCAAATTCCTGCACATCAGATCTATGAAGCCAGAGTCTCTGCAATGGGCACAGCTCACTGTGACTCCAGGAGACTCTGAGCAAGCTGAGGGGAAGAGGCACCACCATGTTAGTGACCACGAACACAAATCCCTCCCCACCTGCACATGACAGTGACAGTGACATGGCAAAGAACTGCGGGGGCGGGGGGCGGGGGGCGGGTAGAGACGGGGTCTTACTATGTGGCCCAAGTCAGCCTTGAACTCCCAATCCTTCTGCTTTCATTTCCCAAGTGCTGGGATTACAGGTGTGTACCATCATTCCTGATGTGTGTGTATGTGTATACACACATGTGCACTGGAGACTGACCGTAGGAATTTGCACAAACTAGGCAAGTGCTCCACTACTGAGCTATACTTCTTGCCCTCGACATCATTTTTTTAATTAGGTGGGAAAAAAAATGTTCTTTGAAGCATCAGTACATGATTTTTCATATGCTGCCATTTTAAGATTTCCTCTCTCTATTTCCTACCATCTTACGTATTTCGCTATTTGTAGTAAGTGATGGGACTACTGCTTTACTGCCTCCACTTAAATATTGGGTGGATTCACTGCTTCTCTGCATCTTTACCAGGAAGCAAGATTTAAATCAGGCCTCATTTGCTCTTTTCTTAGCACTTCCATCCACGTTGCCAGGAGAGGCAGGTGGAGGGCTCACAGCAAAAAAAACCAACAAAACAGGAAGCTCACACCAACACCTGCATCAGCAGACCACGGCTGCTATAACTTCCGTTCAGCCCGTAAATCCCATCCTTTAACGAACAGATTGGTTTTTAGAGCATTTCTCTTGTCTGAGATGACACAGCATCTCCAAGTGTCTGTAAAACCTTCTGATATGTGTCCAGAACTTCTTGAGCTGTGGGTCTATCTTCAGGTGCCTGGCTCTTACAGGCCTTATGGATATCAAACAAATGAAACCGAACCATATCACTCCCTTCAACGTGCCCCAAAAGGAAAGTGAAGACATCTGGAATCTTCCAGATGTCAATCTTCTCGTCATACGAGGGCATGAGGTCATCGTGGAAAGGCGTGTCCTCTCCATAGGGCCACAACTGCTCTGGAGCCACAAAATCCCCATGGAGCTCCCGGTGTCCACACTTCACAAATATCCCAGCGCTGTGGTTCACCAGGGGCAAGGCATCCAAGTCATTTGCCACAATGCTGAAGTTACTTGTCAGCAAATACTGGGACAACGTCTTGGGGAGGTCACTAGAGTCACACATGACCAGTGTGCCCAGCGGGCTATGGTGCAGGTAGTTAATGATGGCGACATAATCCACGGCCAGCCGCAGCCTCTGCTGCCAGGTGTTCACACTCTGGTACTTGGAAAGGTTTAGTGTTTCTTCCAGGTGGATCAAGGAACCCAAGGGGTGATATTCAGTAAGAATGGTTTTGTCTTCCTCACAGTAGCCAAGCAGCGTGACCACATGTTTGCTTTGGAGAGCCTTCAGCATCCGAAGTCCATGGATGAAATCATCCTCCATTTCTAGGCTGGTGAGCCGCGAGAGCGCGACTTTGCGTTCTTTCCACTCAGACAGAAAGACCTGAGACAATGCAGAACATCATCCAGTAGTGAGCTGAGAAACAAGTGCCTGCCTACGAGGCAGGGAGGGTCCAGAAGACAGAAAAGAATGAGCTACAGACCCAGCCATCCTAGGGCCACTTATTCTAGTTGCAGACACACACACACACACGCACACACACACCATGCAGCAAGTGAAAAGCGTGTCAGAGGAAGTGGGGCAGCAGGGATGCCCTCTGGTCTCTGAAAGCCAGCCAGACAGGAAGTGGGGTTGCTCCTGACCGCTGATCTCAAAGGGCGAGCGGGACTGTGGGTTTGGGGCCTGGAAGGGAGGTTACATGCATAAAGGCACATAAAGGCAATAGGTCCACCCTATTCTAGCACAAAGGGCGGACAGGAGGCAGGAGGGCGGAGCCTGGAAAGGGCATGTGTGGAGAGTCTGAAAAGCCTGCTCCGTAAGGGAGTCAGGCCCAGAGCACGACACAAATCAGTGTTACCAATGACAATGGGCAGCACAGCACACCATAAATAGGTACGGTTTCCCATCACTTCCAACTGTTTTCAAAGCAGGACGTGTCCATATGGCATAGGTAACAGGAGAATGAGTACGCAATACCGCCGTGGATTTTCTTTTTTTATTAGCTAAGTCTAGCAGAAAGCACCATAATTAAGGAACAAACCTCTGGTTTTTTGTTTAAATCCTAAGAGAGAAGGCAGAATGCGGTAAAAAAGTCATCAGGCTCAGGAGTCAAAGAATTCTTGCCTCAGGCTGGTTCTGCACATGTCTCTACTGTTAAAAGACAGGCTAGGGGGCTTGTTTGTTTTGTGGCATGAGGGATCGAACTCAGGACCTCCACGTGCTAGCCACGTGCTCTACCACTGAGCCCCATGCTTGGCCTGCAAAGTTAAGGTTTTCAAAAGCAATATTTGAAGAGTGGGTTTAAAGCAAAACTTTAACATCTAAATTTAAGGCAATATACCATGGTGCTGCAAAGTGTTATGCAGCCTCTTGGGAGAGAAAAGTCACCAACCGTCTTAACTAGCAGTGGACCCTGCAAGCCACATGGCTGGCCAGCCAGGCAAAATGTGCCAACTGATGCAATGATGGATGTCTGTTATGGGGGAAACCAACTACTCTTTGATTGGATTTAAAGCCTGCTCCATGGGAGAAAATTTATACCTACTAAAAACCTAATGAAAAGCCCATGGCTAAGGAAGTCATAAACCCTAGGGGGGAACTACTACTATTGTCTGGCTAAATGGATAAATTATGCCCACCAAACTGCCTTCAAAATACTTATTCTTATGCCTATATATTAATGCTTCTCTTACTTTTGGTTAGGGAAGCTTCTCTTTTCAGAAGTCGGTGACCACTGGGGAGACTTAAAACTCATCAAAGTGTTGAGAAGAAATAATAGTGGAATGTGCAACTCTGAGACATTTCTATCACACCCTTCAAGGTTCAGGGACCACTGTGGAAGAGGTGGTGGAAAAAAGGTAAGAGCCAAAGAAAGGGGAGGAGTGCTTATAATATTGTCTTTCAGACAAAGTGGCCATGACCTCACAGTAGCTGACACTACCTACCTAAGACCTGCATAATAGGAGGGAACAAAATGACATGAAGACAGAAGAGAGACTAGTTGAAAAGAAGAGATTCAGTGGATGGGGACTCAGGAGGGAGAAAAGAGAGGATCATGATCAGGTTACATTATGTATACGAATGGAGGTTGTCAATAAAAAGCTTTTTAAAAAGCCAGGCGTGATGGTTCATGCCTTTAATTCCAGCATTCAGGAGGCAGAGGTAGGACTGCCATGAGATTGAGGCCACCCTGAGACTACACAGTGAATTCCAGGCCAACCTGGGCTACAGTGAAACCCTACTTTTAAAAAAAATGTTAAAAATAAAGCTGAGTATGGTGGGTGCATGCCTTTAATTCCAGCACTTGAGAGGCAAAGTAGGAGGATTGCTGTAAATTCCATGTCAGCCTAGATTACAGAGTGAATTTCAGGTCAGCCTGGGCTAAAGTGAGACCTAACCTTGAACTCCCCCCCCCCAAAAAAAAATGCCCAACAGAAGAGCCAAGTGTGGTGGAATATATCTTTAGGCCCAGCATGTGGGAGGCTGAGGTAGGAATATTGCTGTGAGTTTGAGGCCAGCCTGTGCTACACAGTGAGTTTCAGGTCAGCCTGGGCTACGGAGTAAGTTCCAGGTCAGCCTGTGCTAGTATGACACCCTGTCTTGAAAAAAGCTGCCACAAGAACACTTAAAGAAGGAGAAGATCTAGTTTGGCTCATGGTTTCAGAGGGTCTAACCATGGTCAGTTGACTCCACAGCAAGGCGGAGCCTCATAGTGGTAGAAGAAGCTAATCCTGTGGGTGCCAGGAAAGGGACTGGAGATAAGGCACAACCTTTACAAGCACATGAGAGGAGGAAGGAAGTGTCTAAGATGCCTTCCAGGCTGCTGTCTGAGCACCTGGGCCGATGGAGTTGTAGCAACTGCGATGGAGAACAAGAGGCTCCACAGGGGCGACTATCAAGAGTTTCACACTAAGCTGCTGTGGGGATACATGCCTGTGATTTCAGAACTCAGGGAGCTGAGGCAGGAGGATTGTGAATTTGAGGTCAGCTTGGGCTACACAGTGATTAACCCTGACTCAAAAAGAAAACACACACTGGGCTGGAGAGATGGCTTAGTGGTTAAGCGCTTGCCTGTGAAGCCTAAGGACCCCAGTTCGAGGCTGGATTCCCCAGGACCCACGTTAGCCAGATGCACAAGGGGGCGCACACGTCTGGAGTTCGTTTGCAGTGGCTGGAGGCCCTGGCGCGCCCATTCTCTCTCTCTGTGCCTCTTTCTCTCTCTCTGCCACTCTCAAATAAATAAATAAATAAAAACAAACAATATATACATATATATATATGTGTGTGCGTGTGTATATATATATATGAAAACACACACACATAACTTACACATAAAAGTTCCACACTGGACATACAGGCTTGGAAAACTGAAGTAGAGATGTCAAATAACTAGTTGGATGCATATATCTGGCTTAGGTCAGGGGAGAGGGATTGGCTAGAGATAAACATCTAAGATTCTTGAGGACATTTTGCATGGAAAGCAATATAAGTAGATTAAGTCTCGATAGCAGGTTATATCCAAACATGAAACTTAATGCTTTCTCAACCTCAGTAACAGCATGATTCAGTCCAGACAACTGACTGTTGGGGGACAGGCCTGTCTTGTGTTACAGGGAGTCTGGCAGCATCCCTGCCTCCAGCCACTGAAGGCCAGTAACAGACCTACTCTCCAATAGTGACACCCACACATCTGCGAACATTGCTAATGACTCCCAAGGATAAAACTGCTGCTGGTTGACAACCAGTGACTTGTGGGTGAGACAGGAATGTAGGCCAGCAAAGGAGGAGTGAGACGAAAAATGGATGTTACCACAGAAAGCCTCAGTGCAAAGACAGGAGTCATCTGGGCCAAAACTGTTAAAAGGATCAAGGAAGAAGACAGTGTCCACCTTGCACTTAGCTGGCGACCTCAAGAAGAGCAGTGTCCTTGGCATCTGTGTTTGGAAGCGCACTGGAAGAGGACAAAGATGACAGAGAGCAAGTAGCGGTGGACAGAGTGCGAGCAGCTTTCCTGTAACAGCGACAGGAAGAGGGTGTCAGCCACAGAGGACTGGGGAACCAAGGGGACATGGCTTCCTTGTCAAGAGGGCTTGTCTGCACGAACAGGCATGCAGCTCTGAATGGGTTGCACCACTGCAATAAATCACACTGTGGGAAGTCAGGAAGGCTTGCAGACCTTGTGCAAGGAGGGCTCAAAGGTTCCCTGTGGACGGCTTCTGTTTTCATAACTCATCAAACAAGACGGTTAGCTGAGACAGAGCAGGAATGGAGTTACTAAGGTAGACTGGGCTGGGCTGAGGGCTCAGCTGAGGTGTGTGGTGGAAGCTGGGCACTTCTCTTACTCCCACATGGATGTCGCAAAATTTGTGAAGCAATGATGAGGATAAAACCCCAAGGATGGCATTTTAGAAAGTACAAAAGCAATGGGCTCAAGAGTCTGAGGTGTCACAAAAGTTGAGGAAATCTAGCAGAGAGCTAGAAGATCCTGGCGGGATTCAAAGTAGGACCCTCAGAAGTTCCTATTGAAAAACCTGTGCTTCCCTTCCTGAAGGGCCAGAGTTTGTGGGGGCGGGCATGGGGACAGGTGGAGGCAACCATGGGAAATGGGTTCCTGGGAGGCTGCTCAGTAAGTGACCAAACTCCGGATAATGAGCGCCTCCTCTGCACCTGAACAGACCTCACACAGGAACTGAGGGTCTAATTGGGGACAAGGCAGGCCAGGTTCCTGACCCATGCTGCTAACACTCATGTGGTCAAAATATTTTATCAGGAGGCCAAGCTTCAACCAAAGGGGGGGGGGGGTGGAGTCAGGCTGGAGAGATGGCTTAATGGTTAAGGCACTTGCCTGCAAAAAGCCAAAGGACCCAAGTTTGACTCCCAGGACCCACATAAGCCAGATGCACAAGGGGGCACATGCATCTGGAGTTTGTTTGCAGTGGCTAGAGCCCCTAGTGCACCTATTCTCTCTCTCTCTCTCAAATAAATAAATAAAATATTTTTTTAAAGTCATTATGGAATTTCATTCACACCCTTTCCCTTCCTTTTCCCCTTTCCTTTCTTGCTATGTTGCCCACAGTAGACTTAACTGCTGTTTCCCCCTGCCTGGAGTCTTCCTAGTATCTGAGATTACAGGCATGTGCCACAACACCAGCTAGTTACACTTCACTTTAACAAGCAGAACATGTCTGCTTAGACACAGAGGGACTCTTCTCCAATTCGGGCAATAACAACTCTCTCCTCCTGGTGCTGAGGACAAGGACCCTTGCAGGCACCCTCTCCTTCTCTCCTGTGCCACATTCAGTTTATTAAGAAATCCTGGAGCCAGGCGTGGTGGTGCACGCCTTAAATCCCAGTACTCGGGAGGCAGAGGTAGGGGGATCGCCAAGAGTTTGAGGCCACCCTGAGACTACAGAGTGAATTCCAGGTCAGCCTGAGCTAGAGTGAGACCCTACCTCAAAAAGCCAAAAAAAAAAAAAAAAGAAAAGAAAAGAAAAAGAAAAAGAAAGAAAAAAAGAAATCCTGGCCAGGTGTGGTGGCGCACGCCTTTAGTCCCAGCACTCGGGAGGCAGAGGTAGGAGGATTGCTGTGAGTTCAAGGCCACCCTGAGAATACAGAGTGAATTCCACGTCAGCCTGGGCTAGAGTGATATCCTACCTAAAAAGAAAAAGAAAGAAAGAAAGTCCTATTGACAGTATCTTTAAAATGCATCCAGAATCCATTAATCTCTCACCCCTCTACTGTACTACTGTCAAGCCATAACCAACTCTGGTCTGCAGAGACCTCGCCAGTCTTTTTTCCTTGAACAAGCCGATAACCCCAGCACCGAGGAGGCTGATGCAGGAGAATGCAGCTCAAGGCCGACTTAGAGTATACGTAGCCTGGACTCCACAGTGAGAGCCTGTCTCAAAATAAATAAATATCACTGACATGCCCCAGTGGTCCTCATGGGTCCTCAAGCCCAGCATGCTGTGCTCCCTCCTGACCCCTTAAGACATCACACACACTGGTTTCCTCCTCTTCCACTCTAGTGTCACCAGTGCATTTCTGGGTGCTCAAATCACCAGGCACACCCTCTTGGGCATCTGCTCAGACTTATCTTTCTCATGAGAACATCTCCCTGGATGCCCACATCATGTCATTCTAGTCCGAATCTTGCCCTGGCCACTGATAGTGACAAGCCTGTCACTCTTACTTTGCCCTACTTTGTTTGCCTAACACACGACACTTGTCTTTCACTTTTTTTTTTTTTTTTTCTGAGGTAGGGTCTCACTGTAGCCCAGGCTGACCTGAAATTCACTATGTAGTCTCAGGGTGGCCTCGAACTCACGGTGATCCTCCTACCTCTGCCTCCCCAGTGCTGGGATTAAAGGCGTGCGCCACCATACCTGGATCTATTTTTATTTTATTTTATTTTATTATTTTATTTTGTTTTATTTTATTTTTGAGACAGGGTCTCATGTTGCTCAGCTAGCCTTGCACTTGCTATGTAGCCAAACATGACCTTGCACTCTTGCCAGCTTGCACCACCATGCCCTGTCTGTGCACTGAACCCAGGGCTCTGCGCATGCTAGGCAAGCACTCTACCAACTAAGCTATCTCCCTACACCCTTATTTTTTATTTTCTTTAGAAGTGTGTGGCTTCCCAAATTAAGTAGAAGACAGTATTTTTGTTTCTTTCACTGCTGCACCTGTGGCATGTACCGTGAACACACACTCACCTTCTTCACAGCTGCTCCCCAGTGCCGTGAACACACACTCACCGTCTTCACGGCTCCTCCCCAGTGCTGTGAGCACACACTCACCCTCTTCAAGCTCCTCCCCAGTGCCGTGAACACACACTCACCCTCTTCAAGCTCCTCCCCAGTGCCGTGAACACACACTCACCCTCTTCACAGCTGCTCCCCAGTGCCGTGAAAACACACTCACCCTCTTCACAGCTGCTCCCCAGTGCCGTGAACACACACTCACCCTCTTCAAGCTCCTCCCCAGTGCTATGAACACACACTCACCCTCTTCCCGGCTCCTCCCCAGTGCTGTGAACACACACTCACCCTCTTCAAGCTCCTCCCCAGTGCCGTGAACACACACTCACCCTCTTCACAGCTGCTCCCCAGTGCCGTGAACACACACTCACCCTCTTCACAGCTGCTCCCCAGTGCCGTGAACACACACTCACCCTCTTCAAGCTCCTCCCCAGTGCCGTGAACACACACTCACCCTCTTCAAGCTCCTCCCCAGTGCTGTAAACACACACTCACCCTCTTCACAGCTGCTCCCCAGTGCCGTGAACACACACTCACCCTCTTAAGCTCTCCATGCCGTGACACACTCACTTTTCAGTCCTCCCCAGGGCCGTAGAACACACACTCACCTCTTCAAGTCCTCCCCAGTGCTGACACCACTCACCTCTCAAGCTCCTCCAGTGCTATGAACACACACTCCCTCTTCCCTCTCCCATGTAGACACACATCCCTTCCGGCTCCCCAGTGCTGTGAACACACACTCACCCTCTTCCCGGCTCCTCCCCAGTGCCGTGAACACACACTCACCCTCTTCACAGCTGCTCCCCAGTGCCGTGAACACACACTCACCCTCTTCAAGCTCTCCCCAGTGCCGTGAACACACACTCACCCTCTTCAAGCTCCTCCCCAGTGCCGTGAACACACACTCACCCTCTTCAAGCTCCTCCCCAGTGCCGTGAACACACACTCACCCTCTTCCCGGCTCCTCCCAGTGCCTGTGAACACACACTCACCTCTTCAAGCTCTCCCCAGTGCGTGAACACACACTCCCCTCTTCCCGGCTCCTCCCCAGTGCCGTGAACACACACTCACCCTCTTCCCGGCTCCTCCCCAGTGCTGTGAACACACACTCACACTCTTCAAGCTCCTCCCCACTGCCGTGAACACACACTCACCCTCTTCCCGGCTCCTCCCCACTGCCGTGAACACACACTCACCCTCTTCCAGCTCCTCCCCACTGCCGTGAACACACACTCACCCTCTTCCCGGCTCCTCCCCACTGCCGTGAACACACACTCACCCTCTTTAAGCTCCTCCCCCGGTGCCGTGAACACACACTCACCCTCTTCACGGCTCCCTCCCCGACGCGCTTCAGCTGCCTCACTTCTGTCCTTAGCTCATCGCAGGACAACCAGGGTGAGCAGTTTCTCATCTGTTCCATTCTGAAGTGACCGTGAGGACAGAGTCGGAGGCCCTCTGTGGACTGTCGAGGGGAAACAAAAAACTGGCTGAGGAAGAAGTAGAGGAACACATTCATGAGGGCCATGGCAAGGAGCAGCCCAACAACCCGGGGGACTTCTCCGTGGGTGACAGTTTTCTTGCTCTCCTGGCGTTTTCTTTCCATGCTGTCATCCCATGTCAGTTCCTGCAATATACCAAGGCCAGAGTATTAACACTGCCCATTTTCATTTCCATGGAAGGGTTCTGGTCACGCCAGTGGGCTGAAGTGAGTCCCATCACCTCATGCCTCTCCCTCCCATGGGTTCTGTAAGTGCTGGCGTCACTGTGAGGAACAGGAAAGGTACAGACACTGAACTGCTCCACGCCTGCTGCTCCAAAAACCACTCTTCTTCTTCACAAAGTCATATTTGGATTCAAAGCCGGGCGTGGTGGCACACGCCTTTAATCCCAGCACTCGGGAGGCAGAGGTAGGAGGATCGCCGTGAGTTCAAGGCCACCCTGAGACTACAGAGTGAATTCCAGGTCAGCATGGGCTACAGTGAGACCCTACCTCGAAAAACAAAACAAACAAACAAAATTTGGATTCATCCAGATTAGATTAGGCCAGAAAGGAGGCGTCTCTATCTGTCTTTGTCTCGCCCACATGAGACCACCAGTGGCTTACACTTAGTAGAGATTCATGAATTAAGCAAAATCATACTTAACAGGCTGGTGGGACTAGGGCAGACAATGGACAAAGGAGGTTAGTTAGGACAGGTGACACTGGTACCAACCAAAGACTCGAGCACCAGGACTACTGCAGGGCCATGGTGGAGAGGTGTGGACAGGCACAGACCCCTTGTCCACTGGGGTGCTGGGGGCAGAGGGTCCTCAGGAAGCAGAATGAAAGTGCATTGATACTGTGTTGGTATGTCCCAGCTGAGCCACTGCGAGGCACAGGGACATGAGTAAAGCAAATGTAATTCAAAAACATGGCATCACTTCATATACAGTAGGATGCTTATAATAAAAATGTCAAGCCTGGTGTGGTGGCGCACGCCTTTAATCCCAGCACTCGGGAGGCAGAGGTAGGAGGATCACCGTGAGTTCAAGGCCACCCTGAGACTACATAGTTAATTTCAGGTCAGCCTGGACTATAGTGAGACCCTACCTTAAAAAACAAACAACAAAAAAAAGTCAGATAAGTGACCACAGCCCAGAACCCTGTACTTTAGGAGGTTTCCTGAGATGTGCTGTCCCCTAAGCACCGGATAAACAAGCAATTATGAATAACATAATAAACATGAGCTGTGTCTGAAAACAAAGTCAGATAAAAAGGAGGATTTATGAGGATTCAGTATCACAATCTCATATACTGCCAGTGAGAACGCAAAATGTAGCCTCTGTGGAAAATAATGTGGTATTTCTAGATTAAACACAGTTACCCTATCACTCAACTCCACTGTGTACAATATATCCAAGACAACTGAAAAGACACATTCACATAAACATATGTAAAGAAATGTTCTTAGCAGCCTTGTTCAGAATAGCCAAATAATCCAAATGTACATCACGTATGAACAGATAACAAAATGTGCTAGACGCATAAATGGAACTTTACCCAGCCATAAAAAGAATAAGGCACTAACTCACGCTATAATGCAGATGAGCGTCCAAGACATGGTGAAAAAGGCCAGTCACAAAAGACCACATGGTGGGTTGGAGAAATGGCTTAGCGGTTAAGGCGCTTGCTTGCAAAGCCAAAGGGCAACAGTTTGATTCCCCAGGACCCACATAAGCCAGATGCACAAGGTGGCGCATGTGTGGAGTTTGTTTGCAGTGGTGGGAGGCCCTGGCATGCCCATTCTCTCTCTCTCTGCCTCTCTCTCAAATAAATAAATAAATAAAAATACCACATGCTGCATGACATTTACATGAAATGTTCAATTGGCAAGGCCATACAGACAGAAAGCCTTCTCTGGGGCTCCCAATCTATGCTGGGCACATAACCTGGCCACTTAGTCACAAACCAGGGCAACTTGATTTCTTCTTCCCTTAACCATAAAACAAATCAGTACCTACATACAGCCAATTCCATTACCCAAAATTTCAAATCTGTTCACATCTGCCCTTCCCTGATGACTCTGCCCTGACATAAGCCACCAACAATTAATTCTTGCATGTAATTATTAATCCATTCTCCACACAGCAAATAGGATCTTACTTCTTTGATGAAATGTTTTAAGAAAAAAGTAAAAACTACAATTGTGCATATCCATTCAGGTTTGCCAATGTACACTGCTTAAATTTCCAATTTTCATTCTTTTTTTTTTTGTTTGTTTGTTTTGTTTTTTGAGGGAAGGTCTTGCTCTAGTCCAAGCAGGCTGGAATTCACTATGTAGTCTCAGGGTGGCCTCAGACTCATGGTGATCTCCCTACCCTTTCCTCCCAAGTGCTGGCATTAAAGGCATGTGCCAACACTGCTGGCTCTAAGTTCCCAGTTTTCTAAAATGTTTTGGCCCTGAGGCTCTCACACAGCATGTGCTGTGACCACTGAGCTATATGCCACGGAGTTTTGTGAGAGAAATGAAATATTACACACAGGTGAAGCTGTGGGCCCCAGACCTGTAGTACCACCTACCTGGGAATTTGGGGAAAATATAAGTTCTTGGGCATTTATCCAAAACCTCCTAAATTAGAAGCAAAACCTTTCTTTTTTTTTTTTTAAGTTCTCCAAGCAATCTGGATGTGTACTAAGATTTAAGAGCCACCGATGAGCACAATTCTCTTTCATACTTTCGATGTTCATAAATGTACCCATTAGTAACAAGATGTTCCTAGTACTGCACTGGCTACCACATTCTACCTCTGCAAGCAGCTTCTTTTCATAAGCCCAACATTATATTTTTTGAGATTTATCCATGTAGATACATAAAATCCTAGTTCACTATTTTCAACTGATTATACCATGATTAGTGGAACAAGTTTTGTTTTGTTTTGTTTTCCTTGAGAGTTTCATTTTGCAAACCACCCAAGCTATATCATCTTCCTGCCTCAGCCTCCAAAGCGCTGGGATTAGAGGTGTGTCTCACCACCCCACTGTGAGACAAATTTTGTAGATAGTTCCTTATGCATATATGGAAGAGTTGCTCTCTGACATATACAAGATAATTCTATTAAGCCACAGGTTTCAACTTGCCTGGAATATAAACACTGCACAATCCCTACTCAGTCTCAGGAGAAAGTCCAGGCTTGTAGATCCCAGAAGCTAGGGATGTAGCGCAGTGGTAGAGTGCATGAACAGCATGTGTCAGGCCCCTGAGACCTAGGTTTGAGCCCCAGCACCAGGGGGATGTCCTGTAATCTGTCTCTCTCTCCAAACTCCCTGTGCACCACAGGGCAGCCCCTGAGCTGTCCTTGGTGCTAAATGAATGCCCTTTTGGGAACCCAGGCCCTTTTCCCCCAGACTGCAAGCTCTAAAAGGTTTGTGTGCTTGTTCTGCTTGGCCTTCAACTGTGTGCTCAGTGCCTGGTCATGGTCATGCACAGACTTCTCTACCTTCATGATCTCAGACACACACACACACACACACACACACACTCTCTCTCTCTCTCTCTCTCTCTCTCTCTCTCTCTGCCTTTCCTGTGTTCTCACGCCTGCTGAATCTGCTCTTCAACTCTACGTGGGAACTGACCTCAAATGCCCATCACCAACAATCTATTTTTCCATCTTTCCCAGCCTCACTCCATGGATGGCTTTTTTAAGCATCAAGTCTTTCTTCTCAACCTTCCGCTGGTCCTATTTTGCCACTAGGGGTGGATTTGGGTTTTAAAGAGATTAGAACTGACAAAATGTTTAGAAGACAAGAGTGCTCTTTTAAGAAAAGAGCACACCAGCTGAGCGTGGTGGCACACATCTTTAATCCCAGCACTCAGGAGGCAGAGGTAGGAGGATTGCCGTGAGTTCAAGGCCACCCTGAGACTCCATAGTGAATTCCAGGTTAGCCTGAGCTAGAGTGAGACCCTACCTCAAAAAAAAAAAAAAACCACCAGCTAAGGAGATGGTTGAGTGGGTAAGAGTGCTTGTTATGGAAGTGTGAGGATCTGAGTTCAAAGCCCAACACCCCAAGGGGGGTGGGGAGCTAGGCATGGCTATGCATACCTGTAAACCCAGCACAGGGAGGGGAAGGGAGGAGGAACAGGAGGACCACTGGGCTTGCTGGATAGGGAATCTACCCCCCTCCCAATAAAAGGGCCTTAAAGATCCTGTCTCAAGGAAATAAGGCAGAAGTGCCAGAGGATGGACTGACTGAGACAGACATACACACACACCCCTACCAACCCAGGCTCTTTCTAGCATTTCACAAGGTATTTGTGCACGTGAACAGTTTAGAAACCTCATTATAAATCCACATCTACTTGATATTCTCCAGCCCCACATTCTTTTCACTTTCACTGTGCAATGGTTTGGTCAAGTAACCTCTCAACAGGACTGTCTCCAGTTGCAGGGGTTATTGGAAGGCAGGAGACAGACTGTTGAAGAGGTGGAGCCTAGAAGAGCTATGGTCATCACCTATGGTTGGTCACTGAGCATAACCTAGAAGGATATGTTGGAACCTCAGACCCCAGCTGAGTTTCTCTTTGCCTTCCCAGATGCCATGAGATAAAGCAGGCTCCTTCCCCACTCCTTCAGACCACGCCTGACCACAGGCCCAACACTGAATGAAACCTCTAAGACTGTGAGCCAAAATAAATCCATTCTCTTTTTGATTATCTCAGCAACAGGAAGGTAAACACATATTCAAAAGCTACCAACAAGCTGGGCGTGGTGGCACACACTTTTAATCCCAGCACTCAGGAGGCAGAGGTAGGAGGATCGCCTTGAGTTGGAGGCCACCCTGAGACTACATAGGGAATTCCAGGTCAGCCTGAGCTAGAGTGAGACCCTACCTCGAAAAACCAAAAAGCTAGCAACATCAGATGGTGCAAAGTACTATAGGAGTGTAGAAATTCTTGTTTTTAAATCTATGCTGAACTTTCATGACTTGGCAACCCATTAAATGTGGTCTCTTCTTGTTCGACCCTTAATTTTATGTCTCAGTAGCCTTTTAACCATGAATGGTCTCAGCAAAATAAATTAATTAATTAAAATCATCAAAATATTCAACTAAATTTAAAATAAGGGAACAAAATAAATGCCAACGCACACATTATTTTACACAACTCAAGATCAGTGTCACCCAATCCAGCTCAGAGTAGATCTCATTTTACGCTGATTATTTTAAACATCCTTGATGCTTATTTAGGTTTGGGGGTTTACTGTAAGGTTTGCAGACGTCAACATTACCAAATAAGATTCCTAGATGTTGTTTTGTAACAAAGAAAAGCAGAAGGGGGAGACAGCGACCCGCATCCGGCCTCACTTCACTGAGTTCTGGGACAACCACCTCGCGCACCACGGACCGAAGGACCGAGAACCGCGGCACCCGCGCCCGGGTCGAGCGCCCGCAGCCCGGTGCCCCCCGCCCGGTGCCCGCCGCTCCGCCCGGGCGCTAACCCGCCGGCGCCTACCTGGCTCCAGCCGCCAGCGCACGCGGCCCACGACGCCTGCGCCACCGGAAGGCAGCGCGGAGGGCGGGAGGGCGCGCGGCTGCCCCCTAGTGTCCGCCTCCCGCCTCGCCGCGCTAACACACTGGTCGAAACATACATTTTCGACCCCATCCCAAACCTGCCCTCTGAGTGGTGCTGATGCTAGTGAGTTTGAGAAGCAGGAGGGCCCTGGCCCGGAGAACTGTAACACAGGCACACATTCGAGAAAGAACAGACGCCAGGCTTGGGGGCGCACGCCTTTAATCCCAGCTCTTGGGAGGCAGAGGTAGAAGGATCACAGTGAGTTCGCGGCCAGCCTGGGCTAGAGAGTGAGACCCTACCTTGAAAAACAAAAGAACCAGCAGAGGAGAAGCAAGTCTAAGGGAAGAGCAGGATTTCAGAGTGATGTGCAGGGTGGGAAACCTCACTGCAGCACACCGGAGTCTATTCCTAGTGGGTAAGGTGGCCAGATGGAGAAACTGGTGTAGTCTGATGTAATTCGTAGTGTGAAGTAGATGTGCCATCTCCTTCTAAACTGATCTGCTTTCCAAGTTTGAAATTAAAACACTACCAAACTCAATGTAGATTAAAAAACTGAATCTTGCCAGGCGTGGTGGTGCACGCCTTTAATCCCAGCACTTGGGAGGCAGAGGTAGAAGGATCACTGTGAGTTCTAAGGCCAGCTTAAGGACCCAGGTTCAACTCCTCAATACCCACATAAAGACAGGTCCACAAGGTGGCACATGCAGAGTTCGTTTACAGTGGTTGGAGACCCTGTTGTGCCCATTCTCTCTCTCTCTCATGTATGTATGTAATATATATATATTATATATATATATGTCTCAAATAAATAAATAAAATGTAAAAAACTTTTTTGAAAAATCAAAAATAAGCCAGGTGTGCTGGTGCACATCTTTAATCCCAGCACTCAGGAGGCAGAGGTAGGAGTTCAAGGCCACCCTGAGACTACATAGTGAATTCCAGGTCAGCCTGGGCTAGAGTGAGACCCCACCTCAAAAAAAAAAAAAAAAAAAAAAAAAAAAAAAAATATATATATATATATATATATATATATATATATATATCAAAAAATACAATTAGAGGCCAGGTGTGGTGGCACACACCTTTAATCCCAGCACTGGGGAGGCAGAGGTAGGAGGATCACCTTGAGTTCGAAGCCACCCTGAGACTCCATAGTGAATTCCAGGTCAGCCTGGGCTAGAGTGAGACCCCACCTCGAAAAACCAAAAAAAAAAAAAAAAAAAAAAAATAGACCTGGAGAGAGGTCTCAGTGGTTAAAGGCGCTTGCTTGCAAAACCTAGTGGCCCGCGGTTTGAATCCTCAATATCCATGTAAAAGCCAGATGTCCAAAGTAGTGCATGCATCTGGGGTTTGTTTGCAGTGGTAAGAGGCCCTGGTGTGCCCATATTCTCTCTCTTTCTACGCTTGTAGATAAATTCATAATAATTAAGAGTTGACATATATATTCTTATGATGAGGAAGATGCACATGCATGGCTTCAGCTTTCATGGTGGTGTGTGGCTTCTGGTGTGTTGTCCTCCAGGTACAGACAGTGGGACTGGCACCATCAGACGGCACATGCTTTCCTGGGGACAGGGCAAGTGAAACAGCAATTTTTAGCAATGTTTTACCTTCTCATTGCCAACAACAGACATTTGATGTTAGTTAGAAGCCAGGTATGTGTTCTTCTTTCTTTTCTTTTTCTTTCTTTCTTTATTTTTTTTGAGAAAGCTCAACAGACTGCCTGTTTTTTATGTGAGAGTGAGTGAGTGTGTGTGTGTGTGTGTGTGTGTGTGTGTGTAAGAGAGACAGAGGGGGAAGAGAGAGAGAAAGAATGGGCACACCAGGGCCTCCAACCATCGCAAATGAACTTCTGAATCCACTTTGTGTATCTCAAACTCAGGTCCTTAGGCTTTCCAGGCAAGTGCCTTAACTCCCGAGCCATCTCTCCAGCCCTATTCTTTTTTCTTTTTACACAAGATCTCTCCTTGAACTTTGAATTCACTGATTCGACCATACTAGCTATCCAGCCAGCAAGCACAGGGCGAGGACACCCCACAGAATGACCCTAAATACTTCTCCCGGTGAAGAGCCTACAAAAAATTACATCACGAGCAACCTTTGACCACAAAGGCATGCCCAGAGAGTACCAGTCTGCTCAAGGTCTGCCTGTGACAGCCAAACCCTGGACACACCATGGCTGTCTCCTAGGTAGGCAGCTGACCCTGGGCAACATAGCCCCAGAAGTCCCCAGAAGGGTCACCACTGTCCTCAGACAATGCAGCCTCACCCACTCCACCCCACGGACTACATCACCTGTCTTCATGAGTGAACTTCACAAGTTCAGGCACTCTGGAAAAGAAGGCCCTGACTGGAGAGTACCAAATGGAGTAATTGCAAGGGAGGGTTTATAGATCCCAGGCTGCAAGCCAGAGGAAGCCATTCTGCCTCCCAGTGATGGCAGGAGAACCCAGGACTGCCAGCACACTCAGTGGAGCAGGACCTAGCCATCCTGCTGAACTACAGAATTCCCTCCCTGTGAGAGCTTCGCACCCACACCCATGAGGGGCAGGAATGCCTCTGGAATGGGGCCAGGGGACACTGGCAGGAAGAAGTTTATGTTTACAGAAATCAGTCTCACATGAAAGGTCACACAGGCTTAACATGACTGACCTGGGTGTAGCCCCCTCTTCCCTACCTCGGGACACAAGGAACCATTGTTACGGGAAACTGAAGCACACAGAACCCACACCAGAGACTGAGTGGAGAATAAGGGTATTTAGTTTCACACCAGCATGGGTCCTAGGGGAATCTCTTCCAAGGCCTGGATCCTGATTCTTGGTGACTCATAGCTTATATACTTTATCTTGGACTAGTCTTATTATTTTAACAACCTAGTGCGAGAGACCTTGAGTATGAAATAGGCAAGTTTTACAGAGACAGGAAAATGGTTAGTTAGCAGATAGATGCCTGCAGCTGTGCTATGGAGATAAAAAGAAGCATAAGATGATTTACAGTACAGGATAGGAGCTGAAGTGCAGATCGTGACCTTAGTACCCAAACTACAGTATTAGGTTATCCAGCACAAAAGACTATACAGTACAGGACAATACAAAAGTCTATTACACAAAAACAAAGCAAAACAAAAAAGTCTATTACAGTACAGAACATAACTTTGGGGCAAGGTAGAGTTTTGCTCTCACCCAGGCTGACCTGGAATTTGCTATATAATCTCATGGTGGCCTCAAACTGATGGCGATCCTCCTACCTCTGTCTCCTGAGTGCGGGGATAAAAGGAGTGTGCCACCAAGTCTGGCTTGAATAACACACTTTTTTAATTCTCAAAAATATGCTTATAAAACAGAATGCAAGAGCCTGGCGTGGTGGTGCACACGCTTTAATCCCAGCAACTGGGAGGCAGAGGTAGGAGGATCACCGTGAGTTCGAGGCCACCCTGAGACTCCATAGTGAATTCCAGGTCAGCCTGGGCTAGAGTGAGACCCTACCTAGAAAAACCAAAAAAAAAAAAAAAAAGGATGCAAGAATGCACTCAAAAGATCATCCAACACAATAAATTTGGCTTTATTCCAGAGAGGCAGGCATGGCTCAGCATGCATAAAGCAATAAATATAATGTATTGCTTAAATAGACATAAGGACAGAAATCACATGATCATCTTGATTGTTGCAAAAAAAGAGGCTTTTAATAAAATTCAACATCTCTTCATGAAAAAGTTCTGAAGAAACTGGAAATACAAGGAAAATATCTCAGCATAATAGAATAATAGAGACCGCATACAATAAACCCAATAGCCAACATTATACTAAATGGGAAACATCTCAAGGCATTTCCACTAAACTCAGGAACAAAATAAGAGCATCCACTTTCTCCATTTGTTGTAGTTACATTTTTATTGCTGGGACAAAACACCCAACCAGAAACGGCTTGTGGAGGAAAGGGTTTATTTTAGGCTTACAGGTTTTGTTTGTTTTTAGTTTTTTGAGGTAGAGTCTAACTCTACAGAGCCCAGGCTGAACTGGAACTCACTCTGTAGTCCCAGGATGGCCTCAAACTCACAGTGATCCTCCTATCTCTGCTTCCCAAGTTCTGGGATTAAAGGCAGGTGCCACCATGCCATTCTAGGCTTACAGTTTTGAGGGGAACCTTTATTAAAGCATGACATGAGCTGGAAGCTATTGCATATCTGGGTGAAAATAGCCTAAGTACTGGGCTTGGAGCTGCGCTTTAGTGAACCCCAAGGTCCACCACCAGTGACACACCTCCTCCAGCAAGGCTCCACCTCCTAAACTGCCACCAGTTGGGATCAAGAGGCTATGAGGGAACATCTCATTCAAACGACCACAGGAGTCGGGTGTCTGCATTCTCCACATTTACTTAATATAGTGCTGGAAATCTGAGCAACAGCAATAAGAGAAGCAAATGAAAGAGATACAAGTAGGAATGAAAGAAGTGAAAGGTTGCAGATATGATCTTATACGTAAAAGACCTTAACACAAGAAAATTCTTAGAACTCGTAAACACTTTCAGGAAAGTAGCAGATTATAAAATCAATATACAAAAACCATTATCTGGGCTGTAGAGATGGCTTAGCCGTTAAGCGCTTGCCTGTGAAGCCTAAGGACCCCGGTTCGAGGCTCAATTCCCCAGGACCCACGTTAGCCAGATGCACAAGGGAGCACACGCATCTGGAGTTAATTTGCAGTGGCTGGAGGCCCTGGTGCGCCCATTCTGTCTCTCTCTCTCTTTCTGTCTCTCTTTCTCTCTCTCTCTGTCTCTCTCAAATAAATAAATAAAAATGAACAAAAAAATTAAAATCAATTAAAAAAAAACATTATCTTCCTACATACTAGTAACAAGCAAGTCAAGGAAAGAAATCAGAAAAGCAACTTCATTTACAGTTGCCTCAAAAAAAAAAATAGGAATAAACTTAACCAAAGAAATAAATGGTCTCTAAAATGAAAATCTTACAGCACTCAAGACACAGAGAGAAAGAGGCAGATAGATAGAGAATGGGTGCACCAGTGCCTCCAGCCAGTGCAAACGAACTCCAGATGCATGCGCCCCCTTGTGCATCTGGCTTATGTGGGACCTGGGGAATCAAGCCTCTAACCCAGGTCCTTAGGCTTTACAGGAAAGCACTTAACTGCTAAGCCATCTCTACAGCCCCCTCTTCTATTTTTTAAAAATATTTAAAAAATTTTTGGCTTATTTATTATTTGAGAGAGACAGACAGAGAGAGAAAGAGGGAGAGAGAGAGAGAGAGAGAGAGAGAGAGAGAGAGAGAGAGAGAATAGGTACGCCAGGGCCTCCAGCCACTGCAAACGAACTCCAGACACGTGCGCCCTCTTGTGCATCTGGCTAACGTGGGTCCTGGGGAATTGAGCCTCAAATCAGGGTCCTTAGGCTTCACAGGCAAGCGCTTAACCAGTAAGCCATCTCTCCAGCCCTAAAAATATTTTTATTTATTTACAAGGAAAGAGAGAGAGGGAGGGAGGGAGGGAGGGAAACAGAAAGAGAGAGAGAGAGAGAGAGAGGAATATGGGCGGGCCAGGGCCTCTAGCTGCTGCAAACCAACTCCAAGTGCACCTGGCTTTACATGGGTACTGGGGAATTGCACCTGGGTCATGAGGCTTTGTAGGCAAGTGCCTTAACTGCTGAGTCTCCTCTCTAGCCCCTTCCTCTTCTATTTTAATGTCTCTGTTTTTCTTGTGTGTATGGGGGGGGGGTTGTGATCCACTGGGTTTAATTAGGTTTGCCTGCATGGGCATGTGTAGGAGACTATTTAATCAAACATGTGGATCCTACCCAAGTTTATACCACTACAGAAAATGTTTCCTACACCCCTAGCTACCATTAACTGCTAATAACAAGTCAGAGAGGGATGAGGCCCTTATGCCTTTCTCCATCATCCGTGATGCAATGTTGACAGGCTCATTACTGTTGAGTCTTGTGCAGGTTCCATCAGTCACTGTGAGGCCAAGAGCTCAACTGCCAATTCATACCTGCATGATAGCAGTTCACAGTGCTTTCCCAACCTCTCTCTCTCTTTTTCTCTTTTATTTATTTATTTGTTTGTTTGTTTTTTGAGGTAGGGTTTCACTCTATCCAGGCTGACCTGGAATTCACTATGTAGTCTCAGGGTGGCCTCGAACTCAAGGCAATCCTCCTACCTCTGCCTCCTGAGTGCTGGGATTAAAGGCGTGCGCCACCACACCTAACTTCATCCTCTAATTCTTATATTCTTTCCTCCCTTATGTCCATGTTGTTACCTGAGCCTTGGAGGGTGTGATCAAGGTGTCTCATTCAGTAAGTCTCATGCAGTAAACACTCTTCAGCATTGCGGTGTTTGTCAGTGTAAAGGTCTCCGTAGCCTCAGGAGGGGCGTCACTGGGCAGGATCTTGAGTCTCGTCTACTATGTGTCCAGAGTCAGGCGTGCTAGCTGCTGTGGGTTTCTCTGTGCGATGAAGTGAGCCAGCTTCTTCTGCCAGGATGAAGCTTCCCTTGGGCTCGCTAAGCCTCAAAAACCCTTTCCTCCCATGAGCTGCTTCTGGTCGAGTGTCTGTCACTACACCACGCATGAAGGATTATCTTGATTAGGTTAATGAAGGTGGGGAGGGCCACCTTTAATGAACGGTGGGCAGCATCATTCCATGGGCCGGGGCCCTGGACTGTACAAAAGGAGAGAGCTGTCTCAGTAGCAGCCTTCGTCACTCTGCTCTGCTTCCTCCCTATGGACTGAAGGTGACCAGCTGCCACTAGCTCCTGCCACCACGCCTTCCCTGTTATGATAGAGTGTCACCTGGAACTGTAAGTTAAAATAAACCCTTCTTCCCTTAAACTGATGTTCATCAGGAATTTTGCTTCATCCACAAGAAGGTAACTGACACAGGTACATATACACCGTGGAATTTTACTCTGCAGTAAAGAAAAGTGAAATTATGACGTTTGCAGGAAAACAGATGGATATATAAAGAATTATATTGAGGGGTTCCAAACTCTGAAAAACCCAAACTACATATTCTCTCTCATATGCAGATCCTCCTTGTAACATTTATGTATGTAGGTAAATGGAAGAGGATGTGGGTAAAGCCTACAAGGCTAGAAAGGACATGGAGACGGTAACAAGAAATGCTGCTGGAGAAAGCGAAAGTCCTTGTGACACGAACGCAAAGAGAAGGTGGAGATACAAGAGCGGCCGAAAGGGGGAGAGGGCGGGATTGAGAGCCACCAAAACAAACTGTGTTTGGAAATGTTGTAATGAGACCTTGTATCTGTATTAAAAATAAACTTAAAGGAATTGTGTGTGTGTGTGTCTAAGCATACTAGGGCTTGTTGCCACTGCAAATAGAATGACAGGCACTTGTACCACTTTATTTTATTTTTAATTATTTTATTTATTTATTTGAGAGCTACAGACAGACAGACAGAAAGAGGTAGAGAGAGAGAGAGAGAGAGAGAGAGAGAGGCAGAGAGAGAGAATGGGCGCACCAGGGCCTCCAGCCACTGCAAACGAACTCCAGATGCATGCGCCCCCTTGTGCATCTGGCTAACGTGGGTCCTGGGGAATCGAACCTTGAACCAGGGTCCTTAGGCTTCACAGGCTAGCGCTTAGCCACTAAGCCATCTCTCCAGCCCTATACCACGTTTTGAGTCCAGCTTTAGGTGGTGGCTGGAGGGAATTGAACCTGCCCTGACATACTTTGCAAGCGAGCACTTTTGTTTTGTTTTGTTTTGTTTTTGAGACAGGGTCTTACTCTAGCTCAGGCTAACCTGCAATTCCCTATATAGTTTCAAGGTGGCCTCGAGTTTATGGTAATTCTACCTCTGCCTCCTGAGTGCTGGGATTAAAGGCATGCTCCACCATGCCCAGCTGCAAGCAAGCACTTTTAACCAGTAAACCATTTGCCCAACTCCTAAAACTAATTTTTTCTTTATTTGCATGTATGTGCATATGTGTGTGAACCAAGATCTCTTGCTACTGTAAGCCAATGCCCATCCAGCTTTATGTAGGTGGCTGGGGAATTGAACCCAGACTGGCAGCTTTTGCAAGCAAGTGCCTTTAACCACTGAGCAATCTCCAAGCCCTTTCAAAAAATATTTTTAAAAAATATACAACTAATTATAAAATTTGGTCAAGGCCTCATTAAAGAATAGTCAAATTTGCCCGTTCTACACTTGATCTTACCCAAAAGACACAGAAGGGATTCAAACTTTCCTTCATTTCTAAATACTTCTGATACCATAGAACAGATAACTAACTCTGTGTTCTCAAATATTTCTTCACTCAGTATTGTATTTTTTGGGGGGGAGGGGGTTGTGGTAGAGTCTCACTCTAGCCCATGCTGACCTGTAATTCATTCTGTAGTCTCAGGCCTTGGAACTAATAGCAATCCCCCTATCTCAGACTCCTTAGTACTGGGATTAAAGGCATGCGCAGTATAATATATGTATATATGCATATATATATATATATATATAATGACAATGGCTATCACTCTTGTAGCTTAAAAATATTAACTTTATTTCAGAGACAGAGAGGGCGGGAGGAGGGAGAGAGTGGGCATGCCAGGGCCTTCAGCCACTGTAAATACACTACAGATATATGCACCACCTTGTGCATCTGGCTTACATGGGTCCTGGAGAATTGAACCTGGCTCCTTTGGCTTCGCAGGCAAATGCCCTAACCTCTAAGCAATCTCTCTAGCTCTAGTATATATTTTTAATATTTTATTTTTATTTATTTGACAGAAAGAAAGAGGGGGAGAGAGAAAGAGAATGGGTATGCCAGGGCCTCCAGCTGCTGCAAACAAATTCTAGATGCATGCGCCATCTGGCTTATGTGGGTCCTGGGGAATTGAACCTGGGTCCTTTGGTTTTGTAGGCAAGCACCTTATCTGCTAAGCCATCTCTCTAGCCCTAGTATAGCATTTTTTTTTAAGGTATTGAAGTAAGATACTGTTGGTTTCTCAAAAGTGAGGGCCCTGGGCTGGAGAGATGTGTCTGAAGTTCGTTTGCAGAGGCTGAAGGCTCTGGCATGCTCATTCTTTCTCTGCCTCTTTCTCACTCTCTCAAATGAAGAAATAGATTTAAAAAAAATTTTGTTTTTAAAAAAGAGGTCCCTGAGGATAGAAAGTGTGGTGATTTGATTCAGGTGTCCCCCATAAACTTAGGTGTTCTGAATGCTAGATTCCCAGCTGATGGAGATTTGGGAATTAATGCCTCCTGGAGGGAGTGTATTGTTGGGAGCAGGCTTATGGGTGTTATAAACCAGTTTCCCCTTGCCAGTGTTTGGCACACTCTCCTGTTGCTATTGTTCACTTTATGTTAGCCAGGGGGTGATGTCCACCCTCTGCTCATGCCACCGTTTCCCCCTACCATCATGGAGCTCCCCCTTGAGCCTGTAAGCCAAAATAAACCTTTTTCCCACAAGCTGCTCTTGGTTGGGTGATTTCTACCAGCAATGTGAACCTGACTGCAACAGTCAAGTGGTACCAGGACTGGGGTTGCTGCTAGACACATGACTGTGTAGCTTTCGCCTTTTGGAGCTGATTTTCAAGAGAAATGTGGAAGGATTTGAAACCTTGCCCTAAGAGATGCCTTGCAGTGCTGTAAGTACAGCTTGATGGACTATTCTGGTCAGAGCTGCAAGACTTGAATGCAGTAAGAACTATGGACTGTGAGGTTTGACTTATGAGGATGAGAAAGCTTTGCTTGGACTGGGCTAGAAGTTTGTGTGAGAAGCTTGCTCTTATGCCCGTGTCCTGAGAAGTTGTGCAGGGTTGCTTTGCATAGAAATGAACTGGTGTGAGCAGAGGGATATGGCACAGAAAGAAAAATCTTTGGGTGAACTGTTGCACGTTTAGCTGCAATTGAGATTACAACCTTTGAGACTGGGCTAGCTGACCTGCACTGTGGCAACAGGAAAAATGTATACAGACTCTTTTGGAGGGGCCTGAGTGCTCAAGAAGTGTTCTGTTCTTCAAAGTCTGCTTTATTCCCCCTGGATTAATGAATTGGCACCCTACCTGGTATTGTGGAGTATAAGAAATGCAGGAAAGAGAGGGTCATTGAGTTTGCAAAATGGTCTTGTGTTTTGGAAATGGCCATGGGCAGTGTGAAGCAGGTTTGTTGGTTGGCTGCATGGAGACCCCATGGGGCCATGAGGATGAACCGTGGATTGCAGTGGAGACCCAGTGGAGATGCCGGGACCACGAGATGGCTGCTAAAGAAAAGATGCTGGCCCCGATGAAGTTTTCCAGGACTGTGAGCAGCCTAGCTGGAGGGGCAGAATTGGAATGCCAGGGACTTGTTGCTGGTTAGAATCATCGGACTTGGAGATTTGTCACTGGCTAGAATTGTTGGACTTGAAGCTACAGAGGTTGATGTTTGCTCTGGTTATTTTAAATCTCGTATTGATTATTTCTTTGCTATGCCCAATGCCATCTTTTGCAGTGTATTTATTCTGTGCCATTATGATCTTTTGAGGTTATTTTTTGGTACTATGGCTCAGTTAAAAGACCTTGGATTATGGGGTATCTGAACATCACTAGGATTGGCAAAAACTATGGGAACTTTTAAACTGGATGAATGCATTTCATTTTAAGTCATGTATGGTTGTCAGTTTATGGGGGCCAGGGGCAGAATGTGGTGGTTTGGTTCAGGTGTCCCCCTGTAAACTTAGGTGTTCTGAATGCTAGATTTCCAGCTGATGGAGATTTGGGAATTAATGTCTCCTGGAGGGAGTGTATTGTTGGGGGTGGACTTATGGGTGTTATAACCAGTTTCCTCTGGCCAGTATTTGGCACACTCTCCTGTTGCTATTGTCCATCTTATGTTGCCCAGGGGGTGGTGTCCACCCCCTGCTCATGCCATTGTTTTCCCCTACCATTGTGGAGCTACCCCTCGAGCCTGTAAGCCAAAATAAGCCTTTTTCCCCACAAACTGCACTTGGTTGGGTGATTTCTACCAGCAATGTGAACTTGAGTGCAACAGAAAGGATTTATTAGTTATGAGAGAGAATGGATGCGCCAGGGCCTCTAGCCACTGCAAACCAACTCCAGACATACGTGCCATCTTGTGCATTTGGCTTTAAATGGGTACTGGGGATCAAACCTGGACTCTTAGGCTTTGTAGGCAAGCACCTTAACTGCTGAGCCATCTCTCCAGCACCCTTTTACTTCAAACATAATTTTTTAGTGTTTTTAATGTGTGTGTGTGTGTGTATGGACATTTGTGCCATGGTGAACATGCAGAGCTCAGAAGTTGTGTGTGCTCCACCTTCTTTGAGACAGGATCTCTTGCAGCTACAAAGGAGTCTGGCCCAGGATCTTCTGGATTCTCCTGGATCTGCCTTCCACTGTTGTAGGTGCACTGTGATCACAAAGGCATGCACGACTTTGTGTCTGGCTTTATTTGAGTGCTGAGGAATTGAACCTTGGCTGGCAGGCTTTGCAAGCAAGCACCTTTAACCACTGAGCCCTCTTCCTTAGAAAGGATGTCTTTTTTGTCTTTTTAAAGCCACACCTGGCTCATCTGTACAAATCTGTAATCTGACTTAATAAAAGATATCTCAATTATCCTATCTAATTGTGCTTTCAGACAGCTGCAATATGTCGTTTTGGTTGATAGAATAAGAAAATTCAGGGCTTGAGAGATGGCTTAGCAGTTAAGGGTTCCTGCCTGTAAAACCTAACAACCGAGTTCAATTTCCCAGTACCCACCTAAAAGCCAGGTGCACAAAGTGGCACATGCATCTGGAGTTTGTTTGCAGTGGCTGGAGGCCCTGGTGTACTCATTCTCATCTCATTCTCTCTCTCTGACAAGAGTTGTGGTGCATACCTTTAATCCCAGCACTTGGGAGGCCAAGGTAGGAGGATCTGAGTTCAAGGCCAGCCTGAAACTACATAGTGAATTCCAGGTCACCCTGAGCTAGAGTGAGACCTTATCTCAAAAGAAGCAAAGAGGGCTAGAGATGGCTTAGCAGTTAAGGTGCTTGCCTTCAAAGCCAAAGGACCCAGGTTTGATTCCCCATGACCCATGTAAGCCAGATGCACAAGGTGGCACCATCTCTCTCTCTCTGCTTCTTTTTCTCTCCCTCTCTCTCAAATAAATAAAAATAAAACAAACCACATTTTTATTTATTTGAGAGTGACAGGGAGAGAAAGAGAGAGGGGGGAAGGGAGGGAGAGAATGGGCACAACAGGGCTTCCAGCCACTGCAAACAAAATCCATGTGCCACCTTGTGCATCTGGCTTATGTGGGTCCTGGGGAATCAAGCCTCAAACTAGGGTACTTTTAAGACTTCACAGGCAAGCACTTAACTGCTAAGCCATCTCTCCAGCCCCAAACCACATTTTTGAAAAAAGAAATTTCAGTTATTGAGATAACTAGAAAACCTTAGTAATCATTTTGAAAAAACTGGGGATATTCTTTTTAGATTCTTCACTCAAATGTAGGAAGTGGTATTTTCCAGGATTAATTGCAGTGTGGAACTGGTATTCTTAACAACAGCCTTTTTGTGCTGTTACATCTTACACTTGGAGTCACACAGCTGTGCATGACAGCTCACTCACCATCTTGAATTCTTCATTTGGAAAATACTGGTTCATTTAGCTTGGCAGACTTCCCAATTTTTGACATAATTTATTAAATAATATAAAAAACACATTTGTTAATATCACTGAATATTTCATTTAAAAGGTGTGCATGTACTTTGTTAAAAGATCAGCATGGTAAATGAAAACTTCCACATGAGAGCTCAAATTTCACGACTGGCCGTTTTCCTTGAAGGGATTGACTCACTTTACTCTTTTTCACAGGATGTGTCTCATCTGTCCAAGTATAATCATCAGTTTATCAGCTGCTGAAGCAAAAAATGGTTTCTCACCAAGAACAGTAGCTGGTTTTGGCCCACATGTCACATAATCATAGAAATGATTTTTTTCAAGACTAACATAAAAATGTACACATTGTTTCTATTAAGATTTTAACTAAAAGCAGGAGGATCTGGTGTGATTTGCAGGCCAGCCTGCGACTACATAGTGAATTCCAGGTCAGCCTGGGCTACAGGAAGACCCTACCTTGAAAAAACAAATAGAGATATTAAAATAGTGCAGACAGATTGAGTATTATGGGTGTGGAGGCACATGCCAGTAATCTCAGCTCTCCAGAGGCAGAGGAGAGGTAGGAGATTCACATGTTCAAGACCAACCTAGGCTACATAATGAATGTATAGCTTTCTGGGAAATAGAGTTGATAGCTTTCTGGCCTCTACCATTCCATTCAGTCAAAAAAAAAAAAGGGGGGGGGTCTATTGCTCAGTGATAGAGTGCTTGCCCACCATGGGCAATGTCCTGGTTTTGATTCTCAGCTCACATGCACATAAGTACACCTAGAAATACTGGAAATAACAACACAATGATAGTATTACTAAAGCAAATAGTTTCTTTTTTTTTTTTTTTTAAGCAAGGTCTCACTCTAGCTCAGAATGACCTGGAACTCTGTGTAGCTCAGGCTGGTCTTGAACTCAGAGTGATCTTCCTACCTCAGCCTTCTGAGTGCTGGCATTGAAGGCGTGTGCCACCATACCTGGTCTATGTTTTTTAATTTTCAAAGTATTTATACATGTATATAATGGATTTAAAAACATTTTTTATTAGTTATTTGCAAGGAGAGAAAATCGTGTGTGCGTGTGCATGTGTGCACACACAAACTCCACTCATGCACCACTTTATGCATCTGGCTTTATGTGAGTACTAGGGAATTAAACCTGGACAGTCAGGCTTTGTAAGCAAGCACATTTAAGCACTGAGCCATCTCTCCAGCCCCTACAATGTATTTTGATTATATTCCCTTCCCATTATCCTTCTACCCTTCCCACGCCTGCTGAATCTCTTTTCCCAAGTAGTCTCCAGTCTACTTTCATGACTTTTTTTTTTTTTTTTGGTGGCCCAGACTTTAATTAGGGTTGCTTGCATGAACATGATGGTGGGTTATTTACTAAAGTTTGGGCAGCCTGCCAGTGGCTACACCCCTAAAGAAAATCACTCCACCTCCCCCAGCAACCATTAACTGCCAATAGTGCATAAGGAAGGGTTGGGGCATGTGATCCCTAACCCCATCCATGATGGAATGTCAGTGGTCCCAATTTTTATAAATAACATGCATTTTCAAATATCTTTAAACTTTTATTAACAAGTTTTGTACATGTATGTTTTTGAACATGATCTCCCATTACTTTCTCTTGTCCCCTCCTGTCTTCCTTCCACTGAACCCCCTTTCTCCCGACTAGTCCTTCTACTTGATATACGTATTTTTTAATTTGGTTTTGAGGCAAGGTCTCACTCAAGCACTCAAGTCAGGCTTGCCTCAACCTCACAATGATCCTCCTACCTCAGTCTCCCAAGTGCTGGGATTAAAAGCATGCACCACCACATCCAGCCTGATCATGTCTTCCCCCTCGCCCCCCATTTTTTGAGGTAGGGTCTCTCTAGCTCAGGCTGACTTACTTGGAATTCACTATTGTAGTCTCAGGGTGGCCCTGGACTCACAACAATCCTCCCACCTCTACCTCCCAAGCGCTGGGATTAAAGGCTTACGCCACCACACTTGGCTTGATTATGTCTTTTGTTGATTCTGAGTGTGAGGCTGAGTTTCATTAGGGTTACTGGGGGCTGGAGAGATGGCTCAGTGGTTGAGGCATTTGCCTGAAAGGCCTAATGACCTGGGTTCAATTCCCCAATACCCACGTAAAGCCAGATGCACAAAGTGGTGCATGCATCTGGAGTTCATCTGCAGTGTCTAGAGGCCCTGGTGCACCCATTCTCTCTCTCTCTCTGTGTGCAAATAAATAAGTATAATTAGGGTTACTTGTATAAGCATGGGTGTGTGTGATTGTTTACCAGAGTACTTGCAACTTAATAATGGTTATACCAGGGAAGACAGTGTCTCCTTCTCCCCCAGCAACCATTAACTGCCAATAACTTCTCAGGATCAGATGGAAGCCTCATGACCTCCTCCATCCTCCATGACAGAATATTAATGGGCTCGATATTGTAAAGACAATTTGCTGAGATCATGAATGCGACAGCCTTATCATACCTAGAAAACAGTATTCCAAGGCACTCCCCCTGCCGTTCTCTGGATCTTACATTCTTTTTATTTAAAAAAAAATTTTTTTTTAAATCTTACATTCTTTCTGCCACCTCTTCTGCAGTATCTCTGAGCTTTGGAGGGTGTGATAGAGATGCCTCATTTAGCTCTGAGCACTCAACAGTCTTAGCACTTTAATGAGTTTAGAGTCTCCCCAGTAGTCACTGTCAACTGCACAAAGAAGCTTCTCTGGCCAAGTGAGAGAGCAGCACAAACCTATGGGCATACATATTCAAAGGGCAATTTGATGGTCATAATATATCCGTTTAATAGCCGGGCGTGGTGGCGCACGCCTTTAATCCCAGCACTCGGGAGGCAGAGGTAGGAGGATTGCCGTGAGTTCGAGGCCACCCTGAGACTCCATAGTGAATTCCAGGTCAGCCTGGGCTAGAGTGAGACCCTACCTCGAAAAACAAAAATAAAAACAAAACAACAACATACATATATATATATATCCGTTTAATAAAACAGCAGTTGTAGGTTTCCTCCTAGGCCCTATGACCTTCCCAACCATAGAGCTTTGACTAGGTTTTTTTTTTCTTTAAAAAAATTTTTTTTTTCAGTGATTTCTTTCTTTTTTTTTTTTTATTTTTATTAGTCAGAGAGAGATGTGTGTGTGGGGGGAGAGAGAAAGAGAAAGAGAGAGAGAGAGAGTGAGGGAGAGAGAGATAGGGAGAGTGAGGGAGAGAATGGGTGTGCCAGGGCTTCCAGCCACTGTAATCGAACTCCGGATGCATGTGCCACCATGTGCATCTGGCTTACATGGGACCTGGAGAATCGAACTGAGAGACCAAACATAACCATTTTAAGTAAAAAGGCCCAGGCCTGACTTAGAGAACTAGCTGGCTAATGTGCTGACCTTTGCTTCTGTAAACTTTGCTTGCTTGCTCAATTGCTGCCTTTCTCCCTAAAGTTTCTGGGGAATCTCCATTTCAAGGACATTGCAGAAACACTCCACTGCGGGGCCTCTGACCATCTGCTTAGATAAGAAACTGAGGAATCTCCACTTCAAGGGCCTTCCAGAAACACCCCACTGAGGGGGACCTCCGGCCTCTGACTACCTGCATAGACTGTTTGCTTAGCCGATCACAATGGAGATTACCTCATCTGCCTGGAGTGCCCCGAGCTCCTGCCCCCAACTTTGCCTGCTGAAACCCCAAGCCAATCAGAACTGTTTAAATCAACCAATCATGTATCTATCCCCTACTTCTTTGTTCGAATTCCTATATGAACCCCTTCCCCCAAAAGAAAGGGGCTCTCTCCCTCACTACCGCTGTGCCGGACTGTGGGGATGGAGCCCAGGCCTAGGCTTGCAATAAAAAAACCTGTTGCTTTTACATTCGAGTGTCTCGGCTTCTGTGGCGGTTATCTGAGTGACCAGGGGTCTTGGCTCCTGGTCAGGGGACTTGGCACAACAGAACCTGGGTCATTAGGCTTCACAGGCATGCTCCTTAACCGCTAAGCCATCTCTCCAGCCCTTGACTAGGCTCTTACTACCATGCTTACATTCTCTCCCATGTAGGCCTTAAATCCAATCAGGGAGCAGTGGGCTACCCCCACTAACAGTCATGCCACTATTGCACCAGTGGGCACATCTTCCAACAGGCCTAATCTTGTGTAGGTAACCATAGCTACTGTGAGTGCATGAGTGCAATGGCCATGCCATGTCTGGGAGACAGGGTTCCATAGCACTCCTCTCTTTCCTGGGGCTCCTGAAATGTTGCCAGAGCCTTGGAAAAGGTGGAATAGTTCATTTAGGGCTGAGTACTCAACAGCCACTTATTCTCAGCACTCTGGTAAGTCAAGAGTCTCTGCATTAACCACCAGCCACTGTAAGAGTTGTTTTTCTGACCAACACTGAGAGCAGCAGTAGTCTATGAGTATAAACAAATATTTAGGCAGTTTGACATGTTCATTTAGCAATCAGCAGTAGTAGTGAGAAGTCCCACTTCTGGAAACTGTATGGTTAACTTTTAACTGCTACAGTTGACTGGGGATGGCTTGCGATCTAGGAGTCCATCAGAGATCTGAGAGTTGAATGAGAAACACCATTGCCTGAGGCTCAGTTGCAGTTGGCTGTTTATAAAGTTTCTCTGAGGTCAGCTTGCCAATTCACTTTGTTCTTCCCCAATTCAACTGCCCAATTCAAAAGATCTCTAGGTTACTACTAAACTTCTTTTTTTAAGTTTTATTTATTTATTAGAGAGAGAGAGAGAAAGAGGCAGGTAGGGAGAAAGAGAGAATGGGCACAACCAGGGCCTCCAAGCACTGCACACGAACTCCAGACGCATGTGCCTCCTTGTGTATCTGGCTTATGTGGGTCCTGGGGAATTGAACCGGCGTCCTTAGGCTTCCCAGGCAAACGCCTTAACTGCTAATTTATTTCCCTAGCCCAACTACTAAACTTTTCAGACAATTGATTAGCTTAGGACACTCAACTATGGATAGAGACAGCCCCAAAATACATAAATCCCCCCAATTCAGCCCTCATTTGAGTTTATCCCTTTCAGGAATTATTGGATGGATGCTGTCTTGTCTGATGTTTCTGCCTGTATCTGAATTCTGTTTAATAAAGCCTATTACATACATTCCTCATCCCAGCCTTGTGGATTGTCTCATGAGGTCTGGAACGGTACTGCTTTACTGCCCTCTAGGCAAGGAATCGCACCAGCAGAGCTCACCAACAGCAAAACTGCTCCCCCTCCCATTTCAGCAGGTTACCCAGTAGGGTCTATGACCTTCCCAGTCATGAGCTTTTGACTAGGATTTATAGTGTCAGGCAAATAGTTTTAAACTTAGCAGATACCTCCACAGACTGTACTTTGAAAATGTTGGTACCCTGAAAGGAGTGGGCTGCTGGGTCAACTTACTCAGCTCCCCTTTATGAAAAAAGCTGGAGATTGCTACATACTTAAGGCATGGAGTCAGGCTTTTTTGCCTGACTCAGTGCTCACCAGGCAATCTTCTGTCCTTAAGTCAGGGTGTCACTATATGGACCAGGGTAGCCTCAAACCTGTCATCCTTCTCCCTCAGTTCCTGAGTGCTAGAATTATAGGTGATAGTTGCTTTACTTGAACAGGCCTGGCTGACATTGAGGCAGAATTTCAACTTGCAGCCTAGGCTGGCATGGAACTCATGCTCCTCAGCCTCCCAGCTGCTGGGATTACACATGTGCAAACACACGTGGCTCACTATGATTCTCACTAAGTCATCTGTGCCTCTGCCCTAAATCCAAACAATTCTGGGACACTAATGGTAGTTTCTAAGATTAAATGTTATGTTATTTTTCCACTCCCCACCAAACGGCTGGAATTATATACATAAGGAAGTCACTTTTTTTTGTAGGGAAGAGGAATACACTTTATGTCAATTTAAAATATAAAATTAGAGATTTGGAGATGTAAATGTGAAAATCTAATATGTAAAATGTCCCAAGTGCTAGAAATTATAGGCATGAACCTCCATGCCAGGTCTCTCCCTTGTTTTGTTTGCTTGCATATGTGACGGAGTGTGGTGCCCTTGCCTGTGGTAGGGGTGCTTGTCTACAGTGGAACATTACATGGCCTGCTCCACTGCTCATCTGCCCAGTTTTGTTTTGAGCCAGTCTCTTTACTACTGATTCTGAAGCTTGTGGGACTTTGATGATTCTTGGTCTTGGCTCATCTGCAGGACTGAGGTTATAAGTACATGTGGCCATGCCTAACTGGTTTATATGGGATCTGGAGATTCAAACTGGTGGTCTCAGGTCCCCTCAGGCCCTCATGCTTGTATAGGAAGCACAATAACTACTGAGCCATCTCTCCATCATTCAGTTGTTTCTCTAAGCTGATAAGATGTCCCTTGTTTGCAGGTAAGTACTTAAAAAATTCAAGTACTATAGTATTGTTTGTAAGATACATCTGTGATTTTATTATAAAACATTTCTTTTGGCATTAGTTGGTTACAGTGATAGCAAGATACTGTGAATGTGACACAGAAGCTCTAATGGAACAGTTGTATTCTCTGTTTAATGCACCAATATTTAAGTTGCCTCAAATCAATCACATATATATCACCTTCAGTCATTATGCATCTATCTTCCAGTGAAGAGGTGATGCTGGATTCGTTAATGTCAGTAAGACCCAGAAGAGTAGCTCCTTTACTCTGCTGCAATCACTCTTTGAAAGGACCAAGTTTTTTTTTTTTTTTTTAGAGCTAGCCTGAATAGCAGCAGCACATAGGAATATCATACTTAGTTCTTGTTAAGAAGCAACACCTGGGCAATGCACATTTTTTTACCACAGGTAAGGGAATGATCTCTTTAGTTTTAAACTCTTGCATTAGAGGCCCTTAAGAAAATAAAAGCAATCTATCAACTTCTTTTGGATGGTGTCACTACTATACCCTTGTTGGTATGTCACTTTCTCTGCTATGTTTGCTTTGAAGGGATCTTCCAATATATCTCCAATATTCTTTTCTTATAGTGTCCTTCTCTTTAGCTAGGATCTCACATAACTGAAAATGAGAAATAAAAATTTGTTAAAATAATGCATAATTCAATCTCCAGGGCATATATCTTTCCAACAACATAATTTAAGTCAGACCATGTTCAAATGTGTTGTCCTGAATCAGAAAGAGCCCTGCACTGAATTCTAAGTAACCATATCCAAAAGTGGCATGAATATCAGTGGAAATGTGCAGAGCCAATTTTGAGACATGAGACACTGTGTCCCACCAACCTACCTCTAATGCTTTATTAAGAATGTCCTCCTTGTTGTCACATTGGTTGTCTAGCATGTCTTCATAGACATCCACAAGAAAGGCAATTAGGTAGGGGGAACTGTGACTTGGTTGTAAATCAAGCAATTGATTTAATAGATTGGGGTATTTTGAAAGACCAGCATCCTGCAGAATCCTAAAACAAAAAGAAAGAAAAACTTGATTTTGAGGGCTAGAGAGATGGCTCAGCAATTAAGGCAGTTGCCTGCAAAGCCTAATGACCTGGGTTCAATCCCCCAGTACCCTTGTAGAGCCGGATGCATAAAGTAGCACATGCATCTGTTCATTTGCAGTGGCTAGAAGCCCTGGCATACCCATTCTCTTTCCCTCTCTCCTTGCAAATAAATAAAAATATTAAACAGCCTGCCATGGTGGTGTACGCCTTTAATCCCAGTACTCAGGAGGCAGAGGTAGGAGGATTGCTATGAGTTCGAGGCTACCCTGAGACTACAGAGTGAATTCCAGGTCAGTCTGAGCTAGAGTGAGACCCTACCTCGAAAAACCAAATAAATAAATAAATACAAAACAGGAGTTGGAGAGATGGCTTAGCAGTTAAGGTGCTTGCCGGCAAAGCCAAAGTACCTAGGTTCAATTCCCCAGGACCCACGTAAGCCAGGTGCACAAGGTCGCACGTGTCTGGAGTTTGTTTGTAGCAGCTTGAGCCCCTGGCACGCCCATTCTCTTTCTCTCTCTCACACAAACAAATAAATAAATAAATAAGTAAAAATCACTTTGAGTTTGAGGGCAACCTGAGACTACAAGATGAATTCCATTCAGGTTGGGCTAGAGTAAAACCCTACCTTGAAAACAAAACAAACAAACAAACAAACAACAAAAAAAAAAAAAACCAACTTGATTTTCAGAGGAATAGCAAAATCAATAGAAAGATTAGGAGAGCGGCTGGGAAGATGTCTCAAGTGGTTAAAGGCACTTGCTTGCAGAGCCTGCTGGCCCAGTTTCAGTTCCTTAGCATCCATGTAATGCCAGATGCAAAAACAGCAAAACAAGGGCTGGAGAGATGGCGTAGTGGTTAAAGCACTTGCCTGTGAAGCCTAAGGACTCAGGTTCAATTATCCAGGTGCACAGAAGCGAGATGCACAAGGTGGAACGTGTCTGGAGTTCATCTGCAGTAGCTAGAGGCCCTGGCATGCCCATTCTCTCTCTCTCTCAATCTCCCTCCCTTTCTCTATTTCTGATAAATAAATAAAATTTTTAAAAAATGCTTTTAAAAAAGTAGCACAAGCATGTGGTGTTCATTTGCAGTGGCAAAATACCCAGGTGCATGCTTGCTTGTATACACACATGTGCACATATAAATAAATATTTTTTAGAAAAAGATCAGGAAGCTGGGTGTGGTGGCACACGCCTTTAATCCCAGCACTTGGGAGGCTAAGGTAAGAGGATCATCGTGAGTTTGAGGCCACCCCGAGACTACACAGTAAATTCCAGGTCAGCCTGAACCAGAGAGAGACCTTATCTTGAAAAACCAAATAAATTAATAAAAATAAAATAAAGCTTAGACATGCATGGTGGTATATGCCTATAATGCTCAGGAAGTAGAGGCAAGAAGATCAGAAGTTCAAGGTCATCACTGACTACGTAGTGAGTCAAACAACTACATGAGATCTTGTCTTAAAAAAGGAAAAAATGGGTCGGGTGTGGTGGCACACACCTTTAATCCCAGTACTTGGGAGATAGAGGTAAGACTACTGTGAGTTCAAGGCCAGCTTGAGACTACAGAATGAAGTCCAGGTCAGCCTGGGCTAGAGTGAGATCCTACTTTGAAAAACAAAACAAAACAAAACAAAACAAAACAAAACAAAAAGTGATGATTTATATAACTCAAACTGGGGTTGGAGAAACGGCTTAGCACTTAAGGCACATGCCTACGAAGCCTAAGGACCCAGGTTCAATTCTCCGTGTCCCACGTAAGCCAGATGCACATGGTGGCGCACGTGTCTGGAGTTCGTTTGCAGTGGCTAGAGGCCCTGGCATGCCCATTCTCACTCTCTCTCTCTAAAAAATAAATAAAAATAAATCTAAAAAAATTTTTTAAATGTATAACTCAAACTGGGTAACTCACTAAATTAAAGTAGAAAATAAATCTTAACATTAAAAAGTGGGCTAGGCATGGTTGTACATGCCTTTAATCCCAATACTTGAACAACAGAAGTAGGACTGCTGTGAGTGTGAGGCTAGACTGGGACTACATACCAAGTTCCAGCTCAGTATGAGCTAGAGTAGAATCCTATCTCAGGAAAAAAATAAATAAATAAAAGATTTAAAAGTGAAGGAAAGAGCAAGAGAGGTGTCCCTAAGGTTTTGTACCTTCAACTCTTTGGTAATCACAGGTTCCAACCCCAGAGAAATCTAATGTGATTGCACGCCATATAGTTCCTTTGAGCCCAGTTTCCCTAAAGGTCTTTCAGTTCAATAAGGAGCTTGGCCAGACAAGCAAAACGTTTCTATTTTAGGAATTGGACTTGTCAAAAATCTGTAGCACTGAATGTGTAAAGGTTGGCTGTCCATCTGTGTCCTGCTTTGCTAGGCTGAGTGTCCATCTGTGCGACATGTTCCTGAACAGTCTGACCTGTTCTGCTGTCCTGGGTCACAGGATCCAAGTGTACATTCTACTCATTGACATAAGCACTAGAGGACCTAGCACTCAACAAAGCGCTAGGATGTTCATATATACAGTCAAAATGATTCCTGTTTCCTGGGCAGTATCCGTGCTAATGTGTGCTTGAGTGTGAAGAGGAAGAATGAGAGCATGATGTTTAGGAATGACCACAATTCTGCCTTGCTTCTGTTAGTAGATCCAGAAGCATGAAAATTGCCCTAGCATCCTTTTAGATCTGGTTATGGAATACACTCCACAATGCTTGCTCACATTTGTAAAACCAGTGGAAAAACCTCTTACCCTTTCAAGTAGTTCCACGCACTCTCATTATGTGGTACTAATTTAATCATCTCCAGAGTGTACCTATAAGAAAAAACAAAGGAATGGACTGAATTCTAAAAGAGCAGTGGAAGGAAGTGGGAGTTTCAACAAGACTGGTAGAACCTGACAAGTGCTCTCCCTGTGACAGGATCCACTTTTGTGTCCTGCTGGACTGTGGCATCACTCTAACTCAAAACTAATTTAGAAAATTATTATTATATTTGTTTATTTGCAAGCAGAGAGAGAGAAATAGAGAAAAGAGAGACAGACAGAAAGAATGGGCATGCCAAGGCCTCTAGCCACTGCAAACTCCAGAAGCATGTGCCACTTTGTGCATCTGGCTTACGCGGGTACTGGGGAATCAAACCTGAGTCTTTAGGCTTTGCAGGCAAGCACCTCAACCGCTAAGCCATCTCTCCAGTCCAAAAATTATTATTTTAAAAATATTTTGGCCAGGTGTGGTGGTGCACGCCTTTAATCCCAGCAGTTGGGAGGCAGAGGAAGGAGGATTGCCGTGAGTTTGAGGCCACCTTGAGACTACATAGTGAATTCCAGGTCAGCCTGGGCTAGAGCTACACCCTACCTCGGAAAACAAAAAACAAAAACAACAACAACAAAAAAATTTTGATCAGCTGGGCATGGTGGTACATGCCTTTAATCCTAGCACTTGGGAGGCACAGGTAAGAGGACCGATGTGAGTTCAAGGCCAGCCTGATACTACATAGGGAATTCTAGCTCAGCTTGGGCTACAGCAAGACCTTTACCTTGAAAAATAAAAAAAAAAGTTTTTAAAAATTTATTTACTCAAGAAAGAGAGGTGGTGGTGGGGGGGGGAGTATACACTGGCATGCCAGGGCCTTCTGCCACCACAAACAAACTCTGGGTGAATGTGCCACTTTGTGCATCTGGCTTTACATGGGTACTGGGGAATGAAGCCCAGGATGAAAGCAAGCATCTTTACCTGCTGAGCCATCAATCCAGCCCTAATTTAGAAAATTCTTGAACCTGCCTAGTTATACAGCTCTGATCTCTTAAACTTTGATCCAATTTGGGAAAGGACATCAGACTAACACAAAGCTTCCTTCACGGAAAGCAGAGAAATTAAATACTCAGGAGTACCATGAACTTGAAGTTAGCCTGGGCTACCTAGAGGAACTGTCTCAAAGCACCAAAAAGATAAAAAAGATTAAAATAAACAAAGTTCTTTCCCTATGAAGTAAAACAGAAGCTAAAAGCAAGACTTACCTTGTATTGGTAAAGAAATCTTGGGGGAAAAATTATCAGACAACAACGTATGCCTATGGATTGCTCAGTCATTGAAAAACAGTAACTGGTATAACTTTAGGAGTCATAATCACAATTAGCATGAAAGTCACATATGTAAAGGATAAAAAGAAAAGCAGGTATTTCTTTCTTTTCCAAAACAAGATTACTAGTCAACTATATAACATGACGCAAACATTCCAAAAAATATGAAGCCCATCTGGTTCCAAGGATTCTGGATAGGAGGTACTCACTCTAGTAATAATGTACCTTGTAGTCTACCGAAGTATGGCCAGGATAGAGTGGATGAAAAAAGGAAAACTAGGCATGGTGGGGCAAGCCTAAAATCCCAGCATTGGAGGGTGAAGGCAGGAGGATCAGAAGTTTGAAGCCAGCCTAGGCTACACGAGACCTTGTCTCAAAAAGCAAGCAATAAGCCGGGCGTGGTGGCGCACGCCTTTAATCCCAGCACTTGGGAGGCAGAGGTAGGAGGATCGCCGTGAGTTCGAGGCCAGCCTGAGACTCCATAGTGAATTCCAGGTCAGCCTGGGGCTAGAGTGAGACCCTACGTTGAAAAACCAAAAAAAAAAAAAAAAAAAGCAAGCAATAACTTTAACATAAGTGCCTACACACTGCCATGAACTTTTTATATAGTGGCTCTCAAAAGGAGGTGATTTTGTTCTGAGAGGGGCACCTGACAATGTTTCGAGTCTTTTGTGTTTAAATCCAGTAGCACTGCTTAACACCCTTACAGTCTTGGGACAGCTCTGCATAATAAACTTATGTAGCCAAAACCCTGTACAGGATTAACATGGTACTTGAGAACTGTTATCTAAAACACAACACACTCTAGTTAAGTAGTTCTAAAATCCGACTCCCTGGTATTATAAAATCTGATTTCTTTTCAATCTCTAATGTCAACCATGTTTCTGGAATCTTAAGGCACTCCGATGTTGAGTTCCACTGTGTTATCTGTCCTGTCCCTAGCTCCATGAGGGGCACTCTTCATCTCTGCTGCATTCCAGTGCCTGAGGCAGGACAGGGCATGTAAATATGAATAAAGACTGAATGAAAGACTGTTAACTCACTGGACTTCTCTCTCCAACACAGCACGGTCTCCGTAGCCAGTGGTGTTAGAGATGACGAAGTGTCTCTGGTTCCAAACAGAGTTGTTTCTCACATCCTCTTTGAGGAGCTGGTCTACATATTGCAGCTCATTCTCCCAAAGTCTAAATTCCTAAAACAAAGTTTAAAAAAAATCCAATTACAAGTGTTCCATTATGTATAAACAATAAAAATAAGCACAGCATCAACAAAGCTAAGAAAGTGGGACTGAAGGCAAAGGGTTATCATGCTTGAAGAGAAGTTGACAGCTGCAGGTCAAAGAAACTTAGAGGACTAAAAGAATGAAATTGAAGATAGACCCTGGAAAGATACAAACCAAAAGCAAGAAAGAAGTCATTAAAGAAAATTTAGAAGAGGGAGGGAACAACCATGTCCAGGCGTGATGTCACACACCTTTAATCCCAGCACTTGAGAGGCAGAGGTAGGAGGAACACTGAGCTCAGGTCAGCTTGGGACTACAGAGGGAGTTCTAGGAAAGTCTGAACTAGAGTGAGACAGTACATCGAAAAAACAAAACCACCAAACTCACTAGTAAGAGAATGAATATACTTGGGACATAAATGAAATTAATTTGATATTAATACATATTAGTAAAAGAGCAACAATAAAACTGCATATATAAGCTGGTCATGGTGACACTCGCCTGGGGTAGGCTGAGGTAGGAGGGACTGCTGTGAGTTCAAGGTTAGCTTGGGCTACAAGGTAAGTTCCAGGTCAGCCTAGGCTACTCAAAAAGAACAAAATAAATAAGTAAATAAATAAAAGAATTTTAAAGGCACATATATGATAAAGCTATCTTAAGAGACATGTAGATACACACACACACACACACACACACACACACACACACACACAACTATACATGATTGGGTTTTATTTTTCATTTCATTTGAGAGAGAAAGAGAGAATGAGCACACCAAGATTTCCAGCTACTGCCAATGAACTCCAGATGCATGTGCCATCCTGTGCATCTGGCTTCATGTGGGTATTGGGGAATTGAACCTAGGTCCTTAGGCTTTGCAGGAGAGCACTTTAACCACTGAGCCATCTCTCCAGCCCCCACAATTCGATTTTAATGCAAGGTTTTAGTTTATGAAGCTTTTAAAATAAAAACAATTATGGGGGAGGGCTATAAAAATGTAGAAATACTATAAAAATTGAGTCATTATGAAAAAATTAAGTTATATACTTGATTGATAAATCCAAGAGTAAGAATTTCAGTATGGTGGTTCCTAATTTTACAAGTGATATTAGGATTATTAGACTAAGGTGAACACTGTTGGGTGCTAATGAGTAAAGATCAGTTGTGAGTGTGGTGACTGACAGGTACAGGTCCTCACCTCTGCAACTTGCCTAGTATAGAAAGACAAAGCAAAAACTTAGAAGCCTTTTGTCAATGTAATAATCTTATGTCTGCTGAGTCCAAGAAACTTGGGGTTTGTTGAGACTTATAAGAACCTGCAAAAATAATACACAGTCCCTTTGCTTAGATTCTCCAAATGATGACATCTAATTGAAGTACTACAATCCCCAAACCAGAAACACGGCATAAATGTATTACTGTTAACAAAAATGCAGGACTCAGATTTTACATGTACTCATCTGCATGTGTTTGGTGAGGCTGGAGTGTTGGTGGGGGTAGAATACAGTTCTAAACAATGTAAACGAGGTAGTGTAAGCAGCAAAACATCCCAAATCCAGAACTACACTGACAGCCAAGAGCTCTCCCATGTTCCGTCTCCCCTTGGTAGATGTCCTCTTAGTTCAGCTGCCCCTTACTCTATGCCCAAGGGCTGGGGTTACAGTGTGTACCATATGTACTTCAGCTTTCAGAATATATTTGTTTCTCAGCATACTCAAAGGAATCTTATCTTCTAAAACTTGGGTTGGAAGCATGAAACCATGCAAACAAAAAGTGAAAAGAGGGGCTGGAGAGATAGCTGAGTGGTTAAGGTGCCTGCCTGCAAAGCCTAAGGACTCATGTTTGACTCTCTAGATCCTGCATAAGCTAGCCAAACAGCGATGCAAGCGTTTAATGTTGCACATGTGTGCAAGAGGGCACAAATGTATGGAGTTTGATTGCAGTGGCTGGAGGCCCTGGTGTGCCAATTCTCTTTCCCCTTGGATTAAAAAAAAAAAAAGAGATGGGCATGGTGGCACATGCCTTTAATCCCAGCACTCAGGAAGCAGAGGAAGGAGGATCACCGTGAGTTTAAGGTCATCCTGAGACAAAAGAGTGAATTCCAGGTCAGCCTAGACTAGAGTGAAACCCTACCTAAAACAACAACAAACAACTACCCCCTGCAAAAAAAAAAAAAAAAAAAAAAAAAAAAAAAAAAAAAAAGAAGAAAAAAAGAAGAAAATTATGTGTACTTTAGTTCTAGAAACTTAAAAGCTACAACAAAGCTGGAGTATATTTGGGATCCTTTCACTGGAACCACTTACAAACTCAGTAAAGAGCACATTGGGTAAGACAGTTATTCAAAGACAATGACAATATTCTATTTCTCAATCTGTTAGGGTAAGCAGTACAAGTTTGTGTATGTGTACATGACGAAAATTTTCAACAAAAATCAAAACTACTAAATATCTTTAGAAAATGTATCCTTCAATTATATTTGAGTAACTTAAAAGTTTTAAGTAAAAATATTTCACAAAATGTTTTTGGCATAAAAATAGTGCAAAAAGGAACAATTCTTGGAAAAAAATCACAGAAAACAACAGTAGAATTGTTTGCTTGAATAAATAAAATGTGTAGAGTGGGAGTTGTAACTATTTTCAGGATTTAGCATAAAATTCTAACGTGGGTAGAAATAAAATATATAATAGTTACTGTAAAATTGTAGAACAGGGCTGGAGGGATGGCTTAGTGGTTAAGGCACTTGCCTGAAAAGGCAAAGGACCCAGGTTCAATTCACCAGGACCCATGCAAGCCAGAAGCACCGGGGGGGGGGGGGGGCGCGGGGGGAGACACGCATCTAGAGTTCATTTGCAGTGGCTGGAATCCCTGGCACACTCATTCTCTCTCTCTCTGCCTATTTCTCTCTCTCTCTCTCTCTCAAATAAAAATAAAATATTTTTAAAAATTGTAGTTAATATTTTTAGTACTCAATTTGCTAAAAATGTATAGCTCCTTCTTCAGCAAATCTGATGTGAATTCAGTCTCAATATATTAAAATGTTACTATTTCTCTTTAATCTGATGCTATTCATCAACATATCCAAAGGGATCATAAAAGTTAACATGCGGGCTATCAGATTTTAACTAAGTGTCTTAATGGTTTCATAATGTTGTGTAAATACCCATGTATTTTCTGATTCAGAAGTACACTTAAAAAAGGGAATACCTGAATGACCCACTGTCGATGCTGCCAGGCATGGTAATTCTTTGCATCCTGATTAAGAATATCAGCAATGAACTCAAGCTCTTGAGATGGGTCTTTTAGCCATTCCACTAACACTCGCCTATGATGCCTAAGTCCAGAGAAAAGAGAAGCTTTGTGTTAGTTTACCCAAGAACTAACATGACAGCTCCATGTACTGCACTGGATGATATGAAAGCACATTTGAGAAACTCACATGCGTGTACACGACATACCAACACACATACACTCACCCCTAATTCTCAACAGTCTACTAGGGAGAAAAGGTAACACAGAGAAATAGTAACAGAAAAATTTCAGGACACTATGAGTTGAGAAACAGTGACAGATGTGTAAAATCAGGTCTCAAGAGTTTAAAGAGGATTTATCTCAAGCTACATGTATCTGTTACATTTATCTATTAAGTAGAGTTTATCTTTTAGATAGAATTTTGTTCAAGAACTATAAAATATGATAGAATGAGGAATGAGAGAAATGTAACAATAGTTCAAATATACAAGTTTCACTGAGTTTTACTGATGTTTGAAATGTCACTATACAAACAACTTTTTATTCCACCAGTTCGTAGGCAGAACTGAATTTACATCAGCAAATAAATAGCTGTGAAAAGATGCATGTTTGTCACCAGATGAATTTCTACGCTAAGGAAATACTGTTCTCAACTGGGTTACATTTTCAGAATTTTCTTTACCTAGAAACATTACACAAAATGTTCTAAAATGCAGTGTGAGGATTGGTGGGTGGCTCAGTGGCAGAACCTAGCAGGTATGAAACTCTTGAGTTCAATTTCTAGCATGACCAGAAAAAAAAAAAAGAAAAAGAAAAAGAAATCAGGGCTGGAGAGATGGCTTAGAGGTTAAGGCGCTTGCTTGCAATCTTGATGGCCCAGGTTTGAATCCCCAGTACCCACATAAAGCCAGACGCACAAAATAGTGCATGTGTCTGGGGCTCATTTGTAGTGGCAAGAGACCCGGGGATGCTCATTCTCTCTCCCTGCTTGCAAAAAGTAATAAAAAATATCATAATAGCCGGGCGTGGTGGCGCACGCCTTTAATCCCAGCACTCGGGAGGCAGAGGTAGGAGGATCGCCGTGAGTTCGAGGCCACCCTGAGACTCCATAGTGAATTCCAGGTCAGCCTGGGCTAGAGTGAGACCCTACCTCGAAAAACCAAAAAAAAAAAAAAAAAAAAAAAATATCATAATGTAGTTATTACCTATAAATGTTTTAAAACCTCTGGATTATGCATTATTAATTGTATGGCATATGAACTGTACTTCAATAATTCTGATTGCTTTAAAAATCTAGGCCGGGCAATGTGGCACAAGCCTTTAAATCCCAGCACTCAGAATGCCAGGGTAGGAGGATTGTTGCGAGTTCGAAGCCAGCCAGAGACCACATAGTTAATTCCAGGTCAGCCTGAGCCAGAGTGAGATCCTACCTCAAAAAATAAAAAAAAAAGAAAAGAAAAATCTATTATAGTATTCATTACATTACTGAGCAGAAGTGACACAAAAGAGGAAAGATTTAACAATTAATGACCTATAACCACAGGGAGGGAAATCTTTAAAAATTCATCATATATTTAAAATATATATTTAGTACATATTTAAAATTTAAATATATTACAAATAGGAAAATTCCAGAGAAGGGCTTCTATTTATTTATTTGAGAAATAATTCCAAATCAGTAAGCATGAATAGTGTTTTATTTTCCCAGGTTCCTGGTAAATTCTATAATTTAGGAAAAAGTCAAAAACTATTCTGGGCTGGAGAGATGGCTCAGTGGTTTAAGGCACTTGCGTGCAAAGCCTGATATCCAGGGTTCAGTTCCTGAGTACCCACAAAAGTCAGATGCACAAAGGGGTGCATATATCAGGATTTAGTTTGTAGCAGCAAGAGGCCCTGCCATGCCCATTCTCTCTCTCAGCTTGCAAATAAATAAATTAAAATATTAAAATAAGAGCCGGGCATGGTGGCGCATGCCTTTAATCCCAACACTCAGGAGGCAGAGGTAGGAGGATCGCAGTGAGTTCGAGGCCACCCTCAGACTACATAATGAAAGTGAATTCCAGGTCAGCCTGGGCTAGAGTGAGACCCTACCTGGGGGGGGAGGGGAAGAGTAGCTGGGTGTGGTGGTGCATGCCTTTAATTCTAGCACTTGGAGGTGAGAGTATTCCTCTGAGTTCGAGGCTACCCAGAGACCACATAGTGAATTCCAGGTCAGCCTGAGCTAGAGTAAGACCCTATCTTGAAAAATCAAGCAAGCAAGCAAACCCCAGCTTCCACTTCCAGAAAACAGTCCCTAAATCTTGTCAGCAGCCTCCCTTGAAGAGCACTTTCAATCACTAACTAGACAGTTGTATATAGCTTTTCTACAAACACATCAACTCTTCTTATCCACTATTAACCCAATTCCCCCCCCCCCACCAAAAGGGGCTGCATTCATTGCCTCCTAAATTCCCCACGAGATACCATCACTCAGTTGTCAAGACAAAAATGCAGTTCTCTGCTACTCCCCTAGTAAATTAAATCTCAAGACCCATTGTTTCACTTTCCAAAATTTCCTGAGTTTATTATTCTGTCCCTATGCGTGACCACCTCTGATGCCTCGCTTTTCACTCACTATACTGTTTGGAGGCCTGAGCCTCAAGGACTGCAAACCTATCCTAGCTCACCCTCCACCCTGCTAGCTGTTGTAATTTGGATCTTTTCTTGTTTGTTTGTTTTCAAGATAGGCTCTCACTCTAACCCGCGCTGACCTGGAATTCACTATGTAGTCTCAGGCTGGCCTCGAACTCACAGCTATCTTCCTATCTCTGTCTCCTGAGTGCTGGGATTAAAGGTGTTTGGATATTCAATGTCCCTGAGAAGCCCATGAAAGGAAGGCTTGGCCCCCAGACTGCAGAGTTATTGGGAGTTAGTGGACTGTTTAGGAAGTGGGGCCTAGAGGAAGGAAGCTAGGGCATTGAAAGTATGTCCTTGAAGGGGTTATTTGGACACCCATACCTTCCTGTCTGTCTGTCTGTCTCTCTCTCTCTCTCTGCTTCCCAGCTGCCACTAAGTGGGCAGTTTCCTCTACTACGTGTTCCAATTGTGATGGGCTGACCCACCACAGATCCTAAAACAACAGGCTAACAGACCATGGTTTAGAAACCATGGGACAAGCTAAAGTAATTCCTCCTTACAAATTATCTTAGATATTCTGTTAAAATGAAAAGCTAACAAAATTACCTTTTTTAAATCTTGCTTGTTTTGTGTGTAGAATATATGTGTGGTATGATGTAGTATGTGTGATATATGCATGTGTGGCAAAGAATCCTTTTACTGCTCATCCACGTATTTCTTTCCTTGAGATGGGTTCCTCCCGTATCTTGGAGCTGCTGTCCATTACTGAGCCCCAACAATTCTCTGGTCTCCACCCATACTGGGGTTAGGTATGTGTGGTGACACACAACTTTTTACAGGAGTTCCGGAGAGTTGAACTTGGAGGTCTCTGACCCAAGACTACATACTTAAGTGCTCTTAACTGCTGAGCCATCTCCCCAGTCCCCAAGCATGGGTTCTTTCTTAAAATTATTTATTTATTTGCAATTGTAGGGACAGAGGGAGGAAGGGAAAGATGTAAGAAGGGGGTGGGAATGTGCACACCAAGGCCTTTTGCCGCTGCAAGCAAACTCCAGACACACGTGCCACTTTGTGCATCTGGCTTTACATGGGCATTGGGGGAATCAAACCCAGGTCAACAGGCTTTGCAAGCAAGTGCCTTTAACTGCTGGGCCATCTCCCCAAACATACTTTCTAAGACAAAACCTAATCATATTACCTCCTCAATTAAAATCTGACACCAGGGCTGGAGAGATAGTTTAGTGGCTTAGCGCTTGCCTGTGAAGCCTGAGGACCCTGGTTTGAGGCTCGATTCCCCAGGTCCCACGTTAGCCAGATGCACAAGGGGGCGCATGCGTCTGTAGTTCGTTTTCAGTGGCTGGAGGCCCTGGCGTGCCCATTCTCTCTATCTGCCTCTTTCTCTGTCTGTCGCTCTCAAATAAATAAATAAATAAAAATTTAAAATCTGACAACAAAAGTGCTGAGAAGTGACAGCAGAGTGTTCAACAGTAAATGAGACATCTCTATCATATCTGCCACGGCTCGTGGACCATTGCGGAAGAAATGGCAGAAAGAATGTAAGAGCCAAAGGAAGGTGAGTGCTTTGTAATACTGTCTTCCAAACACAAAGTGGCCATGGTGTTCATGACCTCACAATGGCTGATGCTACCTACCTACATAAGACCTGAATAATAGGAGGGAAAAAACAATGACATCAAAACAGAAGGACTAGCTGAAGAGGAGAAAGGATTGGGGAGGGGGAAGGGATAGTGGTGGAAGGGGATTATGATCAGGTTACATTGTGTATCTGAATGGAGACTATCAATAAAAAATTAAAAATAAGGGGCTAGAGAGATGGCTTGGTGGTTAAGGTTTTTGCCTGCAAAACCTAAGGACCTAGGTTCAATCGCCCAGGACCCACATAAGCCAGATGCACAAGGTGGCGCATGCATCTAGAGTTTGTTTGTAGTGGCTAGAAGACCTGGCACACCCATTCTCTCTCCGTCTCTCTCTCAAATAAATAAATACGTTTTTAAAAAAAAGTTAAAAATAAGCCAGGGGCTAGAGAGATGGCTTAGAAGTTAAGGCGTTTGCCTGAAAAGCCAAAGAATCCCAGTTTAACTCTCCAGGATGCACAAGGGGGCACAAGGGGGCGCATGCATCTGGAGTTCATTTGCAGTGGCTGGAGGCCCTGGTGCGCCCATTCTCTCTCTTTCACCCTCCTCTCTCAAATAAATTAATAAAACATACTAAAAAAAATAATAAGCCAGGTGTTGTGGTGCATACCTTTAATCCCAGCACTTAGGAGGCAGAGGTAGGAGGAGTCCTGAGAGTTCAAGGCTACCCTGAGACTACACAGTGAATTGCAGGTCAGTCTGGACTATAGTGAGACCCTACCTTGAAAAACAAAATGAAACAAACAAACAAAAAAACCCCAAATAAACAAAAAAAGGTTAAAAATAGATAAATAAATTTAAGGCAATAATCTGAACTAGATGAAAAGCTCTAGTAATAAAAACACACTATTACTTATAAAAGCACAAAGTAGACCTTTATTTGGCAGGATCTCTGAATAGTATGCTATGTAATATTTCTAGAATTGTAACAAGTAATAGAAAATACTTTATGCTTTTAACACTGTTCTATCTATAAAATACATGGTTTCATTTGCTTTTTTATTTAAACTGTTTCATGTTTATCTTTGTATCCACAACATTAATCAAAAGTTCCTGAATATGCCTGCTGGGCATGGTGGCTCATGCCTTTAGTCCCAGCACTTGGGAGGCAGAGGTAGGAGGATTGCTGTGAGTTCAAGGCTACCCTGAGGCTACAGAGTGAATTCCAGTTCAGCCTGAGCTAGCATGAGACCCTCCCTACCTTAGAAAACCAAAAAAATAAAAATAAAAAATGTTCCTCACTAAAAAGATAAATAGGAGAAAGCTATTTTATGTTAAATAGAAAACAATTTTCATATTTTTTGTCTACTCAATTTTTTTTCTTTCTAGCAATGTTGCATGGTGATGTTGAAACTTCACAAACCTATCAGGCGAGTAACATTAGTGCCAACATAAAGTGACATTAGCACCAATGTAACTTCATACTCCTGTCAGGTAAGTGACCTTAGCTCTAAAGTAAAGTGCAGATGATAAAAAAATGAAGCTCACCAGGCATGGTAGCGCACGCCTTTAATCCCAGTACTCGGGAGGCGGAGGTAGGAGGAACACTGTGAGTTCAAGGCAAGCCTGGGACTGCAGAGTGAGTTCCTGCCTCAAGCTGAAAAGCTCCTCATCTTACACAGTCCAAGTACTACTAGCAGAATGGTGCACGCCCCCTGTTCCCACCTTACCAAACTTGATAGTTTTTGGGCTGTTCCTCAATTATTGCAGTGATGTAATTCATTTCCTCTTGTAGATCCTTTTGAAGAGACTTTAAAAGAACTCTTCGAAAATGCCTACAGCAAATATCAAACATTCAAAATCCCATTAATCCACACAAGTTGCCAAACAACAACAAATACAGTTGTAAGACATCAATATAGTTGTTCCTTATTCTACTAACCAGTAATTTACTAGTCTAAGAGCTTGTGATTGTCCAAATTCATACAACCACCTGGAAACTGCCAGAATCAAGAATCTGGGGCTGGAGAGATGGCTTAGGAATTAAGTACTTGCCTGTGAAGCCTAAGGACCCAGGTTCGAGGCTTGGTTCCCCAGGACCCACGTTGGCCAGATGCACAAGGGGGCGCATGCATTTGGAGTTCGTATGCAGTGGCTGGAAGCCCTGGCGCGCCCATTCTCTCTTTCTATCTCTCTGCCTCTTTCTCTCTCTGTCGCTCTCAAATAAATAAATAAAAATGAACAAAAAAAAAAAAAAAAAAAAAGAATCTGAAGGAGCCAGGTGTGGTGGCTCACACCTTTAATTCCAGCACTCGGGAGTCAGAGGTAGGAGGATCGTTGTGAGTTTGAGGACACCCTGAGACTACATAGTGAATTCCAGGTCAGCCTGGGCCAAAGTGAGACCGTACCGCAAAAAAAAAACCAAAACCAAAACCAAAACCAAACAAACAAAACCAAATCTGAAGAATAGTAAAAGGCAACAAATACAAAATAAAGGAAAAGCAAAGTTTTGGATCTTAAGGTATGAAGCCCTAAGGTATTTTCAGGTAGTACCTAGTTAGTGGTTTTATATAATATATATTAAAAAAATCAAAGATATTTCCTTTCCTACCAGGCATAGTTTATGTAAATGCCTTATTCATATAATAAATTCATTCTATTGCAAATGTTATCAAAATGTTTTTCTTATAGTCACCACCATATAAATGCTAATTATAAATGATGGCTAAAGAGATTGCTCAGCAATTGTTTGGCAAGCATGACGATCTGAGGACTGCCCACCCAGGTCCAATTCCTCAGTGCCCATGTAAACAGCTCAGCATGGCCACAACACATCTGTAACCCCAGTCCAGCAGGGACCAGAGACTGGAGAATAAATGGGGCTTGCTGACTGAAAAAAAAAAAAAAAAGGCAAAACATAGCATCTCTGGGTTGACTGATACACTCCATCCTCAATGAAGCATGCAAATTAGCAAAAGGAGGACAACCATCATTCTCCTCTGGTTTCTACACACATGTATAAGGCACATACATCTGTACACTAGACATGCATCCACCCCTCTCCCTCCACACACACAGCTGGGCATGGTGGCTAATGTCTTTAATTTCAGCACTCAGGAGGCTGAGGAAAGAGATCACTATGAGTTAGAAGGCCAGCCTGAGCCAGAGTGAGACCCTGCTTCAAATTAATAAAATCTTGGTTGCAGTCAGCTTCTTGTTGCTGCAACAAACACCCAACTAGAGACAGCTTATGCAAAGAAAGGATTTATTTTGGCTTACAGACTTGAGAGGAAGCTCCATGGTGACAGGGGAAAAGGATGGCATGAGCAGAGGGTGGACATCATGCCCTGGAAATTTCAGGTGGACAACAGCAGCAGAAAAGTGTGCCAAACACTGGCAAGGCAACACTGGCTATAACACCTATACACCTGTCCTCAACAACACACCTCCACCAGGAGGCTCTAATCCTCAAATTGCCATCAGCTGAGGAGTTAGCATTCAGAACATATGAGTTTATGGGGGAGACCTAATAATTCCAAGCCCACATCCCACCCCCGGTCCCCATAAACTCATGACCACCCATGATGTAAAATGCAATGCATTCAGTCCAACTTTAAAAGTCCCCATAGTTTTTATCAAGCCCAATGCCATTTAGACATTCCCATAGTCCAAACTCCTATAACTGAGCTTTAATACCCAAAAGAAAACAACAACCAAACAAGCATAATGGCACAGACTAAACATTCACACTGCAAAAGATGGTACTGGGCATAACAAAGAAAGATTGAACTAATACAAGATCTAAAACCAACATGGCAAGCATCACATTCTGTAGCTCCAAGTCCAACAAATCTAACAAGTGACAAGTCTTTGGAGTTCCAATTCCACCCCTCCAGCTGGGCTCCTCACAACCTGCAGAACAATACATCCCAAGATGGCAGCTCTTCCCTGGTGGTTGTCTCACAGTTCTGGCATTTCGAAGTCCTAGGTTCTGTACTGCAACCCAAGGCTCATCCTCATGGCTCCACCAGGTCTCCATGCAGGTAATCCAACAACCTTGTCTCACACTGCCCTGGCATTTCCAAAAACAAAACTGTGATGCAAATCCACTGACCCTCTCTTTCCTGCATTTGTTATACTCCATAGTACCAGGTGGGCTACCAAATTTGTTAATTCAGAGGGAAATAAAGCAGACTTGGAAGAGCAGGACACTTTAACATTCAGGCCCCTTACTTTCAAGAGCCCACATTATTTCTGCTGTCCCAATGCAGATCAACTGATTCATCTCGATGGTTGTAATGTCTTAAACTGTAGATGAGATACCTTCCAGTGAGTTGTTGGACAGGAAGGTCTCTGATACCCCAAAACATTACAGGCCATTGCCCAGGCCCTTGGTTTCCCACCAGGAATAGATGGTAAGACCCTATTGCTGAAGACTCCACATGCTTGGGCTGCAAGGTCACTGAGAAATCCTGCTGGAGCTGAGCTGAAAACCTCCTCCATGTAGACCAGCTGACAGGAAGCTGGGAAAAGTCACACTGCATACAGATCAATTGGAGAGAAATCACCAGTGGACACTGCAAGCCTTATATTTGGCCAGCCAGGCCAAATGAGCCAATGAGTACAATAGTGGCACATCTGTTACGGGGGAAACCAACTGCCCTCTAATTTGACTGCAGGCCCGCTCTATGGGAGGGACTACATCCCTGATACCGAAAACCTACAACAGGGGTAGTCATGAGCCCTAGGGGTATAACGTCTGCTGGTGTCTGGCTATATGTATATACTATGCTCACCAAACTGCCCAGTAAGAACTTCTCTTAATGTTTATACCCATATATTAATGCTACTCTCACTTTTGGTTAGAGAAGCTTCTCTTTTCAGATGGCAGTGACCTTGGGATGACTTGGAAGGCACCATGGTGCTGAGAAGAAGTGACAGAGGAGTGCTCAGCACTGAAATACCTCTATCACACCTTCCAAGGCTCAGGGTCTATTGCAGAAGAGGTGGTGGAAAGAATGTAAGAGCCAAAGGAAGGGTAGGACTCCTTACAATGTGCTCCTCCAGACACAAAATGGCCTGGATAACCATGACCTCACAGTACCTGACACTACCTACACAAGACCATCATAATAGGAGGAAAAGGTCATGACATCAAAACAAAAGAGACTAATTGAGAGGGGAAGGGAGGGATTTACCATGGGATATTATTTATAATCATAGAAGTTGTTAATAAGAAATAAATTAATTAGGGCTGGAGAGATGGCTTAGCGGTTAAGCGCTTGCCTATGAAGCCTGAGGACCCCGGTTCGAGGCTCGATTCTCCAGGACCCACGTTAGCCAGATGCACAAGGGGGCGCACGCATCTGGAGTTCGTTTGCAGTGGCTGGAGGCCCTGGCGCGCCCATTCTCTCTCTCTGTATCTGCTTCTCTCTCTCTCTCTGTCTGTTGCTCTCAAATAAATAAAAATAAACAAAAAATTAAAAAAAAAGAAATAAATAAATTAATTAAAAAAACAACTGTAGGTGAACGTATAGCAATTTTAGCCCAAAGATTTCATTTCTTTCTGTACTATACCCACCTGTTCACATCAGTCCATTTCTATGAAATAGAACCATGCACAAGTTCTCAGGACATAGGCAGGCATAATGTAGCAAGCCTTTCACACAAACTGCTTTTAGACCAGTCCAATACAGCTCTTTCTTCTCCTCATTACCCAAACCTCACAGTCCACAGTTATTACTGCATTCAGGTCTTTCAACTATGACCAGAATGGTGCATCACACTGTACTTAGAGCACTGCAAGGTGTCTTCTAATCCAAGGTGTAAAATCCTTCCACATTCCTCCCACAAATCAGTCTCAAAAGGCCAAAAGCCACACAGTCAGGTTTCTAGCAGCAACAACCACACTCCTCCCTGGTACCAATTTACTGTTGCAGTCAGCTCTTTGTTACTGTGACAAATATCCAAGAAGAAACAGCATATGAGAGGAAAAGGTTTATTTTGGCTTACAGACTTGAGGGGAAGATCCATGATGGCAAGGGAAAACATAGCATGAGCAGAGGCTGGGCAACATCAGCAAGAGTGTGTCAAACACTGGGAAGGGGAAGCTGGCTACAACACCCATAAGCCTGCCCCCAATAACACATCTCCTCCAGGAGACTCTAATTCCCTAACTGCCATCAGCTGAGGACCTAGCATTCTAATTATATGAGTTTATGAGGGACATCTAATTCAAACCACCACAATCTTAAAAAACAAACAACAAAAAAAGGCAGACACAGTGGCACATACATTTAATCCCAGCACTCAAGTTCGAGGCCAGACTGCACTATGAAGAGAGTTCCAGGTCTGCTTGGGTTAGAGGGAGACCCTGTCTCAAAATAAAGGTATTTGCAACTGAAACATGTTTTTAATTTCTGAAGAGAAAGAGTTAAAAAAAAAAAAAAAGCACTGGGGTTGAAGCTGGAGAAGATGGCTTAGTGGTTAATGTACTTGCCTGCAAAGCCTAAAGACCCTGGTTTGATTCCCCCAGTACCCATGTAAAGCCAGATGCACAAAGTAGCACATGCATCTAGAATTTGTTTGCAGTGGCAGTAGGCCCTGATGTGCCCATTGTTTTTTTTTTTCCTCTTTCTCTTTGATAGCAAATAATTTTTTAAAAATCATAGAAAACAAACAAACAAACAAAAACACTGGTGCTGGAGAGATGGCTTAGCAGTTAAGGTGCTTGCCTGCAGAGCCAAAAGGCCCAGCCAGGTTCAATTCCCCAGGACCCACATAACCCAGATGCACAAGGTGGCACATGCATCTGGAGTTTGTTTGCAGCAGCTGAAGGTCCTGGCAGGCCCAGTCTGTCTGTCTGTCTCCATCTCTCCCTCTCTCTCTCTGTCTTTCCCTCTCTTTCAAGTAAATAAAAAATAAAAATTTTACAAACAAACAAAGAACAAAACATTGGGGCTGTAGCTAGCTCAATGACAAAGCCTGTATCTGGTATCTGCAAGGACGTGGGTTTGATTCCCAGCACCATAAGAAAGAGCAAGAAAAAAAAAAAAAAAATCCTTAGCCCCTGCCACCAAATTACAAAAATCTCCCTAGCCAGGTATAGCTGCTCATACCTCTACTCTCAGCACTTGGTAGGCTGAGGCAGAAGGATTGCAATGAGTGTGACCAGATGGGCTACAGAGTGAGATTGTCTGGAAAAACAAAACAAAACAAAACAAAAAAAAAAAAAAACAGCAGGGCATGGTGGCACACACCTTTAATCCCAACACACAGGAAGCAGAGGTAAAAGGATTATTGTGAGTTCAAGGCCACCCTGAGAATACATAGTGAATTCCAGGTCACCCTAGGCTACAGTGAGACTGACCTCAAAAAATAAAACAACACAACACAACAACAAAAAACCCCAAGAAATCTCCCTGATAGTGGAATGACTGTTAGGGATAACCAACTGCTCTCTTAATCGGATTTGAGTTAACTCACGAGTGAATTCATGCCTGGTACTGAAAGCCTTGTTAAAGGGCTATGGCTGGGAAAGTCATGGGCTCCAGTAGGGAAGCTACTACTATTGTTTGGCTAAATGAGTATGTTGTGCCCATCAAACTGTCCTTCAAATACTTACTAAGTTTATGCCCAAAAACTAGTGTGCTGCTCTCAATTTTAGTTGCAGAAGCTTCTTTTTGCAGAGAGTAGTGGCTACCAGTGAAAGTGCTGAGAATAAATGACTCTTGAATACTGAGCACTAAATGAAGCATCTCTACCCGCAACTCTCCACAGCTCAGGGCCATAAACAGAAGAGGAAGCAGAAAGATCAGGGAGGAGTGTTTTGGAATGCTGTCTTTGCATTTGTGACCTCAAAGTGGCTGGCTGCTATTTCCAGTACAAGATCTGCACAATATTGGGCCCATCACCATGCTGTCTGGATAATGGAGGAAAGGGGAAAAAAGACAACAAAATAGAAAAGAGACTATTTGGAAAGAAGAGATTCAGGATGGGTTAAGGGGGACAAAAGGTCATAAGAGTAGATTATGATGAAAAAACATGTACACGTATGAAAACTGTCAATTAAAAAAGTTTAAGGAGCCGGGCGTGGTGGTGCATGCCTTTAATCCCAACACTTGGGAGGCAGAGGTAGGAGGATCGCCACGAGCTCAAGGCCACCCTGAGACTATATAGTCAATTCTAGGTCAGCCTGAGCTAGAGAGGACCCCTACTTGGAAAAAAAAAAAAAAAAAAAGTTTAAGGGCTGGAGAGAAGGCTTAGTGGTTAAGGTGTGTGCCTGTGAAGTCAAAGGACCCAGGTTCAATTCCTAGGACCCACGTAAGAGATGTATAAGGGGCGCACCTGTCTAAAGTCCGTTTATAGTGGCTGAAGGCCCTGGCACACCCATTCTCATTCTTTCTCTCTCAAATGGGGAGAACTGAAGCAGTAGCGGAGAGTGGCTGCCTTCAAGGACTGAGACCCAGGGGATGGGCAGAAGTGATTATTTTTCATTCATCTTCTGATACTGAAACCCATGTGAATTTCTATTTTGAGAAAACTTAAATTTCAGTTTTAAAAAGTTATTTTTTCACAAGACCAATAAGCAGGAAATATTAATTGGTGTTACTCACCACACTGTGTAATTGGCTGCATTTAATTCAATGGCGTCACGGGTAAGCTTAAAGGCTCGCTCACTTCTCTCATCACGCTGCAGAACAGCTCGGAAATAGTCATAAACATCTCTAACTGGAGACACAGCACACAGTTCATTAGGACTATCTTTCCTGTTTAAAACCAATGCTATCATATAAATATACCAGTTATAACTATGGACGTTTTATTTGCATGAAGATCATTTGTACCAATAAGCAGATAGGTCAAATGACTGGTTTTTTTTTTTTTTTTGATGGAGTATCTCATATAGCCCAGGCTAGACTCAAACCTGTTATATAGTTGATATTGGCTTTGAACTAACCTCTGATCTTACTGCCTCCCTTCCCAAGTGCTGGGGTTAAAAACATGTACTCTGGGCTGGAGAGAGGGCTTAGTGGTTAAGGCACTTGCCTGTGAAGGACCCAAGTTTGATTCCCCAGTACAAATGTAAGCCAGGTACACAAGGTGGTGCATGCATCTGGAGTTCCTTTGCAGTGGGTAGAGGCCCTGGCATGCTCATTCTGTCTCCCTCCCCCTCTCAAGTAAAAAAAATAAATATATATATATATATATATATATATATATATATATATATTTTTTTTTTTTAATGTGCTTCTATGCCTGTCATGGTCAAGCGACTGAGTGCTACTACAAGAATACTCAATGTCACAGCCACAAGAATGTGCTATGCAGGTCTAACCATGTCTACTACCTATATGTATGTATATAGGTTAATGTTATACTGCAATCCCAAACACCTTATGTAAAATTCCTAATACATCTAAAATCCTCTTTTTTAAAAAATATATTTTATTTACTTATTTCAGAGAGAAAGAGAGAGAGAGAGAATAGGTGCGTCAGGGCCTCCAACCACCGTAAATGAACTCCAGATGCATGCACCCCCTTGTGCATCTGGCTTACGTGGGTCCTGGTATCTAACTGGGGTCCTTTGGCTTTGCAGACAAACGCCTTACCTACTAAGCCGTCTCTCCAGCCCAAGAAATAGATTAAACTTGATGGTAGATAATTAAATGCTGTATAACTATTAAGAGGATCACATGGCTTAATGGGTAAGGCGTTTGCCTGCAAGGCCAAAGGATCCCAGTTTGATTCCCCAGTATCTACGTAAGCCAGATGTACAAGGTGTTGCATATGTTTGGAGTTTGTGGTGGCTGGAGGCACTGGTGTGCTCTCTCTCTTAAATAAATAAATAAATATATTTCTCCAAAAGATATATAGGTAGTTCTATCTTGCTATTTCAAAAAATGTTACAGATTTTAAGAGCTGGTGTTAACTATGAGCCTAACACTGTTCTATTTTCTATGTGAATAATTCACTCAACCTGTAAAATAATTAATAGTTATTAATTTTCTATGGCTGGAAAGTGGAGTATAGAGAGAAATAACTTGTTCAGCTGATAAAATAGTAAAGTCAGAATTTATTTATTTATTTTAGTTTTTCAAGGTAGGGTCTTGCTCTCTGTCCCAGGCTGACCTGGAATCTACTATGTAGTCTCAGGTCAGGGAGACCTTGAACTCATGGCGATCTACCCACCACTGCTTCCTGAGTGCTGGAATTAAAAGGCATGCATCACTACGCCTGGCTGTGAAGTCAGAATTTATTTATTTTATTTATTTTAGAGAGAGAGAGAATTGGTGTGCCAGGGCCCCAGCCACTGCAATTGAACTCCAGACCTTTGTGCCACCTAGTGCATACATGCGACCTTGTGCTTGTGTCACTTTTGTGCATCTGGCTTTCATGGAATCTGGAGAGAGATTAAACATGGGTTCTTAGGCTTTGCAGGTAAGCGCCTTAACTGCTAAGCCATCTCTCCAGCCCCTGAAGTCAGAATTTAAAAAGGTGATTTGGCTCCATGATCTGTCTTCATAAACCCCTAACACCAATCATAGGCTATGTGCCAAAGTGAATATAGAATGTTATTTGAGGTAGTACTTGCACTCATCCTCATGACCCAAGTATTTTCCAATTTGAATAGCTGTACCACGCTGCATCTAAAAATGCTAGACACAGACAAACCATCTCTGAATATCCACGCTCACACCCCCAGGCCCCATGTAAAAGTTGGAGGCTATCAAACATTTGTAATCCCACTGCACCTATGGAGACATGGGAAGTGTAAACAAGAGAATTTCTCGGCAGGTTGCAAATATAGCAATGAACAAAAAACGAGAAACACTGACTCAAAAAATGAGGCAGGCAAGGCATTGTAGCACACACCTTTAATCCCAGGACTCCAGAGGCTGAAGTAGGAGGATAGCTGCTGTCACTTCGAGGCCAGCCTGAGACTAATTCTAGGTCAGCCTGGACTAGAGCAAGACCCTACCTCAAAAAACAACAACTAGGGCTGGAGAATTGGCTTAGCGGTTAAGTGCTTGCCTTTGAAGCCCAAGGAGCCCGGTTTGAGGCTTGATTCTCCAGTACCCACGTAATCCAGATGCACAAGGTGGTGCATGTATCTGGAGTTTGCTTTCAGTGGCTGGAGGCCCTGATGTGCCCATTCTCTTTCTCTCTTTCTTGCTCTCTGTCACTCTCAAATAAATTAAAATAAAAAATAAAAAACAACAATTATAACAATAACAACAAGAAAACAAGAGAGAAGGCAAGGAATGATTTGAAAATTGTCCTCTGACCTTAAAATGCATGGCATAGCACATGTGAACCCCCACATTAAATAAATAATAACTTAAGGTTGGAAGAGATGGCTCAGTAGTTAAGGCGCTTGCCTGCAAAGCCAAAGGACCCAGGTTCAATTCTCCAGTACCCACATAAAGCCAGATGCACAAAGTAGCACATGCATGTGGAGTTCATTTGCAGGGCGTGGAGTTCATTTGCAGGGCGTGGAGTTCATTTGCAGGGGCTGGAGGCCCTGATGTGACCATTCTCTCTGTCTCTCTGCTATCTCTTTATCTGCAAATAAATAAATGAATAAATATTTTAGATTCCTCTCTCATATTTGCATCTAGTATATTTATAATATCAATTCATCTATAATTTATTTTCATGCTCATTAAGACCTAAGATAAGGATATAACTGTACTTTAATCTAAATGCATAGCCCACCATACCATACCATCAATTAATCTTTCTGATGAAAGTATGAAATGTACTTTCAAAAAATTTATTTATGTGTGAGACAGAGAATGTGTGAAACAGCCAGATAGAGAGAGAATCATAGTCCCAGGGCCTCTAGCCACTGTAAATAAACTCCAGACGCATGTGCCACCTTGTACATCTGGCTTTGCGTGGGTACTGGGAAATCAAACCTGGGTCTTAGGCTTTGCAGGCAAGTGGCAAGTGCCTAACTATTAAGCCATCTCTCCAGCCCCTGAAGTTTCCTTTTCTAGAAAAAAATTCATTTATTTGAGTATATATGTGTGTGCATGCACACGTGTGTAAAACCACACCAGAGTTTCTTGCTACTACAAATGAATGCCAGTTGGGCTTTATGTGAGTGCTGAGGAATTGAACACAGGCAAGCCAAGTATCTTTAATAACTGAGCCATCCCTCAACCCCTTGAAATGTCTATTCAGAACACATATTAAGTCCTCATATATACTTACATATATATACACTGATGACTTATTTTTAATTCTTTTTTTTTCAAGACTTTATTTTTATTTACTTGTAAGCAGAGACAGAGGAAAGAAAGAGAATGAGAATGGGTACACCAGGGCCTCTAACTACAAATGAACTCCAGATGCATGCACCACTTTGTGCGTCTGACTTTATGTGGGTACTGGGGAAATCAAACCTGGGTTGTTAGGCTTTGCATACAAATACCTTAAACACTGAGCAATCTCTGCAGCCCTTATTTTTAGTTCTTAATAAGCTATTTTTTATACCTGTTCCAATTGTTTAGTACTGTATTTTTATACTTGATAAGGCAAACCCACATGCTACTATCCTTAAATATTCCCTGCCAGTATTTCATAATCAGGAAATGAATTAAATAAACAATTGCTTTTTAAATTTCGATATATTTATTGAGAGAGAGAGAAGTATATACAGAATGGGCACGTCAGAGCCTCTAGCTACTGCAAATGAACTCCAGACGCCTGTACTACCTTGTGCATATGGCTTACATGGATACTGGGGAATCGAACCTGGATCTTCAGGCTTTGCAGGCAGGGGCCTTAACCACTAAGCCATCACTCCAGCTCAACAATTGCTTTTTGTAAGAGTAAAGATCTAAGACAACAAAGCATTAACTGAAACACACATATACAAGCACACGCATACAAACTTGCATTATCACAAACCAGCACTCCTAAAAGAGCTACTAACAATTAACATGTGTATGATCTTCCAAAGCATTTCAACACACAGCAGGAAAAAAAAGGCTACTTTGTCAATAATAATAACAGAACAGTAAATAATAACAGAACATATATTCCAACCTAGGCTAATACTGCACAGCTGAAATGTAAAATGCTAATGACTAAACAAATAAAACATTCTACATAAAACAGCAACTCATTTGTTATACTTCATATGCAAATTAAAAACACAATTACACAATAGCTACTATGCATTATGATGTAAATTTATTACTTAGACTATCTCCATCCATAGGCACAGTGGCACATGGGAGGCTGAGGTAGGATCAGAGTGAGTTTGAGGTCAGCCTGGGCTAGAGTGAGATCCTGCAACAAACAGACACACACACACAAACACACAGAATAGCTTCATCCTGTGAACAAAATAAAAAAATTTAATTATGAAGACAAATGACAAAAAAATACAAAATTAACTCATCCTAATTTAGATCCATCCCTTTAAGATAAGTCTGTCATCTATCTTGCTACATAGTTGTGAATATAGCTTTGTTAGTAAATTTTACTTAAAGACCTTTTCATAATAAAAATAAAACTTACATTTCTCACTATAGATGATCTGGACCACTGGATTGGGACCATCATTCTGCGGTACTGGATCTACATCTGCCCATTCTGCTCTGTCCCTGAAAATACACATTTTTTTTTTTCAGTGCTTATACACTAACATATTAGAAGAAAAAGAATTCTGGTATTTTTCAAAATACCACACATTCAAACTAGTAGTGTACTGAGATCCTAATGTAATGATTACATTTTTTCTGACCCAAACCTGATTTTCTAGTAAGTATGTGAATTTTAACTTGGCAATCAGTATCATTCATTGGTCTAAAAACTCTGGAGTGAGCACTTAGTTTATTAAGAACTGGTATTTTAAAAATCAAAGTAGGGCTCAGGATGTAGCTCAGAGGTAGAATGCTTGCCCTGAGTTTGATTCCCCAGTATTAAAAAAAAGGGCGGGGGGGTTGGAGGGATGGCTTAATGTTTAAAGCATTTGCCTGCAAAGCCAAAGGACCCAGGTTCGGTTCCCCTGGACCCACGTTAGCCAGATGCACAGGGGGCACATGCGTCTGGAGTTCTTTTGCAGTGGCTGGAGGCCCTGGCGCACCCATTCTGTCTCTCTCTCGTTCTCCCTCTTTCTCTGTCAAATAAATTAAAAAAATAATAATTGTTTTAAAAAAAAGCACTGCTAGTTTATTGTAGACTAGAAGTGGCTCAAGTAGTCATTAACGGAGCAGACCTAAGGCTCAGGACGTACCTTAGTGATGAAATGCTTGCCTATCTGGCATGAGGTGAAAGGCGGCTCTGAGAGCTGGAGAGACACTCAAGGCACTTGCTTGCAAAACCTAATGGGCCGGGTTCAACTCCCCAGTACCCACATAAAGCCAAATACACCATGTGGCCCATGCATCTGGAGTTCATTTGCAAGATGCCCTGGCATGCCCATTCTCTCCCTCTCTCTCTAATTGCAAATAAATTGAAAAAAATATTTTTTGTTTTTTTAAAAAGAAGGCTCTAAATCTGATAACTCCTTAAGCTGGGATATTAGCTCTACCACATGCTAGCTATATGACCTTGGAAGAGTTACTTGACCTGTCTGGACCTCAGTTTCTTCATATACAAAATGGAGATGATAGCATTACCAACTAACCTCAGAAGGCTGTGAGGCTGAACTGACGTTACAGAGAGTAAACACTTGAAGCATCCAGTCAGTGAGGATCAAAACAACAGTACAGCGCTACAAGTGCTTGGCTTGGAGAAACGTCCATCACTGGCCAGTGTGACCAAGTTTTAATTTCTCCTTTACTTTTTGCTTTCATTCCTTTTTCACTACTCTACAGTGCTCAGGTATTGGCAGCAGTGATTTGAGTTATCCAGATAATCTTGAAATTGTGGCCATTATGTAAGAAAATGGGAAACAATGACCAGCCGTGAGAAACCTACAGCTGGGGTGTGTGTGGGGGGGACGGGACGGGGGGTGCTTGGGAAATGCTGTTATCTGGCTCTGGGTCAGTCAGTCCCCCGAAGAACTCAAGGACAACTTCATAAGCCAGGGAAGCTGCGCGGCGGGGACCGGGTTAGATGAACTCCAGCAAGGGAACTCTTCCAGCCGTCCACGAAATCAAAGCAAGCACACTATCTACAGGACACGAGACTTTTGGACCGTCTCTGCAGGCTCCCAACGAACCTGTCTGAAAACCCCGAGAACAAGACAGACGGGGATGAAGCCAGGGTTTTGCAACGATGAGCCCTTTGGGCAAGAAAGTTCCGGGAGGCGCCGAAGGGGGGCGGGACGGGGTTTAGGCTACAGATCGGTCGTGCTCACAGCCTAACTCGGCGCCTGGATGAATGAGACGGGAAGTGCTCCGTGGAGCCGGTCTCGCTCTCCTGCGCGCCATCGGCACCGCCCCTCCGTGCTGGGCCGCGCCGAGCGCTTGACTCCCGGGCCTCGCACCGCCTCGGGACGCCCCCTCCCCGCGCCCCAGCGCCCGGCCCGGCCCGGCCCAGGGCGTTACCTGTACAAGACATAGGTGGGCGAGTCCAGACTCAGAAAACCGTCGTCCATAGGAGACGCCACTGCTTCCTCCACCTCCGCCGCCATCTCTTCTTCCGGCGGCTGCAGGGACGGCGGCGGGTGCGGCTGGGGAGGCGGCTGCTCCGGCTGGCCGGGCTCCCCGACCCCCTCGGTAGCCGCCATCGCGCCTCGGTCACTGCGGAGGAGGTGACGAAGGCCCCGCCCCCTCCATGGCCTCACCGCCCCATCGGACCATTTCCGGTTCCCTCGCGTTTGTACCATAGAGACGCCGTGGTCAGGACTGGGTCTGCGGAGGCCCCGCCCCCTCTGTCTTCACATCCCGCTTCGGCCCACGTCCTGTTAGCTCGCGTCCGGCCATAGAGCTGAAATGCAGCGGGCTGGGTCGGCCGAGGCCGCGGACCCCGCGGCTTCACCCGCCCCTTCTCTCATCTCCGGTTTCCCGGCGTCCTACCATAGAGAGGAACTGGTTTGCGGAGGCCCCGCCTCCTGTCCGCACCCTCCCCTTCCGGCAACTTCCGGTTTCCTGGAGTCCTACCATAGAGAAGTAACACAGAGGGCCGGCTCTGAGGAAGCCCGGTCCCCTGGCTTCACGCTCCCCTTCGGCCCACTTCCGGTTTCCTGGACTCCTACGGTGGAGACGCGGTGGAGGCGGACCGGTGTACGGGGGCGTGGCTGGGGAGACGCTCCCGCGCTCACTGCCTGACTTTCAGCTCTTTCCAACTGCAGGCATTTCCAAAGGCCAATTCTATTAGCTGTTCTATTTTTTGAGTAACTTTAATTTTTTTTAAAAATGCAATGGTGGGCAAGGAACGCAAAGACCTACACGTGTTAGGCAGGTGCCTAACTGAAGGACATACCCAGCTCCCTGCTGCCCCTTTCTTTTGAACACAGTGTTGGTAACATAAGTGAGGAGGTCGGAGAGAAAGGGAAAATTATTAGGAAATAAGAAGGATAAAGCCTCTCACCAGTCAAGAATTCTGAAGGAGAGCCTGGCGTACTGGCGCACGCCTTTAATCCCAGCGCTTGGGAGGCAGAGGTAGGTGGATCGCCGTGAGTTCGAGGCCATTCAGAGACTACATAGTGAATTCCATGGCAGTCTGGACTAGAGTGAGACCCTACCTTGAAAAATCAAAAACAGACCAAAAAAAAAAAAAAAAAAAAAAAAAAAACTTCTGAAGGGTTAATAGTTTTTCCCTGAAAAACCAGAGCAAATTAAAGAGTTAATAACTATCCCTAAGGCTAGAAGGTGATAAAAGAAACAACAGAGGGGCTGGAGAGATGGTTTAGCAATTAAGGCTCTTGCTTGCAAAGCCAAAGGACCTAGGTTCCATTCCCCAGGACCCACTTAAGCCAGATGCACAAGGTGGCCCACGCGTTAGGAGTTCATTTGCAGTGGCTAGATGCCCTGGCATGCCCATTCTCGTTCTCTCTGCCTGCCATTTTCTCTCTCTCTAATTAAAAAAAAAAAAAAAAAAAAAAAAAAGAGGAGTTCAGCCCGGCTCCCCTGATTGACCCCTGATTGATGTACTCCCCTTGGCTCAGATGGCCTTGAAGGACCAAAAATCATCTGGGTATCCTTCCTTAGACAATCCTGACTGAAGAAGCCTATTCTGAACAAGCACACAAACAGCTACAAGTCCTTTATCTAATGCAACTGGTATAGTCTGTTTTATCTTAGGATCCTCCTTATAAGTTTGTACCCCAGTCTGGCTCAGTGCTTCAGTCTTCCTGTCTCTCAAATAAATAAATACATATGTTTTTAAAAGTACAAGTTTTGGCTGGGCATGGTGGCACACGCCTTTAATCCCAGCACTTGGGAGGCAGAGGTAGGAGGATTGCTCTGACTTTGAGGCCAGCCTGAGACTACATAGTGATTTCCAGGTCAGCCTAGGCTATTAAGACCCTACCTCAAGAAAACAAAAAAAATTTACAACTTTTGGATTAAGGATTGCTAATACTACTAAAATGATCAAAGTTTAACTTTCCTATTTTTTTTTTTTTTTTTTCCGAGGTATGGTCTCACTCTAGCCCACACTGACCTGGAATTCACTATTCACTATGTAGTCTCAGTGTGGCCTTGAACTCATGTCCATTCTTTCTCCTCCTGAGTGCTGGAATTAAAAGTGTGTGCCACCATGCCTGGCTTTAACTTTCCTTTAACGATTTTTTTTCTTTTTTTTAAGTTTTTTTTTTGTCAATTTGTATTTATTTATTTGCAAGCAGAGAGAGAATGAACGAATGAATATGGGTGTGCCAGGGCCTCTAGCCACTGCAAACCAACTCCAGATGCTGCATGTGCCACTTTGGGCATCTGGGTTTATGTGGATACTAGAGAATGGAACCTGGGTCATTAGGCTTTGCAGGCAAGCACCTTAACAGCTGAGACATCTCTCCAGCCCAACTTTTTCTTTTTAAATTTTTTTTTTTTTTTTTTTTTTGGTTTTTCCGAGGTAGGGTCTCACTCTAGCTCAGGCTGACCTGGAATTCACTATGTAGTCTCAGGGTGGCCTCGAACTCACGGTGATCCTCCTACCTCTGCCTCCTGAGTGCTGGGATTAAAGGTGTGCTCCACCATGCTCGGCTTTCTTTTTAAAATTTTTTAATTTATTTAGCCAGGCATGGTGGTGCATGCCTTTAATTCCAGCACTTGGGAGGCAGAGATAGGAGGATCGTCGTGAGTTCGAAGCCAGCCTAGGACTAAGAGTGAATTACATGTTAGACTGGGTTAGAGTGAGACCCTACCTACAAAAAACTACAACAAAAATAATTATTTGAGAGAGAGAGAGAGAAATAGAGAGAGAATGGGCATGCTAGGACCTCCTGCTTCTGCAAAGGAACTCCAGATGCATCTGGTTTTATGTGGGTACTGGGAATTGAACCCACATCTTCAGGCATTACAAGAAAACACCTTTAACCACAGCAATCTCTCCAACCCATGTAACTTTCAAACTGACAGGAGGTGGTGGAAAGAATGTTAAGAGCTGGAGGATGGGAAGGAGTGCTGTGGAATGCTGTCTTGTCTCCGTGTAGCAGTTACCTTTTTATTACGAGGATAAAACACCTGACCAGAAGCAGCTTATGGTGGGGAAAGGATTTATTTCAGTTTATAGCTTCAAAGGGAAGTGTCACCATGGTGGAGAAAGCATGGAAGATCAGAAGCTAGACAGTGTATCTTGTCACATGAGATGGGGGGTACCAGTGATGGAACTAGTGAACACACAGTGGAACTGGACTAAAAATGTCAAGGACTGCCCTCAGTGACACACCTCCAGTAAGGCTCCACAAGCTGGGGATTAAGTATGAGACTTAATCACAAACACACGAGGCTATTGGGGGGACATTTCACATTTAAACCACCACACCCCTGGACATGATATTGCCATTTACTCATGAATTCAAAGTAGCTGTGGTTTCTTCCCCAAGGCAGAGCCAGTCAACATTTAATCATGGATGGAGGGGAGGGTGGCTCATGAAATCCCACTCCTCTCAGAGGAACTATTGATAGTAATGGTTTCTGGTAATGTCCCCCAACCCCCCAAAGCAGTGTCTCACTTCAGCCCTGTCCTGGAACTTACTCTGTAGTTCCAGGCTAGCCTCAAACTCAAGACAATCCCCCTGCCTCAGCCTCCAGAGTATGCCAATTAAAGGCATGTGCCACCATGCCTAGCTGAGAGTCATGTATTTCAGTGGTGTAGCCACTGGTAAATCACCCAAATTCCAGTATTTAACTCCTCACCAATGGTCATGAAAACAACCCTAATTTAATCCAGCAGGAAACACACACACACAAAGGGAATTATTAGTGGGAGGAGCAGGACGATTAGATTATTGGGGGTGAATATGATCAAAATACATTATGTGCCCATTCTCTCTGTCTCTCTTCTCTCTCTGCTTGCAAATAAATAAAAAATATTTTAAAATAAAATCATCTATGTCTTTTTAATATTTTTATTTATTTATTTGAGAGAGAGAGAATGGGCATGCCAGGGCCTCTAGCCATTGCAAATGAACTCCAGATGCATGCATAACCATGTGCATCTGGCTTATGTGGGTACTAAGGAATCAAACCTGGGTCCTTACGCCTCACAGGCAAGCATCTTAACTGCTAAGCCGTCTCACCAGCTCCTCATCTATGTCTTTATGTTTTCACATTGTTAACACAATGCCAAAATGGCTTGTACGTCGATGGACATACAAATCAAAAGTTTTATTTTTTTAGGTTACAGAGGTATTTTATGTATTTTTAAAACTTTTTATTGACAGCTTCCATAAGTATAGACAATAACCGTAATTCCCTCCCCCACTCCCATCCCCCCCCAACCCACTCTCCATTGAATCCCCTCCCCCAGTTAGTTACTCTTCTCTTTTGATGTCATCATCTTTTTCTCCTATTATGAAGGTCTTGTGTGTCCTAAGTTCATGTTGGCTAATAGTGTGACTAAAACTTTAAAAAATATGTAATTAAATTGTCTTAGAAAAGATATTATTTTGTTAGCCATTGTCTCATTTCTGGCTTCACAAGTTGGTGCATGGAGTCCCTGTTGCTTGGGAAGATAAACTGGCTCTCAGGACACGATGGCTCCTGTGCAGGTGTAGCCTCATGAGCAGCCACACTCACCTGGAGGTTAAACTTGCCAGGCTCTGCCATGGCTACGATCCAAGAACTGAAACAGCAACTCATCTCTGCTTTCAGTTTTCCTTCAGTGATAGATATGCTTACCTGCTGAGGGAAGCCAGTAAGCCAAACACAAGATGAAAACAACCATCCCAAGGAGTTTTCTTGTTTTGGTTGCCTTATGAGCCCATTCCAAAGTGGTTTTTTTTTTTTTTGTTTCCCCCAACAAAAGTTATTTCTGTATGCTTGTTATAACAAGACTTAAATTTTTAATTAATTGGTTCATTAAAATTTGTTGGTTAGCTGGCTGTGGTGGCTCATGCCTTTAATCCCAGCACTCAGGAGGTTGAAGTAGGAGGATCACTGTGAGTTTTAGGCCAGCTTGAGACTACATAGTGAATTCCACGTCCGCCTTGGCTACAGGGAGACCCTACTTCAAAAAAAAAAAGGAAAAACAAAGGGGGCTGGAGAGATGACTTACTGGTTAAGGTGTTTGCCTGCAAAGCCAAAGGACCCAGATTCGATTCCCCAGGACCCACATAAGCCAGATGCACAAGGGGGCACATGCATCTGGAGTTCGTTTGCAGTGGTTGGGGGCCCTGGTGTGCCCATTCTCCCTCGCCCTCTCAAATAAATAAATAAATAAAGTTCAAAAAACAAAAACAAAAAAATTGTTGGTTAAAAAACTGCCTCCAAGTTGGGCATGGTGGCGCATACCTTTAATCCCAGCACTTGGGAGACAGAGGTAGGAGGATAGCCATGAGTTTGAGGCCACCCTGAGATTACATAGTAAATTCTAGGTCAGCCTGAGCTAGAGTGAGACCCTACCTCAAAAAACCAAAAAAAAAAAAAAAAAAAAAAAAAAAAAAAAATCACCTCCAGCCCTATTAACATATTTTGCTTGTATTTATGACAATAAGATGTTTTCTTTGTTCCAGATACAGCTTCCTGAGTTTTCATTTAAATATAGGTGTTTTATTCAGAAAAGTGTTTTCTAAATTTTATAAGAAAAATAAGAGATGGCAGGGTGTGCTGGCACACATCTTCAATCCCAGCACTCAGGAGGCAGAGATAAGAGGATAGCCCTGAGTTTGAGGCCACCCTGAGACTACATGGTAAATTCCAGGTCAGCCTGGGCTAGAGTAAGACCCTACCTCAAAAAACAAACAAACAAAAAAGAAAAATAAGAGGGAAATCACCAAGTAGGAAAAAAATAAAAATTATAGGCATGGGGCCGGAGAGATTGAAGTGCTTGTCTGCAAAGCCTAACGACCAAGCCTAACAACTGAGGTTTGATTCCTCAGAACCGTCATTAAGCCAGATGCACAAAGTGGCACATGTAACTGGAGTTCGTTTTCGGTGGCTGGAGTACCTGCCATGCCCATTTTGTCTCTTTGCTTGCAAATAAGTACTAAAAATCATTATACACATGAAAGCTAGAGAGAAGGCTCAGTAGTTGGAGGTGCTGGCTTGCAAAGCCTGACAGCCCAAGTTTGAATTCTTAGTACCCACAAAAAGCCAGATGCACAAAGTGGCACATGTGTCTGGAATACTTTTGCAGGAGCAGGAGGCTCTGGCACACGTACTCTTTTTCTCTCTCTCCTTATCTCTCAAGTAAATATTTAAAATATTATAGACATTTTTGGTAACAAAGTTTAAGGACAAAAGGAATGCTTTTATTATTTAAATTTTTATTTAGTTGAGAGACAGAGAGAAAGAGGCAGACAGAAATATATGTCACTTTAGGCACTTGGCTTTACGTGTGTCCTGAGGAACTGAAGCCGGGCCGTTAGGCTTTGCAAGCAAGCGTCTTTAGTCACGGAGCCATCTCTTCAGCCCCAGGAAATGTTTTAGACAAGAAAGAATTTTTGTATGGAGATTGTTTTTATAATTTTTTTTTTTTATGAGAGAGTGAGAGAGAATTGGCATGCTAGGGCCTCCAGCCACTACAATTGAACTCCAGATGAATGCACCACCATGTGCATCTGACTTATGTGTGATCTGGAAAGTCGAACATCTCTGTAGCCCTGTGTGGAAATTTTGATAAAGGATTGGTCCAAACAAAAAATAAAGAGATTAGGACAAAATCAGGAAATAGTATGTTACAAAGAGGTTTATCAAAATTAAAACCCTAGCCAGGCGTGTTGGCGCACACCTTTAATCCCAGCACTCAGGAGGCAGTGATAGGAGAACTGCCATGAGTTAAAGGCCACCCTAAAGCCGCGCGTGGTGGCGCATGCCTTTAATCCCAGCACTCGGGAGGCAGAGGTAGGAGGATCGCCGTGAGTTCGAGGCCACCCTGAGACTCCATAGTGAATTCCAGGTCAGCTTGGGCTAGAGTGAGACCCTACCTCGAAAAACAAAACAAAACAAAACAAAACAAAACAAAACAAAACGCCACCCTGAGACTATACAGTGAATTCCAGGTCAGCCTGGACTAGAGCGAGACTCTACCTCAAAAAAAAAAAAAAAAAAAAAAAATAAAACCCTAAGGGTTGGAGAGATAGTTCAATGGCTAAGGCACTTGCTTGCAAGGTCTGAGGCCTGGGTTTAATTTCCCAGTGCCCATGTATGGTGGTTTGATTCAGGTATCCCCCATAAACTTAGGTGTTCTGAATGCTAGGTTCCCAGCTGATGGAGATTTGGGAATTAACGCCCCTGTTGGGGGCGGGCTTATGGGTATTATAGCCAGTTTCCCCTTACCAGTGTTTGGCACACTCTCCTGTTGCTATTGTCCACTTTATGTTGGCTAGGGGGTGATGTCCACCCTCTGCTCATGCCATCATTTTCCCTGTCATCATGGAGCTTCTCTTTCGAGCCTGTAGGTCAAAATAAACCTCTTTTTTCCCCACATGCTGATCTTGGTTGGGTGATTTCTATCAGCAATGTGAACCTGACTGCAACACCATGTAAAGCCAGGTGCACAGGGCGACGCATGTGTCTGGAGTTCATTTACAATGGCAATGGCTCTGGCACACCCCCTCCCGTCCCCATTTGCAAATAATAAATAAAGATAAAAAAAAAAAAAAACAAGTGTGGTGGCTTACGCCTTTAATCTCAGCACTCAGGAAGGCAGAGGTAGGAGATTGTTGTGAGTTTGAGGGCAGCCTGGCACTATATAGTGAATTGCAGGTTAGTCTGGGCTAGTGAGACCCTAACTTGAAAAGACAAAAATAAGTAAATAAATAAAAACTGGGTTGGAGAGATGGCTCAGCAGTTAAGGCACTTGCCTGTAAAGCCTAAAGACCAGAGTCTGATCCCCCAGTACCTATGTAATGCCAGATGTACAAGGTGGTGCGTGCATCTGGAGTTTATTTATAGTGGCTGGAGGCCCTGGTGCACCCATTCTCTTTCTGTCTGCTTCTCTCTCTCTCTCCCAAATGAATAATAAAGATAGAAAATAAAACCCAATCTGGATATAGTAAGCCTTTAATCCCAGCACTCAGCAGGCAAAGATAGGTAGATCACTGTGAGTTTGAAGACAGCATGGGGCTACAGAGTGAGTTCCAGGTCAGCATGAGCTGATCCTACCTTGAAAAAAACAAAACACAAAACTGCAATTCCTTCTTCAATACTTGTGCAACTTCTCCAGCCCCTCACCTTTTTTTTTTTTTAATGAGAGAGAGAGAGAGAGAGAGAGAGAGAGAGAGGAGAGGGAGAGAATTGGCATGCCAGGGCCTCCTGCCACTGCAATCAAACTCCAGATGCGTGTGCCCTCTTGTGTGCATGTGCAACGTTGCATGCTTGTGTCTATGCATCTGGCTTATGTGGGACCTGGAGAGTCAAACATGAGTTCTTAGGCTCTGCAGGCAAGTGCTTTAAACACTAAGCCATCTCTCCAGCCCTCAGCTCTTTTTAAAAAAAAAAATAATTTTTTTTTTTATGTAGGGTCTCACTCTAGCCAAGGTGACCTGGAATTCACTCTGTAGTCTGAGGCTGGCCTCAAACTCACAGCAATTCTCCTATCTCTGCCTCCTGAGTGCTGGGATTAAGGGTGTGCCCCTTGCTGCTGGACTTCAGTTCACTCTTGTGCTGTTACTTGCCACCTGCTGTATCAAGGAGGTGATGTCTATCTTCTGCTCATGTCATGCTTTTGTTTGGGTGTTTTGTTCAAGCAACATGAATGCTAAGTGGACAGCCAATATTCTGGCTCTTGCCCTAGGTCACAGAGAAAAATGGGACACCTCTAGAAGGATTCTATAGCTCCAGGAGGTGATCTGGCTTGGTCAGAGAAACCGCAGAGATTCCATATGTTGGACTCTAACCAGTATACAGAGAGGATGGTCAACAGAAGATGTCCTTTGCTTTCCAGGGAAGCCACATGGTCGAGTTTGACCAACCCCAGTAGCACAACTAGTAGAACTACAAGAGGTTAGGGCCTCCTTCCTATGTCTCTAAGAATAACCCTAATGGAGCCTTGTTGTGTGGCCCTCTTAGGCAAGGAGAATAAACCCCTTGTCAGCATGGGAGAAGTTACAGATTGGTCATTACCCTTCTGTTCCCCCAAAATAATTTCTGGGACCACAGCTCTCAAGGAGGATTTGTGGCAGGAGAGCAGGGAGCCTGGAGAGATGTCAAATATATATATGTATTTGGCAGAGGACTGGAAACCACTTACCTGGCCTACATGATATACAAATACAGGAGAGGCGAGTGCTATAAATAACCTAAGAAGGGTCACAAGATGTGTGGTCCAATGCTTTTGAATATATGTCTCTTCCCAGCTCGCTAGCTATGCCTATCCTTGGGGGTGCCTTTCTAATAAACTTGCCCTACTTCTGTTTCCTTATCATGTGCCCTCAGTGCAAATTTATGTTAAAGGACACGAGAACCTGGAAATCCCAGTTAGTGTTCCCAACCCCAAGACTAATCAGCTCCTATAAAAACAATTTAAGAGCAGGAAAGAAATCCGAGTTGAATTTTTATACAAGTCTTTATTTACAACTTGTTTAACAACTGTACACTTTTTTGTAGCCTTGAAAACATTTTTGTACTTGAATGGGAAAAATATAATTTGACCAAATCTTAACTTTTTCTTCATATACATATACATATATTATATGCTCACATATAAACACATATGTATAATTAATATAACAAATTGGCAGTCATAAAATTAAAATGAGTGATACCAAAAGGAAAAACAAGATTTCAAAAAAAAAAAAAAATCTGATGGCTTCCTGGACTCTCTTTTTGTGACATTAGTTAAAATTTCTTATTGAAACTTTTGAAAAAGTCATTGATCTAGGAAAAACAGTGGGAGGATCTGCTAATTTCAAGACATAGTAAGTTGTATGTAAACTCAGTAAACAGGTGGTAAAATATTTGAAAATCACCATGTATAATATTAATAAATCTGTGTTATATTTCCATTGTGAAGTAAGAAATTTAGAGACCAAAGTGGATATAACTTTTGTATTATAACAATAAAGAAAAACTGTGAAACTGAAGATCCAATACTCAACCAGAAATAGAACTGTACCTAGCAATACCACCCCCCCCCTTATTATTTTTTTTGCAAAAGCTAAAATGCAAGGTGGATAACCACTTTGTAAAACATGAAACCAGTTAACAACCCACAGAACAATCAAGAATACTAAGACGTGAGTGTAAGGCTTCAGGTGGGACTGTAGTCAGTATAACTTCAATTCCTATTCAGTAACATATTTTCCAATTCATCTGAAAGAAGTTAAACAGATACTACAGGCAAAAGTTTTGGGCTGGAGAGATGGCTCAGTGGTTAAAAGTGCTTGCTTGCAAAGCCTACAGACTCAGGTTCAATTCCCCAGTACTGATGTAACGCCAGATGCACATAGTGGTGTATGCATCTCGAGTTTGTTTGCTGCTGGCAAGAGGCTCTGGAGCCCATTCCCTCCTTTTACTCTGAGACTCAAATAAATAACTTTTTTTATTTAAAAGAAAAGTTTCTTTACCCCTAAATTTTTTGATAATTTGAATTAATCAAAATAAGGTAATTCACTAGGTTTGAATTTTTAAAAATATACTTTTATTTATTTGTAAGCAGAGGAAGAGAATGGGTATGCCAGGGCCTCTTGCCACTATAAACAAACTCCAGATGCATATGGCACTTTGCACATCTAGGTTTATGTGGGTACTGGGGAATTGAACCCAGGCCAGTAGGCTTTGCAAACAAATCTCTTTAACTGCTGAGGCATCTCCCTAGTCCAAGTATGTTTGATTTTTATCCTTTATTACATAATAAAAACTGGGTGCTCTATGAAAGAGTGCAAATGTAGCTCTCAAAAATGAAAAAGGGAAAACAAACCCTGGAAATTATTTTCTGGAGTACAAAGTATTGTGAACTAGAGAATTTTACCACTAAAACTTGGGACAGCAATGATCTTTTAAGCACTTATATTTTGATTTTTAAGCAATTATGAAAGGCTATTAAAAACAAAAGCAAACTATTACAAAAATTAAAAGGTCCCAAATCACTAATTAGCACTTGTGTGCGGTCATTTCCTGTATTTGTTTTACATTAGATTTGTTTCAAGAACACTGAAAATTACCTCTCACTACTAAGTTTTTCTAGAACTCATCATGTCAGGCCATGAAGACTCAAGTGCACCATCTGTCCTGGAACTGTAGCAGTATTTCAGAGCTTGCTTGAAATTTGACACCTCTGTCCTGATTCTGTTGCCTGATTACAAAATATTAAAAAGAAACTACTGTGGTTTCTTCATAGGAAAGCTTCCACTAGGCTTGACTTGCATGGACAAGGCTTTAGGTTGGATTTGCAGCACTGCAAAGGAAAAGAAAAGCCCACACCCCACATATATAATTCCCTAATTTTCAAGCTAGGCATGGTTGCTCATGCCCATAAACCCAATAATCAGGAGGCTGAAGTAGGAAAACTGCTGTGAGTTTGAGGTCAGTCTGGGCTAGAGTGAGACCCTATTGCCACAAAAAAAAAAAAGGTCCCTTAATTTCATTTGAAAAGTTCAGAGACAGGCCAGTACAGAAGTACTTACAGTAAACATTTTAATAAGTGCAAGAAAACTAACCACATTTCAAAGCATTTTTTTTTTTTTTTGAGGTAGTGTCTCACTCTAGCCCAGACTGACCTGGAACTCACTCTGCAGTTCTAGGCTGGCCTTGAATTCACAGCAGTCCCCCTACCTCTGCCTCCCAAATGCTGGGATTAAAGGCATGTGCCACCACACCTGGCTCATTTCAATGTTTTTAATTAGCTAATCACATTTTGTAAGAGTAAATGTTTGCCTCATAAAGAAAAATTAATTTGATTCATAATCCGAGCAAGTAAGAGCAGGAAGATATGAAGAAAAACACATTTCTTAGATCATAATATATATTTAAGGTGGAAGATAGTTGACTATTTCTTCAGAGAAGTCTAAACAGGTAGAAAAAATAGTTGGAGACGTTCATGTAGATTTAAAGGTAATATTATAGGGACTTGATAAATTTTGTTCAATTTTTGTTTGAAAATAGGTTATACATTTATGTTTCTTCTTATTAGATAACTAATATCTATTTTTAGAAGGTATACTATCAGAAACAAAATTCTCAGTATGCATCAGTTGAAAGAATTGTCAGTTCATAAATCGTATCTTCAGATTTTTCTTCCTTTTATGCCTTCTAAATATAGAGTAGTGTTGACCTTTGAATCTCCCAAGGTTGTTGATAAAGGCTGGCATTAAGTTTTATGAAGAAAAACCTTCAACTATGGTGCTAAAATCTAAGTTATAGTTGCCTTTATTCCATCTGCCCTTCCCTCCTGGCTTTATTCTTCATGAAGAAAACATTTTGCATCTGCACTGTCAGACACCATAGCTACCACGTGTGACCACTGAAGATACCATAGCCACATGTATGGCCACTAAAAATACCACTGCCATCATGTGTGATTGCTGAAGATTTTAAATGTGGCAAGTGACCAAGAAACTAAATTTTAATCTGATTTTTTTTTTTTTGTGACAAGGGATAGTATCTATCACTCTGTACTGCAGGCTGACCTGAAGCTCACTATATAGCCTAAGTAGCCTTGAATATGTGGCAGTTTTCTTGCCTCAGAATTCTGTGTGGTAGGGTTACAGATATGAACCAACTTTATTATTATTATTATTATTATTATTGAGGTAGGGTCTCTCTATAGCCCAGGCTGACATGGAATTCACTATGTAGTCTCAGGGTGGCCTTGAATTCATGGTGAATGAGCCAACTTTTAATTAAACTACTACACATGACTGGTAGTACTAGTCTATAATTTACTATTTTTATAATCTATTTTTATCAGGTTGTCAAGAAGCCAGTAGGAGATACGTACACTTGTATATTCAACAGTTAATTTGCAGAAGTTATTTTGTCCTCATGTGTCATATATATATATATATATATATATATACACACACACACACACACACACACACACACACACATATATATATATTTTTGAGACAGATTGAGCCTAGTTTCAATTTTGCTATGTTGGCCATTCTCACTTTGAACCTGTTGATTCTTCTGCCTCAGCCTTCTGGGTGCTGAAATTTCTAGTGTGTGCCACCATGTCTAGTTTTTAAATTTTTTACTCTAGAAAGGAAAAAAGGAAACGCTCTTCCTCAAAGTTGAGTACAGACTTCTCTACTTCAATGTAGCTTTCTTCTAGGAGATGATCAGTATAGTGAAAGGAAATACTACAATTCATGTATGTGCAGTGCTATGCACTGAACCCAGATCAGGGCCTTGTGAGTGTTGCACACATGTTCTACAATACTAAGTTATACCCTAGCTCCATGGCAGAAACCTTTTCCACTTTAACAGGTATTGTGAGCCAGGCCTGGTGGCGCACGCCTTTCCAGCACTTGAGAGGCAGAGGTAGGAGGCCACCCTGAGACTACACAGTGAATTCTAGGTCAGCCTGGGCTAGAATGAGACCCTACTTCGAAAAACAAGAACAAAATGAAACAAAAAAGTCCCAACTCCCTCAATCCCCCCAAACAAACAATAAAAACAACAAAAAAACCAAACAGGTATTATATACCAAAAGTAAAAAAAAAAAAAATTGAGACGCATGAGTTTAGAGTACATACCACGTGTGGAGTATCACGTGTGTGTGTGTGTATGTGTGTGTGTGTGTGCATGTGCACACACGTGTATGTGCAGATGCATGTGTCCTGTGTGTGTATGGGTTGACCAGAGGAGAATGTTGGGTGTCCTTTTATTACTCATTCATGTATTTCTTTAAGACCTGGGGGGGGGGTCTCTCCCTTAACCCAGAGCTGCTGTCAGTGAGTCCCAATAATTCTCTGGTCCCTGCCCTCTGTGACCTGGGGTTACAGATGTGTGTGGTTACACCCAGCTTAAAAAATACATATATTTATAAAAAAAATATATATATATACTTTTTTTTTTTGCCAATAGAGAGAGAGAGAAGGCAGGCAGGAGGAATGGGTGCGGCAGGGCCTCCACCACACTGCAAACAAACTCAGGATGCATGTACCACCTTGTGCATGTGGCTTTATGTGGGTATTGAGGAATTGAACCTGGGTCATTAGGTTTTGCAGGCAAGAGTCTTAACTGATGAGCCATCTCTCTGGCCCACACCCAGCTTTTTACATGGGCTCTGGAAGCTAAATTTGGAGGTCTCCAAACAGACCCTCATTAATAAGCTACAAGTGCACTTAACTGCTGAGCCATCTCCCCAGCCTGAAAGCAACATTTTTAACTTTATTTATTTATTTAAAAATATCCTATTTATTTGAGAGATACAGAGAAAGAGGGAAGGAGGGAGAGGAAGGGAAAAGGAAAGAGAGAGGGAGAAAGAGAGAATGCACGAGAGAGAATGGGCATGCCAGGGCCTCTAGCTAGTGCAAATGACGCATGTACCATCTTATGCATCTGGTTTATGTAGGTAATAGGGAACTGAACCTAGGTCCTTAGGCTTTGCAGGCAAGTACCTCAACTGCTAAGCCATCTCTCCAGCCCCCAAACCAACATTTTTATGAGCAAATTTCCTTAGTCTTTGGCAGTAATTATGTGTTTATGTTTCCATAACAAGTATCTCAATACTTTTGAACTATGATTTGACTACTACTATATTCATGTTGCAAAACGAATTCTGGCAAAACCAATCAACCAGCCAACCAAAAAAATCTCTCAGCAGAGCATGCTGAAAACACTGTCAAGATACATTAAGATGGGCTGGGAGATATCTCAGTGGTTAAAGGTTCTTAATTGGAAAGCCTACTGGTCCAGGTCCAAGTCAGTTCAGATTCAAATCCCCACCACCAACATAAAGCGAGATGCACAAAGTGGCACATGCATTTGGAGTTGGTTTGCAGTGGTTAGAGGCCCTGGCATGCCCATTATCTCTCTCTCCCTCTCTCTCCCCATCTTTCTTCTCTCTGCTTGCAAATAAATAAAAATACTTTAACAAAAAATAATAGAAAATTCAGAAAACTAGAAGGGAAAGTGATATTAGCATAGTGCTGTGAATTTTGCAGTAAACTATGAACAAATTATAAATGATTCGAACAGTAAATAATATTGACGCTCAGCTATATAATGTATACCAACACACTACAGAATGAGCAGTAATCACGGTGTACAAGTTGGCAAATGTGTTAAGAATAGACACTGGTGGGCTGGAGAGATGGCCCAGTGGTTGAAAGGTGCTTGCTTGGAAAGCCTGGTGTCCTGGGTTTGATTCTCCAGTGCCCACACAAAGCCAGATACACAAAGTGGCACAGGCATCTGGAGTTTGCATTAGCAGGATGCCCTGGCATGCCCCTTCTCTCTCTCCTCTCTCTCTCTCTCTCTCTCACACACACACACTCTGCTTACAAATAAATAAATAATTAAAAAAACATAAAAAAGTAGACATTGGTTGTTTCCATTAGTCTTACCACAGTTGGTAAATCATCAACTCAAAGCCATCTCAAGTCACAACTGACAGGACAGCAAGGTCTCAGCAAATAGCTCTCTTTTATTCACTGAGCTATTCTTAAGCTCAAAGTAGATATAATTCAGGTTTGAAAGCACCATGGTATACCCATACCTGAAGATTTGATCTTCAGACCCTAAACACCTGATTCTGAGCCCGATGATAATGCATCAGTTATATAAAAGTTCACTTTGAATGTGAATTTAGTCTCTACTTCTATCTTAACTTTAAATACTTTTTGTGGGGCTATTAAAGTATAATTAAGGGGGACCATAAAAATAAGTCCAAAGCTTATAAACTAGATAATGTTTAATCTATAGAACTGTTGGAAAGTTTGTGATGATTTCAGTTGTAGATTATTTTCTCATCTTACCCAAACACAGTATCTTTTATGTATGTGTGTTGCACCTGTAAGAGGGCAGAAGGTAGAGCCCCTTTAATGTCTTAAAATAACTATATTAGACTTAGTAATTATAAATGTCCCCCCTAAAATAACACTCACATAGTTAATATCCACTGAAAGGCAATTAGAAATTATTTGTGCACGCCAGGGACATGCCAGGGTCCCTTGCTGCTGCAAACAAAAGCATGTTGGGTTTTTATGGGTGACTGGGGAATTGAACCTGGGCCAACAGGCTTTGCATGCAAGTGCCTTTAACCACTAAGCAATCTCCATAGCCCCCATCTGTTCTTTAATCAGACAACTACTACTGTCAGATTATTTTATATTAACTATTACATAGGAACATTTATGAGAATATAAATTTTCATTGGAAGAATATGTTATCTCAATATTCATTTTACTTCTTAGATTGGATTTGTCTTAATAGCCTATTACTTTCTTCAACTTCTTTTCTCACTTATATATTTCATTCAAACAACCTCACAGGATAAGTAGAAAATGTAAGAAAATAACAACAACAAAATACTGAGAGACAAGTACAAATATATTCTGACATATAAATTTCCAGCTACACACACACACAAACATACATACATATACATATATATATACATATATATATATATATGTATGTATATATATAACACCTATATTATATATACCACAATTAGGTTCAGGTCCCTTATTTTTCAAACTGACTAGATGTCTGTTCTCTGTTATTTCAGTGCAATGGGATGAATCTTAGGATATTCATGTTTGAAGATAACATTAGATACAAATTTTATGGTTTCCTATTCACAAAGATACTATGGATGGTCTAATGAAAGGCTGTTTTAAAATAACTAGTGGATTCCCCAAGGATATCATCACTTATTTAAGAGATGAATGTCATCATGTTTGTGTTTTCCTTCATCTTATAAAAAGGATATAAATACATATGAAAACCTTCATGATTTGAGGAAATAGGAATTACCTGTATGATGCTGGATGTGGTGGCACACCCCTTTCATCTCAGCACTTGGAAGGCTGAGGGAGGACGGTTGCTGTAAGTTTGAGGCCAGCCTGGGCTAAGAATGAGTTTCAGGTCAACCTGGGTTAGAGTCATACCCTGCTTCAAGAAACACCAACAAAAAATATGTATAATTTTTGCTGGGCATGGTAGAGCATGCCTTTAATTCCAGTACTCAGGAGGTAGAAGTAGGAGGATGACCATGAGTTCTAGGCCAGCCTGGGACTACAGGGTCAGTTCTAGGTTTGTCTAGGCTAGAGTAAGACCCTACCTTGAAAGCAAAACAAAAAATATATATGCATTTTTATAATTTTTTTTATCAGAGAGGGAAAGCGAGAGCGTGAGAGAGAATTGGTGTGCCAGGGCCTCCAGCCACTGTAATTGAACTCTAGATACGTGGTCGTCTTGTGTGCATGTGAAATATTGTGTTTGCTTGCATCATGTTGTATGTCTGGCTTATGTGGGACCTGGAGAATGGAACATGAGTCGTTAGGCTTCGCAGGCAAGCTCCTTAACTGCTAAGCTATCTCTCCAGTCCAATTAAAAAAAAAATTGACATTCATTCACTTTGTTCATCATTTTTTAAAAGACTTATTTTTATTTATTTGAGAGAGGGAAAGAGGGAGAGAGAATGGGCGCACCAGGGCCTCCAGCCACTGCAAGCGAACTTCAGATGCACTTGCCACCTTGTACATTTGGCTTACATGGATTCTGGGCAATTGAACCGAGGTTCTTTGGCTTTTCAGGCAAACACCTTAGTTGCTAAGCCATCTCTCCAGCCCTCCTGTTCATCTACCTTCCCTCCTTCCTTCCTTCCTTCCTTTCTTTTTTTCTCAAGGTAGGGTCTCAATCTAGCCCAAGCTGACCTGGAATTCACTATGTAGTCTCAGGGTGGCCTCAAACGCACGGCAATCCTCCTACCTCTGCCTCCTGAATGCTGGGATTAAAGGCGTGCGCCACCACGCCTGGCTCCCTGTGCACCACCAAGCCCAGCTTCCTGCTCATCATTCTTACTGAGGATTGAACTTAATGTTTTGTGCATGCTAGACAGGTATCACTAAGCTATTTCCTCAGAACCCTTTTCACTTTAAAAATTTCTTAAAACAATTAAAAAAATGATTTGCCAGCAGAGAGGGAGAGAGAAACACAGAGAAAGGGAGAGAGTATGGGCATACCAGGGCCTCTTGCCATGGTAAACAAACTCCAGATGAATGTGTCACTTTGTGCATTTGGCTTTATGTGGGTACTGGGAATCAAACCCAGGCCATCTCCCCAGCTCAATTTTTTAAACTTTGAGACAGGGTTTTTGTAAGTTGCCCAAGCTGACCTTGAATTTGTGATCCCCCTGCCTCAGCTTCCTGAGCAACTGGAATTACAGGCTGGTGCCACAAGATTGGCTTTCTATTTGATTCAATACTCTCTTCTTTTGGTTGTTTTTGAAACAAGGTCTCACTATATACCTCAAGCTGGCCGCAAACATGCAATCCTAGTGCTTTAGTCTCCAGGTTCTGGGTTAAGCCATGTGCCATGGTGACTAGCTTGTTTACTACATGCTTCCACCCTGTTTTAGAACACTACACAGGTTTCAGTCTTAAATAGAAGCTGGATCAATCTTATGATCACTTGCTAGAAAAAAAAATTCCTTCATAATATGGGAATATAAGTCTAGATATTCTTCCATGATTTGATGAACAGACAACAAAAGGCATTTTATATTAATGCCAACAGTTTGCAAAACAAACAAACAAACAAAACCAGTCAGGGCTGGAGAGATGGCTTAGCAGTTAAGGCACTTGCCTGCAAAGCTTAACAACCCTGGTTCAATTCTCCAGTACCCATGTAAAGCTAGAGCCAGATGTACAAACTGGCACATTCATCTGAAGTTCATTTGCAGCAGCTGGAGGCCCTAGCACACACATTCTCTCTGTCAGTCTCTCTTCTCTTTCTGCTTGCAAATAAATACATATATAAATAATAAAAAAGTCAATAGTAAAAAAGATGTCAAGCACTTCTCTTTAACTTTTAGGATCAAAAGTATTCTCACTTGCTGTTGCAAGCCAGCTAGGCTTCTCCTAGTTATGGCTGTGGATAACATTTTTAGATAAATACCACATTTTTCAACTGTTATAACATTCCTGAAATATGATATCTGGTACAATGAAGATTAAATATGGAGCTAAGAAAATCTTTTGAAATTTAAATTTTTGTTTAAAAAATTATGTTAACAATAGAACCTCAGCTAATTTTACTGGGTTATCTAACAGAAATAATTCTATTTTGATAAATTTTGGAACACCAGTTTTTTATTTAAGGCCTTCCCTTTTCTTTGTTATTAGACAAATAGTGAAAAAGATATGCCCTAGTTTTTGAAAGTTCTTTTTTTTTTTAAGGTAGGGTCTCACTCTAGCCCAGGCTGACCTGGAATTTAGTATGTAGTCTTAGGGTGGCCTTGAACTCACGGCAATCCTCCTATCTCTGCCTCCCAAGTGCTGGGATTAAAGGCGTGCGCCAACATGCCTGGCTAAAGTTGTTTTTTATTTATTTAATTTTTGAGGTAGGGTTTCACTCTCAGGCTGACCTGGCACTCACTCTGTTGTCCTGGGCTGGTCTCAAGCTCACAGTGATCCTCATACCTCTACCTCAGACGAAAGGCATATGCCACCATGCTCAGCTAAAAGTTCTTTTTTTTTTTTTTTTTTTTTGGTTTTTCGAGGTAGGGTCTCACTAGCCTAGGCTGACATTCACTATGCACTCTCAGGGTGGCCTCGAACTCACAGTGATCCTCCTACCTCTGCCTCCCGAGTGCTGGGATTAAAGGCGTGTGCCACCACGCCCAGCTAAAAGTTCTTTTTAAAATATGTATAACAAAAATTATTTTCATTTTACAGGATTTTTCTATTATAAACTTGTGTGTGTGTGTGTGCATGTGGAGAAGAGATTTTGATGTCAGGTGTCCTGCTCATCACTCTCCACTTTACTGAGGCAGAGTCTCTCACTTGAACCCACAGCTCACTGATTCAGCTATACATTCTAGCAAGGCAGTATACTTGGGACTGTAGGTGGGTTGCCATGCCTCCTGTTATTTATGTAGGTGCTAGGGGTCCCAACTCAGGTCCATCATGCTTTGAGTCAAGTGCTTTGCTTACTAAGGCCTCTTCCTAGTAACTCCCCACTTTTTTTTTTTTTTTTTTGGTTTTTTGAGGTAATGTCTCATTGTAGCCCAGGCTGACCTGGAATTCACTATGGAGTCTCAGGTGGCCTCGAACTCACGGCGATCCTCCTACCTCTGCCTCCTGAGTGGTGGGATTAAAGGCGTGCGCCACCACGCCAGGCTTCCCCCTCTTTTTGAGGCAGGGCCTTATGTAGCTCAGGCTGGCACTGAACTCCCTATGTAGCTAAGGATGACTTTGAACTCTTGATCCTCCTGCCTCTACCTGCCGAGTGCTGGGATTACAGGAATGTGCCACTATGTCCAGTTATAAGGATGCTGGGGATTGAACCCAGGGCTTCAAATATGGTAGGCAGACACTCTACCAACTGAGACCTATATCCATAATCCTTAAACTTCTAAAATATATGTGAAACATAAATGCTAATATTTTTTCTTTTAAGCAATTTACTTGGTATGGTATATTAAAACTGTGAAACATAAATACTAATATTTTTACTTGTTATGTCTTACCCCGGTTAGGAGCACACTCATAAAAATAAGCATTTTGCTTCTGATTAGTCACCTATTGGTGACTGTTCATCCCAGTCTGGAACAATGACACATATTGTCTTTGCCCCTAGATGATGCCAGGGCTAGCCACACTGATGAAGTACACAACAGCTTTAAAACGTTACTGTAGGGGCTGGAGAAATGGCTTAGTGGTTAAGGTGCTTGCCTACAAAGTCAAAGGACCCAGATTCGATTCCCTAGGACCCAGGTAAGCCAGATGCACAAGGGGAACACACATCTGGAGTTTGTTTGCAGCTGCTAGAGGCCCTGGCACGCCCGTTCTCTCTCTCTCTCTCAAATAAAGAAAAATTAAAAAAAAATTTAAAAAAGCTACTGTACTCAAAAAGTTTGTGATCATGTAGCAGTATTACTGACCTCTAAATTAAGCTCCTGGTGCTTCCTAACTTCTAGGTGAGCAGCCACATCACACAACCTCTTCTGAGTGGAGCATACCTCATCACAAACCACCTCTTCTATGTGGAAAATGCCCCGTAACACACCACCTCTACTTTACTGTAGGTGTGGCATGCTCCACCAGAGACCTCCTTAGAAGTACTGGAGAAACAACATGAATCCTGCCCAAAACTGGACAAGGGAAGAGCTGTCACTGCCACACTTGTTTATTCTTGGCTTTCTGACACCTAAAGTATATTCAGATGTTAGTTTAAAAAAAGCATGTCTTATTTTGTTTATAAACAACATAAAATGTTTAGAAATATAATTTCCTCCATATAATGAAAGTAATACACCAAATTTTAAATATGTAGTAAAGAACAGTAAAGGTTATAAACACTAAAATTAGTATACAAAGGATGCTGAAAAAAATCAGAAGCTGGGACTGGGAAGATGGCTTAGCAGTTAAAGGTGCTTACTCGCAAAGCCTGCTGGCCTAGGGTTCAATTCACAGGCCACCATGTAAGCTAGACACAAAAAGTGGTGCAAGAGTCTGGTCTTTGTTTGCAGAGGCAAGAGGGCCAGGCATGCATGTATTTACGTGTATGCTCATGTGTGCACACACAAATAAATAAGCCAAACAAACCAGAAGCAAAACTTCCCTCTTACATCACAGATATAATTCACTTGAGAGTAACTCAAGAGTCTCTTGTTTTTTTTTTTTCTTTCTTATTTTGCAGGTATAATTTCTCAATATTCTAATTTTATCATTGGTGGGGCTCATGGCCTAATTAATTTTTTTTTTTTTTTTTTTTTTTTTGGTTTTCTCTAGGTAAGAGTCTAACTCTAGCCTAGGCTGACCTGGAACTCACTCTGTAGCCAACATATTAGCCTCAAACACAGGGATCCTCCTATTCGGCCTCCCAAGTGCTAGGATAAAGGCATGCACCACCATGCCCAGCTATAATTTCTTTTAAAAATGGTTCAATAAATATTCTCTTTGTGAACTAAAAGAGGGGTGAGAATTATCTTGAATCAATTTATTTTTAAGTATTATTTGTTTGCGCATTGTGTGTGTGTGTGTGTGTGTGTGTATGTATGTATGTATGTACACACCAGGGGCCTTTTGCTACATGAGCCACTTTTGCATCTAGCTATACATGGGTGCCAGGGTACTGAACCCTGGCTGGCAGGTTTTACAGCAAATACCTTTAATCTCTGAGCCATGTCCCAAGTCTTTATCTTAAGATTTTTAGTCTTTGATTATCAAAATTTGTTACATTTTTGGGCACGGTGTCACATGCCTGTAATCTCAGCCTGTTGGAAGGCAGAGGCAAAAGTATGGTTTTGAGTTCAGGAATTTGAGGGAGGTATTAACAATGTAAAAAACTGCCTCAAAATAAAAACACAAAGGCCAGGAAGTCTGCTTAGCCTGATGAATCCTCCTCACACAGCTCTCTCCATTGTTACTTTAATTAATTTATTTATTTGAAAGAAAGACACATATAGAGAAAGAGGCAGAGTGAGAAAAAGGAAGAGGGAATGAATGGGTGTGCTAGGGCCTCCTGCTATTGCAAATGAACTCCAGAGGCATGTGCCACTTTGTGCATCTGGCTTATGTGGGTACTGGGGAACTGAACCCTGGTTATCAGGTTTGTAAGCAAGTGCCTTTAATTGCTGAGCCATCTCTCCAGCCCTTCTCTATTATTTATAATTCTTGCTGTTTTTTATGATCACAACGTGCAGAAGTCCTCACACTATGCTCAGACTTCTGTAATGAATGTTAAAAAGAAAAACAGTAACTGTACAACACATGCTATCATTTCTGTGTACATTTCATACTCTATGAGCGATTTCTAAGAACACTATAAAGCTGGATATGGTAGTGTATGCCTGTAATCTCAGCATTGAGTTCAAGGCCAGTCTCACTTATACGTAGAAACCCGTGAAAAAAAAACCCAAATTCAAAACTAAAATATTTCAAACAGAAAATAATATGCACTATAAATTTTTAGAACAACTTTCTTGTAAGAGGAAGGATTTAAAACCAGCACTTGAATATAGCTTCTGAAAATTTTTAGACTGAGATTAATTTAAAGTTACTTGTCTTTAGAATACAGAATTACTTATGACACTGGAACTTCTAAATCTCAAGTATATAAGCAGTTTCCAGCAAGATACCTGCAAACAAACAAAAATTCTTGACTTAATTAAAACTTAAAAAATATTTGCTATCCTTACAAAGCAAAAGGCCAGAAACCTCAAGTATAATTTGGGACCAAATATGTAAATTAATAGGGAAGAGGATAAAAGGTAGTTCATTTTCAAATAAATGATAACTCAACATGACTTATTACCTTATATAGACAAAGGGTTTCACAATGGTTACTTGAGAGTTGTTCATCAATGTAAATAAATGTGCCTCGTAATATAAATAATTTGAGGCAACCTTGGATATCCAAGGAAATATCCTTAGTAACCAATTTCTGGACAAGTAGAATAGATTTAAGACAAAAATGTAAAGAAACCGGCCATAATATTACTTACAGGAAGTCCTGTACTGGTCTTAGTGACTGGTATTAAGATGTTAAGTATCTACTGAGAAATGAAAGGGCTTATATTGAGATAAGTAAAACAAGTAAGGCATATGTCACCAAACTGCTTAAAAGGTAAGGCTATAAGAATTAAATCTTTTACATATGTAGAACAATGAGGAGTATAAATTTCAAAGATATGGATACAATTTCATCCTTAGCTACTAAGATAATCCAAAGGAAGAAAAAAAAAATGCTGCATGATTTTAATTCTGTAATTTCTTCCAAAATAACTTCACTAAATCTGTTTATACCAGCAAACAAGACATCAGAAAATAATGAAATTTCACATTTATATTTTAAAACTGATCTCCAAATCTTACAACAAGTTTAATTTCCTGAAAAAAAAAGGGGGGGCTGGGGAATGTAGCTCATTGGTAGAATGCTTGCCTGAATGCATGAACTGGGTTCTATACTCAGTAGCACATGAAATGGGATGTGATGGCATACATCTATAATTCCAGTATTCAAGATTTGCCAGCAGGAGGATCAGAAACAAAAGACCATCCTCAGCTACACAGCATGCTTGAGGCCAGCCTGGGCTACATGATACCTTGTCCCAAAACAAAAGCAAACAAAAAAAAAATAATGTGAAAATTCATTTTTTTCCCTTTAACTCTGACAGGTGCCTTAAGGAAGATCTGATCGGCACCTCTGTCAATGCATGTGTCTCTGACAACCACTGTGAGTAGTAAATATTTACGTTAATTGAAGTGCATGTGGAAAATAATTGAAAACAGATTAATACATCATAAAAAAGATTAATTCCCTTTAAACAAAGATACTCTTATAAAGCATGGTAACACAGTAGACACAATAAAGAATATAAATTGTGTATCAATTATTGGCAGAAAATCTAATTGATTACAAAGCCTACACCATTGGGAAGAAGACATTTTCATACAAATAAAAGTATTACACTATTATACAACACTTTTAATTGTACACTTACAAATTTTTGGCACATTAAAAGGAACTGAAAGACTACAAAATGAAGGACAAAGAAACTAAAACAGATACAATAGAGAGAAGTCCTCAAATAATAACCACTAAGTACTGACATAGAAGAGACAAAAATAAGCTGGCTAAAGTTCCTGAAATGTTGTTACATGTAACAGAAGTACGCTTTCCAAAAATTTCCAGTGGCCAGATACCTCTACCTTGCAGTGGCTGGCTGTGCATGGCCAGAGTAAGATCTTCTTGTGCTGGTTGCTTGTCTTTGCCTGGCTAGAAACGACTGCCCTGACCCTGTACTAGCCAGTCTGTCTTCAGCTGCCTTTTTATGCAGAGTCATTCCCTAAAACATTAAAATAAAAAAGCAACCAATAACAATTTGGAATGCGTTTTTACAAAACGTGAATTTCATCATGCCGAATTTGTTATATTACATAGTAAAGCACAATTAGGAATATTAATTTTACTCATTATGGGTTAAAATTTGATATAATCCTTTAAGTTCCAACAATTAAATATACAATTTTCCTTTGGAAAAATTAAGACAATTTTATGACTTTATAATAATCATAATAATAGATTTAAAAAAGACAGATTAGAATACCTTACTCATACTCTATCATACTTTCCTTTCGAATCAAACATACAGTGATTTTCTAAGAAAAAAAGTATAATTGATTGATAGCAGTTGATTCATCTAAACAGTGGCAATCAGAGGACTTATCAGAGAGGAAAAATCACAAATGCATTTGTTCCTCTGGATGAGAAACTACTGGTATTATACATACCACTCTGTGCTTCTCCTCATGCCAAGGCAGACTTGTATTCTACTTTGAGAACAACCCACACCAGAGCCCGATCAAGAGCAAGGGGGTGAAGAGAGGGTTAAAAATCACTGTTCCAGCACCTGGACAAGAGGGAGGGAATGTCCAGGGAGCTCCCAGAATGTTGAAAAATAGCAACTGTAACAATAACTGCATTACCTTACTAAAAGCAGAAAATTATGAGTAGTTTGGGAATGGGGTAATTCTTTTTCTCTCTCTTTCTCTTTCTCTTTCTTTTTCTTTTCTTTTTTTTTTTTGAGGTAGGGTCTCACTCTAGCTCAGGCTGACCTGGAATTCACTATGTAGTCTCAGGGTGGCCTTGAACTCATGGTGATCCTCCTACCTCTGCCTCCCAAGTGCTGGGATTGAAGGCGTGTGCCACCATGCTCGGCCAATTCTTTTTTTTTTAAGTGTGTGTGCGCACGTGTGTTGTGTGTGTGTATGGAGATCAGAGAACCACAGTATCTATCTCTCCTTTCACATTCTTTGAGACAGGATCTCTCATGCCACACTAGCTGGCCATATTCTCCTAGCTCCACCACCCATTGCCATAGGTGCATGAAGCCACAGACACCAAGTGCCACTTTGGGCCAGGCTTTATGTGCATGCTGGAGAGGACTGACAGGTTGGCAAGTAAACCTTTAACTTCTGAGCCATTTTGTCAGCCTCAATTTTGGTGTTCTTTTAATAAACCAATGAACAAAGAATTCCAGAAAAACGTTCAAGAACTGAGATCACTGGTTAATGGCACCACTGATTGGATACAGAAAAGCTGATGGGAAGAAGGGGACACTGGCAACTAAGAAATAACAATACAGAAACCATGGGAGATGAAGATAAAATCTTCCTGCCACTACTTAGCTTCTAGGACAATAACTGGCCATGCCTTTGTCCTCTGAATGTAATTTTAGTCTTTCATATGCACCCAAACAAAACACATTTGCCCAATGAGAAAATCCAGAATGTTTTTGTGTTTGTTTGTTTTTGTTTTTTCGAGGTAGGGTCTCACTCTAGCCCAGGCTGACCTGGAACTCACTATATAGTCTCAGGGTGGCCTTGAGCTTATGGAGATCCTCCTACCTCTGCCTCCCGAGTGATGGGATTAAAGGCGTGTGCTACCACGCCCGGCCTGAATGTTTGTTTTTTTTAAAATAATTTTTTAATTTTTATTTATTTATTTGAGAGGGACAGACAGAGAAAGAGGCAGAGAGAGAGAGAGGGAGAGAGAGAGAGAGAATAGGCGTGCCAGGGCCTCCAGGCACTGCAAACAAACTCCAGATGTGTGCACTCCTTGTGCATCTGGCTAATGTGGGTCCTGGGGAATTGAGCCTTGAATCAGGGTCCTTAGGCTTCACAGGCAAGTGCTTAACTGCTAAGCCATTTCTCCAGCCCCTGTTTTTTTTTGTTTTTTTTGTTTTTTTCTTAAATTTACTTTGTTTGCTGTTTTCTTTGAGACAGGGCCTTATTATGTAACCCTGCTGGTCTGGAACTCACTCTGTTGTTCCAATAGGCTGTTAAGTGGGTTATGGTCATGTGTCACCCATACATCACAAAATTTTTTTGAAGAATCAGAAAATTATTCATATTGATATGGACTCAGGGGAATAACTTCAAAAGCCTTAGTCCACAAGATTTTTTTTTTTTTTTTTTTTTTTTTTTGGTTTTTCAAGGTAGGGTTTCACTCTAGCCCAGGCTGACCTGGAATTCACTATGTAGTCTCAGGGTGACCTCGAAGTCACGGCGATCCTCCTACCTCTGCCTCCCGAGTGCTGGGATTAAAGGCATGTGCCACCATGCCCAGCCATAAGATGTTTTTTAAGCTTAAAATTAATTCATTTGGGGATCTGAATAAAATTAACAAATGTCCACTTAAAATCCATAATTTAAAATGTAAAAAATTGCTATTTAGCACCTTGTCCCACCACTTAACATCTTCATCTCCATTTCAATTGGGATGTAGAATTTTCCTTTCTTTTTGTTATTGTTTTTTTGAAGTAGTCTAGCCCAGGCTGACCTGAAATTCACTAGGTAGTCTCAGGGTGGCCTCCAACTCACAGTGATCCTCCTACTTCTGCCTCTCAAGTGCTGGGATTAAAGATGTGTGCCACCATGTCTGGTTCCTTTCATTTTTTAAAAATTTTATAGAGTGAGCTGGGGAGATGGCTTAGTGGTTAAGGCATATGCCTGCAAAGCCTAAGGAACCAGGTTTGATTCCCCAGGACCCACGTTAGCCAGATGCACAAGGGAGCACATGCGTCTGGAGTTCCTTTGAGGTGCCTGGAAGCCCTGGAGCACCCCTTCTCTCTTTCTCTCATCTGTCTCTCTCAAATAAATAAATAAATAAACTATTTAAAAAAATATATACTGAAAAAAAGAAAAAAATTTATGGAGCAAGAGCAAGAGACAGAGAGAAAGAAAAGAGAAGAGAATTGGTGTGCCAGGGCCTCCGCCACTGCAATCGAACTCCAGATGCTGTGCCACCTAATGGGCATGTTTGACCTTGTATGTGCCTCACCTTTGTGTGTCTGGTTTACGTGGGATCTGGAGAGTTGAACATTGGTCCTTAGGTTTTGCAGGCAAGTGCCTTAACCACTAAGCCATCTCTCCAGCCCTCCTTTCTTTTTTTTTTTTAAATATTTTAATTTTTACTTATTTGAGAGAGAGAGAGAGAGAGAGAGAGAGAAAGTGGGAGAAGGAGAGAATGGGTGCATCAGGGCCTCCAGCTGCTGCAAATGAACTCTAGATGCAATGTGCCACCTTGTGCATATGGCTTATGGGGGTCTTGGGGAACTGAACTTTGATTCTTTGGCTTTGTAGGCAAGTGCCTTAACTGCTAAGCCACCTCTCCAGCCCTCCTTTCTTGGTTTGTTTTTTTATTTTTTATTTTTAAAATATATCTTATTTATTTGAGAGAGAGACACAGAGAAAGACAGTATGGGTGCACAGGGTCTCCTGCCACTGAAAATTCTAGACCATGTGCCACTTTTTAATGATTATTTAAAAATTTTTATTTATTTATTTGCAAGGAGAGAGAGAGGAGAGAGACAGACAGAGAGAGAATGGGCAAGCCAGTGCCTCTAGCCACTGCAAATGAACTCCAGATGCATGTGCCCCTTGTGCATCTGGCTTACATGGGTCTTGGGGAATTGAACCTGGGTTCTTTGGCTTTTCAGGCAAATGCCTTAACTGCTAAGCCATTTCAACAGCCCCCATGTGCCATTTTTTGCATCTGGCCTTACATGGGTTCTGGGAAATCAAACCCAGGCCATCAGGATTCACAAGCAAGCTCTTTTAACCACTGAGCCTGAGCCATCTCTTTAGCCTGAGATAAATTACTTTCTGAATATAAGTATGATGGTCTTACTGGTTACCTTATCTGAACATGACTTTTGTGCTATGTGGAATTACTCCTTCACTTTTTTATGACAGTAAGCAAGAAAGTGACAGAGAGAGAGAGGAAGGGAGGGAGGAAGAGAACTGGTGTGCCACGGCCCCAGCCACTGCAAACAAACTCCAGATGCACGTACCACCTTGTGTGAATATGCCATCTGTGCGAATGTGTCACCTTGTACATCTGGCTTACATGGGTTCTGGCGAGTCAAACTTGGGTCCTTAGGCTTCATAGGTAAATACCATAACTGCTAAGCCATCTCCAGCCTCCCCTTAGTTTTAAGAGTTAAAAGTTACAAAATAAACAAATTTGGTTCCATGAGAAACAATATGAGTTATGAAGAAAAAAATGACGTCCAGGGCATAATGTTGAGAATATGAAATGCCAAGGGAGAGAGACAGACAAAATAGTGGGAGTGAAGATTAATTCCCAGAGAAATCTCTTAAATTCTGTTTTTAAATTATAAATTTCAAGAACCTTTCTTAGTATCATTCAAATTCCAAAATGATTTCCTCTTTCTAAAAGTGATGTAAAAAATCTTTAATATATACTTTGATCAAAATAGATATAAGGGTGGACATAGTAAGCATGAAACTTAGGAGTTTTTTTAAGCAAAGATCAAACCACATATTAAGATTTGGAATACTAACCTTTAAGAGGTAGTACAACTGTAGCACTAAAAAGGAAACAATGGTAGGCTGGGGAGATGGCTCAGTTGTTAAAGGTGCTTACTTGCAAAGCCAGGCAGCCTGGATTCTATTCTCCAGTACCCAAGTAAAGCCAAACACAGAAAGTGGTACATGAGTCTGGCTTTCATTTGCAGTGGCAGGAGACCCTGGCACACACATACAAATATACATACATGCAAATAAATGAATAAAATTCTTAAAAAAAAAAAGAAACAGTGGCTTTATGTCAGTTGTTGGGTCAGAGGGGAATATTGGAAGAAGGAATGCCCAATTTCATGTTTCAAAAACTAATGTTTCAAAAAGGCAGAAATGGGCCAGGTATGATAGTTCAGGCTTGTCATTCAGCACTTAGGAGGTTTAGACAGGCAAGTCACTGAGTTCAAGGCCAGCCTAGGCTACATAGTTGAGTTCAGAACAGCTTAGGTTACAGAGTGATACTCTATTGCCAAAAGAAGCCAACAACAGAAAAATCACCACCAAAGTCTGACACTAAACATTTCAAATCCCATGTGATAGTTAAACTATCTGTAAGTCTCATCCTGCAAAGAGAGTAAAACAGCCCAGAAGTCAGAGCCATTTCATCTGTTCAGATATTCAGAGCAAATGGCTCCGAGGAACAAAAATTAAACTGGTATTTATTTTCCTATCTTCTGGGATAGTGATGTTTTTATTGCACTCTAGTCCTGTTTATGGTGGTTTCCACATCTGCTTTTCAGTCTTTTGTTAGTGTATATTAGGATAGCAATTCTTTCAGATTATTTTGGTAAAATTACTTCTACAGCAAAGGCAATATAACAATATATACAATGCTTTGCATTGTTTCTGAAGTGCTTTTTTCTTACCATGTTGTACCAAGCACTAACAATATATTTCTCCTCCATGTCTCTTTGACTCTTCGTTTTCTCATACTCTTTCTGAAGAACAAGGAAAGTTAAATATTTAAAATAATATAATATGAACAAAATACTTACAATTGATTGTCTAAATCCATGGGTATAATGATACCCATGTATAATGTAACAAGGCTCTCAGAAAATGGTTTTTAAAAACCCCAGTATTTTACTGTGCAGTATAAACTACCTCTAATGAGTGAAATAGTCGATCTCGTTCCTGGAGTTGATTTTTAAGAGCTTGTATTTCTGGTGCTGCTCCTTGATTCTGTTTAGGATCTAAAGTACGGATAACCTGTGAAAAAGCAGTAAACAAAAAATTTTAATGAAAGAAAAAGGGGCTGGAGGTTGCTGATATAGGCCAGTGGTATAGCGCATGTGTAACATATTTGGTGCTTAGGTTCAATCTCTAGTATGGGGGTGGAGTAGGTAGCAGGGTAGGAGGAGGGCTGACGGACTGGAGATATAGGTCAGTGGTAAGAACACTAGCTCAGCATGCAGGAAGCTCTGGGTTCAATTTCTGTATTTCTAAAAAATTTGTTTGTTTTTAATTTTAATTTTTTTATTTTTGGTTTTTGAGGTAGGGTTTTACTCTAGCCCAGGCTGACCTGGAATTCACTATGTAGTCTCAGGGTGGCCTCGAATTCACAGCAATCCTTTGACCTCTACCTCCCAAGTGTTGGGATTAAAGGTGTGTGCCACCATGCTCAGCTTTTAAACATTTTTTTTTATTTATTTACTTTAGGAAATTTGTTTGATTTTTGAAGCAGGATCTCACTTTAGCCCAGGCTGACCTGGAACTTACTCTGTAATCTCAGGCTGGCCTCAAACTCAGTGATCCTCCTACCTCTGCCTCCCAAGTGCTGGGATTAAAGACGTGTATCATGCTTGGCTGGGTTCAATTTCTAACAATCACTACCACCACCACCAAAGCATAAACCTGTAAGAATTAAAGACTATCTCATAGGATAATATTAAAATGTGTTTGAAACATACTGTAATTTTAAAATTATATTTATAAAAGAATCAATTATAAGGCTAGAGAGATGGCACAGCAGTTAAAGGCACTTGCTTGCAAAGCCTGCTGGCCTGGGTTTGATTCCCCAGGACCCACGTAAAGCCACATACACTAAGTGGTGCATATGTCTGGAGTTCATCTTGCAGTGGCTGGAGCCCCTGGCATGCTCATACTCACTCTCTTTCTCTCTGCCTCTTTCTCAAATGAACGAACAAACAAACAAACAAACAAACAAACAAAGTAGTTCTGACTTAAAATGACAAATAATGAACAAGTACTTCAGTATGCATATCTTTAAAGATATACTATATAATTGCAATGCTATCATCATCTGTAAAAAATAACAATGCGAATTAAAAAATGGGCTATGGAACTAAATAGAGAGTTCTCAAAAGAAGAAATACGAATGGTGTATAAGCATCTAAAAAAACGTTCTACATCCCTAGTCATCAGGGAAATGCAGATTAAAACTACATTGAGATTCCATCTCACTCCTATCAGATTGGCTACCATCATGAAAACAAATGACCATAAATGCTGGCGAGGATGTGGAAAAAGAGGAACCCTTTTACACTGTTGGTTTGAATGCAATCTGGATATTTTTTTAATTAATTAATTAATTTATTTGAGAGCAACAGACAGAGTGAGAAAGAGGCAGAGAGAGAGACACAGAGAGAATGGGCGCGCCAGGGCCTCCAGCCACTGCAAACGAACTCCAGACGTGTGCGCCCCCTTGTGCATCTGGCTAATGTGGGTCCTGGGGAGTTGAGCCTCGAACCAGGGGTCCTTAGGTTTCACAGGCAAGCGCTTAACCACTAAGCCATTTCTCCAGCCCACCATGGGGTATTTTTTATAATCATGGAAGTTGTTACTAAAAAAATTAAAAAGAAAGAAAGAAAAAATAATAATAACAATGTGGGTTGGAGATATGGCTTAGCGGTTAAGCACTGTGAAGCCTAAGGACCCTGGTTTGAGGCTTGATTTCCCAGGACCCATGTTAGCCACACGCACAAGGGGGCACATGCGTCTGGAATTTTTTTACAGTGGCTGGAGGCCCTGGCACACCCATTCTCTCTCTCTCTCTATGTGCCTCTTTCTGACTGTCATTTTCAAGTAAAAACAAACAAACAAACAAACAAACAATGCTAGCAATATGCTCTTTGCAGAGATGGGCATGGTGGTGCATGCCTTTAATCCTAGCACCCAGGAGGTAGAGGTAGGAGGATCACTATCTGTTTGAGGCTAGCCTGAGACTACAAAAAAAAAAAAAAAATTCTAGAAAATTGGGAATATTTGGTCAATGTCCACCTTTGTATCTCCTTAGTTTCCCAGTATCTATCTATCTATCTATCTTTCTTTCTTTCTTTCTTTCTTTCTTTCTTTCTTTCTTTCTTTTTGTGAATTGGGGATGGAACCTAGGTCCTTGTGTGCATGGTAGGAAAGGGTCCTACTGTTGAGGTATAGACCTAGACTTCTTTTTGCTTATTATTTTTCTAATATTTTATTTATTTACTTGAGAAAGGCAGAGGGGAGGAGAGGGAGGTAGGAAGGAGGCAAATAGACAATAGGCACGCCAGGGCCTCTAGCCATCACAAATAAACTCCAGACACAGGCCACCTTATCCAGCCACCTTATGCATCTGGCTTTATGTGGGAACTGGGGAATCATTCTTGGGTCCTTAGGCTTTGTAGGCAAGTGTTTTAACTGCTTAGCCATCTCTCCAGCCTTTTACTTTTTCTTTTTTTTTAGAATTATTATTTATATTCATAAGCAGAGAGAGAATGGTTATACCAGGGCCTCCTGCCACTACAAATGAACTCCAGATACATGGTCCACTTTGTGCATCTGGCCTTAGGTAGGTACTAGGGAATTGAATTCAGGCTGTCAGGTTTTGCAAGCAAGCACCTTTAACCACTAAGCCATCTTTCCAATCCTACTTTTTTCTTTTAAAACAGGATGTCACTAAATAGTCCAGGCTAGACTTCAATTTGTAATCTATCTTAGTTTTCCCAAGTAACTGAAATTTTAGGCCTGTGCCAACAGACCTGGCTCCCAAGTTTCTCTTCTTTCTTTTTATTTCTCCATCTTCTCTCTTTCAATTAGAGTCTCACTCTACTCAGGTTGAGCTGGAACTCACTCTAGCTTCAGGCTGGCCTTGAACTCATGGGGATCCTCCTATCTCAACCCCTCAAGAGCTGGGATTAAATGCATGCACTACTATGCCTAGCTTCCAAATGTCTTGTTTTTTCAAGGTAGGGTCTCACTCTAGTCCATGCAGACCTGGAATTCACTATGGAGTCTCAGGGTGGCCTTGAACTCACAGTGATCCTCCTACCTCTGTCTCCCAAGTGCTGGGATTAAAGACATGTGCCACGATGCCAAGCCCCAAGTGTCTTTTATAATGAACCCTTTGCTCCCAATCTAGGACCTAATAATTTAATGCACTTGTGAATTAGGTGAATTTTTATTTTATTTTTTCTCTTAAGGTGGGGTCTCATTCTAGCCCAGGCTGCCTGGAATTCATTATGTGGTCCCCAGGCTGGCCTTAAACTCACAATGATCCTCCTACCTCTGCCTCCTAAGTGTTGGGATTAAAGATGTGTCCCACTACGCCTGGCTGGTGAGGCTCCTTTTTAAATCTCCAGTACTTTCTTTTTTTCATGGCACTGACTTTAATCTCTAATTCTATAGCTTCCTGAAGGTGTTAATTTGTTGTAATAGCCTCAGTTTTGTTTGTGTTGTTCTAGGTAGTGTTCCACTCTAGCCTAGGCTGGCCTCAAACTCATGGCAATCCTCCTATCTCAGCCTCCCAGCCTCAGTTTTTATTTTCCTTCTACATAAATGGAATTCAAAAGATTGCTTAGATTCAGGTTAATCATTGCTGACCATGACATTACATCAAGAGCTATCAATCAGGGCAGGGTTGTTGTACTGTATATTGTTAATTGTTAATTTTTTGTGTGTGTGTGTGTAATTTTATTGCTGGTTTGAATGAAATGTTCCTCATAGCTTTGTGACTAAGCTTCCTATTTAGTTTCCAGCTGGTGGAGCCTATAGGAGGTATAGCCTTGCTAGAAAAGGGTGGATATTGGGCTGATTAGCCCAGCCCACTGGATGTGCAGAGCTGCCTTGCTGTTGTTGAGCTCCCCCTCAATCTCTCTCTCCCCCTCTCTGTAGCTGATGTATGAAGAGGGGAGGTGGTTGTTATGCTTTCTCCCCATGAGGAAACTTTCTTTCTACACTGTAAGCCTGAAATAAACCTGGTCAGGTATTTTGTCCCAGCAATGAGAAGGCAGCTGCTACATTTTTAAAAAAATTATTTATTTATTTGCAAGCAGAGAGAAAGTGACAGGGAGGGAGGGAGGGAGAGAGGGAGAGAGAAAGAGAAAGAGAGAGGATGAGACAGAAGAATGGGTATGCCATGGCCTCTAGCTGCTGAAATGAACTACAGATTCATATGCCATTTTGTGCGTCTGGCTTTACATTCACAATGGGGAATCAAACCTAAGTTGTTAGGCTTTGCAGGCAAGTGCCTTAGCTGCTGAGCCATCTCTCCAGCCCTATGATTTTTTTTAAACAGTGGACAAGATGTCCAGATTTTAAAAAATATATTTTATTTATTTATTTGAGGGAAAGAGGGACATAGAGAATGGGCGCACCAGGGCCTCCAGTCACTGCAAACGAACTCCAGATGCATGCGCCACTTTGTACATCTGGCTTACGTGGATCCTGGGGAATCGAACCAAGGTCCTTTGGCTTTGCATGCAAATGCCTTAACTGCTAAGCCATCTCTCCAGCACCAGCCCTACAATTTTTTTAAGTTAGCATATAACTCAATGAGAGTTATTACAGTATTTTCTGTCCCTCCCCACTCTTGAGGTAGGGTCTCACTTTAGCCCAGGCTGACCTCAAACTCATGGCAATCCTCCTACCTCAGCCTCCTGAGAGCTAGAAATTAAAGCTATATGCCACCATGCCTGGTATGGTTATGGTATTTTCATATATAAGTCATTATACTTTGTTTTCCATGTGTTATTAATTCTAGTTATAGACTACAGTGGTGGCTGTTAACTATCTCCTACATAAGGTACAATTTCATCTAGTTAACTTTGTAAGTAATTTGTGTTAAGTAATTTTTGGAGTTATCTATTTTTCCTTTGTTTGTTTAAGCTAGAGTCTTGCTCTAGCCCAGGCTGACCTGGAAGTCAGTGCTGGGATCAAAGGTGTGTGCCATCATGTCCATCTAGGAGTTACCTACTCTTTTTTTGGTTTTTCGAGGAAGGGTCTCAATCTAGCCCAGGCTGACCTGGAATTCACTATGGAGTCTCAGGGTGGCCTCAAACTCACGGCGATCCTCCTACCTCTGCCTCCTGAGTGCTGGGATTAAAGGCGTGCGCCACCACGCCCGGTTGGAGTTACCTACCTATTTTGATGATTACTTCATTCTCAGGATTTCTCTGGGTTTTTAAAAAATGTGATTAGTCAGGTATACAGTATGGATAATATATTCTTATATTATAGAAAAACATGACCAGAAAGTGAAGTGAGAAACCCACAAATCCATACTTACACTTTTGGCTTTCTCTAAGTACTTTTTGTATCGCTCTTCCATTTGCTTCATTTCTTCTTCTTTTTTCCGTAAAGCTTCTTGCAATTCTTCAATTCTCAAGGCTGAAAATGATAGGTGAAGAAAGTTTTTTATTTATTTTTATTTAGGGCTAGACAGATAGATGGCTTAGTTGTAATGTACCTGCCTGCAAAGCCAAATGACCCAGGTTCGATTCCCCTAAACCCACATAAGCCAGATGCACCAGGTGGCGCATGAGTCTGGAGTTCATTTGCAGTGGCTAGAGGCCCTGGTGTGCTCATTCTCTCTCTCTCTTATTTGCCTCTTGTTTTTTTTTTTTGTTTGTTTTTTTGTTTTTTTGAGGTAGGGGCTCACTCTGGCTCAGGCTGACCTGGAATTCACTATGTAGTCTCAGGGTGGCCTCGAACTCTTGGCGATCCTCCTACCTCTGCCTCCCGAGTGCTGGGATTAAAGGCGTGCGCCACCATGCCCGGCTTTATTTGCCTCTTTATCTCTCTCAAATAAATAAACATTTCAACAAAGGTTTTTAGACTGTAACAATCTTAAAAATTTTTTTTTTTTTTTTTTTTTTTTTTTGGTTTTTTGAGGTAGGGTCTCACTCTGGCCCAGGCTGACCTGGAATTCACTATGTAGTCTCAGGGTGGCCTCGAACTCATGGTGATCCTCCTACCTCTGGCTCCCGAGTGCTGGGATTAAAGGCGTGCACAACCACGCCCAGCTCTTAAAAATATTTTAATTGACAAACAATACATGTCAATAGCTTTGAGAGATTGTTTAGTCTAGTCCTATATGTACATTTTCTTTTAAAACATGTAATTTGGACCTGGGTGTGGTGGTATACATCCTTAATCTCAGCACTTTGGGAGGCTGAGGTAGGAGGATCACCTGAGTTTGAGGCCAGCCTGGGCTACAGTGAGACCTTACCTCGAAAAAACCTCAAAGCCAAAATAAATAAATAAGTTAAATCATAATTTTATTTGACAAAAAGGTTTTTTTTTTTTTTTTGCTGGGTGTGGTAGCACACACCTTTAATTTCAGCACTCAGTAGGCAAAGGTATAAGGAACACCTCTATGGAAACAAATAAATAAGGTCAAGTAACTTAAGTGCAAGTTTGGCTGATGTATATGGAACTGTAGTGAAAATATCCACTTTCATATAATACTTATGATCCAGAATTAGGGGAAATTGCATAAATATAATTAATATTTTAAAGCACAGAATGATATGCTCTAATTGCTAGCAGAGCTAACAGGACTATTTCTCAAGGGGAATCCATTTATATAAATCCAAGTGTAAAGCTAATGATGCTGACTAGAAAAGACTTACAGCTGTTGTTAAACCTGGGCTCCAGATCTTCAATAATGGCTCTCTTTTTCTGCAGCTCGTTGTTGGCTTCATGCAGCTTCTCTCTGTAGCAAAACACATGACTATATCACCTACTGCTGTTTCTGTGATCTCACATCAAAACTAGGACTCATGCATGCCAGGCAAGTCCCTACCAATGACCTTCATATGCAGCCCTTGCTTTTGTACCTTTTTTTACTCTATTTCCTATTAAAGGTTTACATTCGGTGAGGTGTGGTGGCACATGCCTTTAATCCTAGCACTTGGGAGGTTGAGGTAGGAGGATCACTATGAGCTTGAGGCTACCCTGGAACTACATAGTAATTTCCAGGTCAGCCTGGGCAAGAGTAAAACCCTGCCTCGAAAAATCTTAAGTAAATAAATAAATAAAGGTCTATATTCATCATACTTGAAATACACTTGCACTATACACACGTGCTATGAAATAGAGATAAGCAAAGTAAATCAGCATGAATTCAATATACATTACAACTAATTAAAAAAATAAAAGACAAAATATCTTTGGTTTCAACAGTAGACAATTCTTTTACATAAATGCAAGTAAGAGGGTCTTTTTTTTCTAGGATTAAGGACATTATAAAAATTTAATTTAGTTTATAAGCCGGGCGTGGTGGCACACGCCTTTAATCCCAGCACTTGGGAGGCAGAGGTAGGAGGATCACTGTGAGTTCGAGGCCACCCTGAGACTCCTTAGTGAATTCCAGGTCAGCCTGGGCTAGAGTGCTGAATTCTATCTTTTTAATATCTTATCCCTTTAGGGCAAAAACAGAGGCTGTGGGCCAGCTTCTGTAACCCTAGCATGTCAAAGGCAAGATGGGAAGCAGAGACAGGAGAATTTTCCAGAAGCTCACGGACCAGCTAGGCTAGCAAATGGAGCAGTGCATGAGAGAACCTGCCTCAAAAATAAGGTGCAAGGTGAGGACCAACACACAAAAATTGTCCTTTGACCTTCTTAGGCGAGCCATGGCACACACATTCCCCCACATTCAGAAAGGATTAAAAAAAAAATCCTCTGTATTGTTAGACCTGCTACAAATCTCAGTAGCTATAAGCATAACACACCCTTAAAGAAAAAAATAATAAACTTGGTAATACAAATTAAACTTTCAGATAATAGAATCAAACTCATCTCTTTGGTACTGAGAATGTTAGTTTGACATAGGGTGATATTTAGTATTCCAATGGGCTGTCAATTATGTCCACCTTACATTGAATCTCTGCAAGTAATTTTGCTAGAAAGTGTTAAGATGGGTTAGGATTATTACTGGGTATAAGAAAAATCATGAAATATTCCTAAATGGCAAACCTCAACTAAAGATGAAGAGATTTTAATGATAGATCAAAGTTAATATTTTAAATTTTCATCTTTTAGATTAAAAAGTCCTACTTAGATTTTAAAAAAACTATTTCATTTATTTGAAAGAAGGAGGCAGATATAGAGAAAATGGACACACTACTGCAAATAAACTCCAGATGCATGCGCCACCTTGGGCATCTGGCTTATGTGAATCCTGGGGATTTGAACCTGGGTCCCTAGGCTTAGCAGACAAGCACCTTAACCATGAAGCCATCTCTCCAGCCCCAAAAAAGTCCTACTTAGATGTTTTATTTCAAGCAAATACTAAAAATATGCTACTGACAAGGTTTACACTTTTAAAATTTTAAGTGAAAAAGGAATTTGTAGTTGGCAAACTGCAGCTGGTGGGTCTGTCGTGGCATATGAAGTTTCACTGCAGCACAGTCATAAAACTAAGTTTAGTGTTCTGCATTCAAGCTGCAACTGCACAGCTGAGTGGCTGGGATCAAGGCCAGGACTTATATAGCCTAAGGTTAATTATGTCTGGCCCTTCTTAGAAAACAACTATGATTCTTGATTAACTACCTCAAACTCTTAGCTGTGACTACAGATACAGATACAGATATGAAGCCATCAAAGTACCATCTGAGAAAACAGTTCTAATACAGTCACATTTTGTGTAGTTTTTTGAGACCAGGTTTCACTGTAGTCTAGGCTGGCTTGACACTCACAGCAATTCTCCTGACTCGGCTTCTCTCTCTCTCTTTTTTAAATATAGGGCCTAACTCCAGCCCAGACTGACCTGGAATTCACTCTGTAGTCCCAGTCTGGCCTTGAAATTACAGCAATCCTCCTACTTCTGCCCCCAGAGTATTTAGATTAAAGGTGTGTACTATGCCCAGCTCTCAGCTTCTTGAGTACTAGGATTACATATTTGAGCCAGCCATGATGTACACCTTATGGTTACTGATTTGATATGAAGATATTGCTTGGAAGCGGTCTTGTTGATGCTATTAACATGCATGAGCATTTCTTATCTCTTCACTGCCTAGTCCCTGTGTCCTCTTTAATCCCACAACACAAAGACTTCTGTTCTACAGGGATTTAATAGGCTTTCTACTTACAGATGTTCTTCAAGCTTCTTTTTGAGAAGAACTGACTGAAATGGAAAACAAAAATTAGATTACTTAACATTCTGATGAAATTAATTTTCAAAAGTTAAGTTACTTTGAGTGAGCCCTCTGTAATTAATCAAAGAGCTCAGAACACAATATTCTTCAGTTTGTTTCTTTCTCTTTAATAAATGGAGAGAGCAGCCCATAAGTGACACCCAGAAATTGGATACACTCTACACAGAGACAAAGAAATGAAATAAAAGCCACTTATAGGGAGAGAGCCAATACTGCTGGACTCAATATGGAAATAGGACTCAGGGTGGCCTTGAACTCACAGCAATTCTCCTACCTCTGCATCCTGAGTGCTGGGATTAAAGGCGTGTGCCATCATGCCTGGCTGGAATACTTTTAAACTCACTTTTGTGCTCAGTAAGATAACTATGGTCAGATTATGGCCTCTATCATTGTTTTCCTCAAACACACAAAAGATAGTCACCTTAATTTTTTTTTTTTGAGGTAGAGTCTCACTCTAGCTCAGGCTGACTTGGAATTCACTATGTAGTCTCAGGGTGGCCTCGAACTCATGGTGATCCTCCTACCTCTGCCTCCCGACTGCTGGGATTAAAGGTGTATGCCACCATGCCAGGCCACCTTAAATTTTAATTATTATTAAATTATTAACATTTAATTATTTGTGCTAAGTAAAATGCAAATGTTTAAAAAATTCTCAGCATTATGTTTTTAAATTTTTTTTATTAATAACTTCCATGATTGTAAACAATATCCCACGGTAATGCCCTCCCTTCCCCCACTTTCCCCTTTGAAACTCCATTCTCCATTCAGCATTGTGTTTTGATTAGCTCTTAGCAAAATAATTATTTTTTTTTTTTTGATTTTCGAGGTAGTGTCTCACTCTAGCCCAGGCTGACCTGAAATTCATTACGGAGTCTCAGGGTGGCCTCGAACTCACAGCGATCCTCCTACCTCTGCCTCCCAGTGCTGAGATTAAAGGCATGTGCCACCACGCCCGGTGGCAAAATTATTTTTAACTCTTCAGTATCATATAATAATTAAAAATAGAGGTTACTATGCCAGATACTGCAGTGAAGCATACCATACACGACTGCCTATGTGAATCTCACAGCACAATAACAGCCCCATCGTACAACCAAGGCAGCTGAAATTGATGAATATTTCATAGCTTTCAAGTCGTAGACTGAAAATTAAACCCAGCCTTCCCGACCCAATCTACGTACTGCCCCCTGGCCATAGCCTCAGAGGTTCTCCAAATGAAGACTATCAAAATGTGTGGCAGAAGTAGGCTAGACTGCAAGAGGAAACTTGCATCAAAATAAATTATAGAAATGGACTAAATATAAGAGGCAGAGAGTATTGAGATGAGGGTAGTATGGGTTTCTCTATAGTTTGACTTCAATATCCTCATCTTAATTATAAACAGCATGTACTTATAAGGCAAGTAATTATTAGTATATTCATTTTGTACATAATTGTCTTATTTTCAGTGTCAATGACTATGTCTAAGTATATGGAAATGAATGGGAAGCCATACTTACAATAGCCTTGAGCAGGAAACCATGCCAAGAGACAGAGAGGACATATTAGTATGAAGCAAACACAGCAGCCAAGAGAAGAACGATTTAGTAATTCATGAACAGAAGTAAAAGATATGCATTTTTCAGAAATGTACAATTTTCTTTCTTCTATGGTCGCCTCATCCTGTCTTGTTCTCTGGAGTTTTATACACTGTGGCTAGCTCAAATTATCCATATGACTGGATATAACAATGCTTTTCTGCTTCCATGCTAAAAACAAATGACATAAGGTAATAATAAAAATGTGCAAACCATCCTACTCTGACTTAAGGTTACAAGAACAAACTTTTTTTTTTTTTTTTTTTTTTTTTGGTTTTTCGAGGTAGGGTCTCACTCTAGCCCAGGCTGACCTGGAATTCACTATGGAGTCTCAGGGTGGCCTCAAACTCACGGCGATCCTCCTACCTCTGCCTCCCAAGTGCTGGGATTAAAGGCGTGCGCCACCACGCCCGGCTCAAGAACAAACTTTTTGAGAACAGAAAAAGGCATCAATTATGTGATCTTCAGAGGGGGTGAATTCCATCTGGAGGTTGCTCTATATATTACACATTCCTGAGATGCAACACTCTAGGTTAGTGAGAAAAGTTAAGAGAAAAATGTCATAAATCTGATGAGAAAAAAGAACTCTGAACTGCACTATTTTATTCTCTAAGGTACTTAGAGGCTTCAAAAACAGAAAAATTTCTACTCAAATCTTGTCTATACAGAGCTCAGAGAAAGTTCTGTTTAGTTTAAGGCTAGACATCTTATTATCATCTGGGAAAAGTATCACATGCAAACAGTATTTGATAAGGTTTTGAAGTATACTCTCTTAATGCAATGCTGTACATCATATTGAATCAGATTTGTCACAGGAATATTCAACTAGACTATGGCAAAGTACTTTCTAAGAATAAACTCCTTGAGGCTAGGAGAGTAGGTAAGTGTGCCTGCCACTTAAATATGAGGGCCTGAGACTTCCAGTGTTCAATTACCCAGTACCCATGTACAAAGATGGGCACAGCCACACATGTCTGTAATCCCAGTCATGCAGGGGGTAGAGAGTGGAGAATGGCTGAGGCTTACGACCAAAAAAACACCAACTGTAGGTTGAAGAAAAGACTCTGTTGCAAGGAAATACATGGATGACAGACAGAGGAAAGTACCCAAAATTCTACTCTGACCTCTATGCACACAGTGTGCATATCTGCAAACATACAGGCATAAGTCTCTCTCCTCTCTCTCTCACACTCAATGTTGGGAGAGAAGCAAGTGCAATGGCCATCAGTCAGTACTAACATTTGGTTGGATCACTCACCATACTTACCTCCTATGTAAAAATCCCCTCCCCTTTTTATCAAAACAAATCAACAAAATCTCCTCAAAGTTTCTGAGACCATTTACCTTAGTTAAGGAGACTGAGTGATATCCATAAATCAAGAAATGCTACACTTTGGTTCATCTCTAAGACACTCCTAATGCAGCATTATTATCTCAGTATACTAATGGCAGTTTTTGCTTCAACTCTTTGTGATTTACCATTAATATTAAAAATGACATTAATAAATATAAAAAGGAAATACAAAGGTAAAAAATGAGCCAGGTATGGTGGTACATGCCTTTAATCCTAGCACTTGGGAGGCTAAGGTAGGTGAATCACCTTGTATTCAAGGCCAGCCTGGGCTATAGAGTGAGTTTAGGTCAGCCTGGGCTATAGTGAGACCTGCTTAAAAAAAAAAACAACAAAACACATTTCATACTAGTTTCATTTTAATAAAAGCATAAGGCTGCTAAGTACTAATGACAATGGCAGGAATTGGGAATCTAAAATGTCTACTCATGAACTAAGGGATAAGCCTAAAATCATAAATCCGAAAGAAGGGCATGCTGCCAATATAAACTAGATGGGTGTGTGGAGGAACTTACAAAATTAGGTCCCTCATGAACTCTCTTATATTTAATATCCCCAGGCTTTGCAAGTAATGACTTAATTCTCTCCTATGTTAATAAGCCTGGAGCTATAGTTCTGAAGGAGATCCCCTAAGTGACTTCAATGAAACAGTTCAGAACGTTTACGCTCAAATGCCTGAAATTAAACATTAGCAGTAGGGAAAACAAGACACCTGGCTGAAGCAAAAACCCAGTCACATTTATTTTTTCCTCTTTTTATATCACTTGAAAACATTTTTTTGTGTGTATCTTAGTTTTATTGTGTGCTGCTCACTGAATGTAAAGGACTTGCCAATTATAGCTTTTTCATATTTTTGCCAGAGACTAACTACGCTGTGCTACCTGAGCACTGTGGGGGGAGACTGGCACATGGAGGAAGCCACTGTCCCATATCCAACACAGCAGCTAGATTTCAGTAGGAACATGTGACTGTAAGTGGCAGCTGTGACAGACTCAAAGTCAGTCTGGATGAAGAAACACATGATATGATGCTAGGGATGACATTTTTCCCCCCTGAGGCAGGGCCTTATTCTAGTCTAGGCTAATCTGGAACTCACTATAGCCTAGGCTGGCTTTAAACTCATGGAATTATCCTACCTGCATTCTGACTTCTGGGATTAAAGATTTGAGCCACTGCACCTGGACGCATTGACTTTCTTTTCATTTCATTTTGTTACAGAGAGAAAGAGAATAACACACGCACACACACACACACACACACACACACACAGAGAGAGAGAGAGAGAGAGAGAGAGAGAAAGAGAGAAAAAGAGAAAGAACTCCAAGCACATACACCACTTTGTGCATCTGGCTATATGTAGGTATTGGGGAATTGAACCTAGGCTGTTAGGTGTCATGAACAAGTGACTTTAACCACTAAGTCATCTCCCCAGCTCTAATATTTACTTATATATCAAGTTTACTTAAAATTTTCTCCTTGAACAAGCCTTTTCAAGTTCTTCTTCTTCTTTGTTTTTGTCAGAAAGGGAAAACCCTTCGCTTAACATTTTGAGTTTAACACATTTAAAATACAAAGCCTCTAGGCTGGAGAGATGGCTCAGTGGTTAAGGTGCTTGCCCGTAATTCTTGATAACTCTACATGGTAACTACAAATGAACTTCTAATTCCTAGCAGAATCAATTGGAAAAAGCCTATAATACCATCTGTACCTTCAAAATGTTTAAAAAAAATTATTTGCAAACAGAGAAAAAGAAGAGACAGACAGACAGAATGGGTACACCAGGGCTTCTAGCCACTGCAAATGAACTCCAGATGTATGTGCTACTTTGTGTATCTGGCTTTATGTGGGTATTAGGGAACCAGACCAGGGTCATTAGGCTTTATAGGCAAGTGCCTTAACCACAGACCCATCTCTCCAGCCCCATCTGTGCCTTTTAATAAGGAATGCTACTAAAAGGCAAGACTGCTTCTGTTGTATAGCTAGTATAACAGTAAGGAATTTGGATCATGATCATAAAAAACATCAGTTACAGCTTTTTAAATTTGAGACCTTTGGACCACGGTGTGAAGATACTGAAACTTACATCTTCGGCTCTGGAGCCTTGATCTTGCAGAGATTTCTGCAGTTCCTCGACTTGTGACTGAACTTCAAGAAGTCTTTGATTCACCAGCCTACAAAACACACAAACATTAATCTTCCGTGTACAAGATTTACTTAAGCCCCTTCCCTTGGGTTGTCACAGTGATTACATAGAAAGCACCACGGGCAAACTCAAGCCTATCATTACAGTAGTCACATATACCAGCAGTAGCACACTGGGCTGCTATCTCCTACCTTGGCCTCCCAAGTGCTGGGATTCAAGCTTCATTTGTTTTTACTTAAAATTTTACTTTGTTTTTGCAAAGCATATAATCCAGTATTTTACTTGGGGGGGGGGGAATGGGCATGACAGGGCCTCTAGCCACTGCAAACAAACTCTAGACATATGCATCCCTTTGTGCATTGGGTTTCATGCGGGTATTGGGGAATCGAACCTGGGTCCTTTGGCTTTGCAGGCAAGCACCTTAACTTCTAAACCATCTCTACAGCCTCAAAACATATAATCTACTTATACTGTTGAATAAAGACACTATGCATAGACTTCAAGATCTGGCAGGGCTAGGTTTTAACTCCCAGCCTGCTACTTGAAAGCCATTCAGTATTCTTCAGCTTTTTCAGCTTACAATGGAGTACAATGGAGTTAATATTAATGTCATTAAGTTATAGAAGGCAACTGTATCTACATGCTCAATGCAGTGTCTGGCATATTAATCTACTTATTTTACTTTAGGGCTCAAATACTTTAGAGTTCAAAGTAATTTTGCTAGGAAAGGAGGAAGTCAAATCATCCTTGTTTGTATATATAATTCTAAAAAGGAAATCCTAGATTCCACTAAAACACTTTTAGAATAAAAACAAATTCTGGAAAACAGCAGAACACAAAGTCAATATATAAAAAATAGCTTTTCTAGGGCTGGAGAGATGTCTTAGCGGTTAAGGCATTTACCTGTAAAGCCAAAGGATCCTGGTTTGATTCTCCAGGACCCACATAAGCCAGATGCACAAGGGGACACATGCATCTGGAGTTCGTTTGCAGTGGCTGGAGGCCCTGGCGTGCTCATTCTCCCCCTCTCTCTTTCTCTCTCAAATAAATAATACATAAAAACAGCTTTTCTAAGCATTAATAATGAATTTGTTCAGAAAGAAAGGGGGCCCGGGAGATAGCTCAGTGGGTAAGAGCACCTGCACTAGCATGAGGACCTGAGTTCAAACCCCAGCACCTATGGAAAAAGTTGTTCATGCCAGTAACTCAAGTGTTCAGTTAAGGAGGAGACAGGAGGATCACTGAGGCTCTCTGGTCAGTCAGTTGAACTGAAAAACGGTGAGCTCCAGGTTCAGTAAGAAAGTCTGTCTCATGGAAATAAAGAGGAAGAACAACAGGGGAGGAGACCACATGTCCTTCTCTGTCCTCCATACATGTGTGCACAGATCATGTGCATACACCACACATGAGAGAGAGAGAGACAGAGACAGAGACAGAGACAGAGAGAAAGGGGGGGGGGAGAGGGAGGTATATCAGGATAGCAACCCCATTAACTGCCACCAAACAACCCAATTCCTAGGAATAACCGTAACCAAAGGTATGAAGGACCTCTATAATAAAAAGTACAGAAGACCTGGGTGTGGTGGCGCATGCCTTTAATCCCAGCACTTAGGAAGGCAGAGATAGGTGAATCACTATGTAGTTCGAGGCCACCCTGAGACTACATAGTGAATTCCAGGTCAGCCTGGGCTAGAGCGAGACCCTACCTTGAAAAAAAAAAGTACTAAAGGAAGAAACTAAAGAAAAAAACATAAGGTGGGGAAAACCTCCCCTGTTCATGAATTGGGAGACTACTGCTAATGTGTTCATATTATCCAAAGCAACCTACAAATTCAGTGCAATAGCCATCAAAATTCCAATGCCATTCTTCATAGAAATAGAAAAAAAATTCTAAAATTCATATGGAAGCAAAAAGACTTCAAATGGCTACAGCGATCATGACCCAAGACACTAATGCTGAAAGCATTATACACTTCATTTTAAAATGTGCTCCATAGCCAAAGTGACAAAAAATTCCCCACAATACTGGCATAAAAACACAACCATATACCAATGAAACAGAACAGAGGACCCGGAAGTAAACCCATGAATGTTCAATTATTCTTGAAAAAGGTATCAAAAATTGGTATCTGCACTTAGAAGATGAAACTAGATCACCATTTCTCAACCTATCCGAAAATCAATTCAAAATGGATCAAAGACCTTAATGTAAGACCTAAAACTTTGAAACTACTAGAATGAAAGATGGAAGGGAGGTACTCAAGGTATTACCATAGGCAATAATTTCCTGGACAGGAATTTAATAGCTCAGGGAAAAAAGCAAGAACCAACAAGAGGGACCATATTAAATTAAAATTTTCCTTCAGAACCAAGGAAACAACAGTGAAGGGAAAGCCTACTGAATAGGAAAAAAAGCTTTGCCAGTGATTGATCTGACAGAGAATATGTACAATATACAGATATTAACAATTAAACTAAAAATAACCTGGGGCTGGGAAGATGGCTCAGCAGTTAAAGGCACTTGCTTGCAAAGCTTACCTGCTAATGTTCTGGTGTTCTTCCCCCCAAATAAATAAATAAAAATTTAAAAAACTAACTAGCTCGGCATGGTGGCACACACCTTTAACTGCAGCACTTGAGAGGCAGAGGTAGGAAGATCACTGTGAGTTCAAGGCCAGCCTGAGACTATATAGTAAATCCCAGATCAGCCTGGACTAGAGTGGGAACCTACCTCAAAAAAAATTAATTAATGGGCAAATATCCCAATAGATAATTCTCAAAAGAGGTGCAGAGGGCTGGGGAGATGGCTCAGTATGTTAAGTGCTTGTTCTATAGGCATGAGGGCCTGAGTTTGAATCCCCAGAGCCCATGTAAAATGCTGAGGAGGTGGGAACAGAAGATCCTAGGTGTTTGCTGGCTAGCTTGTATAGCCAAATTGAGTGAGCTCTGGGTTTAATAAGAGAGGCCGTATCTCAAAAAATAAGGTGGAGGGTGATGAAGGAGGGAACTAGAGAGTATCATGGTAAATAAGACAAGCTAGTCATAGAAAAATAAGTTTTGTATGTTTTCTTTCATATGTGAAAAATCAATTAAAAAAACCCTGAAGAACTGGAGAAATGGCTTAGCGCTTGCCTGTAAAGCCTAAGGACTCGTGTTTGACTTGCCAGGTCCCATGTAAGCCAGATGTACAAAGTGACACAAGCATGCAAGGTTGCACATGTACAAAAGAATCTGGAGTTTGATTGCAGTGGCTGGAGGCCCTGGTGCGCCAAATTCTCTCTCTCACTCTGTCTTTCTCACTCTCGATCTCTCATATAAAACAACAACAAAAAGGCCAGTCTGGGTTGGGTTTGCCTTAAAACAAAACAAAACAAAACAAAACAAATCCCTGAAGCTGGGAGTAGTGGCACATGCCTTTAATCCCAGCACTCCGAGGCTGAGGTAGGAGGACTGCCTTGAATTTGAGGCCAGCTTGAGACTAGATAGTGGATTCCATGTCAGCCTGGGGCACAACACCCTACCTCAAAACAAACAAGTAAAAACAAACCAAACCCAAAAAACCCTAAACTGGAGGAGGAACTGCTATTAGGAACTAGGAAGAGGGCACAGGGCAGTAGTGAGGGCAGCATGGTAGAAATAGGGAAAAGGAGGCAGTGAAAATGATATATGCCAGTATGAAAATGCTACAGTGAAACCCACTGCCTTTTATACTTAAAATGTTTTAATAATTATAGCAATAAAAAGTAAAAAGAGGGCTGAACGGATGGCTTAGTGGTTAAGGCGTTTGCCTGCAAAGCTAAAGGACCAGGTTCAATTCCCCAGGACCCATGTAAGCCAGACACACAAGGTGGCGCATGCATCTGGAGTTCATTTGCAGTGGCTGGAGGCTCTGGTGTGCCCGTTCTGTCTGCCTGTCTATCTGTCTGTTTCTCTCTCCCTCTCAAATAAATAATTAAAAAAAGAAAACTTAAAAAAAAAAAGTAAAAAGAAATAACCAGTCAGCTAGATACATGGCTACAGTGTGAGTGACAACTGCCTATAGTTAAAAAGTCTAGGAGAAACAATCCCAAACATACAAGTTGTGGGTGTTCTTTCACTGGTATATAATTTGATGCAGGAGAATGCTGCCATAATGAAAATGGGTAAAATACAGTCCAGAGGCAAAGGATCAGTGAGGTAACTCCAGATATTTCCATCACAGGGACTGTACAGTTGCTGTCTTCAATAACCTTCCATTTCCTCCATTTCCCAATTTTTCTCGGTGTTATTGTTACAACAAGAAGGGGGAAGATATGTAAACCTGTCATAACAATTAACCCATAGATTGACTTTTATCTGGGAAATGCCACATCAAATAAGCATAAAGAATACCACAGGCAAACTGAAACTATTAGTAAAAAGTGTCAGCTTCTTGAAGAAAAAAAAAAAAAAAAAGAATAAAGCAACCCTTCCCACAGGATAACAAAGTGGTAAGAAAAAAGAAAATACTTTATAAAACAATACATTAAAAACTTATAAACAGAAAAGTGATTTTCTTGTTAAATTTATATTGTTAAATCCCCCAAAGAACTGAGTTACTCACAGTAGAACTGATTTCATTTTAGGGTCATAATTAAGTAATACATTAGGGAAAAAGTACTTTGTCAGTTCAACTTCATGCCAGCTGACCCCAACTTCAGACAGCTGTGAAAGGGAGCTCTACTAACTTCATCATGACTGAGTTATGAGAGTGAGGACAAATGCCTACATTGTTTTTAATCCACTGCTGTTAATCTATAATTACAAAGGGTAAACGGTAGAGCTCTGGGATTGTTTTACTTGAAGAAAGCAAGAGCATAGTTGCTATCATACTTTGTTTTTGACAAGTGGATCCAAAAAATGGAGAGACAGATTAAAATACTCTTAAAAGAAATATGTCAGCACATGATCACCTTGCCAAAATAAAACAACATAAAATAAAATTTAAGCCTGTTTAACAGAATCAAAATCAAAGCAAAGAGAAGCTGTGGCTGGACACTGTCATCTCTCTGTACTCTACCTGTTCTCTGTCTCTAGTTCATTCTTGCGTAGATTTGCGTCGTCCAGAAGGCTCTGCAGTAAGGCAATTTTTTCATTGTCTGAACCCTCTTGATTAAGTTTTAACATCCTATTTTCATGCTGAAGACGAATAAGTTTTTCCCTGAAAGAGAAAAACAAAAGCTTATTATTATTATTTTTGATTTTTCGAGATAGGGTTTTGCTGTAGCCCATGCTGACCTGGAATTTACTATGTAGTCTCAGGGTGGCCTCAAACTCCTGGCAATCCTCCTACCTCTGCCTCCCGAGTGCTAGGATTAAAGGCGTGTGCCACCACACCTGGCAAAAGCTTATTATTTTATATATAAATATACGCATCAAAATCCAGTCATATACAGTTTAGTGTAAATATATAGAATACAAATGAAAAACAAAGTGCCTGTAATGAATTTAGTTCCATTATAACAGTGAAGATATTATCTTTCAGGTCTTAATAATTGTTTCTGTATCATAACAAAGAAAATTTCAGGGCTAGAGAGATGGCTTAATGGTTAAGGTGCTTGCACACAAAGCCAAAGGACCAAATTTCATTTGCCCAGAACTAATGTAAAGCCAGATGCACAAGATGGCACATGCACCTGTTCATTTACAGTGGCTAAAGGCCCTGGCATGCCATCCTCTCTGTCTACCTCTCAAATAAGTAAAAATAAGGAATATTAAAAAAAAACTTTATAAAAATATTTCTTTATTTATTAGAGAGGGAGAGAGAGAGAGAATGGGCATGCCAGGGCCTCTAGCCACTGCAAACGAACTCCAGACGCATGTACCACTATGAGCATCTGGCTTATGTGGGACCTGGAGAATCAAACCTGGGTCCTTAGGTTTTGCAGGCATGTGCCTTAACTACTAAGCCATCTCTCCAGTCCTTTTTTTTTTTTTTTTTTTTTTTTTTTTAAGGAAGGGAGTCTCTCTAGCTCCAGCTGACATGGAATTCCCTACGTAGTCTCAGGGTGGCCTCAAACTCACATAGATCCTCCTACCTCTGCCTCCTGAATGCTATGATTAAAGGTATGTGACACCATGTCTGGATGAAAAAACTACTTTTTTGTTGTTTGTTTGTTTTTTTGAGGTAGGGTCTCATTCTAGCCCAGGCTGACCTGGAATTCACTATCTAGTCTCAGGGTGGCCTCAAACTCACAGTGATCCTCCTACCTCTGCTTCCTAACTTCTGGGATTAAAGTGTGTGCCACCAAGCCCGGCTAAGCTTGAAAATTTTAACAATGATCAGTTTTATAAAAGATATATCTCTGTGTATATCCTTGGCTAGTTCCTTAACATTAATTCACCTACAGTAAATTTTTTAATAGGCATATTTTCAGATAGATATAATCTTTTACCAAATTTGAGGCTTCTCTTTTCTTCAATACCCAAACATCAATGAAAATATCAAATATTAACCCAATGTCTATAATATATGTTGTAAAGTTTCCATCAGAGCTTGTAATTTCCTTTTTTGCAGAGCTCTTCTGGACATGGAATACATATTTGTTATATACTGAGTTGCCATACTGCCATACTTGTTGATTCTTTATTCATGGTCTTTTTCTTAATTTAATTCTTATTTATTTATTTGCAAGCAAAGAAATATATATATATATATATATATATATATATATATATACATATATATATGGAGAGAGAGAGAGAGAGGGAGAGAGAGAGAGAGAGAGAGAAGGGAGGGGAAGAGAAGGGAAGGAGGGAGGGAGGGAGAGAATGGGTACACCACGGCCTCTATCAGCTGCATACAAAGTCCAGATACATGTGTCAACTTTGTACATCAGGCTTTACATGGGTACTGGGGAACTGAACCTGAGTTGTTAGGCTTTTCAGGCAAGGGCCTTATCCACTGAGCTATCTTTTCAATGAGATTTGAATACTTATTTCAAATTATTTCAACTTTTATAGCTTATAAAACTTTTATACATACATAATTTCATTTAATACTCTCAAAGATGTTCTGAAGAATCAAGGCCAATTCCACCATGTTTTTTTTTCCAAATATTTTATTTTTATTTCTTTATTTATTTGACAGAGAAGGGGGAGAGAGAGACACAGAGAGAGAGAGAGAAAGAGAATGGGCATGCCAGGGCCTCCAGCCATTGCAAACAAACTCCAGACGTGTGAGCCCCCAGTGCATCTGGCTAACGTGGGTCCTGGGGAATTGAACCTGGGTCCTTTGGCTTTGTAGGCAAACACCTTAACTGCTAAGCCATCCCTCTAGCCCCCCATCCCCTTTTTTGAGGCAAGCCCAGCAGACTGGCTTTTTTTTTTTATGTGAGATAAGTGTGAGAGAGAATTGGTACATCAGGGCCTCCAGCCACTATAATCGAACTGCAGACATGTGTGCCACCTTGTGTACATGTGCAACCTTGTACACTTATGTCACTTGTGTGTCTGGCTTATGTGGGACCTGGAGAGTTGAACATGAGTCCTTAGGCTTTGCAGGCAAGTGCCTTCACCACTAAGCCATCTCTCCAGCCCCCAATTCCAGTTTTGAAAAGGGTAAATGCAAGGTATGGAAGCTCATGCCTATAATCCCATTACTTGGAAAGCTGAGGTGGGAGGATTTCTCTGAGTTTGAGGCCAGTTTGGGATACATAATAAGATCTCATCTCAAAAACAGAAAACAAAAACAAACATATGGACAGTAAGTCCAGAAAAGGTGAAAACAATGCTTGGAATAATCATTCTTCTTTACTTGATATATCCCCACCGTTATTTTTCATTCATATACACAGGGTGTATTGAAAGGAATGGCATTTCTTAACTGCTATGGCTAAATAAAGAGGTAAGGAAATTCAGGGAAGAGTAGAGATGTGCAGAGATCACCTCCTACTATAGTACTCTATCTTTCTCAGTTCCTTCCAGATGCTTAATAGATAAATTTTTGTAATTATCGTGTAGGCTGACAGCTAAGTATAACCTTTGTTTTGAGGCTTAATATCTGTTGAGATTATCCAAGAAAAGGATATATGAGTTTCCTACTGATATGAGAAAAAAATGAGCTCCCTCCTGGGTCAACTGAAAAACCCTTCTCCTGTGTTCAAGTTGAAAGTCAGTAGTTAAGCCAGGAGTGGTGGTGCACACCTTTAACCCCTGCAAGGCAGAGGTAGGAGGATCACCATGAGTTCGAGGCCACCCTGAGACTACATAGCGAAGTCCAGGTCAGCCTGGGCTAGAGTGAGACCCTACTTCGAAAACCCAAAAAAAAAAAAAAAAAAAAAAAGGAAGTCAGTAGTTAATAAGAGCTGGCTGGCTCTCATACTGCAGGAGGATGACCACCCCCACCATTCTTCTTACATTACCTTACCTGATTTCGGGAGTAATAATCTCTGCGGCCAGGCTGTCTGAAGATTCCTGACTTCCCAGAGGCATTAATCCTGCAAATATGCAGATATGAACACAGAATTAATAGAAAGCACAACTACCTGCTTTATGAAAGAGCTGCAATTTCTGTAGAAAATTCTACCGTGAACATGAATTTTAAAAGTGAAAATTCCTGAGCCAGGTGTGGTGGTGCATGCCTTTAATCCCAGCACTCGGGAGGCAGAGGTAGGAGGATCATCATGAATTCGAGGCCACCCTGAGACTACATAGTGAATTCTCAAATCAGTCTGGGCTAGAGTGAAACCCTACCTTGAAAAAAAAAAAAAAAAGAGTGAAAATTCCTGGTTCTTTTTCTATGGAATGTTGTATAACATTGGAGTTGGAATCTTGGAATCAGGACCTTGTTAGGCAAAAATCACCTTTTATGTTTTTCAAGTACAGACCAGGTCACAATAGTCTTGCAGAATAATTTTGCTATTTTTAAAATTTAAAAAAAAACTTTTTAAAAAAAGATTTTATTTTCATCTATTTATTAGAAACAGAGAGGAAGGAGTGAGAATAGTCACTCTGGAGCCTCTAGCTACTGCAAACAAACTCCAGATGTGTGTGCCACCATGTGCATCCAGCTTACGTGGGACCTGGAGAATCAAACTTGGGACCTTAGGCTTCACAGGCATGCGCCTTAACCACTAAGCCATCTTCCAGCCCTTATTTTGCTATTTTTATTCTGTGCATGTGGTATGTGTATGAGCCTATGCATCACTCCATGTGTTTGTCTGCATTGTGCTTTCATCTATTTGTTCTTACTTGAGCCAGAATCTCTAGAGCTTGTTTTTTTTGTTTGTTTGTTTTTGCTTGTTTGTTTGTTTATTTTTGTTCCCCCTAGGAATCTGGCAGTTCTTAGATCTCTGCTTCCCACAGGATGGGGCTTACAGACCTGTGTGGTCATGCCTACTTGTGTTTATGTAGTTCCTAAGCTCCAACTGAACACTCTCTCAGGCCCTCATGTTTGCACAGGAGGTACTTACTCTTAACTGCTGAGCCTTCATTTTTCTTTTCAAGGTAGGTCTTACTCTAGCCCAGGCTGACCTGGAACTCACTTTATTGTCCCAGGATGGCCTCACACTCAGTGATCCTCCTACCTCTGCCTCCCCAGTGCTAAGATTAAAGGCGTGTACCACCACACCCAGCTGGGCCCCATTTTTAAGGATAAGATTACATAGCAAATTACATTAACAGGGTCATCTATTACTGGTATCAACTTTCACTCTTTTAAAACATACAATATTGAATTCCCATGTCTTCATGTCATACATATATAAAACATTTTTCAATCTTTTTATTAAAATACTTTCATTTTTATTTATTTATTTGAGACAGAGTGAGAGACAGGCAGATAGAGAATGGGCATGTCAGGGCCTCCAGCTGCTGCAAGTGAACTCCAGACACATGCGCCACCTTGTGCATCTGGCTTATGTGGGTCCTGGGTTGAATCTGGGTCCTCTGACTTTGCAGACAAGCGCCTTAATTGCTAAGCCATCTTTCCAGCCCCATTTCTCAATCTTTAATGACTCTACGGCTCACTGGTGAATTCAAGTGCCATTCCTGTACTGCCTAATTTGTCTCTCCTTTTCACTATTGGAAACAATGCCTTCATTTATTAGGGTCTATTTCTAGAGAAGAACTGCATAAAGAAGGTTAAAGCATGCAGGTTTTTAGGTAACAACAAAACAAATGTGAGACTTTACATCTGATGGCCAGTCATTTCTTGATAATAAAGGAACTGAGAGTAAATGGGTTAGGGTTCCAATTAGATTCTTAAAATTTTGGAAAAATTCAATGTTAATTTGATGAGAATAAGTGAAAGAAATGCCTAACTGCAAGAAGGACCTGATCATAATATGAAGATAATAAAAAGGTACCTTATTTATTTATTGTTTTATTAATATTTATTTTTTGAGCTGGCACTGGTCATCTGGAATAGAAAAAGAACTTTTGACTTCTGCATCAGGGTATGCCAACCCAGGTTTGGAAACAGGTCGAGTGGTGGTGAGAATAAGGTCACAGGAGTTCATATACAGGCTTGCTACATTGGGATGCGAAGCCAAAGAACAGCTAGTTGACAGAGACAACTGTTGGGAGTTAGGCAACATGAAGGAAATGAGCAGAGTCTTCATTAGACAAAAATTGCAATGGGTGTGGTGGTCTGAATAAATGGCCCCCAGTATATTCAGTGTTTTATTAGCTTGTAGTTTGCATCTGCAGCCACCTGGCTGGAGGCGGTGTCACTGGGGGGGATTGTAAGGTGTGGAGGTGGGTTTCATAGTTCAATCTAAAGTTATGCAAAGTGTGCCCAGCTGGAGTTGCTGAAGTGTGCTGTGCTGTGTAGTTTTTGTTTTTTGGCTTCTCTCTCTCTCTCTCTCTCCCCGTGTGCGCTCTCTCTCTCTGTCTCTGCTTGGACCTGTGAAGCAGGCCAGCTTCTTCTGCCATTATGGAACTTCCCCTGTATTTGTAAGCTTCAATAAACATCCCTTCCTCCATAACTATGCCTGGTTTGGAAGTTCATCTCAGTGAACCTGAATCTGTCTGCTATGATGGGATTTAATAAGGAGTAGAAAATGGAGGCTATAATTATAGGACAGAAAAATTCCTGTCTCAGGTGACTGAAAAGTCAAGACCTAGGTATTTGTGTGGGACTGAACAACCTGAACTTCTATAAATCATGAGTCTTCCAGTGTCCAGTATGATGGTGAAAACAGAGCAGGAGACAGCAAATGCTGATCCCTCCTGTATGAATGAGTTATTTTTGGATAAAAGTCCTTCAATGGATTAAAACCTATTGCAATTTTGTCAGAAATTATGGATATGGAAGTTTGATGTGCTTTAAAAAAACTTTTCAAAATATTTTATTTATTAATTTATGAGAGAGAGAGAAAGCGAATGGGTGCACCAGGGCCTCTAGCCACTGCAAACAAACTCCAGACACATGTACTACCTTATGTATTTGTCTTACATGGATACTGGGGAATCAAACCTGAGTTCTTAGGCTTTGCAGACAAACACCCTAACTGCTAAGCCATTACCCTAGACCTTGATATACTTTTAAAGAAGTCATGAGAGACTTTTCAGGATAAAAGTTTTCAGGCTAATAAGAAATGATTTGATAAATGTTTCTGATCTTACAAAAACTAAAACGCTTACAAAATGTGCTTAAAAGATGGCAAATAAATCAGGTCCCACAACACACAGCCGGCTGGCCACAAAATCTTGGTAGCAGTTCAAAAATTTACATCTACTTATTACTTCTACCTAGTTGTTCACTTTAATGAGTGAACCTAATTTGTTTATTGGAATCAGATATAAACCACCTGGGTTACTAAGAAGTTTTACCTTGAGTGGTGAGCTGCCCTTCTTGAGCCTGTACACAGCGAAGCTCTTCAATGGTCTCTTTCAGAGAATCCCTTTCTGTTCTTAACCTCTGAAGGGATGTAAAAACAAGGAAGGTCAGCTCTGCGAATTTATTAGCCAGTGGTAATTGCCTAAATAAAATGATAGTGATGAACATGGATATATTTACATCAAAGAAGTAGAATGAGACTAACCCCCCCCCCCCACTTTAACCATGCTGCACATCTACTATTGCAAGGTAAAATGCTGCCCACAGTTAACATGAGAAACAAAGTCTATCTTTTTTAAATTATTTATTTATTTATTTGAGAGAGAGAAAGAAAGCGGCAGAGAGAGAGAGAGATAGAGCAATTGGGTGCACCAGGGCCTTCAGTTGCTGCAAACAAATTCAAGATGTATGAGCCACCTTGTGCATCTGGTTTTTGTGGATCCTGGGGAACTGAACCTGGATCCTTTGGCTTTGCAGGCAAACATCTTAACTGTTAAGCCAATTCTCCAGCCCACACAGCCTATCTTTTTAACAATAAATAATTTCTTAACAAACTTTTAATTAAGCAAAGAGGCACATATGAACACTAAATATTCATAAACTGTGAAAAGCACAAACACCCAAAACAAAAGTGCAGCCTACTCTATATTAATCAGAGAAAATAGAAAAGCAGTACCAAAGTCAAGAGTCCAGTGATACAAAAGAGGCAACAATGATAAAACAGACAAATAGATATAAAGAAATCAGAATTGATGTAAAAATATTCCCTGTATCTTTTATTTTATATCTATTTCTGGAATTTTCTGTGATTCAAAAACAGAACATCTGATTTTTTATTTGTAAATAGAAGCAATTTAGTGGAATATAAATTAAAATTCAGTGTCTTAAATCTAGCACTTTTGAAAACCAAAATGCCCAACACATATACTCACATCTTTTTCTTTTTGAAGACCATCAACTTTTTCTTTTAGTCGCTTATATTCAAAATCTAATTTATCTGCTTTCTTTGATTCTTCAGATAATCTATTTTGTAGTTCTACTACCTGATACAGAAAGATATTAATTTGTACAATTTGACATATTAGAAATTATTAATAAGGGAGTTGACTGTATAGTTCAATGGTACATGTGTTTATTAGCTTGTACAAGGTTCTGGGCATAATCTCTGGCATTAGCCACCCCCCAAAAAAATCCAACCAAGCCAAAACCCCAAATATAAATCATTATTTTCTTCTATAAATCTATGATCCACTATCCCATCAAATACTCAAATAAACATATCTAATACAGCAACTTCATACATCAGAGAGAACTTGATACACAAATGTGCCTAGGCATTTGGGGAGATGGCACTCCAGTGGGAAAGGTGTCTGCTATGCACACATGAGGACCTGAATTTGGATTGCCAGACTTATTATAAAATAAAGGCTGGGTATGATGGCACACAACTATAAGCTCAGAGCTGGAAAGATGGAGAAAGAGAATCTCTGGGGCTCACAAGCTATATAGTCTAGCCAAACTGGGTGTGCAAATATGCATGCCTTATACATGCATATGTGGAGGCTAGAGAAGTTGAGCCCAGCTTTTGTTTTATCTTTATTCATTTGAGTAGTGAGAGCGAGAGAGAGGGAGAGAGAGAGAGAGGAAGAGAGAATGGGCGTGCCAGGGCTTCCAGCCACTGCAAACGAACTCCAGACGTGTGCTTCCCCCTTGTGCATCTGGCTAACGTGGGTCCTGGGGAATCGAGCCTCGAACCGGGGTCCTTAGGTTTCACAGGCAAGTGCTTAACCGCTAAGCCATTTCTCCAGCCCGAGCCCAGCTTTTTAAGTGGGTGCTAAGCAACTGAACTTGTGTGGTCTCAGGTCCTCTTGCTTAAGTGGCAAGCACTCTTAGTCACTGAACCATCATTCCAAGGCCCTAGAGCAATCATTTAAATACATTGGTGAAACATTTAAAATATCATGAAACAAATCAACAACATAAATTGGTTTCCCACTATTACTGTGTTATTGTTTCTACTCAAAGTTATACTGAAGACCAAGTATGTGAAAAAGAAAGAGAGCTGAGGATATAGCTCAGTTAGTCTAGTATGCACAAAGTCCTGGGTTTGATCTCTAGCACCACATTAAAAACAAACAGGGCTGGAAAGATGGCTTGGTGGTTAAGGCGTTTGCCTGCAAAGCCAAAGGACTTCGGTTCGATTCCCCAGGACCCACGTAGGCCAGATGCACAAGGTGGCACATGCATCTGGAGTTTGTTTGCAGTGGCTAGAGGCCCTGGCACACCCATTCTCGCTCTCTCTCTGTGTCTGCCTCTTTCCCTCTCTCAAATAAATAAATAAAATCAAAACAAACAAACAACAAAAAACTAGGCATGGTGGTTTATGACGACAACAACAACTTGGGAGTCCATGTGGAGGCAGGTGTTTAAGAAGTTCAAGGATATCATCAGCAAGTTCATGGCCAACCTGGGATACATAGAACCCTATCTCAGGAAAAAAAAAAAAAAAAAAGAAAGAAAAAGAAAAAGAAAAAAAGAAAAGTGGGTTGGAGAGACAGCTTAGCAGGTAAGGTGCTTGCCTGCAAAGCCAAAGGACCTAGTTTCAATTCCCCAGTACCCATGTAAGCCAGATGCACAAGGTGGTGCATGCGACTGGAGTTCGTCTGCAGTGGTTAGAGACTCAAGTGTGACCATTCTCTCTCTATCTGACCCCCCTCTCTCTCAAATAAATAAATATTTAAAAATTTTAAAAAGAGGGCTAGAGAAATGGCTTAGCGGTTAAGGTGCTTGCCTGAAAAGACAAAGGACCCAGGTTCAATGAATTCCCCAGGACCCATGAAGCCAGATGCACAAGGTGGCATATGTGTCTGGAGTTCATTTGCAGTGGCTGAAGGCCCTGGTGCGCCCATTCTCTCTATCTGCTTCTCTTCTCTCTCACTCATTCAAATAAATAAATAAAATAAAAATTAAAAAAATATTTAAAAAATTTAAAAAGAAAACATAAAGCAAAAGCAAACTGTTTTCTTTTTTTTTTTTGTTTTTTTGTTTTTATTTTTCTTTTTCGAGGTAGGGTCTCACTCTAGCTCAGGCTGACCTGGAAATCACTCTGTAGTCTCAGGGTGGCTTCGAACTCATGACAATCCTCCTACCTCTGCCTCCCGAGTGCTGGGATTAAAGGCGTGCGCCACCACGCCCGGCATGTTTTCTTTTATTACTACTTAAAAAATGGTTTTTGAGGCAAGCCCAACAGACTGGCCTTTTTTTTAAAAAATTTTTTTTGTTTATTTATTTATTTGAGAGCGACAGAGAGGAGGAGGCAGAGAGAGAGAGAGAGAGAGAGAGAGAGAGAGGAGAGAAGAGAGAGAGAATGGGCGCGCCAGAGCTTCCAGCCTCTGCAAACAAACTCCAGATGCGTGTGCCCCCTTGTGCATCTGGCTAACGTGGGTCCTGGGGAATCGAGCCTCGAACCGGGGTCCTTAGGCTTCACAGGCAAGCGCTTAACCGCTAAGCCATCTCTCCAGCCCTATCTATTACTTTTTATTTATTTGTTTTTTTTCAAGGTAGTGTTTCACTGTAGCTCAGGCTGACCTGGAATTCACTATGTATTCTCAAGGTGACCTCAAACTCACATTGATTCTCCTACCTCTGTCTCCCCAGTGCTGGGATTAAAGGCATGCGCCACCATGCCTGGCTCATATTGCTTTAAAAAAAAGAACCCACAAACATCAGCAGTGATGAGAACCTGACACAGCTGCAGTATGAACAATTCAGAAAAAGTTCCTAGAATCAAATGGAAATGAAAGCATAACTTATCAGGATCTTTGGGACAGTAATAAGAGGAAACTTTCTAGCTATAAGTGCTTACTGTAAAAGAATAAGAACAAGCTGGGCATGGTGGCACATGCCTTTAATCCCAGTACTTGGGAGGCAGAAGACGGAGGATTGCCATGAGTTTGAGGCTACCCTGAGACTATATAGTGAATTCCAGGTCATCCTGGGCTACAGTGAAACTCTATCTTGAAACACAAAACAAAACAAAACAAAATCAAATGTGAAGGCAGTAAGTGGCAAAAAATAATAAGTATTAGGACAGAAATCAGTAAAATGGATGGGGTTGGAAAGATTGCTTAGTGGTTAAAGGCACTTGCTCTTAAAGCTTGCTGGCCTGTGGTTAATTCACAAGCCACCCATGTAAAACAGACACAAAAAGTGGTGCAAATATCTGGTGATTGATGAGGTAAGAAGCCTTGGCATGCATGTGTGTGTGTACACACAAAATCATATGTATACAAATAAATAAACTGAAAAAAATTCATGAAATGGGGCTGGAGAGGTGGCTTAACGATTAAGGCACTTGCCAGCAAAGCCAAAGGACCCAGGTTTGATTCCCCAGTACCCATGATAAGCCAGAGGTGCAAGGTGGCACATGTCTGAAGTTCATTTGCAGTGGCTGGTGTGCACATTCTCTCTCTATGCCTCTCTCTCTCTCTTAGGTAAAGAATTATAAATTAAAAAATTGTGAAATGGAGATAGAATCAATAAAGCAGAAAGTTGGTTTTCAAAAGATAAAAAGACTGAGAAGTACCTAGCCAAACTATACAAAAGAAAAATTGAAGGGCTGGAGAAATATCTCAGTGGTTAAAGGTGGCTGCTTGCAAAGCTTGATGGCCTGGGTTTGATTCCCCAATACCCATACGCCAGATGCACAAAGTAGCATATGTGTCTGGAGTTTGTTTGTACCAGCAGAAAGCCCTGGTGCACCAATGTTCATTCATTCATTCTCCCTCAATTAAATAAGTAAGAATATCCCAAATTAGTAACATTAGAGAATGGGGGATATAAAAGTACTGAAGAAATCCAGATCATTATAAAAAAATTTGAAAACTTATGTTCCAAAAAACTGTAAAATTTGGAAGAAATGGGTAAATTCTTAACATACACAAATGGGATTATAAGAAATTGGAAAGTTTCTTTTTTTTATGGTTTTTCGAGGTAGGGTCTCACTCTAGCCCAGGCTGACCTGGAGTTCACTATGGAGTCTCAGAGTGGCCTCGAACTCACGGCGATCCTCCTACCTCTGCCTCCCGAGTGCTGGGATTAAAGGCGTGCGCCACCACGCCCGGCAAGAAATTGGAAAGTTTCTGTAATACCAAGGAAATAATTACCAAAGTGAACAGTTAGTACCAACTACACATCATACAGGGGATTAATATTTTTCAAACTAGAAAGAAATCTAAAAATAAAACACAAAAACAAAATTATCTAATCAATAAATGAGTGAATGAACTGAATATAGTATTAAAAGTATCAAAAGTATTAAAAACAGTAAAGTAAAAAAGTTAAAGTATTTAAAAAGTATTATAAAAGTAAAAAGTATTAAAAGAAATAACCACTGTCACTAAATATTTGAAAGACTTTAACATTCTTAGCCATCATACAAAGTAAAACTGAGATTTAAAAATATTTATTTATTCATTCATTCATTCATGGTAGGGTCTCACACTAGCCTAAGCTGACCTGGAGCTCACTCTGTAGCCCAGGTTGGCCTTGAACTCATGGCGATCCTCCTACCTTGGCCTTCGGAGTGCTAGGATTAAAGGGGTACACCACCATGCACGGCTAAAGCTGAAATTTTTATCTCACCACAGTCATAGTAGATAAAGTGCTTGCTGCTTCAGTGCAAAGACCAGAGTTTGGATGCCCAGAACTAATGTAAATTTGGGTGGGCATGATGGCCTGCTCTAATCCCAGTGCTCTAAAGGTAGACACAGGGGATCCCTAGGGCAAGGTACCTGGCTGGACTAGCCCAAATCAGGAAGCCATGGGCTCAAGACAGACACCTGACATCAACCTCTGGCTTCCACATACAAGTGCACACACATGCATCCACATGCACACACATTCACACACACGCCAAAAAAATGAGGAAGCAGACAAAGTACAAGTGCTGGCAAGAGGAGCCCTTATATGCCACTACTGGGACTGTACACTGATGACGCCACTTGGAAGTCAGTGTGGTAGTTTTACAGACACTAAAAATCAGAACTTCCATGTAACCCAGCTATATGGCACTGCAGGCATATGCCTGAAGTGCTCTAAGTCAGCACACTGCAGAGACATCTGCACATCCATATTTATTGTTACACTATTCACAATAGCTAAGAAGTAGAACCAGTTTATGTGTCCATCAACAGATGAATGGATAAAGAAAATGTGGCAATATGCAATTTTGTTTAGCTATAAATAAAACTGAAATCATGATCTAGAAAGGCAAATGACACTGGCGTTCTCTCATACATGGATTTTAAATTTAAATTTATATATGTATGTGAGTGCATGTGTGTAGGTCATGAGAGTAGTAAGGGGACCATGGGAGGGAATGAAGAGATATTGAAGAAGGGGGGAAAGGAAAAAGAGAGAGCAATGGAGTACATGTGACATGAAAGCAGGACTGTTTACGAGGAGGTAAGGGACCAGCAAAAGGGTTGCAACCTGTAAAGGGAGGACAACAGCAGAGGTGAAATGGATGAGAACGGAGTAAAATGACACACAGGTATGAAAATACCATAGTGAAACACTATATGCTAGATTTAAAAAGTTAACACTTTGACAATCCCACATGACAGTGATGCAGTGAAGCAGAAGTGAGCCACCTGCGGGCAGTCCGAGCACTGGAGAAAACAATCTGGTCACACCCAGCTATATTAGTGAACTGCATAAAGCTACAAAACCTCACAGGTATAAAAGATAGAATCAATGATATTCAATAGTGTTATTTTTTAAAGAACATTTTCAATATTTTAAAAAAATATTTTATTTATTTATTTATTTATTAGAGAGAGAGAGGGAGAGGGAGAGGGAGGGAGGCAGATAAACAGAAAGAGAGAATGGGTGTGCCAGGTCCTCCAGCCACTGCAAATGAAGTCCAGATGCATGCACCCCCTTGTGTATCTGGCTTACATGGGTTCTGGGGAACAGAGCCAGAGTCCTCTGGTTTTGCAGGCAAACACCTTAACCACAAAGCCATGTCCCAGCCCCAATAGTGTTATTTTTAAAAATACAAACACACACACATACAGAGCAGAAATGTCCTATATGGCCTTTAATAGGGAAATAGGTAAATTTAAGATAGTCACAATAAGATATTGTAAAGCAATGAAAATAAACAATATAAAGTTATACCTAGCAACATGAATGAATCCCATATACTATTAAGGAACAAAAACAAATCGTAGAAAAGTATTTTTTTTAATTTTTATTTATTTATTTATTTGACAGAGAAAGGGGCGGGGAGAGAGAGAGGATGGGTGTGCCAGGGCCTCCAGCCCTGCAAACGAACTCCAAATGCATGCGCCCCCTTATGCATCTGGCTAACATGGGTCCTGGGGAATCGAACCTGAGTTCTTTGGCTTTGCAGGCAAATGCCTTAACCGCTAAGCTATCCCTCCAGCCCTAGAAAAGTATTTTAACTGAATCATTTATGTAACGTTCTGAACATGTCAAAATGCTGCATATTATTTGAGATAAATATACATGTAGCAGAATTATAGTGATGCATAAAACAAAACAAAAAAAACCCACACAAATGGCACCAGTGAGGGAAAAAAAAACAGTATTTTTTTAAAAGCCTGGCCACTTACTGCATTATTCTTTTTCTACTGTGCATTTCTAAAGCATTACATAATAAGTTTACAAGATTAAAAAAAAAAACCTACTATAGATATGAATCAAGAACCTTGGATAAAATTTACAAAACAGAGAACTGTAAGTCAAAGAGAAATCAATTTAATAAAGAAAAGGTTGAAAACTCTGAAGGTAAAATTTGGTAGGATATTGCTAAACTGTGTGTCTTGGTGGGGCTCTTGTGAGCCACCACCATGAAGAACTTTGTTCGTGCGCTTACCTGTCTCTTATATGTCTCAAGTTGGCCACGAGCTGCATTGGCTTTTCTTAACTCTTCCTCTAGACTCACAGTGTTCTGCATATACATAGTATTCTTTTCTTCCAAGAGTTTAACCTGCCGCCTCAAATCACCAAGGTCTTCCAGTTTCTTTTTATAAGACTCCACTTGACCTTCTAGTTTAGACACTTTATCAGAAGAATGTCTAAAATGAGATGGGAAATTAAAATGAGAAACATACTGACAATTGTAAAGTTGTTTAAAACAAGGTTAAACTGATAGACAATATCAAGAAATATGTTTTAGTTTCCAGGTAAGATGGCAGAAGAGGAACCTTGCCAAAAATATCTGAGGAAAAAAGAGGCAAGGTTACACACAATATATCTTTTTTTTCTCTTTTTCAGCAAGTCAAGACCTGTAAGAAAATTATGAAGGTAAGTGAGACCCCTGCAGAGAAGCAGGGGGACTAATGACAATCAGCTAGGATCAGCTGCCTGCCTTTGGGAGGTGCTCTCTTGCTCTTGTCCTGCCCATGCCAGCAAGAGTTTTGGAAACTACATTCTCTCTACTCACACCAGTCCTGCAAAATCAAAAGAAACCCAAAGAGAAGACAATGGGGACTAATTGAGAAGCTCCAGAGCACCTCCAGACAATGTTCCACACTCTCTCCTCCCTCATATGCCAGCACCAGAAACACCACCAGAGACTGCAAGACAAGAGATCCCATCTGCTCCTCTCACAAGAAGCATCCAGACCAGCTGACCCATACCTCTGACAGCCAGCCAGCTGAGACAAGACCAAAGTGCCCCAAGGAGAGAACAGGCTGCACACATCAAGCAAGGTGAGACAGAAACGCATTCCAAAGGCCTTGCTTACTTACCCACCAGTAATCACTGAAGTCAGAAGGACAATTCTTGTTAGCTCCCTATTAGAGTATTTGCATAGCAGGCATATCCACTAGCTTGGATCACTCCTGCTGTTGGTATTCTACTCTGAAAGTAATAAGAGACCACAACTGGCACCTTGAGCTCCTACCATGAGTATAATATAACTTCTGACCATGTCTAAGAATATAGCTGACAAAACAATACAAGCAACGTAATTATCCCAAATGAGAAAATCCAAGCACAGTAATATAACAAACACACTCACACAAAAATCAAACCAACATAACTCTTCCCAAAACTATGAATTCCACAGTAACAACCTCCAGCAAGATGGAATTAGATGAAATGCCAGATAGAGTATTCAATATAATTCAGAGAAAAAAGTTCCAAATGAATCCAAGAAGAAATCAAATCCCTGAAGGAATCCCAAGAGAACACAGGAAAGCAGCTAAGTGAAATGAACAGGTTGATACGAAATATAAGCAAAGAAACAGAAATATTGCAGAAGACAATCTAAACTACTGGAAATGAAAAACACAGTTAAGTCAAACAAAACTCCAAAGAAAACTTCACCAACAGAATGGATCAAGGAAAGGACAGACTCTCTATGACTGAAGACAAGGTAGAGGGTTTAGAACATTCCAACAAGGAGAAAGATAGATAAGATAGATACATACACACTTTGGTGTTTTGACGTAGGGTTTCACTCTAGCCTCGGCTGACCTGGAACTCACCCTGCAGTCCCAGGCTGGCCTTGAATTCATGGCAATCCTCTTACCTCTGGCCCCGGAGTGCTGGGATTAAAGGTGTGTGTCACCACACCAGGCCAAGAGAGACAAATTAATAAGGTATGAGTGGGAATTTAAGATATTTCAGATCATATGAAAAGATCAAATTTAATAATTGTAGGCATACAGTCAGGCCAATGGTGCGATGGTAGCATGTCTTTTATGGGGGAAACCAATTGCTCTCTAATTGGACTGGATTCTGCTCCACAGGAGAGAAATGCCTGATACAGAAAACCTATGATGGGGGAAGTCATGAGCCCTAGGGGTGTAACATCTGCTGCTGTCTGCCTAATGTATACCTTATGCTCACCAAAATGCCCAGTGAGCAATTCTCTTAATGTTCATATCCACATATTAATGCTACTCTCGCTTTTGGTTAGAGAAACTCCTCTTTTCAGATGATGGTGACCTTGGGATGACTGAGAAGGCATCGTAGTGCTCAGAAGAAATGACAGAGAAGTATTCAACACTGAAACATCTCTATTACGCCTTCCAAGGCTCAGGGTCTATTGTGGAAGAGGTGGCAGAAAGAATTTAAGAGCCAAAAGAAGAGTAGGACTCCTTAGAATGCAGACACCAAATGGCCTGGATATCCATGACCTCACAGTACCTGACACTACCTACACAAGACTATCATAATAGGAGGAAAAGAGGATGACATCAAAATAAAAGAGAGCGAGCTTGAGAGGGAGTGGGATTTGATAGAGAGTGGAGTTGTGAAGATGAAAGTGTATGGGGGGAATTATCATGGTTTATTGTCTATAATTATGGAAGTTGTCAATAAAAAATTTAAAAAAATTCTGGTCATAGAAGGAGAAGAATTTCCATGTAAAGGCATAGCAAGTATTTTCAACAAAATCACTAAAGAAAATTTCCCCAAATTAGGGGAAAGAGAAGCCAATACAGACAGGAGGTACTTAGTACACTAAAACCAGAAAAGAACCAAATACATTGGCCAAAAAAATATATTGGAAACCACACCACAGAAGCACCTAGTCAATATAAAGGCAAGCCTATCAAGATGACATTAGAAACTTGAGCCAGGAGAGTTTGGGATGATGGATTTCACCATATAAATAAACTCAAGGACAAAGATTGCAAGACCATCTCAATAGACTCAGAAAAGGCATTTGATAATTAATATTCTTTCAGGATAAAAGTCCTGAAGAAGCTAGAAATACAAGGAACATATCAACACTATAAATGATATATATGATAAACCTATAGCCAAGATTATACTACATGGGGGAAAAACTCAAAGAAATTTCACAATGTCCACTTTCTCTACTCTTACTCCATAAAGTACTAGAAGTCTTAGAGCAGTAAGACAAGATACACAAATAAAAGGGATACAAATAGAAAAGTCATTTAAAAATATTTTATTTGAGAGAGAGAGGGAGAGAGAGAGAAAGAAGCAGACAGGGAGAATGGGTACACTAAGGTCTTTAGCCACTGCAAAGCAACTCCAGATGCACCTGCCAGCCTGAGCTATATTATAAAACTTGTGTCAAAAATTTAAAACCAGGGCTGGAGAGATGGCCCAGAGGTTAAGGTATTTGCCTACAAAGCCCAAGGACCAGTGTTTGATTCCCCAGTACCCATGTAAATCTAGATGCACAAGGTGGTGCATGTATCTAGAGTCTGCAGGGGCAAGAGTCCCTGGCATACCCATTCTTTCTGTCTCTCATAAATAAATAAACACATAAATGTATAAAATAAAAAGACATCAAAACAGAACAGGACAGGTGGAAAGAAGAACAGGTAGTTTCAGTGGAGGGGCATGGGAACAGGTGGTAGTGGGGGAATAACAAAGGAGGTGGTGGAGGGGATTATGTAATTTCAGGTTTTTTTTTCAAGGTAGGGTCTCACTCTAGCCCAGGCTTATCTGGAACTCACTCTGAAGCCCAGGCTGGTCTCACAGTGATCCTCCTACCTCTGCTTCCCAAGTGCTGGGATTATGTAAATTAAAAAAATATTTTATTGGGGCTGGAGAGATGGCTTAGCGGTTAAGGCATTTGCCTGTAAAGCCAAAGGATCCCAGTTCTATTCTCCAGGACCCACGTAAGCCAGATGCACAAGGGGACACATGTAGTGTCTGGAGGCCCTGGCATGCCCATTTTCTCTATCTGTCACTCTCTCAAAATAAGTAAATAAAATATTAAAAAAACCAAAACAAAATAAAAAATATGTCAATGATGATGCCATTAATTTAAGGAACATAAATAGGAAGGGATAACCAACAAATTCACATTTAGCAGAAACGCATAACACATTGTAGTGCATTCAAGAAAGTGCTATTAAGCAGTGAGTCATCTCTCCAACCTCACACTGTAGGTTTTCAAATGGGCAACTACAATGTTTTTAGTGACCCATTGGAGTAAAGATTTCATTGGATAAGTCAAGGGTAGGCAGTGACAAATTTGAAGGGAGTTGAGGAGAGTATAATTTTAATTTACGTAAGCTAATTTTGGGTTTGAAAGGAGAGGGTATGCAGTTTTTTTTCTCTCGCTCTAAGGTATTAAAAGATACCTAAATGGCAGTGTATGAAGAGAAAAAACTGATGTAACACAGTCCCTACAAACGTTTGAGGTACCAGCAGTAAAAAGTCTTTGTTCTGACCAGGTAGAAGAATAAATGTTGGGTGTGAATGCAGGAAAGAAAGTTCAGAGTTGTAGGCATGGAGTGTTCAGCAGCTCCTTTGGAGTAGGACAGAAGGCCACTTACTGAGACTATATAAGGCAAGAAGGAATATGGTGGGCAGCAGACACAAATTATAAAAGAAAATATGTAGGAGCTTTGAGAGAAATTGGAGGAAGAGGTATGTAAGCCAGGCATAATAACTCATTTTAAGGGAAAAATTACTAATTTGTAATAAGACAAAACTGTAGAAAGATGTGATTTTTCTGTGTACATTTTCAGTATTCTAAGAGCAAAAGCTGAAAACATGGATGGTCAGAATGATCCAACAGAATTGAATGAGACTGTCCAAGAAGCAGAATGGTAGAACAGAGGATGAGACTGTGCAAGCAGTAAAATGGCAAAAGAGAGGTGGGAGGCAGTGAGGTGCTTCTACAGAGAATGCCTGAAGGGAGTAAGTATGTCTAGTAAGTAATTGAATCCAAGAATCTAAGACCTTGGGCCTAGTGGGCTCAAAATTCAGTTACCAGTAATAAGAAGAAAAGTGTCAGTTTTATAAAAGTATGAAGAGAGGACCACAGGAACTTAACAAATACTTACATGACACTTATTTGCCAGATATCAATTTAAGTGTTTATAAAGACATTTAATAACTCACTTAAATTTGAGTTAGCATGTGCTCTATCTACTTTATAAATGAGAACATGGTTATATGGAGGTTAAATAAATGATGATCCTGAGATGTGAATCAGGTAGTCTGACTCTGAAACACAAGGGTGTTCTCAAAGATCCTGGTTTCCACAGTGAAGGAGAGACTGCTTACCTAAGAACATCTATTTCATCTTTTAGAGACTGAGCTTCATCTGCCAAAGTGGTCAGCTCATCATTCTGCTGCCGAAGCTCAGAGATCTCCTTTTCTAACTCCTCACAGCGGATGCGGTAGTCATCTTTGGCAGCTTCGAGTCTGCAACCAAAACAAAACAGGTCAAAACAAAATGAACTCTTCATTGACTCATAAGTCTCAGAACAGTAAAATAAAATAAAAATAAAAAACATGGGAATTTAATTCTCCTTGAGTATGTCTCTGACTTTTGTGGCTACAAACTGTATTCCTAAGTCACTACTACCATGAAAACAAGTTGAAAAGGATGGCCATTTCACTGTTAGAAAGCTAGACATCAAGAAATGTGATCCTGCCAGGCGTGGTGGCACATCATGCATTTAATCCCAGCACTTGGGAGGTTGGGGTAAGATGATTGCCATAAGTTTGAGGTCAGCCTGAGACTACATAGTGAATTCCATGTCAGCTGGGGCTAGGGTGAAATGCTACCTCAAAAAAAATGTGGGCTGGAGAGATGGCTTAGTGGTTAAGCGCTTGCCTGTGAAGCCTAAGGACCCCGGTTCGAGGCTCAACTCCCCAGGACCCACGTTAGCCAGATGCACAAGGGGGCGCATGCATCTGGAGTATGTTTGCAGTGGCTGGAGGCCATGGCGCGCCCATTCTCTCTGTGTCTCTCTCTCTCTGCTTCTTTCTCGCTCTGTCTGTAGCTCTCAAAAAAATGTGTTCCCCAATACTGTAGATATAATTTAGGATTTTGTTTATGAAATTAATATATTTTGCTTGTTGAATGTTTCCAAAATACAGAAAAGCAAAGAAAATAAAAATGATGTTTTTAAAAACTTTATTTGCAAGTAGAGAGAGAAAGAATGAAAATGGGTGTCAGGGCCTTTTGCCAGTACAAACCCCAGACACATGCCATTTTGCAAGCAAGTGCCATTAACAACTGAGCCATCTCTAAAGTCCAAAAATCATGTTTTAATCCAGACAACCACCATCAACATTTTGGTTTGTATCATCTAATCTGATTTTGGTATACATTATTTCCTACAAACATGGTTCCTTTTTGTAATTAATTTGTTTTAAATTCTATTTATTAGAGAGAGAGAGAGAGAGAGAGAGAGAGAGACAGAAAGAGAAGCAGACAAGAGAGACAATGGGTGCACCAAGGCTTCCAGCTACTGCAAACAAACTCTAGACACATGTGCCACCTTGTCTGTGCATCTGGCTTTACATGGGTTCTGGGGAACTGAACCTCGGTCCTTTGGCTTTGCAGGAAAGTGCCTTAACTGCTAAGCCATCTCTCCAGCCCTCCCCACTTCTCTCTTTCTCTCTCCCACCAGGCCTGGCTATCCTTTGTTCTTCTTTTTTTTAAAGAAAACTATCAGGTTTCTTTCTCAACATGTATCTTCACTTTTTTTTTTTTTTACAAGGCTTTTCTATGCAGTTACTATGTACCTTTAATTTTACTTGTTTAAGCATTAAATGTAGAATTCTTAATTTTTCATAATTCAACTGATGAATCTTCAGTTTCTGTTTCTAGCACATGCTTTGAGAATTTTTCTTAAATTTTTGTTTGTTTATTTTATTTATTTGAGAGCAACAGACAGAGAGAGAAAGAGGCAGAGAGAGAGAGAGAATGGGTGTGCCAGGGCTTCCAGCCACTGCAAATGAACTCCAGATGCGTGCACCCCCTTGTGCATCTGGCTAATGTGGGTCCTGGGGAATTGAGCCTTGAACCGGGGTCCTTAGGCTTCACAGGCAAGTGCTTAACCGCTAAGCAATCTCTCCAGCCCCAAATTTTTTCTTTAATTAAAAAATTTTTTTTAAAATTTTATATGAGGCAGAGAGGAGAGGAAGACTGAGAGAAAGAGAGAGAATATGAATGGGTATGCCAGGGCCTCCTGACACTGCAAACAAACTCCAGAAGCAGGTCCAGCATTATGTGGGTACTAAGGAACTGAACTTGGACCAGCATGCTTTGCAATCAAGTGTCTTCAACTACTGAGCCATCACCCTAGCCCTAGAAATTACTTCTTTTAATCCTATATTTTCTCACAGTACTTCTAATGTTATCAATTTTAACATTAAAAATTTTAATTTCCCCAGATTTATGTTACTGTATGATGTAATGTTGGAATCTAATCTTTCTGCCAAAATACCTATCCCAAGCAATTAATAACACATATAAACTTTCCCTATTGACTAGAAAATATTACCTTTATTGAGTCACATATTTTTATGAATTTGTTTCTTCATTTGTCATTGGTTTGCCTATGTTTACTAGCAGTAAGCTAGAAAAGATGAGCCAGAAGCCTTACATGTGACTTTAATAAGAATAGTTCATCAGCTATGTGTGGTGGCGCATGCCTTTAACTTCAGCACTCGGGAGGCAGAAGTAGGTTGTGAGTTCGAGGCCAGCCTGGGACTACAGAGTAAATTCCAGGTCAGCATAGGCTAGAATAAACTGTAAATTTAAAAGCAGCTATAAATTAAAAGCAAGGTAAAGTCATACTTGGATTTTACTACCCACTGATTCTGTTTTAAGAAGTCAAGATGAAGCCTGGTGTGGTGGTGCACATCTTTAATCCCAGCACTAGGGAGGCCGAGGTAGGAGGATTGCCAGGGAGTTTGAGACCAGCATGGAGCTATAGAGTGAGTTCCACATTAGCCCAGGCTAGAGTGAGACCTGCCTTGAAAAACACCACAGCAAAACAAAAAAGTCAAGATGTAGATAAAAAGGATTCTGACGTTTTAGTCTTAGCGCCCTACACAGTCTTAGAATTATGGAGAATCCAAAAGAACTGTTATTTTATTTATTCACACTTATGTTAATAATTAAAACACTTAAATGTATTTACCTAGTTCATTTGAGTATAACAGTAATAAACCCCATTATATCCACATAAGCATTATATTATTAATAAAAATAACTTTTATAAATCAAAAAAGTGAGAAGGGTGGTATTGTTTTGTACTGTGTGGCTCTGATATTTGGCTTAACAGAAGACAGCTGAGTTCTCGTAACTGCATCTGTCTGCTGTGACAGGCTGCTTTGAACTAGAGGTTATGCAAAATATCCAGCTTGCATGGATACGCAGTCAGGAAACAGACAGCTTTACAGACTTGGACATGGTGTCAAACTCCAAGGTTATCAGACCACATGAAGAATGTAAGATTTCTGAGAAGACTAGGAAAAACTTTTTGTTGTTTTCCTTCCTATTAAGGCAGAAAAAGAATTAAGAAACATTTCACTGAAGAATAATGGACATTTGATATATTATGCTACACTGGTTACTTGGCAAAGAAAAATCAATGTCTAATTCCTCTGTTTGAACTTTGGAAATCTATGTCAAGGTAAGAAACAGGTCACAATCCTTCCAGTCTTTGCTGGTCTCATAGTGAGACAGTCATGATGCGAGCTCAGGGAGATGACATGTGTGGATATGCGTATTGCCCCTCCTGTCCTAAGAGAAAGTACTACAGTGCAAGACCTGTCAGCTTTTATTACCTCCAACTGTTTAAGAAAATTCAGACTGGAGGGAGACAGGACTAGGCAGGCTGGAGGACTGACTTCAATACTACCTCTGTGACTTGGGGAAACCCTTTGACTATCCTGGGAATGCCTCCCTTCCCAAGATGAAGGGGAATTTTGGACTGGATGCTCTTTAGGAATCTTCTGGTTGGTCTACCATCTGCATCCTCCCACTCAGATTCATCCACAGCATTTGAGAGTATATGGTTTCCACAAGGAAGCCTCTGGCAGGAGTCTGGGTCCTCCCATATGGATTCTCCCATAGCTTCTGAGAGCATGTGATTCCTATGAGGAGACCTCCAGTGGCAGGTGTACTTTTAACTGCCACCTTAAAGTTTGACATTCCTGCAATCCTAATTTACTTTATATCCTATGTTGGAAGAAACATATCAGAGTGGTAGGGTTCTAGGTTAATGGAGAGCTGACCTTCTTGGAATGGTTTCTTCTGGATAACCTTGGGTGCTTGCTCTATCCACAGGCAGAGGACTATCTGGGGTCCTCTCTATAGAAGGTCCTAAAATTGGATGAAGGACAGTTTTGTTTGGAAACTATTATGTGTTAGTTCAGCTTTACACAGTAAGGACGTACAGAAAGATCTGTATTTCTGGATTCACTTCAACATGGGGCCTTGGCATCACTCAACAGGAAGGGAATGCTGACTGTGGGCTAACCCTGCCCTACCATAAATCATTGTCCACCAGTGAAAGGGGCGAATATGCCTTGCTTCACCCTGAAGGATTGTTTTGAGCACTAAATAAGATGTAGCCCAGAGAAAAGATTTTGCTACAGTTAATCCTTGCCACAGTTGGGTGAATGTGGGATTGGAGGATGGCTCAGCTGGGGAGTGGGCATCTCTTGAGTCTGGTTTCCTGGTTTGGTCTGAGCCCAGTCCTTTAAGGGCTTTTGCAGGTCGTCTCCATAGTTGTTCTCCCACAAGAACTTCTTTTCCCCAAATACAACCCCTTACCATGCCTGTGCCACCAAGGATTCTTTCAGATGACATTAGAAAGACTTTCATAATCTTTTGATTTCTTCTACCCAAGGGAAGCAGTGATTTGGAAATACTAAATGGAAAATTCTAGGAACAATTCATAGGTTTTAAGTTTCATGATGTTCTGAGTGATGTGATGGAAACTTTAGCTATTCCAGTCCATCTCACCTGGCGAGTCAAACTTTGTGCAGCGTGTCTACAAGCTGCGTATCATCCACCTAGTAGCTATTATCAGTGGCCGTGGTACTGCAGGGTGCTCAAGCAGCCCTTAAGGAGCAGCCCAACATAATGTTACAATGACTGACTGTGTTGTTAACCTCACCTCATTTCATTCATTACCTTACACAGACCCTGCCTCATCTGACATCATCAAAAGAAAGCACACAAAGATATTCTGAGTACTATCATATTGTTGTTAACTTTATTATAGGTACAGGAAAAAAAAAAAACATATTCAACATAGAGCTTGGTACTATTCAAGGTATATTCATGTTAGGTTTGAACCTGAAATGTCCACAACAGAGTCATATTTTAAGTGCTTGGTCCTTAGCTTATGGTGTCCAAAAATTCTTTTCACTTTTTATTTACTGGTATGCATGTGTGTGTGTGGGGGGGGAGGTGCACCCAGGTGTTTTGCCACTGCAAACAAATTCCAGATGCTTGCACCACGTTTTGTGTCTGGATTTATGTGAGTGGCTGGGGAAATGAACTTTGGCTGGTAGGCTTTGTAAATAAGCACCTTTAATCCCAGAGCCATTTCTCCATGGAGCCATCTTGAAGGCTATGAAGCCTTTAAGAGGGACAGTATGGCTGGTAGAAGTAGGTCATTATGGGTGAGCATAGGGATGGTTATGCTCGTCCCTAGTTTCAGTGCCCCCCTTTCTGCTTCCTGGCTGGTTGCCATGTGAACACCCACAGATGGACTAAGATGCTCCCTCTGCCATGCCTTCCACACCATGAACAGAAGCCCCTCCGAAATCACAAGCTAAATAAGACTTTCCTCCCTTACAACAAACAGAAATAGGTCACAGGTACTTTTTAGTAAATCACTGCAGAACATTTTCAGTGTACTGATAAATCCTTCAAAATTGTGACCCTGTTTTGTCTCGAAAGAATCTAATTTTTTCTTTTCCTCTTTTCCCTTCCACTACTGCAAGCACTCTCCAAAATATGTTTGAAAGATGGTTCCTTCAAACCATACATGTTCCTTTTCATCAGCTTGCCTTTAAAAATAAGTCCATGTGTATAAATTGTGCACCCGGCTTATGAATTATCTCTTTTAAACTGTGTGCCTGCTGGGTCTCTCTAAATTCTCTTCAGTATCTACTTATGAAATCTGTTCTCTAAAATGCATTTGGGATGGAAATGTAGCTCAGTAGTAGAGATTTGCCTGGCATATAAGTTGCTGCATTTCATCCCCAAGTACCACCCCCCCCCAACTCATGCACAAAGAGAATACAATTAGTTTGAAATTCCCTTCCTGCAGTTTATGTTCTACTGTCAGTAATGTTTTACTAAAAGTGATTTTAAATTATGGGTATATTCTATCATTCTAATGATTATTTCAGTTCACCTCAGACGCCTTCACTAGCAGTTTCTCTGCCTTCTTTTAAACTTTTCTCACCTTTCTCTCAAATAAATATTTTATTAAAAAGGGGATTGCTCAGTGGTTAAGGCATGTGCCTGCAAAGCCTAAGGACCCTTAGGCTTACCAGTACCCACACAAAGCCAGATGCACAAGGTGGCACATACCTCTGGCATTTGTTTGTTTATGGTGTCGAGAGGCCCTAGCAAGCCCATTCTCTACCTCTCTCTATATGCCTCTTTCTCTCTCACACTCTCGCTCAAACAAATAAATAAAATATTTTATAAACTTTTCTTACCATGCCTTTAAATATCACAAAGCTCTAGGACAGGCTGAGGTAGGACATGTGTGTGGACAGCTGCAGGGCTACTGCTTGGTTTCTTCCTTTCACCATTTTGAAGCTAGACAATTTCTGCCTTCAGAGGATATAGCTTTAGCACAATTGTACTACATGTGAAGTTATTTCATACTGGATAGGTAGATTTTGTAAAGTTGTTTATTATATAGCCACCTGGTCTGCAGTTATCCTTAATATTTTAGTCTTACCTTTAAAAGATAGTTAGCAAATTACTTGAAACTAGTTTTTAATGAGTTCTGTCACCTGAATGTTTCTTCTTGCAGCTGCTCTAACTGTGTTTGAAGCTGCAAATGTCTTCTTCCTGCTGGACTGTTGGGATCCTCTATAGAATCAGACTGATTGAGTCGTTCCATTAATATCTGATTTTCTGCCAGTAAACTACTTTTCTCCTCTTGTAATGCTGCAACCTGTAATAATTAGAAAGACAAAAAGTTACTTCCTCTAGGTTAACTGGCACCAACTCAATCTTTTATGATTTACCATTATGACTTAAAGCCTATTTTAAAAAGAGCACCAGACGCATGAGCCACCATATACATCTGTCTTATGTGGGCACTGGAGAATTGAACCTGGGTCCTTACGTTTCACAGGCAACCACCTTAACCACAAAACCATCTCTCCAGCCCAAGATTTTTTTTTTTTTTATTTGAAGGTATCAGTGTGTGTGTATGCATGCGTTTGGCTTTACATGGATGCTGGGAATTGAACCCCGTAGGTAGACTTTGAAAGCAAGTGCCTTTAACCACTGAGCCATTACCCAGCTTCTTAAGGCCTATTTTTAAAGTAGCACAATCAATGTATACTTAAAAGATACATTATTTTGGATTTTGTATATGTACGGCAGTATGTAAGAGTAAAAATCTTGGGCTGGAGAGATGGCTCAGTGGTTAAGGCACTTGCCTGCAAAGCCTAAGGACCCAGGTTCAATTCTCCAGGACCATGAAAAAGCCAGATGCACAAGGTGGACATGCGTCTGCGGTTCGTTTGCAGTGGCTAGATGCCATGGTGTGTCCATTCTCTCTGTCTCTCTACCTCTTTTTCTCACTCAAATAAATAGAATAACAATAAAAAAAGAGTAACAATCTTTTGTTATTTCTATTTGTTCTGAAAGAGGATGCTACTAGTGATCTTCCTCCCTCAGCCTCGCAAATATGAATATCTGTGAATTTAGGCTTAGGCCACACATCTAGGTTTTCCTCGTGTTTGAAAAGATACTTCACCAAAGATGTAAATATACATACAGAAAGATAATCATCATTAGTTAACAAAGTCATACAAATTCAAACCAAAATCTTATCAGTAAAACTTTTACTACCATGTATACAGCTTAAAAGGACTGGACCAAGTGTTGGCTAAGATGAAAACAGGCAAACTTTCAGACACTTCGAGAAAATATTTTAAATACTCTGGAAAACCGCTTAGTAGTGCCTTAAAAATCAAAGCACTTTGGATTGCCGGCCACTGAGAAATCAAGCGGGCACTGAGCTGGACTCCTCCTCCTGAGTGACTAGGTTTCAGGATGCTTGAAAGCACTATGTTGCGTACATCCTTTTGGGATGAACAAAGTCATTAATGGTCTTAACCGGCAGTGGACCCTGCAAGCCTTATGGCTGGCCAGCCAGGCCAAATGTATCAACTGGTGTAATAACTGTGTCTGTTATGGGATAAACTAATTGCTCTGATTGGACTGAAGGCCCACTCTATGGGAAGGAATACATGCCTGGTACTAAAAACCTAATCAAAAGCCATAGCTGGGGAGGTCAAAAGCCCTTTTTTTTGGGGGGGGGTACTACTAATTCTGTCTGGCTAAATGTGTATATTATGCCCAACAAACTTCCTTCTAAACACTTATGTTTATGACCATATGTGAATGTTACTTTGGTTAGAGAAGCTTCTCTTTCCAGGTGGCAGTGACCACTGGGGTGACTCAAAATTTACCACAGTAATAAGAAGTGACAGTGGAGTGTTCAGCATTAAATGAGACCACATTATCACACCCTCTAGGGAACAATGTAGAAGAGGCGATGGAAAGAACATAAGAGCCAAAGGAAGGGGAGGAGTGTTTAAAATCCTGGCATCCAGACAAAAAGTGACCTTGATATCTAAGACATCACAGTGGCTGATGCTACCTACACAAAATTTGACTAATAGGAGGGAAAAAAATGATATGATGGGATAGAAGAGACTAGTTGGAAAGAAGGAATTCAGTAGAGGGGGAGTTGGGAGGGGGAAAAGGGAGGGTGGTGAGAGGGGATTTTGATCATAGTATATTGTCTGTATTTGTGAAAGTTGCCTATAAACAGCTAAAATATGAACAAAGCATTTGACTACCACATGCATTGTCTGGCCATCCATTTGTTTATTTGTATGCATATATGTATTTGCAAATAAGAGAGAAATCACGAGAGTGACAGCTAGAGCAAGAGAAAGAGAAATGGCTGCACCAGGGACTCTTGTTGGTACAAACGAATGCCAAGTGCATCTGGTCTATGTGGGTACTGGGAATAAAACCTGGGCTGACAGGTTGTACAAGCAAGTGCCTTTAACCACTGAACCATTTCCCCAGCCCTCATTTCTAGTTATGTAGAAGAGAAATCAAAACATATGCTCACACAGTAACATATAGAGAGGGATTTTAACCGTTGAGCCATCTCCTTTAAAAAGAATTTGCATTGGGCTGGAGGGAATGGCTTAACGGTTAAGGCATTTGCCTGCAAAGCCAAATGACCCAGGTTCAATTCCCCAGGACCCATGTTAGCTAGATGCACAAGGGAGCACATGCATCTGGAGTTCATTTGCAGTGGCTGGAGGCCCTGGCACGTCCATCCTCTCTCTCCCTCTTTCTCTGTCAAATAAATAAATTAATTAAAAAAAGAATTTGCATTTATTTGAGAGAGAGAGAGAGAGAGAGAGAGAGAGAGAGAGAGAGGGAGGAGGAGGGAGTGAGTGAGTGTGTGTGTGTATGTGTGTGTTTGTGCATGAGCACTCTGGGTCTTCTGGCCCTGCAAAAGAACTACAGGTACATGTGCCAATTTGTGTGTGTGGCTTTGCATGTGTACTGAGGAATCAAACCCAGGCCTGCAGGCTTTGCAAGCAAGTGCCTTTTACTACACCATCTTCCCAGCCCTAAAGAAGGTTTTTAGCAGCAGTACTTGTAATAGGAAACCATTCGCAGCCAGGTGTGGTGACTCATGCCTTTAATCCCAGCACTCGGGAGGCAGAGGTAGGAGGATCGCCACGAGTTCGAGGCCACCCTGAGAATAGAGTGAATTCCAGGTCAGCCTGGGCTAGAGTGAGACCCTACCTTGAAAAAGCAAAAACAAAAATAATAATAATCCTAACATTATGGAGGCAGAGGTAAGAGGACTGCCATGAGTTCAAGACCAGCCTGGGTGTAGTGGTCTGATTCAGATGTCCCTCATAAACTTCTGTGTTCTGAATGCTAGGTTCCTAGCTGGTGGCAACTTGGGAATTGGATTCTCCAGGAGTTGATGCATTATTGGGGGAGGGCTTATGGGCACACTATCCTGTTGCTGTTGTCTACCTGATGTTGGCCAGGAGGTGATATCCACCCTCTGCTCATGCCATCATTTCCTCCTGTCATCACAGAGCTTCCCCTCAACTCTATAAGCCAAAATAAACCCTTTTTTTCCACAAGTTGATCTTAGTTGGGTGTTTTTTGCAGCAACACTGGGCTAGAGTGAGTTCTGGGTCAGCCTGGGTTAGAGTAAGACCCTGCCTCATAAAAGAAAAAAAAAAAAGAACACTGGAAATAACTTAAATGTTTATCAACACTTAAGTAGATAAGTTGTGGTATGTCTATCCACTAGAATATTATTTGCCAATAAAGAATTAACCAGGCTGGGAAAATGGCTCAGCAGTTAAAGATGCTTGCTTGCAAAGTCTGCCAGGCTGGGTTCAATTTTCAAGCCACCCATGTAAACTGGATACAGAAAGTGGCAGAAGCATCAGATGTTTGTTTGCAGCTGCAAGATACCCTGCCACCAGCCCTGCCTCAACATATACACACATGCAAATAAATGATTTTTTTAATAAAAGAATCAGTTATTAATATTAAACAGCACAGATGCATTTGAAAATAAGGAAAGAAACCAGGTCCACACTCCAGAAAATACATTGTGTGATTTCTTTTAAAATTCAATTCTGGAGCCGGGCGTGGTGGCGCACAGCCTTTAATCCCAGCACTCGGGAGGCAGAGGTAGGAGGATCACCGTGAGTTCGAGGCCACCCTGAGACTCCATAGTGAATTCCAGGTCAGCATGGGCTAGAGTGAGACCCTACCTCGAAAAAAACGAAAAAAAACAAAAAAACAAAACAAAAAAACAAAAACAAAAAACAAATAAAATTCAATTCTGAAAAGGACAAACTAAGCTGTAGTGATAGAATATAAATGGCTTGGGGGCTAGAGGGGAAATTATAAAGAATCATCTACAGGGAGGGCTGGAGAGATGGCTTAGCCATTTAGGTGCTTGCCTGTGAATCCTAAGAATCCAAGTTCAATTCCCCAGTACCCATGTAAGCCAGATGCACAAGGTGGTACAAGCATCTGGAGTTCATCTGCAGTAGCTACAGGCCCTGGCGCCTATGTTCTTTCTCATCTGCATCTCTCTCTCAAATAGATAAAATATTTTTTAAAAAAGAGTATCTATGCTGGGCATGGTGGCGCACGCCTTTAATCCCAGCACTCACGAGGCAGAGGTAGGAGGATCACCATGAGTTCGAGGTCACCCTGAGACTACATAGTGAATTCCAGGTCAGCCTGAACTAGAGTGACACCCTACCTTGAAAAACCAAAATAAACCCCCCCCCCCAAAAAAAAAAAAGGATTTACAAGGAAACTGTTAGAGGAGGATGTGTTCATTATATTGATTGTGGCAATGGTTTCACAGGCATATATTAATCAAAATACATCAAAATTATACTTGTTAAATACGTGCTTTAAGGGCTGAGATGTAGCTCAGTGGTAGAGCACTCAAGCAGCATGTATCAGGCCCTGCAAGTATAGTTCAGTATATCTAAATTATATCTCAATAAGGTAAAAACAAAATTTGCCTGCTATTTCTACATCTCCATCCCCATCACACATTTTCTATGAAGCAGCTGATTATAATCTCTCCAGTCATAAAGCAGAGACATGAGTGCTGGTGCTCAGGTAGCTTTGTCCTTTTTGTACAGTCTAGGACTCCCAGCCCATGGAACAGTACCACCCACATTTAGGGTCAATCTTCCCACCTCAATTAGCTGAATCTAGAAAATTTAAAATCTAGAGATTTGTTTCTATGGTGATTTTAAATCTGTCAAGTTGAGAGTAAAGACTGCACAAGGGTAACTGGAAGCACTGCATCTTGGGCTTCACTTAGGGCTTCTCTACCAAAAACTGGCCTTTATCTAAATCAGGGTTCAGAAATGTCAAACTTAAATGGTCTTTACCCTCCTCTTCCTATCTAAATGTGAAATATCTCTTACAGGCTCATGTGTGCTTGAACACGTGGTCCTCATGTGGCAGTCCTGCTTTGGGAGGTCATAAACCCTTTAGGATAAAGGCCTATCTGGCTAACATAGGCTGCTAGGGATGGGTCTTGAAGGATATCCTGTATGAGGTTACAGTGTGGCTTTGATTCCTGATCCCCCAAGATGAGAACATCCACTGTAAGCCTCTGCTACCAAGGACCAGGGTGCCCCAGCTGCCACGTTTTTCTGCTCCACCACGAGGGAAGGTATCCTTTGAACTGAGCCAAAAGAAACCTCTCTGCCCAGTGGTTCTGTTACAGTTTTTCAAAGCAACAACATGAAAACTAACTGATAATTACAATGCTAAACACACTTAATCTTTCTATACTTCTGTTTGCTTAATGTCTTTAAACAAGAACTATCTGACTTGGAAACTGGCTATAGACCTATCTGCAATAGATAACTCAACTGGGGACTGACCTATTTTAAATCTTTAGCTTCACTCCAGCCTTTTTTGTTTTTGTTTTTGTTTTTGTTTTTCGAGGCAGGGTCTCACTTTGGCCCATGTTGACCTGGGATTCATGGCGATCCTCCTATCTCTGCCTTCCAAGTGCTGGGATTAAAGGCGTGCGCCACCACGCCCAGCTCACTCCAGCCTTTTTTGAGGCAGGGACTCACTGTAGCCCAGGTGGACCTGAAATTCACTGTATCCAATGCTGGCCTCAAACTCACAGGAATCCTTTTACCTCACATTCCTAAATGCTGAGATTAAAGGCAAAGCCACTATTCCCCAATTTAGCCTTCCATTTTATAAGAGTGCTTTTAGGGATTTTCCCATAGCAGCTCCCTCAAGCCCATCTGGAGGCACTCTAGTTCCCAGCATTCTTAGAGGACTCCTAAGAGGTTGATGAAGAATGTGTGCTAGAGCCAGCTGTACCCAAACTGACTGTGAAATGTTCAACATCATGGGGCCAGCTGTCCCCAATCTGATCCTTGTGGATTTACACGATTGTAATTTATTTATTATGAGTCTACAAAAAGATTTTATGTAGCTTATTCTGCTTAATGAGAAACAATATGCTTCTTTTTTTGACTCATTAGGGTTGCACTCCAGTCCATTAACACACGGCAACCCACAGGACATTTGGTGGTTCACAGAGTAGACACCTTACCTGCATGTCCAATTCATGACACCTCTGAGCAATCTCTTCCTTTGTTGACAAAGCCTCATTTAGTTCCTCTGCAGTTTTCTTCAGCTGGTTAGAAACAGACATGTCAATATGAAGTGGAGACAATATTTACATATGTACAATACAGAATGAGATCATTTTTATCTCTTGGGAGATAAGTGTACCAGGCCCTAATGATTAGGACTTTAAAAAATGGTAATTATAACTTCAAATTTCTTGTACTTTTAAGTCTCATCTTTTCTGACCTTTAAATATGACTTTTTCCCAATATGAAGTTATCTTTTATCTGGACAACTTGGTTCTTCATACTGTTGATTCTTTTAATACATGAGAAATTTCAGCCGGTGGCTGAGTAGGAGGATCGCTGTGAGTTCAAGGCCACCCTGAGACTACATAGTGAATTCCAGATCAGCATGGGCTAAAGTGAGACCCTACCTCAAAAAACCTAAAGAGCTGGACGTGGTGGCGCACGCCTTTAATCCCAGCACTCGGGAGGCAGAGGTTGGAGGATCACCGTGAGATTGAGGCCACCCTGAGACTACATAGTGAGTTCCAGGTCAGCCTGAGCTAGAGTGAAACCCTACCTCGAAAAAACAAAAACAACCAAAAACAAAAACAAAAACAAAACAACAACAACAACAAAAAAAACCTAAAGAAAAAAAAAAGAGAAATTTTGATAAAAGGTGTAATAGAGATATAGAAGATTCTATTGTTAAATAGCTACTGACTTTCATCCTCAGCTTTTTAGTCACATAGTAAAAAAGGCTTACCTTTATGCTAACTTATCACCATTTAAAAATACTTCTTACTATAATTTTCAACAACAATGAAATATTCCCATACAGTATATCCCATTAGTACAAACTCTAAGCTGGTAAACTATGAAAATGTGTATTTACTTCAAGTGTACAAATCTCTATACAGTAACAAAAATGAATTAAAGACAACAATGTTAAAAAAAAACAAAAAAAAAACTAAAGCAGGCGTGGTGGCGCACGCCTTTAATCCCAGCACTCGGGAAGCAGAGGTAGGAGGATCGCCATGAGTTCAGAGGCCACCCTGAGACTCCATAGTGGAATTCCAGGTCAGCCTGGGCTAGAGCGAGACCCTACCTTGAAAAACCAAAAACCAAAAACAAACAAACAAACAACAACAAACAAAAAACAAAAAACTACCATTGGCTGGGAAGATGGCTCAGTAGTTAAAGGTGCTTGCTTGCAAAGCTTGATGACCCAGGCTCAATCCCCCAGTATTAACACAGAGCCAGATGCATAAAGTGGTACATACAAAAATTGGAGTTCCTTTACAATGGCAAAAGCCATCCCAAATAAATAAATAAATAAATATTAAAAAAACCAAATATCATAAAAAGAGACAAATTATAGGTTGGGGAAAAATATCATATCTAACCGGGCATGGTGGCACACGCCTTTAATCCCAGCACTCGGGAGGCAGAAGTAGGAGGATTGATGTGAGTCCAAAGCCACCCTGAGACTACATAGTGAATTCCAGGTCAGCCTGGGCTACAGTGAGACCCTACCTTGAAAAAACAAAAACAAAATAAACAAAAACAAAACAAGACAAACAAAAAACCATATCCAAAGTCTTTCCTGCAAAACATTTAAAAATCCTTGGCAAGAAAGGAGAAAAAAGATAGAACATAGGGCTGGGGAAATGGCTCAGTTAAAGGTGCCTGTGGGCCCAGCCAATTCGCTAGCTATTTAACAATAGAATCTTCTATTCCTTTATCACACTTTGTTATCACAATTTCTCATGTAAAGACTATCTCATATATTAAAAGAATCAACAGTATCAAGAACCAAGTTGTCTAGATAGAAGATAACTTCCTATAAAGAAAAAAGCCCTATTTGAAGGACAGAAAAGGGGCTGGAGGGATGCCTTAGTGGCAAGCCAAAGGAACTCAGTTTGAGTACCCATGACCCACTTAAGGCAGAAGCACAAGGTGGTGCATGTGTCTGGAGTTGTTTGCAGTGGCTGGAGGCCCTGGCATGCCCATTCTCTCTCTCTGCCTCTTTCCCTCTCTCAAATAAATAAATAAAAATAAAATATTAAAAAACAATAAAGGACAGAAAAGATGACACTTTAAACTACAAGAAATTTAAAGTTGTAAGTTCAATTCCCTAGTTAGCCACATAAAGCCAGATGTTGGATAGGCACTCATTTGTAGTGGGAAGAGAACCTAGTGTGTATGTACACACACACACACACACACACACACACACAGAAAAGATTTCCGTTCATGCATTAGAAGAAATGTCTCAAAATATCAAGAGCTTAAATACTGTAACTTACAGCATTTTACTTAAAAATTATAAAATAACTTTTCTATGAAAATAATAAAAATACATGGTAAGATTATTTAAAAAATAAATTCCCTTAGAACATTTGACTTTCTGAAAGATTATTATTCATCATTTCACAAAGATGAATAGAAGCATCTTCAATTGAAGAATAAAATAACTGTATGTCATTTACCATGAAAGAGCATCTAGTTTGTTAGATGTGGGTAAGTGATATCATTAATAGAAAAACAAAAAACAAGCCAGGTATGGTGGTGCATGCCTTTAATCCTAGTATTCAGGAGGCAGAGGTAGGAGGATCCCATTGAGTTCAAGACCACCTGAGACTACATATAAATTCCAGGTCAGCCTGGACTAGAGTGAGACTCTACCTCGAAAAACAAAACAAAACAAACAAAAAAATCATTAGAAATCAGGAATTGTTAAAGGAACTATTTTCTGTTAAAGTAAGCTATGCAACATTACTTTAAATGTAAATGCATTCAATTACATTTAAAAAAAAAAACATTTTGGGCTGGAGAGATGGCTTAGCGGTTAAGTGCTTGCCTGTGAAGCCTAAGGACCCTGGTTCGAGGCTTGATTCCCTAGACCCACGTTAGCCAGATGTACAAGGGGGCACACGCATCTGGAGTTTGTTTGCAGTGGCTGGAGGCCCTGGCACACCCATTCTCTATTTGCCTCTTTCTTTCTCTGTCTGTCGCTCTCAAATAAATAAAATTAAAAGGATTAAAAAAATATTTTTTTATTTTAGAGAAAGACAGGGGGAGAGAGAGGAAAAGGCAGATATATACAATGGGTGTGCCAGGGCCTCCAGCCACTGCAAACGAACTCTAGACACATGTGCCACCTTGTGCATCTGGCTTATGTGGGTACTGGGGAATCAACCCTGGATCCTTAGGCTTCACATTAGCAAAACAGATTAAGCTCTTACATTTTAAGTAGACTATAAAAATTTGTATCAATATGTTCTATACCCAATTTCAATGGAACAACTTTCTCTTTAATATCTGAACTACAGCTCCTGTAATCTTTGCATAAATAAAGACAAACTGTATACCTGGCGATCAAGATCAACATAAGCATCATTTCCAGCAGAGACAGGAGATTCTTTACTCATTAGCTGAAATTAAGATTTAAACGATTATAAGTATAAGGCATAAGACACAATAAAATGAATAATTAGAAGTACTGAAATATAAAAATTAAAATGAAAATACAGTTGCAAACAGAACAATTTTCTGTAATTAAAGTCTTTTGGGTTTTACTTCCTGACAATGCCTACACTAAGTATGAAAGGTCCGATTCTGAGTCTTAGCCATAAGAATCAAGTGTGACTTTTCCACTCATTAGATATTTAGCAGCGACTTCTCAGTAATAATAGCAATGCTAAGTATTTAAAAAATATAAGGTTAGGTGTATGACTCTGTGGTAAGGCGCTTGTCCAGTGTGTGAGGCCTAGGGTTGAATGTCAAGAACTTTTTTTTTTAAAGGAATTTCTTTTTATTAATACGCTACAATAAGAACCACTACTATGTATGGTAGTGTAAAATTTAAAGAAAGGAATAAATATGGACATCAATATTTGACTGTTTATTAAGAGCTCATGGACTCCTCTCAATATATCTTAACTTCTCTCGCCCTTGCCTTACAAAGAAGGGAGAAGACCTCAGAGTATAAGGCAGGCTGAGAGTGACAACTGTTGGGCAGATTCTAATGGCCCCAATTTTCTATGGTTTCTTTCTTATGTTCTGGAGTCTGAGGTGGGGGGGGAGGTGACAATTAGAAATGTGAGGTTTTGAACTGAGAGGTCTAGTGGTTCTAATCTTCACCCCACTCTCCATATCTATAGTACCTCGTTATCAGGATCCTCAACATGACATCCCAGACCAACAGCCTCAGGATTGCCCAGTAACTTGTCCAAAATGCATATTTTTAGACTCAACCTCATGTTCATTGAGTCAGAACACCTAGAGTTAGGGTTGGTCATGTCAGGAAGGCCTCCAGGTAACCATAGATACACTGCTTTGATAAGTGAGCTAAGAAGAGCCAGAGGAACCCCTCAGCACAATTAGGCAGGAAAAAAAAAAAAACCTCAGGAAGAGTGAAAAATAACAGCTGTAAGTTTTGACTATTTTGGGAAAAAAAATTTTTTTTTACAAACTGTTCTTTCAAATTAAAAAAAGTACATGTTTTAGAAAAGGAAACCTGGCAAAATATAATAAAATTTTTCTATCATTAAGAATTAATCCCTTTTATAATTTTGAGACACTTAATAATTATGGGGCTGTGGAGATGGCTTAGCAATTAAGTGTGATTTCTGCACAAGTATGAGGGCTTGAGGGGGTCTGACAGTGCCCGAGGTTGAAGAACACCCATAAACAGCTGGGTGTGGCCATGCACGCCTGCAATGCACACACATGGGGTGCTGAAGGGCACATGCATGGGCATACACCACACACACACAAAGAATGAACTAATTATCTGTGCCAGCATGGGTCTAGCACTACTCAAACAAGACAGAAAATCATAGTCTTGTATTTATACTGCATTGCATCTCATCTCATTCTTCAGCATATAACAGAATACTCAGAGACTGCATCTAGTTAAGGGATGGGCAGAAGGCAATAGAAATACTTTTTCTTGTAATCTTTTCCCTTTTACCCTTTGTTACATTTTGGTCCTTATCACAACACAGCAGCACTTCTCAGTGAAAAGCTAAGAATCCCATTCTGAATGTGGCAGCTATCTTATTTGATTATCTCAATGAGGCCATATTCCTCTTTATCTTCTGTTTTTACCTTTACTATTCTTTTGCTAATAGTAACATCTTATTTTGGGAACCCTCCTTTCCTACTTTAGATTACATGGTTCATTTTTTTTTTTTTTTTAAAGATAGGATCTCATGTATCCCAGGATGACCTCAAACTCCCCTGGCTTCAAACATCCTAAGCAGCCAAGGATGATCTAGACCTTCTTAGCCTCTTGCCTCTACTTTCCCCATGCTGGGATTACAGGAATTCACGATTACATCCAGCAAGTCTTGTTTTCTCTTATTTCCTTGACTTCACAATTGTTCCTCTCTTCCTTTCTCCTCTTTCCCTCTCCTCTGAGTAGCCTTACACCTAATGTCCCATTACTTAACACACTCCTTTCAGGTGCTTCTGTATTTTCCTCATCATAGCCCCCGTCACACTCCCTGGATTCTTAACAGCTTTCTTGAGACTTACACTTGGAGAGGAGTTACACTTTATGAAGAAGAGCTCTCATGCCTTTTCCACAACTATATTCCCAGAGCCTAATACAGTGCGTGGTACACAATGGGTTCTCAGTGGATATGCACATACCAGACACAATTCAAAATTTAACTGGGACTCTACTGAATATATAATATGAAGGAGGACTGTTTTAAAATTTTTATGTTTTTATTGTCTAGTGCTTTAAATTGTAACAAAGCACAAAGCTCTAACCAACATACCTCTTGAATGGCTGTCATGACAACATGCTGAACAGACTCCTCCATCATCATAATGGCTTGAATGTACTCTGCAAATAAGAACAACCTGGAATGTCACTGTTCAAGTTAAAAGACAGCAAAAGAGGTAAAGGCTAACACTTCCCAAGATCTTGTAAGTAGATGTTTGTTTTGAATCTTCCTAGGAATCTTTCACTACTCACGGTTAGTGTTCCTTATACATGCCCCAGGTAAAGCAAAGGCTGAAAACCACAATACACATCTTTCCCAAGGATAGTTTGTTTGTTTCTCATTCTCCCATTTTTTCCCCTTTTTTCTTTTTGTGACAGGGTCTTGCTATATATAATGCAGACTGGCTTTAAACCTTCTCTGTATCCCATGCTGGTCTTGAACCTGTGATCTTCCTGCCTAAGCCTTTCAGTGTTGGGATTATCAGTGCATTCTACCCTACCACTTCTTATAAAGCTGAGCCTGCAGGTGAAGGTCAGGGAATGTAGCATCAGTATAAGTGTACATCAATGTAAACCAGAGAAACAAAAAAGAGGTTTTACAAATTGAAAAGTTGAGAAGACCAGGTTTCTTATTAAGATTCACCGTAAATGTGGGTGGTGCCATTCCATGGGCTGGGGGTCCTACACTGTATAAACAGGACAAAGCTACCCGAGCACCAGCATTCATGTCTCTTGGCTTCATGATTGTGGACAGATTATAATCAGCTGCTCATAGATAATGGGTGATGGGGATGGAGACATAGGAATAGCAGGCAAATTTTGTATTTACCTTATTGAGATGTAATTTAGATATATTGAACTACACTTGCAGGGCCTGATACATTCTACTTGAGTGCTCTACCACTGAGCTATACCTCAGCCCTTAAACCATGTATTTAACAAGTATAATTTTGATGTATTTCTGATTAACATAGCCTGTGAAACCACTGCCACAATCAATATAATGAACATATCCTCCTTCAAAAGTTCCCTTGTAGATTCTTTATAATTTTCCCTCTAGCCCCCAAGCCATTTATATTCTATCATTAGAAGTTAGCTTGCCTTTCTCAGAATTGAAATTCTTTTGTTTTGTTTTGTTTTTTGAGGTAGGTTCTCACTCTAGCTCAGGCTGACCTGGAAATCACTATGTAGTCTCATGGTGGCCTCAAACTTGTGGTGATTCTCCTACCTCTACCTCCTGAGTGCTGCGATTTAAGGTGTATGCCAACACACCTGGCTCAGAATTAAATTTTAAAAGAAATCACACAATGTATTTTTTTGTTGTGGTATGTCCACTAAAAATAATATTATTTGGCAGTAAAAAAAGGAATCAACTAATGATACTTAACAGTATGGATGAATTTCAAAATGGGGAAAGAAATCGGGAGCCCCTCCCAGCAAAACAGAAAAACCACTGTTGGAGGGAGAAGAGATGCCTATAAAATCTTTTCTATATCTTTATTTCTAAAATCTATTTCACATGATTCTTTGCTATGTGGTAAAACTCTGGTCACTGTTTCATTCTTACATGACATCAAAGCATGGACCTGTGTCACTTCTCACCTTGTTTTACTATAGGAAAGAAGCAACTTGTTCCATGCATGGAACCCTGGGTTTGGTCTCTAGCACCATATAAAGTATGAGTGGAAGCATTAGAAGTTCAAGGTCATCTTCAGTAGCTAAGCTAGTCTGGAATATGGTAAATAAAATCTGAAAAAAAAATTCTACAAGTCTCTTGAAGTTTTTAAATTGTGAAACTGTCAAATATTCTGATTAGAGACAGGTGCATTTATAATACCAAACAGTAATCCTCTACCAAGTAGGTAATTTATTTGGTAAAGTATTTTAATTCTATTAAATTGTGACATCAAATACAGAAACTAGTATAACTAGAATGAATGACACACTCTCAGAATGAGATTTCAAACTATGGAGGAGAAGAGACAGTGGCACTGGTAATGGGGTAGGGACTCAGTGGCAGCTAGTGGATGTAAAGGAAGTAACAGTGGTGAGAAGCCAGGATGTTAGTAGGTATGAGAGGGGAAGCGTTAGTCAAGAAGCGGTGTTGCCACGTCAAGGCCCTTCCCCGCGAACACCGTAAAATGCTGAATGACAAAATGAAGATGACAACTACATTTAAATAAAATGTGACTTACAAAACTGGAAAGCCTGAAATACAATTAATTATATATGACTACTTGGTACGTATCTATAAGACTACTGGGTATATATCTATGAGAGAATGTTGGAGAATGAGGTGCACAATGTAACTGAATTTTAGCTGTCCAAAATTTTTAGTATGGTTGAGTACAAAGAATATTAAGCCTAAAGGTGGAAAAAAACGTAAGAGTTTTTGTGTACATCTAACCTCTTACAAGTAAGAAATCCTGGCAAAACATATATTTATAGATCACAAAATATTTACAAGTCTTAACTTTCCAACTGTAAAAAGTAGCTTTGGGCTGGAGAGATGGCTTAGTAGTTAAGCACTTGCCTGTGAAGCCTAAGGACCCCGGTTCGAGGCTCGATTCCCCAGGACCCATGTTAGCCAGATGCACAAGGGGGCACACGTCTGGAGTTCGTCTGCAGTGGCTGGAGGCCCTGGCGTGCCCATTCTCTCTATATACCTGCCTCTTTCTCTCTGTCTGTCGCTCTCAAATAAATAAATAAATAAAAATAAACAACAACAACAAAAAAGTAGCTTTGTTCTTTTAGTGCTTAGTAGAGAGTACCAGACAGAAAGAAGACGCTAAGTAAATGTTAGTATCAATGTGTCTTTTATTAATCTTTGCTTTTAAAAATTTATCACTACTAGCTGAGTGTGGTGGCTCATGCCTTTGTCTCAGCACTGGGAAGACTGAGGTAGGAGGATTGCTTTGAGTTCCAGGTCAGCCTGGGTTAGAGAGAGACCCTGCATCAAAAAAATCCCCCAAATCATTGTTTTATTTGTCCAATTAGAATTCAGCCAAGAAAAAAGAATACCAAGTCTAAGCTCTCACCAAATTCCCTTCACATCTAACTAGAAATAGCATCTAAATACAAGCCTGTTTCTCTTGTATTGTGCTTGCAGGACGAAAGCAAACACAGACACAATTTCACTTATGCTTCATAACTAAGGAAACTTGCAGATATGGACACACGAAATGGATCATCCAAGTTAGGCAGCAAACCACAGAAGCACTTTAGTGGGCCTCATGTTTTACATCATACGTTCACAGTGTCAGCTAATACTTAATTTATAAACTTATATATGTTTATTTTTAGCTTTCTACTCTATTCCTAAAAACAGAGAATACCCCATTTCTAGATAAGTGAAATATTAAAATTCTGCTCAAGAAATATTCATCATTTAGTTTGTGTAAGAAGTTCAATAAATATCATGACTATCTTGTTTTTCATAGGAATACCGATATAGGCAACATCACTTAGCCTTTCTTAGTCCTACTGCGCAATAAATATGGCTAGCTGGGCCTGGAGAGATGGCCTGATGGCCAAGACTAGATTCCCCAGTACTCATGTAAAGATAGATGTACAATGTGGCGCATACATCTGAAGTTTGCAGTGGCAAGAGGCCCTAATGTGCCTATTCCCCCTCTCTCTCATTTTTTCTCTCTGCAAATAAATAAATAAATAAATAAATAAATAAATAAATAAATAAAACTATTTTCAAAATGTGGTTAGCCAATGCCTAACAGCTATATATTTCCAAAGACCCCCTATGTATTAATTAGAATCTCAGGATCTGATAAACTTCTTAACACCGCATAAAAAGTCATTAACCAATATCAATAAACTACAATTAAATAATTTCTTATCCACCTTAAAAATCAATACATCTTCTTAGAGATTTAACCTCTTAAGTATTCTTATATTACTTTTTAAATCTTTGACAGAAAACTTGATCAGAAATGGAGAAATTCTATATTTTAATTATTAAGCTAAACTGAATAAAAAAACTAAACTTTGCCAAATGAACATGGTATAATCAAATTTCAAAGAAGTGGAACCAGAAAGAAATACATTTTTTTTTTTTTTTTAAAAAAAAGGATGGGCAGAAAAGATGGCTTTGTGGTTAAGGCACTTACCTGTAAAGCCAAAGGACCCAGGTTTGATTCCCCAGGACCCACATAAGTCAGATGCACAAGGTGGTGCATGCACCTGGATTTTGTTTGCAGTAGCTAGAGGCTGTACCTATCTTCTCAATCTCTCTCTATCCTCCTCTTTCTCTTACAAGTAAATACATAAAATAAAATAAATAGGGGGGGGGGAATGGCTTAGCAGTTAAGGCACTCGCCTGCAAAGCCAAAGGACCCAGGTTCAATTCCCCAGGACCCATGTAAGCCAGATACACAATGTGGCACATGCTTCTGGAGTTCGTTTGCAACAGCTGAAGGTCCTGGAATGCCCATCCTTTCTATATCTGCCTCTCTCTCTCTTTTTCAAATAAAAATAAACAAACAAAACCAAAACAACAAACAAACAAACAAGGAATCAGGTGTGGTGGCACACACCTTTAATCCCAGCACTTGGGAGGCAGGCTTAGGAGGATCACTGTGAATTTGAAGCTACCCTGAGACTACATAATGATTCCAGGTCAGCCTGGGCTATAGCAAAACCCTACCTCTAAAAACCAAAAGGAAAAAAAAGTAAAATTAAAAAAAAAAAGAAATCAAGGGCTGGGGAAATAGCTCAATGGTTAAAGGTTACTTCCTTGCAAATTCTGTTGGTCAGAGGCCTGGGTCTGATTTCCCAGGATCCATCCATATAAAGCCAGATGCAACATGGTGCATTTATGGCACACATGTGCCTATACAAACACATACAAATAAAAATAAAAATTTAAACTGGGCGTGGTGGTGCACACCTTTAATCCCAGCACTCAGGAGGCAGAGGTTGGAGGATCACTGTGAGTTTGAGGCCACCCTGAGACTACATAGTGAATTCCAGATCAGCCTGGACTAGAGTGAGACCCTACCTTGAAAAACCAAAAACAAACAAACAAACAAAAATTAAAATAAAAGTTTAATGCCCAGTGTGGTGGCTCATGCTTCAATCCTAGCACCTGGGAGGCAGAGGTAGGAGGATCACCATGAGTTTGAGGCCAGCCTGAGACTATCGTGAAGTCCAGGTCTGCCTGGGCTGGAGTAAGACCCTACCTTGAAAATAAAAAATAAAATAAAAATTTAAATGCTGAATCAAGACTGAGGAGGTAGCTCTTTGGTAAAGTTCTTGCTATGCAAGAATGAGGACTTAGGTTCAGTCCCCTAGTACACAGGTAAAAATCCTGATTGTGGTGTCATGTGCCTGTAATCCCAATGCTGATAAGGTGGAGAGAGGATTTGCAGGTAGCCCAATGAGAGAGATTCTGTCTCAAAACGGATGGTATTCCTCAGGATGACACCAAAGGTTGTGTCTCACACACACGTGCATATGCACATACGTAACATGAATAAAAAATACAAATAAAAAGTTCAACCAGGGGACAATAAAACTAGTCAACTTCAGTGAAAACAACTGACTACCATTAGACTTAATTATTATTAGAAAAAAGTAAAAAAAAAATTTAAAAAGTACAAAGAACAAGTTAGTAAAAACATGTTTCACATTACCAGGTGTGGAAGAAAAAGGAAAAAAAAAACAAAAACAAAAACAAATCAAAATTAAAAAAACTTTAGGTTAAAAAAATTCCATCTTCCTCAATTGTAAATAACTATACAATAGTGTATTGTCATTATTTTGAATGGCCCCTGCCTACCTAGTATCCTGCTTCATTTCTCTTGATTCCTTTTATACTATCTTTCAGTTACAATTCTGTTGGGCCTTTCATACAATGAATTTTTTCTATATAGATTATTCCTAAGCATTATCATCCATAGTTTTACTTAAATAAACTTTTAAATTTCTAGACTGTTTCCCTATTACATTTTATCTCAGATTACATAATTATTTGTGTTATTACTTAGAGACTTTTTTCTCTCTACTCAAGTTCTGAAAAGACAAGTCTCATGTCCCTTTTTTTCTGGAACTAATAATGTATCAGTTCAATAAATATTTGTGAAATAGTAAAATAAATCAATTGGAAAAGAGGAAAAGTATCAATTTAAAATAAAATTTACCTGCTTTATGTATGATAAATTTGAACAGTTTTTTTTTAAAGATCTCCATTTAGTTGCTTTCTATAGAGGGAACAAAAAAATCTACTGAGGATTAAAAGAGCACTTTACTAGAATTTTAAAAAGATACTACATCATTACCTACATATTGAAGTTGGCATTCAAGTCACAAATCTGTGACCTTGAATTTGCTCTACACAAAAAATACTATTTTTTTTCCTAACAGTATCTGCAAACTTAATTTAACTTGCCATAAGAATAGCCTTTTAAATTCTAATCAGTGGTTTTATTCATTTATATTCCACATCATGATTAAATCTATACTAACTTTCAAATCTCATTTAAATTTGAAAGCAAATTACTAGCAAAACCATAAAAAATGGGAGGCCTTGGAAAGAAGTTACCATTAATACTAGTGCTTTACCTAAAAAGTATACTGCATACATTACTTTCAGGAATTACCTTGCTTCTGCTCACAGTTCACAGCACAGCCTAAAATAAGTTGGAGCATTCTCCCAAGCTCTGCTGCATCAGAATGCTCCCCAATAAGGTTCACATCAGGAAGGGTAAAGTCATTAATTTGCTGTCCTAAAATCTGAAGGAAGAGAAAAAGATTACAATTGCATTCTGAATTTTATGGCAAAATTAAATATTGGACAAATACCAGTTTCCTATTACCAGGAATTCACTATCAAGGACAGTTTTTCTGTCAATCTCACCCCCAATTTCTATACTTCACCTTGAACTTATAATTAATCAGCTTGCATCATAGCATCGTAGCTTCGATCTGGTATGTGTTCTTAATCAAGAAGCCCTATATTATTGATCCTTCTGCTGTTCCAAGGAGGACCAGGTGTTTGCTCTTGTATGAATGAGAGCAAGAATGATCTGAATTAGACAACACCAAAGTTGAGATTAAATAAAAATTGGTGGCTTGACGATTTCTCTTAGCCACTTTCGCTTTATTTGACTCTGCTGGTAGCAAGACATCTGCATTAGAAAAGTTTCCTTGTATGGAGAAATTGGTTCCAAATGCAAACGTGTGAAGGCCTCTCCTGATAACTCTCTTGAGAGAGAACTCTGCAAGAAGGAAACCCTCAGTGACTGGGCATATAGATCAATTGGGGGAAGCTTACCTACCATGAACAAAGCCCTAGGTTTGATCCCTAGCACTGTATACAACCTGACCTAATGGCATCTGTAGTCCCAGCATTCAGGAGGTAGAGGCAGGACTGTGACAAGTTTAAGGTCTTTTTCAACTACACCTTAAGCTCAAGGCTGGCCTAGGCTCGATGAGACTTTGTCTCAAGGGAGAAAACAAATAACAACAAAAAAGGTCTCAGATACCACTCACCTTTTCACAAGGTTTAATCTATCTATCTATCTAAGATGGAAAGAAGGAGGAGGAGAAGAAGAAGAAGAGGGAGAAAAAGGAAACGAATATGGGCATGCCAGGACCTCCTGCCACTGTAAACAAACACCAGATACCAGATGTATGTACCACTTGGTACATTTAGTGTTATGTGGGTAATGGGGAATCAAGCCTGGGCCATAATGCTTTGCAAACAAGTACTTTTACCTGCTGAGCCCTCTCTCCAGCCCCAGGCTATTGTGTTTTTTAAATGCTCATATTTAAATACTTTGGTCTAATACTAATTGAGTTCTATGTGACAGCAGTGCTAGCGTTGGTATACAACAATGACCATGTCAGGTCTGAGAAACAGTAAGAAGCCTGTGGAGAGAGCCAGGGCTAACAGGAAGACATGGTGATGTGCTGACTGTGAGGCTGAATTAACAATGTTCTAGCTGAACTAGTACTGCTCAGAGACAAAGTGGGAGCCAAGTTCAAAGCAGCATAAGCTGCAAAGATGAGAGCCCAGGGAAGGCATAGTGAGTAGCAAGTGAAGCAGGTGTTAAGTGGCTAAGGCAGATGGGGGCTTGGCATATTCTGCAGCACAAAGGTAGGATGAATGCAGCTGTGGTGCCATGAAGGAAGAAAGAGTAGTGTTAAGAGGTGGTCACAGAACTCAGTTCATAACTGGTGGCATAAGACAGGTAAGAGATCATGGCATATACACACATATACACAACTGTTTTTTAAAAGTGTGAACCACAAAAGCTGGGACTGGTAGAATAGGCCTATAATCCCTGCATTTTGGGAAGCTGAAGCAGGAAGATCTTAAGTTCAGGGCTGCATGAGCTACAAATAAAACTGAAAGTAGGCAAAGAGATGTAGCTCAGCTGTGCAGCACTTTCATAGTCTGTGTGGGGCGTTAGGTTCAATCCCAGGATTGGGGGATTAGCAAAGGTAGGAGGATTGCTGTGAGTTCAAGGCCACCCAAAGACTATATAGTGAATTGAAGGTCAGCCTAGGCTAGTGGGAGATCCTACCTTAAAAAACAAACAAACAAACCAAAACCAAAACAAAGACAATATTGAATCATGGAAGACTTTAAGATGAATTTAGTAATCCAAACACAAACTAATTTTTTTTAAAAAAACCGATTTTATTATTCTGTAAATATAAATTTTACAAAGCACTTTACTTTATTATGACATCCTTCTGTTTCTTATGGATTTCCACCTTTTTGAGATGATCTTAATAAGCGAATTTTCTTATTTGTTGACTTGTTTGGCTGTCCCATCCCTTACTAGAGTCATGAAATGAGGATGGGGACAGACCCAACATGGCCATTGTTCTATCCCAGTACTCCCCCTCCCCAATGTTGTCATATAGTAGAAACTCAATTTTTTAACTGACATAACCTAATTTTCATTTTTTTATAATTATTCTTAGAGTCAAGACTACATATCAACAAAAAATGATTTTTTAAACAATTTTATTTCTTTATTTAAGAGAGTGAAAGAGGCAGATAGAGATATAGATGACTGAGAAAGAGAGATAGAGAATGTGTGCGCCAGGGCCTCCAGTCACTGAAAACAAACACCAGATGCATGCACTACTTTGTGCATCTGGCTTATGTGGGTATTGGGGAGTTGAACTTGGGTCCTTAGGCTTTGTGGGCAAGCACTTTAACTGATAAGCCATTTTTCCAGCCCCTAAAAGGATTTTAGTAATCTCAAAATAAGCCAATCACATTTTGGCTAGAGGTGGTGGCAAGGAGAGCTAGATGAAGCTTATTTTGAATGTCTAATAGGTTTTGCTGATGATATTTAAAGAAGGAAGGGCTGGAGGATGATACCAAGGTTTGAGGCTTACATGCTAGATGGATGCTAGGGTCATTTACTGAGATGGGGAAAACAGATATTATGGATATAAATGTGAGCATAAATGTAGATAAATTTGTAAGGAAAAACATCATAACACAGGATTTTAGGCTCGGCTACATCTATTTACCATATGTAATTTTGAAACTTAAAATAAATGGACTAATTCTCTACTGTATGAATTATATCCCCAGATGTCTGGACTATGAGGATGAAGTGAGTTCATCTGAGTCCAGGGGCATGACAAAGAATAAAACAAAGCAGACAGCAGAGCTGAGTAAAATGGCTCATGGTCCTGATCTACCTTTACAAGTAGAGGAAGAAAGAAGAGATAACAATATAAAACAATGAGAATTACTCATCTATTCATTATTCACTACCTAACAGATGGTTGTTTGAACCAACATCCTCAAGGACTATATTAATTTTGTAGACAATTTTTCCATAACCTGGAAACCATTAAAAATTAAACTATAAAAAACTATAAAAACTATTAAATTAGAAATCCTATAATATTATTCCTAAGTAGAATGAGAGAACCTTACCTCATGATTATAATCCAAGATTCCTTTTAAAATTTTCTTTAAATTGCTAATCTGTTAAAAGAGAAAAACAACTGGATAAAAGACAAGCATAGACAAAGTACAGATTAACATTGAGACTTGAGGTGAGTCATACAGCAGGTACAAGTTGTGTTCCTACTACAAAACTCTAAAACCCCAAATACTCCAAAGTCTAAAACTTTTTTTTTTTTTTTTGGAGGTAGGGTCTCGTTCTAGCCCAGGGTGACCTGGAATTCATTATGTAGTCTCAGGCTGTCTTCACACTCATAGTTGGGATTAAAGGTGTGCAACACCACACCTGGTTGAAAGTCTAAAACTTTCTGAGTAGCATGTTGGCACTTTAAAGCATTCAGACTTTGGGCTGGAGAGATGGCTTAGTCGGTTAAGGTGCTTGCCTGCAAAGCCAAAGGATCCAGGTTCGACTCCCCAGTACCCATGTAAAGCCATATGCACAAGATTGTGCATACTTCTGGAGTCTGTTAACAGTGGCTAGAGGCTCTGGCATACCCATTCTCTCAAGTAAATAAATTAATAAAATATTTTGAAAACATTCAGACTTTGGAGTTCAGATTTCAGATGTGGGATTGGATTTTCAACTCTTAAAATTAGCAACCATTACAAAATGCAAAACAGAAAAACTTCCAAAATCCAAAACACTTCTGGTCCTAACAATTTCACATAAAGGATACTCAACCTATAGAAAATGAAATAACAGTGTATTTGAATTAGCAGCATCAAAAACAAGGCCATGGCTTAATGACATAACTGCAAAGTAGCTGAGTAATACTCAGATTCAATTACTCACACATTTTGCAGGCAAAGAAAGAAGAGATGCACTCCTCTTTCTGAAGACCTGAGTTTATGACTTTTTTTTCCCTAGGAACGATGAACCTTACTTAGAATTTAAATTCTAATCTATGCCATGAGACAAAAAGGATATTGAAAATTATCCCTGGAAACCACTTATTCCATCATAAAAGTATAGTATGTCCAAATTCTTCCTAGGTCTGATTCCTACAAGCTAATTCCTGTAAGTGTGTAATAATTTTGGAATATAAAGCTTAAAAAAGATAGGACTTGGGGATGTAGATCAGTTGGTAGAGAGCTTGACAAGCAGTATGTAGAACCCTGGGTCTGATCTCCAGCACCACATAAACTGGGGTGGGCACAGTGGTATACATAGCTGCAATGCCAGCACTCAGGAGGGGCACAGTGCAGGCTGGAGGATCCCAAGTCCAAGGTCATCCTTGCCTAGATAGCGAGTTTTAGGCCATCTTGGGCTATCTGCAACCCTGATTCAAAACAAAAGGGGGGGCTGGAGGGATGGCTTAGCAGTTAAGGTGCTTGCCTGTAAAGCCAAAGGACTCTGGTTTGATTCCCCAGGACCCACGTTAGCCAGATGCACAAGGGGCACATGCATCTGGAGTTTGTTTGCAGTGGCTGAAGGCCCTAGAGTGCCCACTCTCTCTCTCCCCCCTTTCTCTGTCAAATAAATAAATAAATAAAAATAAAATATTAAAAAAAAAAGAATTACCTTTCTTAAAAAAAAACCCAACAATTTAGGACTGGAGAGATGGCTCAGCAATTAAGGTGCTTATTTGCAAAACCTGATGGTCTGGCTTGACTGCCTAGTACCCACATACAGCCAGATTCACAAAGTGGTGCATGTGTCTGGAGTTTATTTAAAGTGGCAGGAGGCCCTGGCACTCCTATGTTCATTCTTCCCACCTCTATCCTTGAAAAAAATTAAATTTTTTAAAAAAAATGAATTAGGGCTGGAGGGATGCCTTAGCAGTTAAGGCACTTGCCTGCACAGCCAAAGAACCCAGGTTCGATTCCCCAGGACCCACGTCAGCCAGATGCACAAGGGGACACACTTGTCTGGAGTTTGCAGTGGCTGGAGGCTCTGGCACGCCCATTCTCTCTCTCTCTCTCTGTCAAATAAATAAATAAAAATAAAATATTTTAAAAAAAGAATTAAAAGAAAACAACTGGTGGGTTGCAATTAATCCTTTTGTGTGCATGTATGTGTTTGCATGCATATTGGTACAAGTGTGTGCAGAGGCTATATGCTGATAGTGGGTATCTTCCTTGCTGGTTGTCCACCTTATGCATTAAGGCAGGGTCTCATTTGAACCCAGAATTTACTGATTCAGCTAGTCTTGCTCCAGAGATCCTGTCTTTATCTTCCAAGTGCTGGTATTACATGTGGGAAGCCATGCCTATGTGAAATTTATGTGGATTTTGAGGAACCAAACCCCAGACTTCACACTGGCATTTTGCACGGTATCTACTGAGCCATCTCCTGAAGTTTGCAAACAACATTTTAAAAAATAAAAAGTATCACTATAAAGAGTAAGGACAAGGGCTGGAGAGATGGCTTAGCGGTTAAGTGCTTGTCTGTGAAGCCTAAGGACCCCGGTTCGAGGCTCGATGCTCCAGGACCCATGTTAGCCAGATGCACAAGGGGGCGCATGCGTATGGAGTTCATTTGCAGTGGCTGGAGGCCCTGGCGCGCCCATTCTCTCTCTGTCTATCTGCCTCTTTCTCTCTCTCTGTCCGCCGCTTTCAAAAAAAAAAAAAAAAAAAAGAGTAAGGACAAAAACTTGCTCAGCTATTTATGCATATACATTTGGGTGAGAAGCAGCTTACAATGTAAAAACCATGTTTCTAAACTATGAATTTTAGTCTAAGAAGATTGAAAAATACTGGGATTTAACACTTGTAGGAAGGAAGTTAAAATGTTTCAAGAAGTGTGTTTGTGTTTTTTTTTCAGGAAGTGTTTTGGTAAGAGTTCCTGAAGATTTTTTAGCATCACCACCAGCTGCAACTAGTGCAGGAAGCTGTGTGCTCTAAGCACTTTACAGAGTAACTCACTCATTTCTGTTAGGCAGCTCTCACTACAGTTCTTTTTGTACAATGGGGAAATCAAGACACAGTAAGGCACATATGCCCAGAGAGCAAATGGTAGCACTATGATGCAGATACAAGTCTCTGGCTCCAAGCTTCAGCTCTCATAATATTTTACTGACTCACAATATGGCATCTCTAGGCAGGTAACTTCAAGTTTCTATTAGTCTTCAATTCTAGATTAATTCTCTATAAGCTATCCAAGATTCTAAATCGCACTGGATGTGGCAGATAAAAAAAACTAAAAACCTAAATATTATACAACACAAATACTTAAAAATTTAAGATAGAAAAATAAAAATGAATACCTTTAACCTCCAATTATCTCCCACTTCAGTTTTAATTCTGTTCAGCCAATTTTCATCAAAATATGCAGGATCTCTGGAAATAAAGAAATAAAAATGTATTTGCCAGCACGCAGGACCAGATAAAACTAAGTTCTCCAACATCAGCTTAATTGCTATTAAGTCATCATAAAAGTAGGCATGTCATAAAAAAAATCCAAAAAAGACAAGAAGTGGAAACATATAGTTAATATATTCTAAAAGTGGGCTGGAGAGATGGCTCATAAATTAAAGATGCTTTTTTGTAAAGTCTGATGGCCTGGGTTCGATTCCCCAGTACCCACGTAAAGTGAGATGCACAAAATGGCACAAGCATCTGGAGTTCATTTGTAGTGACAAAAGGCCCTGGTACATCCATCTTCTCCTTCCCTTCCTTCCCCCTTCTCTCTCTGCTTGCAAATAAATAAATAAAAATATTTATGTATATGTATATATTCTAATAGTGAGTTATAGTTGAATGCATAAAATTGTATTTTGGAATTGTCAATAGCACAACATTATTTAAAAACAGAATCAATAAACACAAAAAAGAACAAGTTGATATGGATGAATATAGTAAAAAAATAAAATAGAAAGGTTAGATCCTTCTAACAAAAAGTAGGAAGAAAAAATACAAAATTTCTTGTAGTGGTGTGAATGTAAAGTGTCTCCTATAGCTTCATGTGTTTGCCCAGAAAAATTACCAGTACCACAGCAATGGCCTGTGGTAGCTTGATTCAGGTGTCCCCCATAAACTTAGATGTTCTGAATGCTAGGTTCCCCAGCTGAGGCAATTGGAAATTAAAGCCTCCTGGAGGCAGTGTATTTTTTGGGGTGGGCTTATGGCTTATGCCAGTTTCCCTATGCCAGTGTTTGGCACACTCTCCTGTTCCTGTTGTCCACCAAGGGGTGATGTTCACCCTCTGCTCATGCCATCATTTTCCCTGCCATCATAGAACTTCCCCTCAAGTCTGAAAGCCAAAATAAACCCTTTTTTCCCCGAACGCTGCTCTTAGTCGGGTGATTTCTGCTAAAAATACAAACCTGACTGCAACAGCCTCCAGTGAGAGTGACTTAGATAAAATTTCAGTAAGAATAAAAAAAATTAACAATAATAAATATGTTCAAAAAATTCAAAGAGGATATGAAATAAAGTTCCTGAATGAATTCTAAGAGAACACAAACAAGTAAATAACAAGTAGAAGTCAATTCAGGATACAAAAGTGGAATTCAATAAAGACCCAGAAATGCTGAAAAAAAAAAAAAAACCCAAAAGGAAGTAATTCTGGCTATGAAAAATTAAGTGGTCAAATAAAAAGCTTAGTGGAAGCCGGGCGTGGGAGTGCACGCCTTTAATCCCAGCACTTGGGAGGCAGACGTAGGAGGATTGCCATGAGTTCAAGGCCACCCTGAGACTACATAGTGAATTCCAGGTCAGCCTGGGCTAGAGCAAAACCCTACCTTGAAAAACTAAAATAATAATAATAGTAATAATAATAACAACAACAACAACAATAAAAAGCTCAGTGAAAAGCCTCATCAATAGGATGGATTATGTGGAGGATACAATATGAGACCTTGGAGAAAAAGTAGAGGAACTGGATCATTCAGTCAAGGAAAACTATAAATTTAAAAAGAGAATGGACAATATGAGATATTTTGGGCAACATGAAAAGACCAAATCAAGCTGAGATGGCTTAGTGGTTAAGATGTCTACCTGTAAAGTGTAAGGACCCAGGTTCAATCCCTAGTACCCATGTAAGCCAGATGCACAAAGTGATGCATGTGTCTGGAGTTTGTCTGCAGTGGGTAGAGACCCTAGTATGCCCATCCTATATCTGACCCCTCAAATAAATAAATAAATAAATAAAACAAAATATTTAAAAAAAGAAAAAACCAAGTCAATAAATTATGGCAATAGAAAAATTCCAAGCTAAAGATACAGAAACTACTTTCATAAAAGAAAATTCCCCATGACTAGGGAAAGAAATGCCCATCTAGGCATAACAAATACCAAATCACCAGGAACAGAGAAGAAATGCCTTATTGCATGTTCTAGTTAAAAATATAGAACACAGGCTGGAGAGATGGCTCAACGGTTAAGGTGCTTGCCTGTAAACTCTAATGACCTGGGTTCAATTCCCCAGTGACCAAAATGTCAGATGCACAACATGGCACATGCATCTGGAGTTCATTTGCAGTGGCGACAGGCCCTGGTGTGCCCATATTCTCTCTCTCTCTTCTTCCTCTCTCTCTCTGTGCTTGTAAATAAAATAAAAAATTAAAAAACGTATAGTACACAAAGAAACTGTAGATAGCTACAGGAAAGAAGCATTAAGTCACATATAAAGGCAGGCTTATCTGAATAACAGCTAAATTTTTAAAGGAAATGTTAAAAGCCAGAAGGGCTTAAAGTGAAGTTTTTTAAGCTGTGAACCATGGTAATAGAAAAAGCATGGTACTGGTACAAGAATAAACATGTAGATCAGTGGACTAGAATAGATGACTTAGGTATCAGTCCATGTAACTTCAGCCTCCTAGGTTCTGACAGAGATGCCAAAAACATACATTGGAAAAAAGAAAAGCATCTTCAACAAATGGTGCTACAGAACTGAACAAGCACTTCTTGAAAGAGGAACTACAAATGACCAATACATATTTTAAAAAAGGTCCAACAACCTTAGCCACCAGGAAAATTACAAAAGCTCTTGCAATTCCATCTCACTACGGTCAGAATGGCTATCATCAAGAAAATGCATGACAATAAATGTTAGCTAAGATGTGGGGAAAGCGTGGTGAGAATGTAAGCTGGGGAAACTACTATGGAAATCAGTATGAAGGCCTCTCAAAATACTTGAAATAGAACTAACATATGGCCCAGCTATAACAATCCTGGGCATATTTACCAAAAGGATTCTATCCTACTACAGAGCTACTGGCACAGCCATGTTCATTGCTGCTCTATTTAAAATAGCTAGGAAGGGTTGGGGAGATCTTGGCTTAGTGGTTAAGGCACTTGCCTGCAAAACCAAAGGACCCAGGTTTGACTTCCAGAACACATGTAAGCCAGATGCACAAGGGGGCACATGTGATGGCTAGAGGCCCTGTTGCGCCTATTCTCTCTATATATACATGCCTCTCTCTCTTAAATAAATAAACAAAATAGCTAAGAAGAGGAGGGGTCAGAGGAAGGTTAATCAAAATTTATCTACTTCTTTTTTTTTGTTTGTTTGTTTGTATTTATTTACTTGAGAGCACAGACAGAGAAAGAGGCAGATAGAGAAAGAATGGGTACACCAGGGCCTCCAGCTACTGCAAACAAACTCCAGGTGCATGCGCCCCCTTGTGCATCAGGCTTATGTGGGCACTGGGGAATCAAGCCTCGAACTGGGGTCCTTAGGCTTCATAGGCAAGCGCTTAACCACTAAGCCACTGCTCCAGCCCTTATGCCATCTCTCTAGCCCTTATCTACTTCTTTGCTAGACAATAACATATGTTTAAAAAAAAGAGCTTTGGGGAATCTATGGGGGTAGATAGACTACTTTGTAAGCTAATTAAAAGATCTAATTCTCAGTCCAGCATTGTGTCGCACACCTTTAATCCCAGCACTCAGGAGGCAGAGGTAGGAAGATAGCCATGAGTTCAAGGCCACCCTGAGACTACATAGTGAATTCCAGGTCAGCCTGGGCTAGAACAAGACCTTACCTCAAAAATAAACAAACACAAAACCAAAAAACAAAACAAAAAAGACCTAATTTTCTTAGCTGGGCATGGTGGTGCATGCCTTTAATCCTAGCACACAGGAGGCAGAGGTAGGAGGATCGCTGTAAGTTCGAGGCCACTCTGAGACCAGGTCAGCCTGACTAGAGTGAAACCCTACCTCGAAAAACCAAATAATAATTAAAAAAGATCTAATTTTCTATCTGCCTCTTTATCTCTCTCAAAAGATCTTATTTTTTAAAAAGGTTGCTGCAGTACAAGTCATAGAGATTAAATGAAAATGCCACTGCCTGGGTTTTGGTCAAGGAGACTCCTGAACCCCCAAAACAATACAAGCCATTATCATTGCTCTTAATTTCCCACCAGAATTAGGTGGTGAAACCCTACTGTTGAGTTGAAAGAGAGGCTCTGTCACAATAAATAAGGTGGAAAGTAACTGAGGAAGACACAGATCTCTGACATCCAAGCATGCACATACCCACATACATGTGAACACACACATACATATACCTGCAAAAACTATTACAAACAGGGTTGGGGAACTTCCAAGTTGAAAGCACACTGATGTACAAGGAAAGTGATATGATCAGAGGGCACAGAAGCTCTGTTCTACCCTCAATTCCACATCTTGCTTGCCCCATGCATCTTTTCCATTTGTCTCTTCTGGAGTTGTATCCTTTGTAGTATCAGTGATATTCATATATATATATATATATATATATATATATATATATATATATATATATGTATGTATGTATGTATGTATATTTGTATATTTTTATGAGAGACAGACAGAGACAACTGGCATTCAGGGCCTCCAGTCACTATAATCGTACTCCAGACAAGTGTGCCATCTTTTGCACATATGTGACCTTGTGTGCTTGTGTCACCTTGTGCTTCTGGCTTATGTGGGACCTGGAGAGTCCAAAATGGGTCCTTGGGCTTCGAAGGCAAGCACCTTAACTGCTAAGCTATCTCTCCAGTCCCCCAGTGAGAATTTTAAGTACAGTGTTTCCCTGGGGTCTGTAAATCATTCTAATAAATTATTATATGCAAGGCACTAGGTAGGAAAAAAAATCTCTCTTGAATCCTGGAAATTAAATTTTAAATGTACTACAAATAGCAAAGGAAACAATTACCAGAGTTAAAAGACAGCTCACAGAATGGGAGAAAATCTTGGTCAACTATACATCAGGCAGGAGATTAATATCTATACTAACTACACTGAGATTCCATTTTACCCTAGTCAGAATGGCTATCAAAAAAACAAACATAAACAAGTGAGGATAAGGAAGGGGGAATAAAGTCTTATACACTGCTAATGGGAATGAAAACTGGTGCATCTACTACAAAAACCAGTATGGAATTACCTCAAAAATCTAAAAATAGGACTACTACATGATCTGGCTATACCATTTGTGGTAGTATAATCTGGTTGTCAACTTGAGATTTAAAATCACCTAGGAAACAAGCCTCTGCGAATGCCTGAGAGGGATTACTCTGGAGGTGGGAAGACACACTTTAACTATCAGTGGTACCATTATCCTGGACTGGATAAAAAGGAAAAAGCTATCCAGGCGTGGCGTTGCACATCTTTAATCCCAACAGTTTGGAGGTAGAGGTAGGAGGATAGCAGTGAGTTCAAGGTCACCTTAAGACTACATAGTGAATTCCAGGTCAGCCTGGGTTAGAGAGAGACCCTACCTCAAAAAGAAGAAAAAGGAAAAGGAGAAAAGCAAACAAACAAACAAACAAACAAAAAAAAAACAAGGACAAAACTGGCTGAGCATTGATCTCTGCCTCATGCTTATGGCTGCAATGTGACCAGCTCTGCTTCTTGCTCCTTCTACCATACTTTTCCTGACATGATGGACAGTAACTTCCAAACTGTGAGCTACAATCGTTCCTTTCCTCCCTTATGTTGCCTCTGGTCAGTTATTTTGTCCCAGGATTTAGAAAATGAGCCACATATCATTCTTGGATATATAACTGAATAAATGAATCTTAGCACAAACAGAGAGATACTTGCACTTCCCCATTTATTGCTGCACTGTTCATAATAGCTAAGAAATGGAATCAGCCTAGATGTTCATCAAAAGGTAAATAGATCAAAAAATGTGACACATATACACAATGGAATTTTATTTGGCTGTAAAGAATGAAATTATGACATATATGGGGAAATGGATAGAAACAGAGCTCTTATGTTAACGGAAATAAGCTCCATAGAGCAAGTATCATATGTTTTCTCTCATACGTGGAACCTATATTTAAAATTATATATGGTTAATATTTGGTGAATGCACATGTGACATAAAAATAAAAAGGGAATAGGAGGAAAAGGTCTAAAGGGAGGTGGAATAAGAAGTTAATGGAATATATGTGACAAGCAGAAGGGACAATACTGGGGAGAAGAAAGGGACAAGACACGGCAGCGAAGGTGGGTAACAACAAAGTATGACACAAGTATACATAAAAATGTCACGGGAGTGCTGAAGAGATGGCTCAGTCATTGAGGGCACTTGCTTGCAAAGCCTGATGGCAAAGGTTTGATTTCTTAGTACCCACATAAGGGCAGATGCATAGGGTGGCTCATGCATCTGGAGTTCATTTGCAGTGGCAAGAGGCCCTGGCATACCCATATTCATTCTCTTTCTCTCTCTCTGTCCCCTTGCAAATAAATAAATAAATAAATAAATAAATAAATAAGAATAATTTTTAAAATGTCACAGGGAAATCCATTACTTTATATGCTAGAAGAATTTAAAAGATACTGTTGTAAGAAGTAAGTACACTGAGTGCATTCAAATGATGTTGATGGGTTAAGGACTGAGAAAGAACCATTAACATCAGCATTATACAGCTCATGTATAGTCCTGACAAGTGTGTTTTAATATGGTGAAGAAAAACCTGACTGAAGAAAAGTCCAGACAACTAAGCAGAATAATATTTAGCAGAGTTTTGCTCCAAAGGCAAAGAAAAAAAAAAAGAATAAGATTATGACAGGAGAACAAGTACATTTGTTGGTGTGCCATGAAGCGTATGTGGAGGCCAGAGGACAACTTTTTAGTGTCTATCCTTTGTGGCAGAGTCTCGGGTAAGTGAAATTACATTTTCCAGACAACTAGGCCCAGAGCTTCTGGCACACTATCTTGTTTCTGCCTTTCTTGTTTATAGGTTTGAGTGGGATTACAAACACCTGCCACAGCTTCCAGCATTTTATGTGGGAGCTGGGGTTCTGAATTTGGGCACCCATACTTGCATAGCAATTGCTTTCTCCACTAAGTCCTCTCCTCTAACCCCAAGATAAGTATTTTTTGAAGATAAAAGAAATTAGATTTTGTTTGCATGCTCAGGGATATGATCCAGTAGAGAAGTAAAAATTGATGATACAGGAAAGAGCGAAGAATGGGTTAAAATGATCATCTTGGGTGTTAATAGTATAAGTACAGGTCCTACCTTGAGGATATGATACTTCTGTTTAGCCAACAGACTGTGTATACTAGTGAGCATGAAGGGAAAACTAACAGATGCTGGTATCATGAGGGCCTGCAGAAATTTTCTCTTTTTAAGTTTGTTGTGCAGCAATTTGAAACAGTCTCTCTTGGGGACAGGAAGGAAGCTCAGGAGACTCAGGATGTCAACAAGTCTGGGGAGAAAAGGTAGCAAGGGACTGGAGAGATTGCCTATTAGTTAAGGCACTTGCCTGCAAAGCCAAAGGACCCAGGTTCAATTCCCCAGGAGTCATGTAAACCAGATGCACAAGGTAGTGAATACATCTGGAGTTTGTTTGCAGTGGTTGGAGGCCCTGGCCTGCCCATTCTCATTCTCTCTCAGATAAATGAAATAAAATAATATATATATACACACATACATATGAAGGTTGTAAGACTCAGCCCTACAGTTATATAAAGGGAAAACAACTGCTTGGGAATGAGACTGACTGAGCTGTCAGCAAGTCATGTAGTGTGCTCAAGACTCTTCAAGTGACTACAGGTTGTGAAGTGTGCTCCATAGTCACCTATGCTAGGGTGGGCTTTTTGGTGATACAGTTGCCTTTGGGTCTCCATGCTGTGTAAGTGAGCCTTCACTGTGAGGCTAAGGAAAGAACATTCTTGGGGGAAATCCTCACAATGGGAGCTTTACCCAAGTGGCTATGAGAAGCATGTCATCCAGAATGGGATGACACTTTTTGGTGGTGCAGCTGCTTTGGGGTCTCCATTGCTCTTGTAAGCAATCCCTCACCCTGTTCTATAAATAATCCCAATAAACTTATTGGTTCACCAAACCTGGTTTTGGTGCAATTGTATTTTAGTCTGTTGTCTGTGCCCTATCTGGGGTGAACAGACATGTGTTCATGTCTCTCCAGGTGAAAAGTTTTCTGTGACAAAGTTTTTAAAAAGTGGACGTATCTCAATAGTTTTATATTATCATACAAAAGGAAAAATTGTCATTGGCAGGAATATGGATAGAATTCAGGATGGGACAGCTACTCTGCATTGGGACAAGAGGAGGAGTACTAATTCTTTAGAAAGGAGGGGGGCCTGAAGGAAGAATGCTGAAGGAGTTTATTGCTCCTCAAAGACAGCTTCATTACCTTTGGATAAATATATCTGGCAGTGTAGCCCACTGTCCACCTGATACTGGTTTTTGGTTAACAGTAAGATGCAGGAGATAGAGGCTCATGCAGTGCACGAGGATCTGAGGATGGCTGCTGAAGCTATGCAATGTGAAGCAGAGCTCAAATTCCTGTATGGAGGCCATTGTGGGGCAGGAAATGGAGCTTTGAAAATGAACCATGGGATGCAGTTGAACCCAGGATGTTGGAGATACCAGGATTATAGGATAGCTGACAAGGAAAGCTGCTGGTGGATTCTGCCTGGGAAGCAAGCAGCACATGGAGTGGGGTTGAACAGCCCAAGTCTTCTGGAGCCCAGATGATTTCATCAAGTACTACGTGCTGGATATGGAGCTGCAGAATTTTGTGTTTTTTTGGTCTCCAATCTGGCATCGGCTCAGTCTTTCTTTGCTTTGCTCCCAATCTTCCTTTTTGGAATGGGAATGTTTACTCTGGGCCATTATGTGTTGAAAGTGTGTAACTTTTGCTTTGATCTTACAGGGTTCACAGTTAAAGAGACTGGCATGAATCTTAGATGAGACTTTGGATTTCTGGAAAGTGTTAGGACTGGTGCAGACTATGAGGAGTTTGGAAGTAAACTTCACTCTGTATCATCAGAGGAGTCAGGGGTACAATGTGGTGGTTTTAATTTAAAATGTCCCTCATAGCCTAATATGTTTGTGATTAAGTTTCAAACTTAACCCCCACCTGGTAAAGTCTTTGGGAGGTGAAGCTTTGCTGGGGAAGTTGAGTGTTGCAAGTTACCTGTTGCAAGTTACCTATTCACTGGTGGGACAAACATCCAACCAGAAGCAGTCTTTAGGAGGAAAGAGTTTACTTTAGTCTTACAGAATCCAGGGAAAGCACCATCATGATAGAGGAAGCTGTTTCACTTCTGCATCCATAGTAGAAAGAAAAACAAAATCAAGACTAGCAAGCACAAGCAGAGCTCAGACTGGCTCTACACACCTTAGGGATGGACAAAAAGATCTGCCCCCAATGGCAACTCCTCCAGCTGACTGCTGGAGACTTAAGTTGCTAGCTTAATCAAAAATTCTTCAAAGCCATACCTTTAATGCCAGCACTTGGGAGGCAGAGGTAGAAGGGTTGCTGTGAGTTCAAGGCCAGCCCAGGACTACAGAGCAAGTTCCAGGTCAGCTTGGGGTAGAGTGAGACCCTACCTTGAAAAAACAAACATACCTCGAGCTATGGAAGACATGCATTCACATTTAAGCCACCATACAAGGGACAGACCTTGGGATTTTATAGTCTAGTCCCACTTCTCAGTGCTGCAGTTCTTCTGTCTTTCTGCCATGATGAAGCTTCCACTCTATACTGTGAGCTGGAAATAAATCCTTGCTTCCTTAAGCTGCTTTGGTTTGGTGTTTTGTCCCAGCAATGAGAAGGTAGCTGCCATAAGGTATTTCATACTTCAGCAAATAATACAAAATGATAATGAGATATATGATATAATGATTGTTGCTACATTATTCTGGTGTTCAGGGATGGCCTCAGTGTTAAGACTAGATCAGAACAATAGCCCAAAGAGAAAGGACTTAGGATGATCATACAATGGCAAAATCTGGTCACCATCATGAATTGAAATACCAATTATAGCCCTAAGTAAACCTGAAACCAATCTGTAACTATTACATCTTGCCATTCAAGTTATCATGCTACTTAGAGCTTTATACTACAGACAACACAACTTTCATGTAAATAGTTTGCTATAGTTTGGTTATGAAGTAACACCCAAAGGCACATGTACTGATGTTTCAGTCCATAGTCTGTGATGCCATTGTGAGATGGTGGACCTTTTATGAGGTAAGGCCTACTTGGAGGAAGCTAAGTCACTGGAGGACTGCCCTTGAAGGAGACATTAGGACCCTTGCCCCTTCTTCTCCTTTACTTCTTGGCTCACATAAGGAAAATTGTTCTTTTGCCAGTGTCCCCACCATGATGAATGCTCCTTAGCCTCAAGTTCCACAGCAATGGGAAAACTGATAAAGAACTGGTAGCCCCCAAAACTTTGCCAAAATAGACCATCTTTCCTTTAAAATTGAATACTTTCAGTATTCTGTCAGTGATATGATGCTAACTCACAAATTTATTTTAAATCCATGTTCTTAATCTAAGGAAGGCTGACATATAACAGATATAAAGATTATTGCTGAAGACTCCATATACTTGGGTGGCAAGGCCACTGAGAAATTCTGCTGGAACTGAGCTGATAACCTCCTCCATGTAGACCAGCTGACAGAAAGCTGGAAGAAGGCATTCTACATTTAGTTCAATGGGAGAGAGATATCACCAGTGAAGATACTCAACAGTGGACACTGCAAGCCTTATAATTGGCCAGCCAGGCCAAATGAGCCAACGGGTGCAATAGTGGCACGTCTGTCATGGTGGAAACCAACTGCCCTCCAATTGGACTGGAGGCCCGCTCCATGGGGGGGGGGGGAATACATCCCTGATACTGAAAACTTACAACAGGGGTAGTCATGAGCCCTAGGGGTGTAACATCTGCTGATGTCTGGAAAAATGTATGTACTATGCTTATCAAACTGCCCAGTAAGCACTTTTCTTAATACTTATACCCTTATATTAATGCTACTCTCACTTTGGGTAGAGAATCTTCTCTTTTCAGATGGCAGTGACCTTGGGATGACTCAGAAAGTATCATAGTGCTAGAAAGAAGTGACTGGAGTACTGAGTAACATCTTGATCACACCTTCCAAGGCTCAGGGTCTAATGCAGAAGAGGTGGCGGAAAGAAAGTAAGAGCCAAAGGAAGGGTAGGACTCCTTACAACATCCTCCCTCCAGACGTAAAATGGCCTGGATATCCATGCCCTCATAGTGCCTGACACTACCTACACAAGACCATCATAAGAGGAGGAAAAGATCATGACATCAAAATGAAAGAGAGACTGATTGAGATGGGGAGGGGATATGATGGAGAATGGAATTTCAAAGGGGAAAGGGGGGAGGGAGGGGAGCACCATGGGATATTTTTTATAATCATGGAAAATGTTAATAAAAATTAAGAAAAAAAAAGATAAGCAATTTATTCTTACATCTTTTGAAGAACCTGGGCCATCACAACCCCATTCGTTAAATCTTCCACAGTCTGGCATGGTGTATCCACAGTAAATGTCTGGATCTGGAGGAAAAAAGACCCTGTGGTTAATCACATAAAGATTTCTTAGCCTTTTTAAGGGGGTAGTTGTCTCATCTTGGTCAATGAGGTACATTTTATAAAGAAAATAATCAGAAACATCTCTCATGGGTAAAAGGGAAATTGTGGTAGACATTGGATGACTTCCCATCATCCATTCTACTCACAAATGATGAGTCTAAAAAGACGATGGCACCCTGAGCCCCTCTGCCAGTGACTGACTCAGGAATAAAAAGGGCAATGACAATGTGAACCAAAGAGACAATTGGAAATACTTCTGGGAGAGCAGCCAATCTCCTATTAGTATAAATGTCTGTGTTGTTTCAATTATTGCTAGCAATCATCTTACTTCTACCAAGGGAATCAGCTTCATGATGAAGGCAGTGTAGTGGTTAACAGAACACAGACAGGAGGGATAGAAAGAACTATGTCTCCGAGGTAAAACTTGAACCAATGAATTTAATGGAAGACTTCTACTATATGAAATAAATAAGTTGAGATTTTTTATTGAGAGGCAAAATATCTTTATACAGATGTAGAAATCACATTTACCATGGTCAGGTCGGAATTCAATTTATTTCTATATCAAATATATTCTGAATCATAACTAACTTTGTATTAATTAATGGGATATGGCTGAGAAACATATGATAATGAAGTTGAGTCAGACTATATATGCACTATTGTGGCATATGCCTGCTATCCCAGCCTTGGGAGGTAGAAGCAGGAGGATCAGGAGTTCAAAACCAGCTCTGGCTATATACAGAATTTAAGGCCACTTGGTCTACAAGAAAAAAAAATCCAAAAAAGGAAAGAAAATGATAGGGAGTCAAAATGATTATATCCATTAGTCCAATCTGGATTTGGAAGTAAAATAGAAATAGAAAATAGCTGGGCCAAAGTGCAAATACATTTCAGACTTTTTTTTTTTTTTTTCATTTTTCGAGGGAGGGTCTTTTTCTAGCCCAGGTTGGCCTCCAACTCACAGTGATCCTCCTATCTCTGCCTCTCAGAGTGCTGGGATTAAAGGTGCATGCCACCACACCCACCTAAAGTGCAAATACATTTCAAAGTTTCTGACAAACTGGTCTAATGAATATAGAAGCAATTTACTTTCTTACTCAAAATGGGTATGTATCTACTTCTCTGTAACATACCATCCATAAAAGAGGCTCTCAGATAGCCGGGCATGGTGGTGCACATCTTTTATCTTACCATTCGGGAGGCAGAGGTAGGAGAATCCCTGAGTTTGACTTGAGGCCAGCCTGGAACTACAGAGTGAGTTCCAAGGCAGCCTGGGCTAGAGCGAGACCCTACTTCAAAAGAAACAAAAACAATGACAACAAAAGGGAGGGTCTCACATATCCTAGGCTGGCCTTGGAACTCTCTATGTAGTGAGCATGACCCTGTGCTCCCCTGATCCTCCTGCCACCTCCTCCTAATGCTGGTAATACAACATCAGGCATGTACTACCATACTCAGCTTACCATCCACAAAACAGTAAGGTGCTGCTAACAGTAGTGTCATAACTTTTTCATAGTTTACATAGGATAGTTTTATATATGGCAAATTTTAGGCCCTCATAGAAGGTAATTTTGTGTGTGTTCATGTATGGGAGTGCACATGGAAGTGAGAGGATAACCTTGGGTGTGGTCATTTCCTTCCACTTTGTTTTTGGAACAGACTCTTGTTATTTGCTACCTGCTCTGTGAGCTTTGGGATTCTTTGACTTTGTCTCCCAATGCTATAGTCACTTTGTGTCTGGCTTTACATGGGTGCTGGGGATCCAAACTGATCAGCAGAACAAGTGCCTTTAAATACTAAGCCAAATTACCAACCCTAAAAGGTAGTTTTGTTCTTGGTTTTTTTTTTTTTTTAGGTAGGGTACCTCTAGGCCAGGCTGACCTGCAACTCAACTTTTAAGTCCCAAGCTGGTCTTGAACTCACAACTCACAGTGAACCTCCTACCTCTGCCTCCAAGGGCTGGGATGAAAGGCATGGGCCACCACAGTCGGCTTAAAACGTAGTTTTTTTTTTAAACAGACAAATGTATTTTGGAGTAGTGATTTTAAAAAGGTCTCAGCCAGGTATGGAGGCTGAAGTAGAAGGATCACTAAGAGTTTGAACTCAGCACGGGCAACAAAATGAGTTTTAGGTCAGCCTGAACTAAAATCGAGACCCTGATTCAAAAAACAAAAGTCTCAACCTGAATACATAGAAAGGTTTGGCTAAAACACAAAATAACAAAACAGTGGGGGGGGGGTGGGGGTTGGGGGTAGATGGCTCAGTGGTTAAAAACACCTGCATCTGGAATTTGTCTGCAATGACAAGAAGTCCTGGTGTTCCCATTTGCATTTTCTCTCTCAAATAAATTATATATACACACAAATATATACATACATAATTTTTTATAAAGGCACTTGATTACAAAACTGCTGGCCACGTTCAATTCCATAGAGACTGATAAATTCATGGCCTAAGGAAAAAGAGGACTGGGGAGGTAAAGGTGCTGCCAGCCTGGGTTCCACTCCCTAGCACCTGCATAACAATGGACACAAACTAGCCTATGCATCTATGGTCCCAGCTCCCATGACAAGAGGAGGCAGCACAAGGACAATCTAAGCTTTGCCCTGTCTCAAAGAAGGTAGAGCATAGACAACTCCTCTGACTTCTACTCCCATTCTGTGGCATGCACACACATGCCTGTGTATATATACACACACACAAAAAAAAAAGAGGAGGAAAATAAGAAGCAACAGTTACAACCACTTATCTCCACCGATTGGCACAGTACTACAGAATGAGGGTCTAACGAAGTAAGCCAACAGTGAATACTGCACTGATTATAAGGAGTCAATTCTAAACCTAAATCTCATTTCTTTAAAAAATTTAAAAAAAAAATTTTTATTTGTTTGAGAGAGAAAATGGGTATGCCGGGGCCTCTAGCCACTGAAAATGAACTCTAGATGCATGCGCCACCTTATGCATCTGGCTTATGTGGGTCCTGGGGAATCAAACTTGGGTCCTAAAGCTTTGCAGGCCAGCACCTTAACTGCTGAGCCAATACCAGTTTTCCCCATGTAAAGTTCAAAAGCAGTAGTCTCCAAACCTAAGTGTACACAAGAATCATTTGGGAAGTTTTGATTTTGGAAATACATATTTCTTAGCTCTGACTACTAAATCAGAATCTCCCCACAACTTATGATTTCTCCTAAATAAACTTAATAACTCATAATTAAAAAAAAAAGAAGATCTCGCCAGGCATGGTGGCACACGCCTTTAATCCCAGCACTCGGGAGGCAGAAGTAGGAGGATTGCCATAAGTTCGAGGACACTCTGAGACTACAGAGTGATTTCCAGGTCAGCCTGAGCTAGAGTGAGACCTTGCCTAGAAAACATCCTCCTCAAAAAAATTTAAAAGAAAAAAAAAAAAAACCTTTCAGGCTGGGTATACAGCTCGGCGCTAGAACACTTGCTTAACATGTTCAATGTCCTGGGTTCAATCTAAGTGCAAAAAAAAAAAAAAAAGTCAAGAACCAGGTGTTGTGGCACACACCTTTAATCCCAGCACTGGGGAGGCAGAGGTAGGAGGACTGCCATGAATTCAAGGCCATCCTGAGACTACAGTGAATTCCAGGTCAGCCTGGACTAGAGTGAGACCCTACCTTGGAAAAGAAAAAAGAAAAGTCAAGAAATTTATTGGTAAATAAGGATAATGTTATGGCATGCATTAAGGGACATTTCATGATAGCAGTACAGTAAAATTGAAAGATAACTGCACTTAACTAACTAAGACTTAAATTCTATCTGAAGGGCCAGTAACCTGTCTTGTAATTTCAAGAAGCTATAGGAATACCACTCAACTTCCCTGTCCCACCCCACAACAAAAGCATCCGAAGAGCAGACCATGAGATCCCCTGGAATTAGCACTTCTAGAACAGTGATTCTCCACCAAGGGTGATTTTGCTCTCTAAAATTTTTTTGGCTGTTATAGTTAGGAGGCATTTAGCAAACAAGAGGCAAGCAATGCTACCTACCACTAACTGTCCAACAATGAACACAGTAGTGTCCCTAAAAAAGAATTATTCAGTCCAAAATATCAAATGGCAGTAAGATTTTAAAATTCTTCTCTAGAGCAGTGGTTCTCAAAAGTGGTCACAGGGTTGCTAACCTAATCTAAGAGAATGTCAAAAATTCAAAATCTCAAGTCCTACCCCAGACCAAGCAACTCTGGCTGTGAGGCCTAGCAATTTGTTTTTGCTAGCCTTTCAGGTGATGTGACCAATGACATTGTTTGAGAACCACTCCTGGAGCAAGCAACCTTAATGTTAATAAATGCAATTAAAACAGAGATATTGCATGAAACAAAATCAGGACTTGAACTCAAGGAGGCTGAAGATGGAAGCTATATTATTTCTTCTTTTCTTTTCAGTACAGTACAGGGGATTGAACCCAGGGACATATGAATGCCAGATAAGCACTGTACCACGATGTCCCCAAACCTTACCCTCTATTTTTTCTAGGGCTTTAAACCTATGCACATCATTTCTTCTTTCAGTAGAGGATCAAATTTGTAGGCAGCATAAAAGTGAGAAGAGAATGGGGTAGGTTCCAAAAACGACTTGCATTTCATAGACTCCCAAATAAGTAATGTGAAAATAAGGGCATGTCAAGGTTGCTGGGTTTTCCAGGTTGCTGGGTTTTCCAGACGTGCACCAAGGTGATAGGATTCTTTTTCCACTTGGCTTTATCCCTGTCATATTTGGTAGCATTACAGATGTTTTCTGTGCTTTAGTTTCTAAAACCTAAGAAAGGGCTTTGATAATATGGCTCAGAGACAGAGTGCATGGGCAGCATGTACAGGCCCTGGGTTCCATCTCCAGCACTGCATGCATGTGCAGAGATACATACCTGGGGCAACTATAGTCCTTCCACTGAGATTCACGTGCAGCTCAAGAAACTGAGGTTGATAGATGTAATAAAAAGGCTTTTTTCCCCTTAATAGGTGGGAATACATTTTGCCTTACAGATTAAGTAGAGGAGGTAGTGGAAAAGTGTAAGCATACACTCAACTTGCTTGACTCAGTATTTTAGCTTGAAAGGTTTTCCTTGTTTTTCAAAATTTTTATTTGCAAGGAGAGAAAGTGGGCGAAAACATGGGTGAGCCATGGCCTCCTACCACTGCAAGCAAACTCTGGATGCTTGTGTTACTCTTGTTTATCTGGCTCTACATGAGTACTGGAGAACTGAATCCAGGCCAGCAGGCTATGCAAGCAGGTGCCCTCAACTGCTGAGCCACCTTCCCAGTCTTTAAAGTTTTTCATTGGCAGGGTGATACCTGTTATTTTTTTTTTCCCCAAAAAGTCTTCCTGTTTCAACAACAATTTGAAATGTGTTTCTAGAGCTTGACTGGCTGATGCTATTTTATCCAGCATTTAGGGCAATGAGATTCAGTTCCACAGGACTGAATTCTGCTTAGGTGACCAAGAGTTATCTCTCTACGTACCTGGGCTTTTACTTTAACCTAAAGGCTATGTGGTGATAATAAGACATTTATTTTTGTTACTCAGGATTCTAAGTATGAACTACCATAACCTAACAAAGAGGCGCTCTGCGGATACACAAGGCTGTCAGCTCAAAGATTCAGTTACTGGACTGAACTTTGAGTTGGCACTCACTGACAGATCTTGCATCCTGCTGAACTCTGTAGCCACCCTCTAAAGTTGTATGTTCAGCTATCTCAACACTGTTCATATATATAAGGACACCAAATCCATATTTAAGTTCAACCTCATTTTAAAGCATTTTGATGAACAATGTTTTAAAATAACTGCAAATCTTAGAAGTGTCCATTTTTGTGTTGACCTTGCCCTCTGTCACCAATAATCTCTAATCCTACCTTCTGCAGAAATCTTCCTTGAAGCATTCACTTACATTTCAAAACTGCTATATTCCTTGCCTCTTTCTGCAGCTGATAACATGGATTACCTGTTTTCCTGACATTGCACTCTGTTCTATACAGATTCTCTCAAATTGCCTGTTTTTTTTTTGTTTTTAAGAAACCTTTTAAACTTCCTCTTGATTTTTCCTCTGCCTGGCTCATATAACTAACTGCACTATCATCAACCTTTTCCATTGTCACTGTTTTAAGACAGGCTCTTGCCCAGGCTGGTCTCAAACTCCTGATCCTCTTGTCTCACAAGGTATGGGCCATCTTTTATGTTTTTTAAAATTTTTTATTGATTTGCAAGGACAGAGAGAATATGAATAAAACAGGCACCACCAGGGCCTTTTGCTACTTTGCAAAGGAACTCCAGACTCATGAGCTACTTTGCATCTGGCTTTAAGTGACTACTGGGGAACTGAATCCAGGCCAGCAGGCTTTTTACCTTTAGCCATTGAGCCATCTCCCCAGCCCTGTGTCCTCTTTTTGAAGTTACTCTTCAAATAAATCTCTATTTATACAACTTTTCTTTCTAGAAGCATCTTTGTCACTTTGCTGCTTTTTCTAGGCTGAGGGAAGCAGTACTTGTACAGACCAACAAGTACCTCTGAAGATTTTCAGCCTTCTGTTTACTTCTGTTAAATCTGTTCCTTTCAGGATCAAAACAGGTAATTTTTTTTGTAAGACATATTATTTATTTATTTGAGAGAAGGGAGGAAGAATGTGCGTGCCAGGGCCTCCAGCCACTGCAAAGAAACTCCAGACGCATGCGCCCTCTTGGGCATCAGGCTTACGTGGGTCCTGGAGAATCAAACTGGGATCCTTTGGCTTTGCAGACAAACATCCCAACCACTAAGCCATCTCTCCAGCCCCCCAAACAGGTAATTCTTTATTTCTCCCTAGTCTAGTCACATCTTGGCCACATTACGGATATATCCATATCCTCTTCTGAAAAACAGCAGTGAAGCCTACCTCCTTGCCTGAAGTTAAAGCCTATTAGGGTTGTATGCTAACTGTATATTATTTCAAACAACGTGAATTGTGAAAATGATCCAATTTAGGGCTGGAAAGGTGGCTGGAAAAGTAGAGTGCTTGCCTAGCATACACAAGGACCTGGTTCAATCACCAGAGCCACAGTTGAGTGTGATGCACACACTAGGAAACGTAGAGGCAGTAGAATCAGTAGTTCAAGGCCATCTTTGGCTACAAAGAATTCAAAGCTATCCTGGGTTCCATGAGACCCTGTCTCAAAAACAAACAGAAATTATCAAGCTCTACCATGACATATAGTCTGTGTTTAAGAGGACATAATTTGATTCATGATTTAGTCAAGTTATAAAAAACTTCAAGCCATGAGTAGAGATGTACACCTGTAATCCTAGCACCCCAAGAACACTCATGGCAGGAGCATTGCCACGAGTTCAAGATCAGCCTGAGCCAAGTAATGAATTCCAGGTTTTATACCCAGACCCTGCCTCAAAAAAAAAAAAAAAAAAAGTCAGAATCTATTTTTATTACATTTATTACAACCAACCTAAGGTGATGTTTCTCAAACCTCCCCTGGAATATCCCTGCACAGGAGTGTGATGTCTATCCTTCAGAGATCCAAACCCAATTTTGTAACCCAAGGCACTGCTTAACATAATTCCTTGTAAATCTGCATTTTACTTTTAAAAATAATAAAAAAGGGTAGGAGGTATAGGTTAGTGGTAGAGCCACTGCCAATCTTCAGCACCTTGTCCCAAATAAGCATATAAAATTAACATAAATGTTATAGTCACCTTTGTAAATATTTGTATTCTTCTAAAAAGGATAGTTAACATTTTTAGCAATAAAACTAATGTCCCCAAAGGGGCATTTGGTTTCTCCCATACTCTTATCTATATGTTCTCATACCTACCCAAAGAAAAACAAACATGAATTAACTATCCAGATCTTTAGGAGGCACTACTACTGGCAATAGAGCCTAATACGTTTACTTTAATATACGAGAACCTAACAACCATTTATTAATTTCAAAACAGAATCCCACAATGTCAAAATGTCTTGAGTTCCAGGCGTCTGGAGAGATGGCTTAGCGGTTAAGGTGCTTGCCTGCGAAGTCTAAGGACCCAGGTTCCATTCCCCAGCAACCAGATGAGCCAGATGCACAAAGTGGCGCAAGTGTCTGGAGTTCATTTGCAGTGGCTGGAGGCCTTGGTGTGTCCATTCTCTCCCTCTCTATTTACCTATCTGTCTTTTTCTTTCTCGAATAAATAAATAAAGTATTAAGAAAATAAAAGAAAAAATGTCTTGCGTTCCATTACTAAATCCTCCAAATACGGTCCAATTTAAAATTTTAGCCTTTGACACCTTTTATAAGTACCACCAACCAAACGTTTACTCCCTAACAGTCCAAATGCATCTGGTATTTTAAATACTCTGCGCCTGGGTGACTTCTGGTGTTTTCTCTACCCTCCCTTCAAAAGTACTCTCTTTCCAGTGGGCTTGGCTTCCTCCTTCTACCGGGCTCCATGGTGGACCTGACAACAAAGGTAACCGAGGGGTCCCCAGGGTGCACGAAGAACCGACGCTCGGGTCCGTGGAAGGCTGGCGAGCTTAGTGCCAGCGCATCACCAGCTGCCAACAGTCCTAATTACAGTGTCGCCTGGAAGCCCATCATTAATCCCCACCGGGCAGGTTTCCTCTCGGATGGCAGCCAACCTCTCAGGCCGGGCAGGTTCCCATTGCACCCCAGGCCCGGCCTGCCCGACCCCGGCCGCTCCCCTGACCCCAGGGGCCGAGCCGGGTGCAGACGCGGCCCCGCACCGGCGTCCGCGCTCCGCCCGTCCAGGCCCCGGATGTGACGGCAGGTCGCCCTCGGCGCTCGTCCCCCCCATCGCCGCCGCGACCAGCCCGGGGGTGCCCCGAATAATCACTTTCGATGGGGGTCTTCCTACCCTCGCCCCGGCTGGCCTCACGTACCCAAGTGAGCAGGCTTTCGCACAGCTCCACCCGCTCCACAGACTCCACGTTGAACATCTTCCCGTCGGCGTCTCGGACGCGCCTCCCAAGCCAGCCAGAAACGGCGCCGCTCGGCCCGGGGTGGAGTCCAGAGGCCCAGTGGGTGCACCGGCCCGCTGTCTCCTCCGGCCGGCTCTCCTCTCACTGACCCGGACTCCGCTGGGGCTCCCGCACAGTCACCCCGAGCCCCTCCTTCTCCGCTCGTGCCCGCGCCCTCCGCGCGCGCGCCCGTCCCCGCCCGCCCACGCCCTCCTGGGCGAGCTCAGCGAGCGCCAGCCACGACCGGGCGCCACTGCGCATGCTCACCCGCTAGCCCCGCCCCTTTCCCTCCCCCCCCCACGTCAGGAGCGCTCTCGGCGCTAGCCGAGGCGCGTTCACGCTTCCTGCCAGGTCTGCGGCGGCCCCTGGTTTTCTCTCCAGTCCGTCAGTCGCCCTCACGGAAACTCTGCGCTGCGCATGCGCTCAGGCCGCACACCACATTACAAAAGAGACAGCTAGTGGATTCCTGGGAGGGTGGCAGGGCGGTCCCCGGAAAATAATCTCTGTTGTGTCGCGGGGACTGGCGAGTAGTTCCTCGGTGGTGGAGAGGTACGCGCCCCCTCCCTGGCCGCGCGCGCATGGCAGGCCACGCCCCCCTCCCCGAGCCCGGGCCCACCGCGGGTGCGGACGGCGGCGGGGCCCCGCGTGGGCGGGCCTGCCGCCGGGGGCTGCGGACCCTCTCTCCCGGAAGCCGGAGCTAAGCCCCAGAGTCGCCCCGAACCCGGTACGGAAGAGCCCGGCCACGGGGGAAGGGCTGACGTGGTCGGCGCCGCGGTGGCTCTGGGTGGGCTTGGCCCCACCGTGGGGAGTCGGCCGTCCGCCCTCTGTTCGCGTGGAGTCTTGACTCCAGACACTGGACGAAGTGGGAGAGGGTGGATGCAGTTCACGGATGAGTCAGGACCGCACGGCTGTCAGGGCCTGTTTCATCTCATGTCGGGAGCTGGCCACATTGAGGTGCATCATTACCCAGCTTTTACCTTTATAGAGACACTGTAGGATTTCGGATACGATTTTAAAGCGACGTTGCGCGTGCAGAAACGTGCATATGAAATACACGTTTAAGGAATTAATTTAGTGAAACACCAACTAACAAAAACCATAGTGCCTACTCCCCAGGAGTTCCTTGGCCCAGACCCTGAATAACCCTTTCTAGCCTGACTTTTATTGCTTTTCCTTGTAGCTTTGCCACATGTATTTGCATGTAGTATAGTTTGCCTGATTTTGAACTTTTATGAATGGGACAATATTGTGTTGATTGGTGGTTTTCAATTGATAAATAAACTTGGGTTTATTTTCAGATGATTTTCATTGTGTGGTATTCCAGGATCCGAGTATAGCCATGTATATCCATTCTACTGTTGATGGACGTTTTGTTCCAGTTTAGGGCTCCTCAGAACAATGCTAAACATCCTTGTACCTGGACCTTAATGCAGAGGTGCTGGAGCTTCCAAGACAGGTGCTTTGGAGTCCTAGGAGAATTGTGGCTTCATAAGGTATGCGTAGCCACCAGATCAAGAGAACTTTGATTTGGAGTGCTGTTGCTAACTTCCCAGGATACATCTTTGCTTTGTAGTTGCTGGAGGTTCATCCACCAGCCCATTAAAGGTGAGTTTTCTTACTGGGCTCTTAGAACCACCCAGGCAGCATTTTTAAATACCTTATAGAGTATTGGTTAACAGACCACACGTGGTTGTGTGAATATAAAAAAATCTTGGGCTTGAGGATTTAGATCAGTGGCAGATTGGTTGGTTAGCGTGAGTCAAGCCCTGAGTTTAGGGTTCAATCCTTAGTACCAAGACAATAAAGTGGGGGCTGGGGAAATGGCTCAGAGGTTAAAGGTACTTGCTTACAAAGTCCGCTGGCCTTGGTTCAGCACCCATGTAAAACCAGATGAAAAAGTGGTACGTGTCTGGAGTGCCTTTGTAGCAGCAAGAGGCCCTACACACACACACACACACACACACACACACAACTAAAGATATTAAAACCCAAACAAAAGTCTTGGCTGCTGATACTAAAATATATCTCTTACCTCAAAGGAAATAAGAGTTTAGTTTGAAGCCAAACCATGGCCCAGGAACACAGGTTTGGGTTACTCCAAATACTGTGTTCCAACGTGTCAACAGTTTCATGAAGTTTTTATAGTAACAGACCAAATAAAATCGTAAGTCAAGATACCTTTAAAATAAATTGGAAACATCAGTAGATTGGTTATAGCAAAAATGGGGGAAGTCTTTATTATAGGCCTCAGACGTTAGATGAATTGGATTACATTCTGAGCCTTTGGATTGTAGAAGGAAAGGAGTCTGTTTACATTCCAAAAGGATTTACCTAATAGTAGCAAGCAATTTGGTCAAAAACAGAGGTTGGCAATAAATGGCTATTTAGGGAGCCAAGATAGCCAAGATAATTTGGTTCCCAACTTCTAATATTCCATTTCTACACAATCACAGAAGTTTCAATTAGTCAGTCTTTTAGAATGTTTAGCATAGGTATGGCTTTTTTTTTTCCCTTTTTCTGAGAACTTCAGTTGATATGGGGGAACACTTCTTAGTGGTCTTTCTTGCAAACATTCTTCTTATAACTAGGGCAGGAAAGCCTTTAGAAACTATAACTATAAATTTCTTCCGCATTTGGTTCCTCTGTGAGTGCCTCTGGTTGTTTGTCAAACCAGAGTTCCTACATTCCATACTGACTGGTTTCTGTAGAGTACCTGCCATGTCTCAATGACATATACTTGTTAGGTAAGTAGTAAGGATATATTACATTGACTTGTCTCTGGCTGTGCAGACCTAGCCTTGCTAGAGAGACTCTAGCTGCAGTTTTTGAGACTTTGATACATTTGATTTAAAGTATCCTTCCCTGAGCTTGGCTGTTGGTCTACAATACTTTTGTGCATAATATTGTAGTGTTACTGTGGTTTTATTTTGTGGCTTTAATTAGCATCCACGAAGGAAATTACATTAAAAGCTCCTTGGATGTAATTACAGAAGCCATGTGACCCATCAAGTTGCTGCATGAGTTCAAGTACAGGTTTTCCTTTGTTATGGGGAATATTAGAATTTTCTACCTTCCCTCCCCTCCTTATTTTTCTCTCTGTGGGCTCCTTACCCTTACCCACTTCCCTGAAAGATTAAGAAAAGGACCCAGGAGTGGTGAGTTGACTTTTTCTTAACTTAGTCCTTACTCTGAGTTAGGTGAGGCTAGTTCTCATCTACAGCTGCTTAGGGGAAGATGGTGCTCCGCTGTAAGGCAGTCTTCCCATGTTTGTCCTGTCTTCCCGGAGAATAAATGCTTCACTTTGATTAAAGAAAGCTTGAGATGTTTATAAGACGTGATCAAGTTTTATCATAGGTTTGATGATTGATAGTTGTATTTAGAGTACTGTATCTTCTGTTTACTTAGAACCTATACAGTGTTAAACTCAATGATTTGCCTTCATGATTGCTCTAAGTTACACAAGGCCAGGCTTAGGCTTTCTTTTGGCTCCTCCCAAAAAAGGAGGCAGTTTGATGTGGTTCAACCTAATTTTATACATTTTACGTATGGGGAAGTTGAGATTGAGACTTTTCATGAGTACACATTTGTCTGAGTACAAAACTTAAGCTTGTTTACTGTATAGTAAGTGTCTCCTCGAAAGACTTTGTCAATTAAGTAATGGCAAATCTAGTTACTCAGACTTCTATCAGTTACAACACACTTTTCCAAAATTTATGGTGATTTTTAAACTTGAAATAGTTAAGAACAGAGTACTAATACTTTTACCTTCACATTTGCGATGATCCCATGAAATAGATTAAATACCATGTTCTGTATATTTAATAACTTTGTTGCAGTGTTTTAATTAAATAGCATTTATTGGTTCCTCTTTACAAAATGTGAGATCTTGTGAGGAAACACATGTGGCTTCTGAATTAAAGAAGTCCATAAAGTAATAAGAGAGGGGGTTGGGAAGATGGTTTAGCAGTTAAGGGCAAAGGCTGCCAGCCCAGGTTCAGTTCCCAAGTCGTCCATGTAACCTGGACATAGAAAGTGGCACAAATTTCTGGAATTCTCATTTAAAGCAGCAAGAGGCCTTGACCTGCCCATTCATGCATGCACGCAAATACATAATTTTTTTTTTTTTTTAGTACGGGAGCATTTAACAGTGGACCTGCCCTACAGTTAATCCATAGAGAGCCTCCATTTGTCCTATACTTTGATCTTAGAAGGCCCCCTCAGAACACTTTAGTGTCTAGATGGTAGGTAAGAATGTCATTGAAAGAGTATTGAGACCTAATCTGGCCCCTGGTGGAGCATGCAAATACTGTCTTTACTCTTTTTTTTTTTTTTTTTAATTTATTTATTTTCAAGCAGAGAGAGAGAGGTAGGGAGGGAGGAAGAGAGACAGAATGAGAATGGGCACACCAGGGCATCCATCTGCTGCAAACAAACTCCACATGCCTGTGCCACTTTGTGCATCTGGATTTACATGGGTACTGGGGCATCAAACCTGGGTTTTCCGGCTTTGCAGGTAGGCACCTTAACTGCTGAACCATTTCTTCAGCCCTTTCTACTCTTACTGCGAAAGTAAAGAAGGTCTCATGTAGACAAAGCTAGCCTTGAGCTCTTGATCTTCCTGCTTTCACCTTCCTACTGCTGGGATTACATGTGTACATACCATACCCTGACTTCTTTCTAGTTAATTTTTGACTCCTTTGCCCACTCTTAGATTTTTTTGTTGTTCTGAGGCAGGGTCTCGCTCTAGCTCAGACTGACCTAGAACTCACTCTGTAACCTAGGCTGTCCTTGAACCCACAGCAATCCTCTTATCTCCAACTCTACTAGTGTGAGCCTACAGGCATGATCCATCATGCCTAACTACCCAGAGATTTTTTTTTGAAACTTTTCTTCATTTATTTCCCCCTAGTTTCATTTGTCTGTTCTTTTGAATGAAAATACTGAAAGTAGGTGAAGCTGTCTCTGTGTTTCCTTGTGGGCACTTTCATAATGGACGTTTGAGAACTGTCATTAAGAAGTTCTTAGTATATTAGGCTGTGATTTTGTGTGAAGCTGATGAAACTTTCCTTTGGTGAACATGTTTGCTTAGATTTCTTCTGGGAGAGGTAACTTGCTAGCAGCTAATTCAGATTCCTTTCAAGGGTGTTTACCTTTGACATTCAAAATTTTTCTCTTAAGAGAGACCTGATTAATGATGATTTGGAATACAACTTTTTTTCCTTTTTTTTTTGAGATGGAGACAGTCTTGTGTTTCTCAGGCTGGCCTTGATCTCCTTTTCCGTGTAACCCAGTATGAACTGATTCTTTCTGTCTCCATTTCCAAGGGTTGGGAATCCTGGCATGCAACCACTCCACACAGGTATTGCATGTTAGGCAACTATACCAACTAAGACACATCCCTAGCCCCCCCTCCAATCTTTACAGTACAGTAAGTCATATAAATACAGAGCTTTATTTTAGTTATAATATCATATGTTACATTTCTCTTCAGGTATTTCCTTTTAGGTATCTTATAAGGCTTTGGACTCTATAATCTTATCATCTGAAGAAAATATGAGTTACCTGTGACATTTGGACTCCAGTGTGGTTGGGTTGTCTCCCCATATAACTGTAGTATTGGGTACCACTATTTTTCTCTAGAATATAGGAAGGAGAGTTTCGTACTTTCCCTTGTTACTGCTTAGGTAAAAATTCAGCTTTGGCTAGGGTGATGGCTCAGTGGATAAAGTGCTAGCTACACAACTCTGAGTACCTAAGTTTGGATCCCCAGACCCTATATAAAAAAGCTAGAGGCTGTGACAGGTTTCTTTAAGCCCTGTGCATTTATGGTGGGAAGGAAGGTAAAGGCAGGAGAATTTCCTAGAAGCTTGCAGATTGAGTGGTGAATAGTGAGAGACCAAGAATTGTCCTTCACCTTCCACACACACATGCTGTGCGTATACTTGCACACATGTACACATACATACCAAATAAGTAAAAGTTTTTTTTTTTTTTAAAGTAAAAACACAGCCTCGGGCTGGAGGGATGGCTTAACGGTTAAGGCATTTGCCTGCAAAGCCAAAGGACCCACGTTCAATTCCCCAGGACCCAAGTTAGCCAGATGCACAAGGGGGTGCATGCGTCTGGAGTTTGTCTGTAGTGGCTGGAGGCCCTGGTGTGCCCATTCTCTCTCTCTCTCTCTCTCTTCTTCCCTCTTTCTCTGCCAACAACAAACCCACAGCCTCATAGTAAGTACATATTTCAGACAGTTTAAGGAATATTGAACCATAAGCTGAGTTTGGTTTTCAGGTAAGGTTAATAGTGTTTTTTGCGCACTCAAATTTTCATTAATTCAAATAGTCTCAGTTCTGTTGCCTAGATTAGTTTTTAAGTAATACTATAAGTATAATGTGTTTCTTTTATTGAAATAAATACTTATTTGGTTTTGCTGTGTACAGAGCATGTGCTAGGTAATTCTGGAATATTTATAGATGACTACTGTATTTCCTTCCCTGTCCATACATGGTAAAATCACAGGACAATGCTCTGATATGATCTACTTGGAGACTTGATTTGGTACTTAGTAGTGTTGTAGCCAGCTCCACGGTGCTGGAATGAACTTCCAAACCAGACACAGTTTATAGGAGAAAGGGATTTATTTGAAGCTTACAGATCCAGGGGAGTTCCATTGATGGCGGAAGAATCTGCCCGCCTGTTGTACTCAGCTCCATGCTGCTGGGATGAACCTCCAAACCAGACACAGTTTGTGGAAGTAATGGGATTTATTTCAAGCATACAGATCCAGGGGAAAGTTCCATAATGGCGAAAGAAGCTGGCCCCCTTTCGCAGATCCATGCAGAGAGTAAAACCACCAGCATCATAAGCAAGAGCAAAAAACTGGCAACCATACAGCAGGGAACCCAGGTACAGCTCACTCTGCATACCTTAGGCTGGAATTCAGATCTGCCCTCAGTGACCTGACTCTGTCCTCCTTAGCAGGAGTCTGCTTGCTAGGGGCAGAAGCTGCAAACTCATTAACACCTGAGTCTATTGGGGGATATAGCTTCAAACTATCACATTCTTCCCCTGGGTTCCAATAGATTCATGAACATCTCACACGGCATATTGTATGTAGCCCAACTTCAAAGGTCACCATAGTCTTTACAAACTTTAAGATAGTTCTAAAATTCCAAGTCTCATCTGAGATTTAAGAATGTCTCTTAACTATGGGGCCCGTAAAATCGAAGCAAGTTATATACTTTCAACATGTAATGGTACAGAATAAACATTTCCATTGCTATAAGGCATAACAAGGAGAGACTGGATCAATGCAACCCTCAACAACCATTAGGCAAACATCAAACATCTGCAGTTCAAGTCTGATATGTATAATCGGTGACTGACAGTCTCAGATTTTCCAATTCCACCCCTCCAGCTAGGCTGAGTAGCCAGAGAAAATGTTCATTCCAGACCAACAGCACTCTATGGTAGCCCTTGCAAAGTCCTGGCATATCCAAAACATCTTTGGATCTCTGTGCAAAACATGGTCCATTTTCTATTGGATTCATTGGTCTCTTTGTCATGGTCATCTCGCCCTGCCTTATGTGCCACATCTCAGCAATGGCTCTTCAAACTGTGTACACTTCATGATCCATTCCATGCATTTTTCATGCTTCCTGAAACCAATACCAGGTGTTCAGGACACAGCCATTCTGTTAATTCAAGGACTAAATAAATCATGACCTCGAAGAGCAGGTTCCTTCCTTTCAGTCATCTCCTTTCAAGAGAGTTTGGGTTTCTACCATTCAGTCTTTCCTGAGGCATCCTTTCCATTGTTTCAATGTAAAGTAGTTGGGTCATCTTCCTTAAGATTGCTAATATGTTTGACAATAGCAGCTTCTGTAACCTAAAACCAGTGTCTGTGCCAGTAACGTTAAACTTGTATGAATTTTTCCAACTTTAGCTCTTAAATTTCTCAGTTCTCTATCTTTAGCCAAGCACATCAGTCCATTACAAATTTAACCTTGATCAAACTCTCTGGGAATGGGCAGCACAATGCAGCCAGCCCTTATGCAAGTAGCTCAGGTCCAACAAAGTTCTCTGCAGTCTTTTCTTCCCCTTTGAAAATTCATAAGCAAAGCCTCCAAATACAATTCTCTCTGCACTTAGCATTTTGAAATTCTTACCAGACTAGTCCATAAAACTTGGCTTACGGGCTGGAGAGATGGCTTAGTGGTTAAAGCGCTTGCCTGTGAAGCCTAAGGACCCCGATTCGAGGCTCGATTCCCTAGGACCCACATTATCCAGATGCACAAGGGGGCGCATGAGTCTGGAGTTAGTTTTCAGTGGCTGGAGGCCCTGGCGCGCCCATTCTCTCTCTCTCTCTCTCCCTCCCTCTTTCTGTCCGTCACTCTCAAATAAATTTAAAAAAAAAACAAACTTGGCTTACTGCTCTAGAAGGCATCATCAGTTGCAAGTACCAAGTTCTGACTCATTTCTCTAGCACAAAAGTTCCAAAAGACCCAAATCCACATGGGCAGATTCATTGCGCAGCAACACCCCAATCCTGGTACCAATTTCTGTTGTCATACTCATGCTGCTGGGATGAACCTTCAAACCAGACACAGTTCATGGGAGGAATGGGATTTATTTCAGGGTTACAGATCCAGGTGAAGTTCCATAATGGTGGACGAAGCTGGCCCCCTTTCACAGATTGATGCAGAGAGAAAAACCACCAGCAGCAAGAGCAAAAAACTGCCAGCCAAACAGCAGGGAACCCAGGTAGAGTTCACTCTACATACCTCAGGCTGGTATTCAGATCTTTCCCCAGTGACATGTTCCTCCTCCTCCCAACCAGGAGACTGCCTGCCAGCAGAAGCTGGAAACTCAGTTTTAATAACAACTGAGTATGTTGGAGGGACATAGATTCAAACTACCACATCCTTTTTTACAGATCCAAGCAGAGACACAACCACACCACAAGCAAGAGCAAAGCAGCAGCAAAACAGGAGGTACCCCAGGCAGAGCTCAAGCACGCTGCATACTTTTAGGCTGGAAATCAAATCCACCCTCAAACATACCTTTAGGCTGGACTCCAGGATTTGTACCAGCCCCTCCCCAAAAATCTAAGTTTCAAGCTTTAATAGAAGTGAGTCTTGGGGGACACAAATTCAAACTACCATAAGGAGTTAAAAAAAGAGCTGTTGAACAAGAAGCATGTCTTTTTCCTTAAAGGAACTATACCTCAATAGGAAAAGAATTTTTTAAAGTTTTGTTTTAAAATATATATATGGGGGCTGGGGAAATGGCTTAATGAATGAAGAGCTTGCTGTGCAAGCCTGAGTACCTAAGTTCAGGTCCCCTGACTCCACATAAAAAGCCAGAAGCTGTGGTGAGCTGCTGTGCTTCCCAGCACACTGATGGCAAGAAGGAAAGCAGAGAAACCCTGCCTCAAAATGTCATGTGGTCTGTAGCACATATTTGCCCATACTCATACAGGAACACACATACAACACTCTTTCTCTCTCACACACATACATATATACATGTACGTGTGTGTGTGTGTATGTGTCTGCATATATATCACCTACCAAAAATGTGTGTATATGTATAAATAGGTGGTGAAATGTAATAGTTGTTTTCCTCCAGGAAAGTAATTTTTTTTTTTTTTTGAGATAGGGTCTCATGTAGCCCAGGCTGACCTTGAACTTGCTATGTAGCTGAGGATGACATTGAGCTTCTGATCTTTTTGCTTCTGCCTTTTGAGTGCTAGGAAGACAGATCTGTGCAAGTTCTGTGCTTGGGATGCAAGTCAGTGCTTCATCTCATACATTTTAGGCAGGTACCCTAGGAAGTAGTATTTGGTACTTGTCAAAATAATGTTAGGGACAAATTTTAAAGAACTTGTTAATAGCTGGATCTTCACTGTAGTTGTACCTCATGCTACCTATGTTAAAGAGTGTGCTGTAAGTATTAATTATATTATGTCAACTATAGCCAGGTGTGGTGGCACACGCCTTTAATCCCAGCACTCAGGAGGCAGAGGTAGGAGAATCACCATCAGTTCAAGGCCAGCTTGGAACTACAGAGTGAGAGCTTACCTCGAAAAAACCAAAATAAATAATAAAAAAAGTCAGCTATACTTAATATTGCTTTTAGTGGTATATTTCATTTCACTGTGTTATTTATAACTTCTATCTTGTTTCTTCATATTTTAGACCTGGAATGGCCAAATACCACAGTGAAGTTCAAAATTTGAAGCTGGATGATGATTCAGTTATAGAAGGAGTAAGTGACCAAGTACTTGTGGCAGTTGTGGTCAGTTTCACTTTGATTGCTACCCTCATATATGCACTTTTCAGGTGAGACTAAAGGATAAATGAATTGAGATTGCATTTCAAAAGATTCCTAGTTATAGCTATTTAGTTCTAGACTAAATCTCAGTGATTGTGTAAATGTACTAAAGTATTTTATTTTATTTATTTATTTATTTATTTTTGTTTTTTTCAAGGTAGGGTCTCACTCTAGTTCAGGCTGATCTGGAATTCACTATGTAGTCTCAGGGTGCTCTCAAACTCATGGCGATCCTCCTACCTCTGTCTCCCGAGTGCTGGGATTAAAGGCATGTGCCACCATGCCCGGCTTCTAAAGTATTTTATTTTCTATTGAGCTCTGGATGTAACACATTTTTCCCAAATTACCAAAGAATATTTAACTTTATTCTCCAGGGTAGCTGGCTCAACTATTAAAGGTGTTTGCTTGCAAAGCCTACCAGCTCAGTTTCAATTTCTAAACCACTCACATAAGCTGGACACAAAAAGTGGCATGAGTCTGGTGTTCTTTTGCAGTAGCAAGAGGCCCTGGTGCACCCACGCATCCATGTACACATACCCACACTCAAACACACATGTGCAAATAATAAAAAATCAAAAAATCATCTGCATTTTGATAAAGAGTTAAATTTTCTATAAGCATCCTAGCTTAAAATGTAGTGATTTTTATAATGAATCTACTAGTTAGTAAATAATGCAGATAGTAATGTAAACTATTTAAATGGGGGAAAAAAACAAAAAGGACTGCTTATAATAAATGAAATTAAGTTTAGATTTAATTGATTAAATTAATTGTAACCTTAATTTTCTTAAAGAAACAGGATTACTATTTAAGGCCTCAAACCCATATGCCAATATTAGACTAAATTTTTGTACATTTTAATCCAAAAATTACAAATCAGTGTTTCTATTTATTTATTTTTGATTTTTTGAGGTAGGGTCTCATTGTAGCCCAGGTTGACCTGGAATTCACTATGTAGTCTCAGGGTGGCCTTGAACTCATGGTGATCCTTCTACCTCTGCCTTCCAAATGTTGGGATTAAAGGCATTCACCCCCATGAGTGGCTTTTTTTTCTTTTTAAAATATTTTTATTTATTTATTTAACAGAGAGAAAGAGGGAGAAAGAGAGAGAAAAAGTGGGTGTTCCAGGGCTCCAGCCACTGCAAACAAACTCCAGATGTGTGTGCCCCCCTTGTGCATCTGGCTTACATGGGCCCTGGGGAATCGAACCTGGGTCCTTTGGCTTTGCAGACATGCCTTAACTACTAAGCCATCTCTCCAGGATAACACATTTTTATTTCAGTATAGGGGACTTGACAATTTTATTTTACTTTATTTCCTCTTGTTTTTTATGTTTGTAAACAAGGTCTCATTCTGTGGCTCAGGCTGTACTGGAACTTACTCTGTAGACCAGATTTACTTCAGACTTGAGGTGATCCTCTTGCATATGCCTCCCAAGTGCTGGGATTAGAAGCATTCACCACCACAACTAGCTCAGTAGAGCAGTTTATGGTGTGATTCTCCATAGTTTACACTTGTGGGGAGGCAGTAGTTAAAGGATAGCAGATTTAAGTAAATTCATAACTGGTTGGCAGGTTGTTCTTGGGAATACTGACCATCGTTTTCATATAAACCAAGTAGAACATTGTTCAGTAGTATAAAACTCTGCTCTTGAGCATGTTCTGTTCATTTTGAATCACAGCTGTGGTGAAGAAAATGTAAGATGAATGCTTACTAAATTGTTTGTTTTCACAGTAGGTAATGTTGCTGGTATAGAAAGATTAAGATTCAGAGATGATCAACCGGTATATCTCTAGCCATGTGACCTTTTTCTTTTTCCTTTCCTTTTCTTTCTTCCTTTCTTTCTCTCTCTCTCTCTTTTTTTTTGGAGGTAGGGTCTCACTCTAGCCAAGGCTGACCTGGAACTCAGCGATTCTTGTACCTCTGCCTCCCAAGTGCTAGAATTAAAGGTATGTTTTAGCACCCCTAGCCTAACTGATCTTTTTTTCTTTTTTTGTTTTGTTTTTCAAGGTAGGGTCTTTCTCTAGCCCAGAATGACCTGGAATTCACTATGTAGTCTCAGGGTGACCTTGAACTCTCAGTGATCCTCCTACCTTTGCCTCCCAGTTGCTAGGATTAAAGGCGTGTGCCACCATGCTCAGCTCTAACTGATCTTTGACAAAGGTGCCAGCACCATCTGGTGAGGAAAGATTCAACAAATAATGCTGAGACAACTGGGTAGCTAGCCACATCAAAAAATGAAATTAGGGCTGGAGAGATGGCTTAGCGGTTAAGCGCTTGCCTGTGAAGCCTAAGGACCCCGGTTTGAGGCTCGATTCCCCAGGACCCACGTTAGCCAGATGCACAAGGGGGCACATGCATCTGGAGTTTGTTTGCAGTGGCTGGAGGCCCTGGTGTGCCCATTCTCTCTCTCTCTCTGTTGCTCTCAAATAAATAAATAAAAATAAAAACAAAAAAATTAAAAAAAAATGAAATTAGCTGGGCTTGGTGGTACATGCCTTTAATCCCAGCACTTGGGAGGTAGAGATAGGAGGATCGCCATGAGTTTGAGGCCACCCTGAGATTACATAGTGGATTCCAGGTCAGCCTGGACTAGAGTGAAACCCTACCTCGAAAAACCAAAAAAAAAAAAAAAATTATATTCATACATATACATTAACTCAAACTAGGTCATAAATTTAAATCTAAGAGCTAAAGCTATAATACCACGGTTTTGTTGGAGTTACTCTGTAGAAGGTTCATGAGTTAAAAGTCTAATTTTCACTGTGATGGGTTAGAGATGGTATGGAACCTTTCAGAGGTGATGGCAAGTAGGAGCTGCATAAGTCATCAAGGACCACTACCCTCGGAAGAGATTAACATGGTTTTGGTGAGATCCCCAGTTAGTTTTGAGTTAATTGTAATGAAAGAGCAAGCCTAGCTCCTCTCTGGTTTTGGGCTTCCTGTCTTGTTATTTGATCTCCCTTCTTCATGTAGCCCTGCTGGTCATCTGCTATGATGTGATAGAGCCAGGGGGTTCTCAGCACTTTGTATCTCCAAAACAATAATCCAAGCGGGGCTGAGTGGCTCAGGCCTATATTTCCAGTTACAGGCTGAGGCAGGAGGATTGAAAAGCTCAAGTCCTGGCTGGGGTACAGAGTGAGTTCAAGGCCAGCTTGAGTAACTTATTGAGAACGTGTCTCAAGTGAAAACATGAAAGGATTGGCTGCTCTCTTGACTCCTGAACTTCCATGTTCTGGTAAGCTTCCCTTGTCTTGGCCCAGCTGGGCTGAGATGAGGGGAGACCCCCCCCCTTACTCCCACATGGGTTCTCTACCCCCTCCTGTCCTCCCCATGGCAGGGCCTCTCTGTACTTTTTTCTCTTAATCTAATAAAGTCTCTCTAAACCTTATCCTCTGTTTATGGATTTTAATTCTTTATGTTCATATGATAAGAACCTGAGGTACCCTAAAAAGTTTGCATTAAAAAAATAAAGATACTTTGCAGAATGGAAAAATATTTATAAATCTTGTATCTGTTAGGTAGTTGTATATGGGATATACAAAGCATAGATAATTCAATAATCAAAAGACAACCTAATTCATAAAGAATTGAATGTGGTAGCTCACACCTGTATTCCCAATACTTGAAAGGCTGAGACAGGAGGATTGTCATAAATTGAGGCCATTCTGAGCTACATAGTGAATTCTCAGCTGCCACCTGGAGCTGCCAACTGAGTTCTAGGCCAATGTGGCATACAAAGTGAGACCCTGTGTGAAAAGAAAAGAAAAAGTAAAAATAAATGAAAGATTTGAATTGACATTTCTCCAAAGAACACTTACCCAGTAAGTACATGTAAGGATATTCATCATTACTAATTATTAGGGAGATACTAAATCAGAACCACAATGAAGGTTGAGACTGTAGTTCAGTTGGTAGAGTGTTTGCCTAACATGCAACTAGTCCTGAATCATATAAACTGTGGTGATGCAGACTTCTAATCATAGCACTTGGAATGTGGGAAGCAGGAGGATCAGAATCTAAAGGTCATCTGTTACATAGCAAGTTTGAGGCTAGTCTTGGCTACATGTCTCAAAATAAACAAAACACAGCGAGATACCACCTCATCTCCATAGGATGGCTACCATTGAAAATATACAAAACAAGAGCAGGGCATGATGGCATATGTCTTTAATCTCAGCACTTGGGATGCAGAGGTAGGAGGTAAGTTCGGGGCTAGCCTGGGACTACAGAGTGAGTTCCAGGTCAGCCTGGGCTACTGTGAGAGCCTACCTCAAAAAAACCCCCCACATAAATAATGTTAATGAGGATGGGGAGAAATATGAACACTTGTGTACCGCTGATGGGAAAGTGAAATAGTATAATATAATGGAACATAGTGTAGCAGCTTCTCAAAAATTCAAAAATAGAATAACCATATGATTAGCTGTTCCACTTCTGGCCAGATTCCCAAAGTAATTTAAAAAAAAGCAGACTCAGCATTGTTTACATACCCATGTTCATAGCAGCCTTAGTGACAACTAAGACACTGGAAGCAACCCAAGTGTCCATCAAAAGGCGCATGGATAAGCAAAGGATAGTTTACACATAGAGTGGAGCTGTGCTCAGCCCTGGAAAGGAAGTAGGTCAGGAAAACAGAATACTTATGGATGGCCTCAAACTAGTCACGCAGCTGAGGACGACCTTTAACTTCTGCTGGTTCTGCCTGCACCTTCCAAGTGCTGCCATTTCGGACATACACCTCCACACTCAGTTTATGTGGTGCTAGAGATGGAACCCAGAGGCTGTGGGTCTAGCTTAGTGGCAGGACACTTGCATACATGAGGCCCTGTTTAATCCTCTTACAGCAAGAACAACACAAAAAGATTGTTTTGGGGTTGAGGATGTAGCTCAAGTTGGTAGGATGTTTGCCTAACATGCACCAAACCATGGATCGGATCCCCAGCACTCTGTAAACTGAGTATGGTTGCACACATCTGTAATCCCAGCATTCAGGAGATGGAGGCAAGAGAATCAGCTATTTCAGGTCTGTTATGTAGTTAGTTCAAGGCCAGTCTGGGCTACATGAGACTCTGTCTTGAAAAAAAAATTAAATTAACAAAAGCCTGTTATGGTTGTTTGATGTTCCTTGATATTCCATGTGAATTTTTTTTTTTTTTTTGAGGCAAGCTCAATAGAGAGGCCTTTTTTTTTTATGCAGGAGATTGAGAGCAAGAGGGAATTGGCACACCAGGGCTTCCAGCCACTGCAATTGAACTCCAGATGTGTGTGCATTCACGGCCTTGTGCGCTTGCGTCACTTTGTGTGTCTGCTTACATGGAACCTAGAGAGTTGAACATAGGTCCTTAGGCTTCACAGACAAGCATCTTAACCGCTAAGCCATCTCTCCAGTCCTCCATATGAATTTTAAGTTGAGCTTTTCTGTTCTGCAGAATATGCTAATGGAATTTTGATAGAGACTGCATTGAGTCACTTTGGAGAATAGTTTCATCTTAGCAGTATTTCTTTTTTTCCAGTGTATTAACCCAAGTTCTTTCCATTTTTTTCTTGTCTTCTTTTCCCTGAGCATTGTTGCAGAGCTTGTATTTATTCCTTCAGGTGTCAACACAGCTACTGTGGCGGACGTACCAGAGTGCCATGTACATTTGCCAACTCACTCCTTTTCCTCTCCCAGGTGCATGCCATTTCTTCCCTCATGCTAGAGGCTGCCAGCTCCTTTCCAGAGCTATCTACAATTTCACAGTTTTTTTTTTTTGTTTCTTTGTTTTTACTTTTGGTTTTCACTTTTCAGGAAAAAAAGGTCCTTGAGTTGTTGGCAGACAGTCAGAGCAAGTGAACTTCAGTTTTGTTAGTGCCACATTTCCTTAGCAGAGCCTTGTGAGCTGCTTGGGTCAAGTGCTCTGTCATACTCTCCTAGCTGAAGTGGATTGTGTTCCAGGTTTTCTAGTTTGGTTTTCAGACTGGGTTAATTATCCCATTGTTTTCTAAAATTGGTTCTGTATTCTTAGCATTTAGTTATTTTGTCTCCAGGCAGTATTAGCTTGGGCTGTTTGTTCATATTCTTTGGCTATATTGTGACTTTTCAAATACTCTACTACTAGATTTAAGAATTCATACACTCCCTCCAGACATAAAGTGGCCTGGATATCCATGACCTCATAGTGCCTGACACTACCTAAACAAGACCATCATAAGAGGAGAAAAAGATCGTGACATCAAAATAAAAGAGAGACTGATTGGGATGGGGAGGGGATATGATGGAGAATGGAATTTCCAAGGGGAAAGTGGGGGGAGGGAGGGTATTACCATGGGATATTTTTTATAATCATGGAGAATGTTAATAAAAATTGAGAAAAAAACAAAACAACAACAAAAAAAGAATTCATACTCATTTGGGCTGGGCAGGTGGCTCGTCAGTTAAAAGAGCTTGCTTGCAAAGCCTGCCAGCCTGGGTTCAATTCTCCAGTTCCCATGTAAAGCCAGAGACACAAAGTATCTCATGTGTCTGGTGTTCATTTGAGAAGGCCCTGGCATGCCCACAGTGTAGCTTGCTCTCTCTCTCTTTTCTCACAAATAAATAGAAAATATTCTAAAGCATTAATTCTTTTTATTATATTTTATTTATTTATGAGAGAGAAAGAGGCATAGAGAGAGAGAGAGAGAGAGAGAGAGAGAGAGAAGAGAGTGGGCGTGCCAGGGCCTCCAGCCATGGCAAATGAACTCCAGGCACATGCGCCCCTTTGTGCATCTGGCTTTTGTGGGTCCTAGAGAATCAAACTGGGATCCTTTGGCTTTACAGGCAAATGCCTTAACCTCTAAGCCATCTCTCCAGCCTTAAAACATTAATTCTTACATGTTCTCTTATATGGAAAGAAATCACATGCAAGACATCTCAGGCACACAGTTCATTCATGTCTGTACTCTGGAAAGTCATATATTTTTTCCAATGAAAAAGTATGTTTTTCTCCTCTCAAAGAATGAAGATATGTTTAATTATATAGTCACTGGCATGTAAAATAGATGGTCCCTGTACTGATGGATTATTCTGTAAATAGCTTTCTTTCCTAGGTCACTGATGCAGCCATAAGAATATAACTTAAATTTAATTTTTGTTTTTTTGAATATTTTATTTATTTACTTGAGAGAGAGAAAGAGGGAGGGTGGGGGCACGCCAGGGCCTCCAGCTGCTGGAAACAAACTCCAGATGCATGCCCTTTCTTGTGCATCTGGCTTACATGGGTCCTGGAGAATCAAACTAGGATCCTTTGGCTTTGCAGGCAAACACCTTAACCACCAAGCCATCTTCTCCACCTCTGTTTTGTTTTTTTGAGGTAGAGTCTCACTGTAGCCCAGGCTGACCTGGAATTTACTTTGTAGTCTCAGGCTGGCCTCAAACTCACAGTGATCCTATCTCTTATTATTTTCTTTTGGCTGTTCAGTTTGGGGGTTTTTGTTTTACAACAACAACAAAAATGTGGTCCTGGGCTGGAACTTACTATATAGACCAAGCTAGCAATCATCCTGTTTTCCTCTTTGTGGGGCTGGGATAATAGATGTGAACCACTATACCCAGCTCAGACTATAACTTATTTTAACATAGAGTCCGTCACGCTGGGTGTGGTGTCATACTCCTATATCTCAGCACTCAGTAGTTGAGGCAAGAATATTATGACTTTGAGGTCAGTTTGGGGACTACATATAGCAAGACCCTGTCTTTGTTTATTTGCACATGTGTGTGCATATGTACATATACTCATGCCCACTCACACATGTGCCAGGCTCTTTTGCCACTGCAATCAAATGCCTGTCCAGCTTTATGTGGGTGGTTGGGGAACTTGAACCTAGGGGCAAGCAAGCACTTTTAACTTTGAGCCCTTTCCCCAGGCACCAGAAAGACCCTGTCTTGGGGAGATTAACAAAAGGAAAAAAGAAGTCACTAAAACTTAAGGGGCTTCAACAGTTCAAGACAATCTGTTAAATTTAGGATAAATGTCTTATATTTAGATATTTGACTGTAGATTGCCCTATGTCCTCGTTTAACTAATGGATACATTTTTCAACTTTTTTTCTGAAGTTCACATTTTTTTTGAGTAATTTCTGTTGGATATGGACCACCCAGAATGCAAAACCTTTTATTTATTTATTTATTTTTTGTTTTGCTTTTGTAAAACATAGGCTCCCTCTATAGTATAGGCTATCCTGGAACTCATAGTGAACCTCCTGCCTCAGCCTCCTGAGTTCTGAGATTACAGGGGATAATATTGACTTACAATATTGTTCAAGGTTTTTGGGTAAATTCAGGTAAGCTTTATTTCGAGATTCTGTATTGTGTTTGTTAGGATTGGCTTTTTGTTCAGTATTAGCTTTTCTGCATTATTTACTTTTAGTTTCTGCTTTGTTCCTGTCCCTGATACCTAAAAGTTAGGAGAAAGACCTAAATTGATTTGGAAAACTATTTACATGTATAATAATATGTAGAACTATATAACTGCCTATTTTATTTATTTTACTTTTAAAAGAAATCTTGTATATTTTTATTTATTAGAGAGAGAAAGTGAGAAAGTAGACACACCAGGAACCCTCAAGTGAACTCTAGACTCATGCATAACTTTCTTTATGTAGGTACTAGGGTACTAGGGCATCAAATCCAGGCTACAGGCTTTAAAAGCAAGTGCCTTTAACTGCAGAGCCGTCTCCCCAGCCTATAACTGCTTATTTCAAAGGAATTTCATGAAAATGTTTTAATTATTCTTTTTTTTTTTTTTTTTTTTTTTGGTTTTTTTGAGGTAGGGTCTTACTCTAGCTCAGGCTGACCTGGAATTCACTATGTAGTCTCAGGATGGCCTCGAACTCACGGTGATCCTCCTACCTCTGCCTCCCAAGTGCTGGGATTAAAGGCGTGCACCACCACGCCCAGCTTAATTATTCTTTATATTGCTTGTTAGCTTACAATTAGAGTCAATATGCACATGGCAGGCACCTGGATTTTATCATTTGGCAGTGGAAGAAGTTACCACAGAGTAGTCTGGAAGACACAGTCCTGAAACTGGAATGCAGGTGTAATATCATCAGCTACACTTTAACTAAGCTACCAGTAGTTCTCAGTCAGAAATTAGACTAGCAAAGCAGATGGGTTATTCTAATAATATTCAAGTTTTATTGTATTCTTTTCAACAGAAATGTACAGCAGAACATTCATCCAGAAAACCAAGAGCTAGTCAGGGTGCTTCGAGAACAACTTCAAACAGAGCAGGTAATGTGTACTTTGTAAATCTCTCGTGCATGAAGTGGTGATGAAATATTAGTAAATTACCTTTAAGAAACATGGGCTTCTTTCTTGCTTCAAACTACCTTAAATGGTTCTGTAGATTACAAATTATGCTATATAATATCATATTCATATTGAGAAAATTAGTTACAGCTGGGCATGGTGGCGCACGCTTTTAATCCCAGAGGTAGGAGTATTGCCTTGAGTTCAAGGAGGCCACCCTGAGATTATGTAGTGAATTCCAGGTCAGCCTGGGCTAGAGTGACACCGTACCTCGAAAAACCACAAAAAAAATAAATAAAATTCCTTGGACTTTTTTTTTTTTTTTTTTTTGAGATAGAGTCTCATGTGTTACCTGTTGGCCTCATATTTGCTGTGTAGTAAAGATGGCCTTGAGCCTCCTACCTTTATTTTGTGGGGCTGTAGGTGTGAGCCACCAAACCCAGCAGCAAGTTGCCTGGATGCATGCATGATTTTTTGTTTTTGTTTTTTGAAGTAGGGTTTTACTCTAGCCCAGGCTGACCTGGAATTCACTATGTAGTCTCATGGTGATCCTCTTACTTCTGCCTCCTAAGTGCTTAAAGGCGTGTGCCACCACACCCAGCTTGCATGCATGAGTGTATCAACCTGCTTTAAAAGAAAGTAGTTTTCACATTTATTTTTTGCTTATGCAGAAATAATTCCTGCAATTGCTCTGAGGCAAAATGAAGTGGAAAACCTGTTTTTAAAAAACATACACGCTGGGCTAAAGAGATGATTCAGTGGTTAAGGTGCTTGCCTGCAAAGCCTAATGATCTGGTTTTGATTCCTCAATATCCATGTAAAGCCAGATGCACAAAGTGGCACATACATCTGGAGTTCGTTTGCAGAGGCTGGAGGCCTTGATGTAAATGAAATATTTAAAACCACAGCAACAACAACAACAAAAAAAACCCATACACACTGGGTTGGGAGATAGTACAGCAGTTAAGAGTATTTGCTTACTAGTCCTATAGGCCATGGTTTCAGTTCTCCAGCCACTGATGGAAAGCCAGTCATTAGTTTGCAGTAGCAAGAGCTCCTGGAATGCCCATACATGTGCACACACATACAGTCAAATAAATAAAATTTAAAATTAACTAACAAAAACTTGCTTTCCCCCAACACCACAAGATAAAAAGTTTTTTCCTACTTAAACTTTAGTTCCACTGAAGGTTACATAAATTTTCTTTTTGTCAAATATGTTTTTGAACTTCTACCTTATGCTAGACATTTATCTACACATTAGAAATCAGTTGTGAACACAAAGGCAATAATTCCTGTCCTGGGCTGGGGAGATGGCTCAGTAGTTAAAAGGCACTTGCTGGCAAAGCCTGCTGGCCCAAATTTGATTCCCCAGTACCTATGTAAAGCCAGACTTATAGTGTAGCACATGCGTCTCAAATTCATTTGCAGTGGCAAGAGACCATGACATGCTTATTCCCTCTCTCTTCCTCATAAAAAATATTACTTTGTTAATTCTGAGCTGGGTGTGGTGGCGCACACCTTTAATCCCAGCACTCGGGAGGCAGAGGTAGGAGGATTGCTATGAGTTCGAGACCAACCTGAGAATCCAGAGTGAATTCCAGGTCAGCCTGGGCTAGAGTGAGACCCTACCTCAAAAAACAAAACAAAACAAAAATTCTGTCTTCATGAAACTTAAACTCAGTAATGCAAAAATAGCTTATTAGTAGTATTTTCTTTTAGAACTATTCTTTTTTTTTTTTTTTTTCCTTTTTTGGTTTTTTCAATGTAGGGTTTCATTCTAGCCCAGGCTGACCTGTAATTCACTATGGAGTTTCAGGGTGGCCTTGAACTCACAGCGATCTTCCTACCTCTCCTTCCCAAGTGCTGGGATTAAAGGCTTGCACCACCACCCCTGGCCTAGAACTATTCTTATTAGTAATTCCTGGGTTGAATGTTTTATGATTTATAAAGTGATTTTTAAAAATTTATTTATTTATTTGAGAGAGAGAGAGGCAGAAAGAGTGGGTATGGATGTGCCAGGGCCTCCTGTCACTGCAAACAAGCTCCATATGCATGTGGCCCTTTGTGCATCTGGTTTTACAGGTATACTAAGGAACTGAATTTGGACCTTCAGGCTTTTTAACCATTGAGCCATCTCTCCAGCTCATAGTGATTTTTGAAATAATTCATCTACCTCATAAAGTTACATATAAGCTCTGGTCTTAGCTTTCTCTGTGTTGTCCAATATAGTAGCCACTAGCCACACAGGGCTACTTACATTTAAGTTAATCGGGGGCTAGATATATGGCTTAACAGTTAAAGTGCTTGTCAGCAAAACCAAAGGACCTGGGTTCAATTCCTCAGTACCCATGTAAAGCCAGATATGCAAGGTGGTACATGCGTTTGAAGTTTGTTTGCAGTGGCTAGAGGCCCTGGTGCACCCTTTCTGTCTCTCTATCTGCTTCTTTCTTTCTCTCTCAAATAAATAAATAAAATATTTAAATTTTTTAAGTTAAAATTAAATACAATTTAAAATTCATTATTTTAGGGACATCAGTCACATTTCAAGGTACACAGTAGTCACATGACTGTGGTCATCATATTGGATTGGGTAGCATAGATTAAGATTTCTGTTTGTGCAGAAAGTTTTATTGGTCAGCTATTCGTTTTTGTCCATTCCTCTTTTTCTTATCCTTTTTTTGAAGGCAGAATCTCACTCTGTAGCTCAGGCTCGTCCAGAACTCACTAGATTGATCCAACTGGCCTTGAATTTGCAGTGATATACCTACCTCTGCCTCTCTAATATTGGAGTTACAGATGTGATTCACCATGCCCAGCTTTTTTTGGGGTCAATTTCTTAGAGAGAGAGAACACATAATTTGAGGAGGAAGGGTAGAAAATAAAAAACAATTGAGTATATACATTTTTTTCTTTTTATAGTATTAAAATTAGCATAAATGACTATACCACCTTGGTTTATAGAATATTTTGTTAATTTAGTGCTTTCTTTGGAAATATGAAATTCTAATTATGATACATTGATAGTTGAAACAAAGATTTCTGATTTAATTTGTAGCTAAATTTATATTTTACAAATTTTATTTTATTTTAAATATTTTATTTATTTATTTGCAAGGAGAGAGAATAAATAGGTATGCCAGGACCTTTAGCCACTGCAAATGAACTGCAGAAGCATGCATGTATTACTTTGTGCATCTGGCTTTACATGGGTACTGGGGAATTGAACCCAGGTTGTTAGGCATTGCAGGCAAGCGCCTTAACTTCTAACCTTTCTCTCCAGCCCTAGAAATTTTAATGCTAACTATCCTATTTATATGTACTAAATGTTACCAAAACAGGCTTTGGTAAGTGTTTTGAAAGGTATACATTTTGGTAGTGCTAGGCATTTTAGGTCCTGTGGTACAGATCTTTGCCTTCATGGCACTTACATTCTAGGAGGGTTGATGTCTCCATGATTCTCGTACTGGAAAATCTTGACAGTAGTGTCTGACCACAGTCCAGATGTGATGGAGGGATGGATTACCATTTACTAGCATGACCATGTGAAAGACGACCTTCAGTTACCAGTTGTGTTAAATTTTCCTGCTCCTGAAAATGAGCAAATATTCTTCTCTGAAAGTTGAGATACACTATATATGCAGTGTTTATCAGGAGGATAGTTTCTAAATGAAAAAGGTATTAAAAATAAAGTCAGAAGTAGTGGTGCATGCCTCTAATCCCAGTTCTTAGGAGGTGGAAGCAGGGGGCTCGCCAGTGTTATATAATACTGCTCTGTCTCAAATAAATAAATCATGAACAAAAACTTTTAAAAGGCAATACTTCAGTTGAAATGTGGGGCCTCATAATGTTCAGTGATTTCTGTACCACTGAGCTACACCCTAGCCTGATATTTCTTATTTTTCAGTTTATTCATTAGCTTGTGGTACTTAAAATAAGCTATTCATTTTGGTGAGTGAAAATATAAACCTTGAGACCTTGAGTTAATCCACATTTTGCCTTCTGCTTATGTTTAAGAGGAAAAATGGAACCATGCAGTTTGATTGTTTAGTGGTGATTTTTTTTTTTTTTTTTTGGTGGCACTGTGCTTTGATCCTATGGCCTCACATATGCTAGGCAAGTGCTTTACCACTCAGCTATTTTTTACCATGTAGTTTGAATAAAACAGCATAGCTTCACAAATTTCTTAAACTTGTTAAGTCCTTAAGCTATGTACTGGATCTATTTGTCAGTTTTGGGAGTTGTGTATGGTGTAAACATGTATACATGTCCTCTCACCAGGATGCCCCGACTACTGCCCGACAACAGTTTTACACTGACATGTACTGTCCAATCTGCTTACATCAAGCCTCCTTCCCTGTTGAAACCAACTGTGGACATCTTTTTTGTGGTAAGCAAACAATGTTATACTTGCTTATAGTGACAATTTATGGTAAGATCTATATGTATACATAGGCTGGATTTCTTATTTTTTAGTTCCTGAAAAAGTAGATTGCTTTTGAAATCCTGCTCTAGTTTTCACCCAAGTATTTTTAGCATCTACATAATAGTAAGGGGTGGTTAGTTGGTATTGGGCTTTCTAGTATGTATGAAGGTTTGATCCCCAGGCAAGGTGGCCCACACTTAGAATCCCAGTGCTAGGGAGGTGGAAGCAGGAGGATCAGAAGTTCAAGGTTATCCTCAGCTACATAGTGAGTTCAAGACATCCGAGGATACCTGCAACTTTTTCTTATTCTCCACCACCCCTCTCTTATACATTCTTTTCTATTTAGTGTGTAGCACTTGTTGGGTTTAGAGTTTATAGAAACTAATTCATGAACTTAGTAGCAAGGTGTTTTATTGAACAGAAGTTCGTCATCTTTAAGTTTCCTAGGACGAGAAGATTGTTTTTTCAACAATCGTGTCCTAGCCAGGCATGGCAGCAAATGTCTAATCCCAGCACTAGGGAGGCTCAGATGAAAGGACTGCCATGAATTACAGGGGCTACCGAGTGAGTTCCAGGTGAGCCTGGGCTAAAGACCCTACCTTGAAAAAGCAAAAATAAACAAATCAACCAACCAATCTGTCCTAAATCTCTGCTGCCTTTCTTTACACTAGTGAGCACGAAAGATCTTTTTTTTTTTTTTTTTTTTTTTTTTGACCAAAAGACAGTTGAGAGGAAGAATGACAAACATGGATCATGTACTAATATGAGCAAGAAGGGCTTTCTACCTTCATTGTTTCTCCTGAACTCCAGAACGATTTCACAGAGAATCATGAGGCAACATTGTTTGGTGTTACAGCATATGAGACTGGGAGGTTGCCTACTATGTGTCAGAATCTCAACATACAGCATCTCATCTAACCCAAAAATGAGAAAACCTAGGTTCAGAGACATTAAGAAATTTTACAAAGGGTAACCCAGTTTCCAAGCAACAGACCAAGTCTTATTTTTTATTTTAGAAATATTGTTATTGCCCAGTGTGGTGATGCAAGCCTTTAATCTCAGCACTTGGGAGGAAGAGGTAGGAGTATTGCTGTGAATTCCAGGTCAGCCTGAGCTAGAGGGAGACCCAACCTCAAAAAAACAAAACAACAATAACGACAACAACAATAACAAGACAACAAAAATATTGTTATGTATTTGCATGTACATGTTTGGGGGTGTGGGGCTTCAGGGTCTCTTTCCACTGCACATGAATGCCAGACACTGTGTCACTTTTTTTCTTTTGTTTTTTTGAAGTAAGGTCTCATTCTAGCACAGGCTGACATATAATTCACTGTGTAGTCCTCAGGTTGTCCTCGAACTCACAGCAGTCCTCCTCCTACCTCTGCCTCCCAAGTTCTGGGATTAAAGGTGTGTGCCACCAACCCGACATTTGTGTCACTTTTTGCATCTGACATTTCATGGATGGTGGGGAATTGAACCCTCGCTGACAGCCTGCACAATCAAGTGTGTTTAACTACTGCGTCTCCAGAGCCAGGTTTTAAACTTGAACCTATCTACAAGGTGTGTGCTCAGTTCATACCCCTAATCAATAATGCTAATCCCCCCCATTTCTGCCCCCTTCCTAGCCTGCTGGCCTCTATACTCATTCACAAGAGCAAAACACACTATTCTAAAAATTAGAAGACGGGCATGGTGGCGCACGCCTTTAATCCCAGCACTTGGGAGGCAGAGGTAGGAGGATCACTGTGAGTTCAAGGCTACCCTGAGACTACAGAGTGAATTCCAGGTCAGCCTGGACTAGAGTGAAACTCTACCTTGAAAAACAAAATAAATAAATAGATAAACAAACAAATAAATAAAAATTAGAAGCAAGAATCTGCATATGAAAGAGAACATTCAGGTGTTTCTCTTCCTAAGCCTGGGTTGCCTCATTTAGTATAATATTTTTCAGTTCCATCCATTTTCCTGAAATTTTCATAATTTCAATTTTCTTTACAATGAAATACAATTTTATTATATATATATATGTATATATCTATATATACATACATCACATGTACATATATATATATATATCACATTTTCATTATTCATCCATAATATGATGGACAGCTAAGCTGATTCCTTCTTTTTCCTATTATGACTAGAGAGCAACAATGGATGTAGATAAGCAAGTATCTCTTCTTGGTGTCCCAAAGGTCTTGAACATCCTCCTCATGCCTTCTTATTAACTTCTTTTTCTCCTTGTTGGAGTGCTCCAATTCCCCCACCTTGTTTTCTTTCCTCTCCTTCATCTAGTCTATTGGTGAGGCTTTCCATGGAGGTTTTTCATTTGACTTACTGTGTTTTCTTTTCCAGTATTTCAGTTTGTTGTTTTCCTTAGTATTTATATTTCTTTACTAGATCCCTCTGTCCGCTCTTGAATTAACCTATTTATTTTTCAGCTAGTTTTAGTTCTTTTTTTAAATCTATTTTTATTTATTTATTTGAGAGCGACAAACAGAGAAAGAGAGAGAGAGAGAGAGAGAGAGAGAGAGAGAATGGGTGTGCCAGGGCCTCCAGCCACTGCAAACGAACTCCAGATGCATGTGCCACCTTGTGCATCTGGCTTATGTGGGTCCTGGGGAATTGAGCCTTGAACAGGGACCTTAGGCTTCACAGGCAAGTGCTTAAATGCTAAGCCATCTCTCCAGCCCTAAAAAAATTTTTTTTGAGGCAAGCCCAACAGACTTGCTTTTTTCTTTTTCTTTTTTTTAAATGAGAGAAAGAATTGGTGTGCCAGGGTGTGCAGTTGAACTCCAGATGCATGTGCCCCCCCTTGTGCGCATGTGTGATGTTGCGCACCTGTGTCACTGTGTGTCTGGCTTACTTGGAACCTGGAGGATCGAACTTGAGTCCTTAGGCTTTGCAGGCAAGTGCCTTAACCACTAAGCAATCTCTCAAGCCCTAAAAAAATTTTTTTTGTTTATTTGTGAGAGGAGAAAGAGAGAGGGAGGGAGGGAGGAAGAGAGAGAGAGAGAGAGAGTGAGTGAGCGAGAGTGAGCGAGCTAGCGTGCAAGACCGCAGAAGGGCCTGTTGTCACTGCAAGTAAACTCCAGATGCATGCACTACCTTGTGGATCCGGCTTTACATGGGTACTGGGAAATTGAACCCAGGCCAACAGGCTTGCAAGCAAGTACCTTTAACCACCAAGCCATCTCCTTAGCTTGAGTTCTCTTGAGACTGATTATAGAGTTCATTTTTGTCTTTGATTTCTTTGAACATAGGTATAATCATTCTTTTGAGTTCTCTAAGATTTCATGTAATTCCTTCTCACTAGAGGCTATTATTTTGGGTTAGTAATTTTTGGAGGAGTTGTATTACTTTAACTTTTCTTTTTTCTTATATTATAGGGATTTATTTATCTGGAGTTATTTTGTTGCTAAGAAATTTTTAGCAGCTGTATCCTTAAGTGCATAGTTCAAAAATTATAACCTCAGTACAAGAGATCAGTAGTTCTGGTGTGGCCTCTATATCACTCCTGGAGTAGAATATTAACTGCAAGAGTGACACAATTGCTTGATATGTGTTCTATGCAAATTTCACAATAGCTAGTTAAGAGCAGTAGTCTCTTTTACTTCGATAATTGTTGGAGGATTAATGAACATGAATGGTATGGAGTTTAGTTAGTAAGGCTAGAAGTGATAGAGAAGCAGACTGGGTGGGGTAGGGACTAGTGTTAGATTACCTTTGAAAAAGAATGAGAATGGGATAAGTATCTGGGATAAGAAAGTTTAGATACTTTTAGGGCCCACAAATTTTAGAGTTTTTTAAAGCTATGGAAGGTTGAAGTTTTGAGGTATAAAGGGAAGGGAATAAGGAAGAGATAAAGAATGAGAAGGAAAGTGTATGAGTTGTGCATATGTACATACATGATTAGTAGAGAACTCCCAATCATAGACTGGGTGGAATAACATATAGAAGAGTCCTGAACCATTAGGAGAAAATATATGCATGGGTGGAGACTAAAAAATCAGAACTAAAGGATTTTAAAAAAATACTAAAAGTGACTAAGGGAGGAGGCAACATTCCTTCCTTTCAGCCCAGGTCTGAGGCTTGGTCAATTACAATGATAGGAGGTAATTCCTAAATCCCAAATCTAGTCTGAGCATAACTGGTGGGAGGAGAGACAAAAGAGAAGGAGAAGAAAAGACAACTTTCTTGATATCTTACACTAATGAGCAGAAAACCAATGAAAGATCAGATTTTGTTTGTGTGTTGGGGGAGGGATACTTAATAGCTATCAGAACAGGCAGAAACCTTCCTGCCCTCAGACTTCTAGCAGATATTCCTTTTCTAAATTAAAAAAATATATTTATTTGAATGTGTATGTATGTGTGGGCATACCAGTGCCTTTTGTCTCTGCAAGTGACTTCCAGATGCTTGCCACTCTTTGCAGCCTTTGTACATAGAATTGAGCCTAGGCCTAGCAGACTTTGCAAGCAAAGCTGAGCCATCTCAGATAAATTCTTAATCCACCTGATCTTCTTTTCTTCTGAGTCTAGATATGGTCTCAATCATCCTCTGGCACATCCTCCAGGCAGGTATTAGTACTCACTGAGGTCTGGCAGACAAATGAAGTTATTTGCCAACCCAGGCTTAGCTAATTCTCTAAGTGGATAATCCTGGCAATTGAAATGGCTGTATTGTGTTCTTGGTGGATATGAGGTAATCAGGTAGATTGTTTGTGATATCCTGCTCTGTTTATTTTATTTTTTGGAAGGGAAGGTATGGGGAACAGGGTCTCATGTATCCCAGTCTGGCTTCAAACTTGTACCTGAGAATGACCTTGAATACTGAGTCTTCTGACTTCACCCATACCTCTTAGTGCTAGTATTGCAGGTGTGTACAGCCATATCCAGTTTATGTGTGCTGCTGTTGTTCACACTAGGAAAGCACTCTATGAACTGAATACATTCCCAGTCCTTGCTTAGGGACTTCTGCTTTGTTTCCATTGGTTCAAAGATTATATATATATATATATATGTATGTATATGTATATGTATGTGTGTGTGTGTGTGTGTGTGTGTGTATATATATATATATATATATATATAATCTCGTTGTTAAATTTCTCCATAAAGATAAGTGTGTTTTTTTGGATAATAGTTCAAGTATATAAATACTTTATATAATAAGAGTATACTAGTTCAGTAATTCAGTTTTCATATGGAATACCATACCTCTATTTGCAGTGGATTAGGAATAATAGCAGAATCACCTTACTTGCACTGGCAACTAGCATTATTCAGTTCTCCATCAGACTTGTGAAATCCTCATTTTGTAAATAAACAAATTCAGAAATATTGTGAGCCAGATGAAAACTTATTGCATCATTGTGGTTGCTAGATGTAAAACGTTCCACATATGTGGATATGTTTGTTTTTGGTTAGATTCTCTCCACCTAGTTGTGATCATATCTTTCCATGTGTAAGATTTTAATAGTGATTTTCAAAATAAAGACTTTATTACAGTTTTAAAGGAGAAACTTTTATTAAAATAAAACTTTTATTATTTTATTAAAGGGAGAAAGCAAGTTTAGAAAAAAGTCTATTGCAGAGAGGAAGTAAACTTTATTGTACATAAAAGTAAAAGAATAGAGCTGCTGTTGAGAGGGGAACTGAACAGGTTGCCCAAAATAAAGATTTAAGACAAAAAAGAGAAAACAGAAGGGCGTGGTGGTGCACACCTTTAAGCACTTGGGAAGTAGAATTAGGAGAATCCCAGTGAGTTCGAGGCCAGCCTGGGACTACAAAGTGAGTTCCAGGTCAGCCCAGGCTAGAGTAAGATCCTTCCTTGGGGGGTGGAACAACAAAAGAAGTTGATAATTGATAATTATTTCTCCCACCATCCTAATTCTATTTTAGTTTAGTTTTTTTGTTGGCCTTTTTTGTCCTTTCAGGAAGGGTCTCACTCTTACCCAGGCTGCCCTGGAAGTCACACTATAGCCCAGGCTGGTTTTGAACTCCCAGTGATCTGTCTACCTCAGTTTTCCAAAGTGCTGGAATCAAAAGCATGTGCTATCATGCCTGACTCTACCATTCTACTTTTTCTGTGATGGGAAAAAGTTGAAGAACAGGAAAACAAGCATTAAAAGAAAATTTAAAAATTATTTATTTATAAAAGAGAGAGGGAGAGAAGCAGATAGAGTGAGAATGAGAATGGGTGCATTAGGGCCTCTAGCCACCTTGTGATCTGGCTTTATGTGGGTATTGGGGAATTGAACCTAGGTCTTTGGGCTTTGTAGGCAAGTGCCTTAACCATGGATCCATCTTTCCAGTCCAACATCAAACATTTAATAGCACATTCAAGTGAACTGAAGTGTTTGATTTGCTCAGTCATAGTTTCCAGGTGCAGGTATCAGTTTTTAGCACTGTTTGAGGTTTAGAACCTTTGGGGAGGTAGAGGCTTGCTGGAGGAAGGGGTCAGTGAGGGTGGGCCTTGAGGGATTATAGCCCTGCTCTGCTTGCTGTTCTGTCTCTACTTCCTCCCTGCTGATATGATGCCAGCTTCATGTTCCTGCTTTGTTTCCCCACCATAATCCACTTTGCAGTGTGGCTCTATAAACCACAATAAACTCGTTCCTTCCTTAAGCTGCCTTTGGTCATGTGTTTTGTCTCACTAACAAAAAAGTAACTGATATAGAAAATTGATACTGAAAAGTGGGGCCATTGCTACAATAAATTTGACCATGTGGTTTTGTTTTAGTCTTTTTTAAAAAAATTATTTATTTGACAGAGAAAGAGGGAGGGGAGAGAGAGAGAGAGAGAGAGAGAAAGAATGGGCATTCCAGGGCCTCCAGCCACTGCAAACGAATTCCAGATGCATGTGCCCCCTTGTGCATCTGGCTAACATGGGTCCTAGGGAATTGAACCTGGGTCCTTTGGCTTTGCAGGCAAACGCCTTAACCACTAAGCCATCCCTCAAGCCCTGTTTTAGTCTTTTGAAATTGGTTTGCAAGAGGAATGTGGAAGGATTTGGAACTTTGGACTAGAGAAGCCTTACAGTGCTGTAAGCAGAACTTAATGAATTGTGGTGGAAGTTTGAAAGATCAGAAGGCCAAGAAAAATGTAGACAATGGGGGCTTGACTCATGAGGTTCTAGAGGGGAAAAAGAACTTTATCTGGAAGTGGACGGGAGGCAGTTTATGTGATCTTCTGTTTTCTTTTAAACTTTATTGGCACCTATCATACATATAGATAATATAACATGATCATAGTCCCCTTCTACCACCTGCCTTTTTCCTCCATGCATACCCTCTGTTAACAGAGCTGTACCCCTAGCCCACAAAGATGTTTATTTTAAGGAAAAAACAGTTATGTTTTTATCTAGAAACCAATGATATTTATTTACATAGGAAGCCTCATAACACCAAGGCTTTTCATTACATAAGAATTTTCATTGTACATAATATATATGTATACAATATATACAATAATATTCATTATATAAGAATATCTGTTGCTTAAGTAATGATTTAAATAAAAGTACATTTTTATCATTGTTTATTTTTGTGTGTATGGGTGCACGTGTGGAGGCCAGAGGACAACTTGGAGGTGTCTGTGTTCCATCTTCTTCTTTGAGACAGTCTCTTGCTGTTGCAGACAACTGCCAGACTGCAAAGGGAGGTCAGATTAGCTGCTCTGCCTCCCATCATTGTAGGCACTTTGGGATCACAGATTTATGTACTACGACAGATCTGGCTTTATGTGGATACTAGGGACTTGAACCTAGGCTGATAGACTTTGTAGATAAATAACTTTAACCACAGAACCATTTTCCTGGCCCCCTAAAATATTTTTTAAAGCTTTATGAGGGCACTGATTTTTAACATACATTTTTACTTATTTATTTGCAAGCAGAGAGAGAGAGAATGAATGAATGAATGAGTGGGTGTGCCACTGCAAACTTCAAATGCATGTGCCACTTTGTGCATCTGGATTTATGCATGGAATCAAACCCAGGCCCACAGGCTTTCACAGCCCTAAAAATGTTTCTTAATTGGTGGGTATAGGTGCCAGATTTTAATATGTTTTAAGATTTGATTGGAGAAAAAGTTAACCTGGGCATAGTAGTACACATCTTTAATCCCTGCACTCAGGAGGCAGAGGTAGGAGGATGGTTATAAGTTTGAGGCCAGCCTGAGACTACATAGTGAATTTTAGGTCAGCCTGGGCTAAAGCCAGACCCTACCTCAAAATACAAACAAATAAACAATAAATAAATAAGTGAAAAATTTCCTTTTCCCCCATTTTTTAAGTTAAAATTGTTTTCAATTAATATTTCATAAGCAACAGATATAAAAACTAGTTTTCAGTAAGGTGATACTATTAAGAATTTTAATCATTCTGAGCAGATGCAGACTTTAAAAGTTCAGTATTGATGCTTTCTTTTCCCCCCCAGGTGCCTGCATTATCGCATACTGGCGATATGGTTCATGGCTTGGAGCAATCAGTTGTCCAATCTGCCGGCAAACGGTAATGTTCAATCCAGAATGCATCATTTATGCCGCTTCATTTTGGAAATATTAATAGTCTTGATATTTAAATCTTGAATTATTTTTTAGCAGAATTACTTTTACTTTACATAACTGTGATGTTACTGTTATTTAAAAAAGTACTTTAAAAATCATTAATTCTATTTGAGCTCCTGTATATATAGTGAAAATCAATTGATAAATGAGTCCTCCTGAAATCACGAGTTCTTTTACACTACCAGGAAAGGAATAAATGAACTAGCTAATCATGTGAAAGCATTTATTATTTTTTTACATAAAGTTCTCTTTTTGAAAAGCAAATTGGGGGCTGGAGAGATTGCTTAGTGGTTAAGGCATTTGCCTGTGAAGCCAAAAGACCCAGGTTCAATTCCTCAGGACCCACAAAAGCCAGATGCACAAGGTGGTGCATGCATCTGGAGTTTGTTTACAATGGCTGAAGACCCTGGCATGCCCATTCATTCTCTCTTTCTCTGTCTGATAAATAAATCAAATGAAAAGTTATTTAAAAAAAAAAAAAAGAAGCTGGGCGTGGTGGCGCACGCCTTTAATCCCAGCACTAGGGAGGCAGAGGTAGGAGGATCACCGTGAGTTCGAGGCCACCCTGAGACTACATTGAGAATTCCAGGTCAGCCTGAGCTAAAGTGAGACCCTACCTCATACCCCCCCCACAAAAAAAAACAAAGAAAAGAAAAGAAAATTGGTTTTCCTTTTTTATTTATATTTGTCCCCTTATGTTTAATTTTTAAAAATTTTATTTATTAGAGCAAGAAAGAGTGAGAAAGATGGGGGGGGGAAAGGGTGCTCCAGGGCCTCTAGCCAATGCAAATGAACTTCAAGTGCATGTGCCACCTCATGCATCTGGCTTATGTGGGTTCTAGGGAATTGAACTTGGGTCCTTAGGCTTTGCAGGCAAGCACCTTAACTGCTATGCCATCTTTCCAGCCCATGGTTAATTTTTTTTTTTTTTTTTTTAGGGCAGGGTTTCCCTCTAGCTCAGGCTGACCTGGAATTCATTATGTCATCTCAGAATGACCTTGAACTCAGTGATCCTCCTACCTCTACCTCCGAGTGCTGGGATTAAAGGCATGCGTCACCACACCTGGCTCAGTTATATGTTTTTAATGTCCCTTTGCTCCTAAATGGTTTTTCATCATCCTGATGTCTTCAAATATATGCTTACTCTGAGAACTATGGAATTTATCCCAGTTATGGACAGGACAATATTAGAACCAGTGTTTGCATGTGGTGTCCATTTTATCTTAGAAGAGTTCACAATTATATTTTCAGTGGATTTGATTGTAAGACAGTAGTAACTTATCCTTCTCATAGTGCCTTTATTCAAAGGAACAAATGAAATACATGTTTAGAAGCTTTTTTCATTCTATTGAACAATACAAAGTGAAAAAAATTAACGATACAGAAAGTGTAACAACTTTCTCTTGTAACATACAGGTAACTCTACTCCTAACAGTGTTTGGTGAGGATGGTCAGTCTCAGGATGCTATAAGATTGCATCAAGATATCAATGATTATAACCGGAGGTTCTCGGGGCAGCCTAGATCTGTAAGTAATGTCACAGTAATACATAGGTAATTCTCCTCAGAGCATTTTGTGTGGGTGGTCAGTCTCAGGATGTTATAAGATTGCATCAAGACATTAATGATTATAATTGGAGGTTCTTGAGGGTAGCCTATTGTATTCTTTGTAAAGTGAGATTTACCAACCACTATTCTCTATGAAGGTCATATTAAGTGTGTTTTGGAAATTTTTTATCTTCATCATTACCATCATTGAGTTAGAACTTTCCCAAGGACTACAATTTTGTCTCGTAAACAAACAAAAACTATAAATGGCTTTATGAAAGAGAAACTAGCAAAAGAAGAGAAAAAATTTAAATGGAAAAATTTTGACTCATGTGAAAGTCTCATGAAAACACAAGACTTCTGAGAGAGTTTTATACTTTACTCTATTTCCTTTATTCTGGGCCCTGTTGGAAAATTTTCCTTAGCTCTTGGTTCGAGGTCTATATGTCATCTTAGCTATTCGGAAACATCCTTTTTTTTCTTCTCAGATTGAGGATTGAGCCTAGGGCCTATCATGTTCTAGGCAGGTGCTCTTCCACTGAGCTATGTCCATAGCTGTCTTTTTACTTTCACTTACATTTTAGTTTGAGATGGGTTCTCACTAGGTTGTCCGTGCTGGACTTGACCTCTCTCTGTAGCCCTGCCTGGTCTTGAGTTTGTGATTCTCCTGCCTCGGTGTTCTAAGTAGCTATAATTACCTACGTGTAATGCAAAGTTTGACTGAAAATATTCTACCTTTCTTTTTAAATTTATTTATTTATTTATTTGGTTTTTTGAGGTAGGGTTGCGCTCTGGCCCAGGCTGACCTGGAATTTACCATGCAACCTCAGGCTGGCCTCAAACTCATGGCAGTACTCCTACCTCTACCTCCTGAATGCTGGGATTAAAGGCGTGCGCCACCACACCCGGTCTTTTAAATTTATTTTTATGTTTGAGACAGGGTCTCATGTAACTGACGCTGGGCTTAAACTCCTGATTCTCCTGCCTCCATCTCACAAGTGCTAGGATTATAGACATTTGCCATCATGCCCAGCTTAACACCTTTCTTTTCGCCTGTGTTTGGTGTATGCAATACAAGCATGGTATGTGCCCATGAGGTGTCCATGTGCTCTCCTGCAGTGACAGGAGTAGAACACAGGGCATCCCTGCCTATATTGATCCCAGAGCCTGCCGATTTTTCATGAGTTCTGTCAATTCTCAGGTCTCTGTTCCCTGGGGACTGGGTTTAGAAGCATATGTGGCCATGTCAAGCTGTTTATGTGGGTCTTGGGGATTGAACTTGAGTGTTTTTTTTTTTTTTTGTTTGTTTTTTTGTTTTTCAATTCACTCATTTATGAGAAAGAGAGCTAAGGAGGGAGGGAGAGGGGCAGACACAGAAAGCAAATGTGCTTGCAAGGGCTTCCTGTCACTGCAAATGAACTCCAAATGCATGTGCCACTTAGTGCATTTAGCTTTACATGGGTACTGGGGAACTTTTTTTTTTGTTTTTTTGAGCCTTGGCTGACCTGGAATTCACTATGTAGTCTCAGGGTGGCTTTGAACTCATAGCAGTCCACCTAATTCTGCCTCCTGAGTGCTGAGATTAAAGGCATGCGTCACCACGTCTCGCCCTTGAATGGTCTTTTAAGCTTCCTCAGATTCTCATCCTTGCGCAAGAAGTATTCTTAAACACTAAGCCATTTCTCCAGCCCTTTAACGTCCTTCTTTTTTTGAAAAAAATATTTATTTATTTGCAAGTAGAGAGAGTCAGAAAGAGAGAGAGAGAGAGAGAGCAAGAGCGAGAGCACGTATGGACGTGCCAGGGCCTCTAGCCACTGTAAATGAACTCCAGATGTATGTGCCACTTTGTGTATCTGGCTTTATGTAGGTACTGGGAAGTTAAACTCAGTTCATTAGGCTTTGCAGGCAAGTTTCTTAACTGCTAAGCCATCTCTCCAGCCCATCATCCTTCTTTCAAAGAACACATTATTAAGTGGGTGTGGTGGTACACACCTCTAATCCCAGCACTTGGGAGGCAAAGGTAGGAGGAATGCTGTGAGTTTGAGGCCAGCCTGAATTCCAGGTCGTCCTGGGCTACAGCAAGAGCCTACCTTGAAAAACTAAAAAAAAAAGACAAAAACAAAAACGAAACAAAAAACTGAAAAAAAAATCTATAGTTAATTCTCTTCCCCCTTCAAAATGTTTGATAAATTAGAAATGGTCACATTTCATTGACTTGTTCTGGTTGTCTCAAAATCTAACAAATGATTTAGAAGTATATATTTCACTCTATGTCAAAAAATAGAATATACTTAGTACAGACCTCTATTTTGAGTTTTATTTATTTAAAAATATTTTATTTATTTCATTATTTGAGAGAGAAATAGAGAAACAGATAGTTAGGGAGTGAGGGTATGGGCACACCAGGGCCTCTGGCTCATATGGTTCCTGGGAAATAGATTATGGATCCTTAGGCTTTGCAGGCAAGAACCTCTTAACCACTAAGCCATCTCTCCAGCCCTCTTCTGAGTTTTAGAACTATATATCTAACTGCTCAATGGCCATTTCTCCCTGCCAAGTACTAACCAGGCCTGACCCTGCTTAGCTTCTGAGATCATAAGAGATTGGGCGCGTTTAGTGTGGTATGGCTGTAGACTCAGTGGACATTTCTATCTGGATGTTTATGGGCACCCCAAATTTAATGTGTAATAGTGAATTCATTTCCTCATTGGCGCCTTCTTTTCTTGATATCCTCTTCTTTCCACTCTCTGTATCTGATATAAAAGTCCCACATTTTCTTTCTTCCTTTCTTTTATTTTTTTCTTTCTTTTTGGGTGTCCTGTTATTTTTATTTTTTATTTATTTTTTGGATTTTCAAGGTATGGTCTCCCTCTAGTTCAGGCTGACCTGGCATTTACTCTGTGTTTTCAGGGTGGCCTTGAACTCTCAGCAATTCTCCTACCTCTGCCTCCCAAGTGCTGGGATTAAAGTTGTGTACCACCACGCCCGGCTTGTCCTGTTATTTTTGCGTCATTAAAAACTCCAAACTTTGTTCTGGGGAGATGACTCAGTGGTTAAGTATACTACTGAGTTCTACCTCCAGCACCCATGGAAAAAGCTGGGTCAGGCCACAAATGCCTGTAATCCCACTGCTAAATGCAGTGGAGACAGGAAGATTGCTAGGGCGTCTTGGTCATCCAGGCTTTTCAAAAAATGGGAAGTTCCAGGTTCCATGAGAAACTCAGTCTCAGGGAGTAAGGTGGAACAGCAAAGAGGAAGATAACCAACGTCCTTCTCAGGCCTCTGCAAATGCCTTCATAGGGCATACACATCTATTCATATATGTGCACACAACACACACATCAGACAAAACAACAACAAGCCCTTCCTGACTCTGCCTCTTCTCGCCTCATTCATTGTAACCATCATACTAATTCAAATCACCAAAAACTATAGGGACCTTCCAGACCCCAGTACCCTTGTGTTTTAAAATTTCCAATTTTCAGCCCAAACGTGGTGGTTGTGCATGCTTGTAAACTTAGCATTGTACAGACCTAGAGGCAGGAGGATTGCCCAAAAGTTTGACACTCTCCTGGTCTACATGGTAAATTCCAGACCAGCCTCAACAAACAACAAGCAACAAAGACAACTTCCAGTTTTTTTGAATGATGTTTCTATAGCTTACTGTGTTTATTGGCCCTCCATAATCTGGCCCTCCTTTCCTCTCTAACCCTGTCACTCCCTTCCTCACATTGTTTCAGCTGCGTAGGCCTCCCTTCAGCTCTCAAAGCACATGATGTTCTTTCCACATGAACGCCTTACACATGTCTTCTGTGTTGGGTCCTTGTCCCTCTACCCTCCTCAAAGAAGCTTTCCTGATGGACTCCACATTCCTTAGTGTTGCCTTCTGTATGTCTCCTTTATACCATTAATCACAGCACTCAAATTTTACTATCTTTTTTCATAGACTAAAAACTTCAAGAGGGCAACTACTGTTTTTCTTTAATAATTTCCATGCCATATTCAGTGCCTGAGATATAGGTACTTAAAGTTTGTTGAGTAAATTAGTGGTGTATATAATTAAAATACATAATATACACTTATGAATTGTAAAAAATAAAGTAATTAAAAACATAACTTGAAAAGATAAAAATTAAACCCAGTATGGTCGTCTACAACTATAATCCCAGCACTTGAGCAGCTGAGACAAAAGGATCATGAGTTTGAGGCTAGCCTGGGCTAAATTTAAAAGAAAAAGAAGAGACAGGAAAGAATTGATAACTAGGCTTCCAACCAAAAATATCAAGTTATTGAAATATTTGGTATACTCCCTTATTTTTTTGGGGGGGGGATGTTTAAGCAATTAGGAAAACTTAATTCAATCATTATGTCCCTAGAGAATATATGTGCGCGCGCGCGCGCGTGTGTGTGTGTGTGTGTGTGTGTGTTTTTCTAGGTAGGGTCTCACTGTAGCTCAGGCTGACTTGGAATTCACTCTGTAGTCTCAGGGTGGCCTCGAACTCATGGCAATCCTACTACCTCTGCCTCCTGAGTGCTGGGATTAGAGGTGTGTGCCACCACATCCAGCTATAGAATGATTATTTAAAAATACAACATGTTTCAAACTTAAGAACTATCACTGACCTTAAAAACAAACCATTTTGAGGTGGGTATGGTGGCGCACGCCTTTAAGCCCAGCACTCGGGAGGCAGAGGTAGGAGGATCACCCTGAGTTCGAGGCCACCCTGAGACTACAGAGTGAATTCCAGGTCAGCCTGGGCTAGAGTGAGACCCTACCTCGAAAAACAAAAAACAAAAATCAAATCAAAACAAAACAAAAAAAACCAACAAACCATCCAAACAAACAAAAACATTTTGAAGTATTCAGGTACTTACTAAGTAAGAAGGCATGCATATGATAAAACTATAACAAAGATATTCAGCTCTTTTGTCTCCTACCTCCTTCAAAGTTGGAATAAGAAGATTATGTTGTATATATACATATTTCTACTAAGCTTTATATTTTTTGCTTAATAATTATAGTTTTTATCTTATTCTACATTAGAAGTAAACAAAATTGAGAAGACATATTGGCTGATCATGAGAATATTTAAAGTAACTAACCATATTTTTTGTGAAAAGTGTGTATTGCACTTTTGTTTTACATGATAGTTTCTACCATTGAGAATAGAAGCTTCACATGGGAAATGATTCTAAAGCATCACTTGTTCTTCTGTTACTGGTTTTCTAACAGGAACTGAAGAAATGCAAGCAGAGCTGATCTAGGGGAATTTTCAAAGCTGCAGTCTCTTCATTTCTTACTCCTTGCTTTATTTTTACTTTTTTTGTGTTGTATTTTATTTTATTTTGAGACAGAGTCTTATGTCAGCCATGCTGATCTTGAACTTGGTATGTAGCTGAGATTGGACTTGAGCTCATGATCCTCTTGATTTTACTTCCCAAATGCTCATGTGTCATCACGCCCAGCTCAAATTCTTTTGTCCCTTTTTCCCTCTCAACATACTTGGTACTTAAATACATATCCCAAATTAGATTTATGATTTTAAATATGTTTATTTATTTGCAAGCAGAAAAAGAGAGTAGAGTCTAGATGTACCAAGGCCTCTTGCTCTGTAAATGAACTCCAGAGACATGTCCTAATTGAACCTGGGCCAGCAGGCATTATAAGCAATTGCCTTTAAACACTGAGCCATCTCCCCAGCCCGATTTATGATTTTTATGCAAAGTTTTAAGAATAGCTAAACTGCGAGGAGGTGCTCACGATGCTCCACCCCTGCCTGAAAAGCCACTGTCAGTTAATGGTTGCTGGCAGAGGGGAGGCATTGTCAGTGGTGTAGCCCACTGGTAAGCTGCCCGTGCTCTGGCAAATAAGACCCCATCATACTCATGCAAGCAAGCCTAGTTGAACTAATTAGCTAATAAGGAAAAAAAAAAAAGATGAAAGTAGAAGGAAGGGGCTCAGCAGGAGTGAGAGGTGGACATAAGAGGGTAATGGTGGTATATATGATGAAAACATATGCATTTATAAAATTTCCAAAATATAATTTAGAAGAAAACTTTAAAAAATAATGGATAGCTGAACTAGAGCTTTTTTTTGTTTTCTTGGTAAAGTGCTTGCTTACCATGCACAAGTCTCTGAGTTTAATCCCCAGCACTGCCTAAGCTGGGTGTGGTCGTACATGCCTGTAACCCCAGCACTTGAGAGGTGGAGGCAGGAGGATCAGTTTAAGGTCATCCTCAGCTGTAGTGATTTTGAAGTCAGCCTGGATTATATGAGACCATGTGTCATAAAACCAAATAAAAAACAAACAAATAAAAGAAAAGCTGAACTGTAAGCAGAGTAGAGAAGGGCCTGAAGTGGCTCACTGGAAGGAGGCAGTTGTACTGCTGGTACTTCTATTTGAGCTGCTGAATAGAGTTCTGGGCATATGGGCAAGAGCTGTACTACTGGGCTGTCCTCCTATCCCCCTTCTTCCAGAACTAGGAATTGAACTTAGATCCTTGTGCATGCTGGACAAGTGCTCTGCCACTGAGCTGCATTCCTACCCCCCTAACCTCTTTTTAATCTTCATTTTGAAACAGTCTTGTTAATTGCTGAGGCTGGCCTTCAACTTGCTCTTTTCCAGCTAGGTTGGATTATAATATAAGCAGTCATATGCTAATACATTGCTATTCTAAAATTGCCATCAAAGTTAGTGTTGTTTTTTTTTTTTCAGGGTAGGGTCTCACTATAGTCCAGGCTGACCTGGAATTCACTATGTAGTTTCAGGGTGGCCTCAAACTCATGACGATCCTCCTACCTCTGCCTTTTGAGTGCTGGGGTTAAAGGTGTGTGCCACCACACCCAGCTTGTGTGTGTGTGTGTGTGTGTGTGTGTGTGTGTCTAATGTGTAATATTCAGCCAGGCCTGGTAGAGCCCCTATAATCCCAGCTACTTGGGAGGCTGAGGCAGTATTGACCATAAATTCAATTTAGTAGAGACCCTGTCTAAAAGGAAAGAAAAAAGGAAAAAAGAAAAGTAGAAAGAGGTCTTGGGATATAGCTCAGTGGTAGAGCACTTGCCCAGCATGTGCAAGACCTCATATCACGATAAGAAAAAAAAAAAAAAAAAGTCATCTGCCAGTTTACAAAGGCCTTTCATGTATGCTGTGTCTTTAGTTCTCAGTAATCTTTCTCAATTATCTGTAGTTTGTTAGACAGATGTCCCCAGGATCACCACATCTGATAACTGATTGCTTTTGAATCCATCCCAGAACTTACTATAAAGGTGACCCTCAGACACTAATTTCAGACTCTAATCCAGTGTGCTAGATTTTTTTTCTTCTTCTTTGAGACATCAACTCACTCTGAAGCCCAGACTGGCCTCAAACCACTGGCAAACCTCTTGCCTCAGCCCAGTGCTGGGGAGTATAGGTGTGAGCCCCGATATCCAGCCCATAGGTTCTTGGTTTATCTTGCTAATTCTACTTAGAGTTGACATTAATATGTATGATTGGATGCTTGGGACCAGAAGTTTCAGATTTCAGAGTTTTCAGATTTGGAATATTTGCATAGATTTTATAAATAGAACATCTGGAATCTGAAAATCAGAACACTACACATTTTGAAATGTCTTAGATATCAGATTTATAGATAAGGGATACTCAGTCTATATCCCATATTTTTAAAAAATATTTTCCCCTTTTATTTTTTATTTGAGAGAGAGAGAAAGAGAAACAGAGAGACAGAGAGAGGGAGAGAGAGAATGGGCGCAGGCGCACCAGGGCCTCTAGCCACTGCAAACAAATTCCAGACACAGGCGCCCCCTTGTGCATCTGTGGGTCCTGGGGAATAGAACTGAGGTCCTTTGGCTTTGCAGGCAAGTGCCTTAACCGCTAAGCCATCTCTCCAGCCCCTGTATCCCATATTTTAAGCATGTTGATACTTTGTTTTACAATTATCTGCAGAATGACCTATTTTATAAGAACCTACTAACAACTAATTTTAAATAAAATATATAACTAGAAAAATGTTTACTATGTGAAACTCCTTATTTCGTCTTGAGCTTGCACATTGTAAGAAAACTATTTTTTTTTAATCTGACATATCAGATGCTAAATCACATTTGTTTTTCCTTCTCCAGATTATGGAAAGAATCATGGATCTCCCCACTTTGCTGAGACATGCATTCAGAGAACTGTTTTCTGTTGGGGGTCTTTTCTGGATGTTCCGTATTAGAATAATACTCTGTTTAATGGGAGCTTTTTTCTATCTTATATCCCCTCTAGATTTTGTACCTGAAGCCTTGTTTGGAATTCTAGGCTTCTAGATGATTTCTTTGTCATCTTTCTGTTGCTTATTTACATTTCCATTATGTATCGAGAAGTGATAACCCAAAGGCTAACCAGATAAAATAAGTATGTTTACTTGAATATCTGACCTAATGTGTAAAAAAAATTACTCAAAAGACCCATGGCAATATAAGTTACCCAAATATTATCTTATAAACTTAAAACCATTGTATTATAAGCATTTAGTTATCATTTGAAAAATGTCTAACAATATATAACTGGAATTCTTACATATTGCAGATTTTAATGTGAAGATCATAATTATAAAATCTACAGTTGTATCTCAATTCTGTGTTGTCTGTAATGTCTCTGAAGGAACAAGAAGTCAGTTGAAAAGAGATAGTTTGGTATCTTCTCTTACCACAAATTACTTGGCTAAATACATAGTACAATGTTGTTAAATGTACAGTTTGTCAAATTCATCATCCTCAGTACATACCTACACAATGACACATAACTTTGGAACTTATCTAAATATTTTGTTACAATAAAATACTGTTTAATGCGGCAGGGAAAGTTCATGTCTCTTTCAGTACTAGCTAAGTTTTGTGCATGTAGAATAGATATGCTCTTTTCATTTTGGCATAACTATATTTGAAATGGAAAGAAACTTCATAATTTGATTTTATTTTCAGATTCCTCAGGCAGCCTATTTGATGTTCAGTTAGGACATTTAGCCAAGAGTTTGACTCGTTCATAGGAACAGATATAAAAGTAATTTGTAGCCTAGTGTCATAGTTTATGTCTGCAATTTCTGCCCAAGGATGCCTGAGGTAGAGGATTGCCATGGGTTCGAGGCCTGCAAAACAAAACAAAACAGACCAAAAAAGTTCTAAAGGGAAACTGTTTTAAGTACTTAGGAAATACTGTAAGCCTAGACTAGTTTGATACCTTTTTTTTTTTTTTTTTTAAAAGAAACTAGATTCTTTGTGTGTGTGTGTGGGTGGGGTAGGGTCTTGCTCTAGCCCAGGCTGGCCTGGAGCTCACTATGTAGTCTCAGGCTGGCCTCAAACTCACAGCAGTCCTCCTACCTCTGCCTCCTTGTGCTAAGATTAAAGGCGTATGCCACCATGCCCAGAAAGAAACTAGATTTTCATGTCTGCTAGCTTCAAGGCCCTTAAGAAGGTATTAAGAACACGAGCTCTACCAACAGAATAGACACATTTGGTTAGTTGCCTGTCAGAAAACATTTATACTATATACAGTCTTATAGGTGACATGGTATGGCTCAGATTCATTGTATTTCAAGCAGAATGAGTAAATGTGTCTGAGCTGACTGGGTAGGGTTAGCTCTCTTACTGTTTGTTTTTCTGATGGTCATGGCACAAACAACTAATCTCCCATTTCATCTACAGTTTACTGTTTGAGCAAAGCAAGTACCATAAACATTATGAGTCTCACTCTGCTTTATTGTTCACTAGTGACAAGAGCACAGCAGGATATGAGGTGATACCTAGTTCTTTGTCGTCTGAAATTATTGCCATTAACTTCTTAGCTTCACTATGTATCTAAGAGGCATAAAGTCTCTCACTTCCAAGTTAATCAGATTCACCACCAGCTAAGGAGATTGTGAATAGAAATGCCACTGTGTTTTCTAATATGACAGAGCTTTGCTTGTCATACAGTAATGCTAAGACATAACACATTATAATTAGTGCAGTTTCTCTCATACTTTTCCTTAGGAAAATTTTGTAAGGAAGGTAGGGCATCACCTTCCTTTTCATAGATTAATCTCCATCCTGTGTGAAAATTTTCCCCCCTAGTAGCTGAATTAGTGATGTTTAGGCATGCATGATGAAGTTGAGTTTGAGAAGCAGGAGAGAAACTGGCATCCTCTGGAGGTTTTTTTTATAATACATTATTCCTTCACCGGAAAAGTCTATGTGCTTCTAAGAGGAATTTTTCAGAAGGACTCATCGAAGGCTGCAAGAATCCCTTACTGTACACCTCCAAATCAACTGAGTACCATGTACCATAGAAAAACATTTCAGTCACCAACTTGAAAGCTAATGAGTAGGCACTAGTTACACCAGACTGGAAATGCAGTTTGGTAGAGGCTATAGCAATGTCATTTTCTGAAAGGTTTTCTTTTTTTCTATGTAAAGGTTCTGTTTCAAGTGTCACATATCCGGGTACTAAAATTTTATTGTAATATTACTAGTACTAATTTCTTGGTAGAGGTATATTATACCAAAACATGTAATATATCTCACTAAATTGAAAGGAAACATGCCGACAAATGCAGGAGATTTGAGAGTGTATCTGAAGCAAGTAGAGTCAATCAGTATTCTAGATATAGTAGGTCTTTTGTGTTCAGAGAGCATAGAAATCAGAGCAACAATTTGGACCTTTAAAAATTTTTTACTTATTTATTTGCAAGCAGAGAAAAAGAGTGAAGTTGGAGGAGAATGGGTGAACCAGGTCCTCTTGCTGCTGCAAATGAACTCCAGGTGTATGTAACACTTTGTGCATCTGGCTTTGTGTTGGTACTGGGAATCAAACCCAGGCAGTGCCTTTAAGGGCTCAGTCCCCAGCTCTGGATTTTTTTTTTAACTTTTTTAAAAATTTTAAAACAACATATTAAAAACTGTCACAAAACAGAGCATATCTAAAAATTTAAAAAGTTGTTGCCATTCTGTTTCTTTGATATTGTTTGCTTTAAAATTTAGAACTCTTTTTTTTTTTTAGATAGATAGAATTGGCATGCCAGGGCCTCAGCCACTGCAATTAAACTCCAGATGCTTATGCTGCCTAGTGGGCATGTGTGACCTTTGTGTGTCTGGCTTACATGGGATCTGGAGAGTAGAACGTGGTTCCTTAGGCTTCACAGGTAAGTGCCTTAACCACTAAGCCATCTCTCGAGCCCCAAATTTAGAACTCTTAAAAGAGCATCGATACAACTGTTACAGTGGCTTTTAAAATATTTTACATGTGGGGCTAGAGAAATGGCTTAGCGGTTAAGGAGTTTCCATGCAAAGCCGGTTCAGTTCTCCAGGACCCACGTAAATCCAGATGTGTAAGGGGCACATGCATCTGGAGTTCGTTTGCAGTGGCTGGAGGCCCTGGCATGCCCATTCTCTCTCTCTCTCTTTCTGCCTCTTTCTCTCTCTCAAATAAATAAATAAAACATATTTAAAAAAATTTTTACATGTGAACTTTATTATGGCCCACATACCCCTTGCACATTTTATATTGTACATATGCATGAGATTATGTCCAAAATTACATGTATCCTATTATAACCATGAGTTATTTATTCAGTGTTAACTTTGGCTATACATGATTTTTAAAGTACTGACCTTTGAACTCAATATGATAATGAAATGCAGACAGAGAATTTCCTCTCCCTTTCTCATCCTTATGGGGTAAGTGTAATGTTATAAACATTGTACATTGATCAATTCAGGGTATGTATGTAGGGCATCCGTCATCCAAAACATTTATTTCTTTGTGGTGAGAACACTCAGTATCTTCTTTTTGATAAGAATTACTATGTATAATAAAAGGAATGATCTTTTCTCATTATCCCACCCCCAGGATCTGGTAACCTTACTTTGCAATGGTTTTATCATTCGTGGCTGTCCTTTTCACATCACTTTTCAAATTAGTTTTGTTTAGATTACATTTTTCTTTTTTTTTAATGACAGAGAGAGAGAGAGAGAGAATTAACATGGCAGTACCTCCAGCCATTGCAATCAAACTGCAGACATGTGTGCCACTTTGTGTGCTTGCATCACCTTGTGTATCTGGCTTACATGGGACCTGGAGAACCAAATATGGGTTCTTAGGCTTCACAGGCAAGCGCCTTAAACACTAAGCCACCTCTCCAGCCCTAGTTTCTTTTTAAGTTTACAAAGAAAATGTTTAGCACTCGGGAAGCACAGGTAGGTAGGAGGATTGCTGTGTGTTCAAGGACACCCTGGAACTACAGAGTGAGTTCCAGGTCAGCCAGGGGCTAGAGTGAGACCCTACCTCAAAAAATTAAAAAAAAAAAAAACGTTTTGTTCTTAAGGAAAGTTATTTAGTGTGTGTGGTCTGTTAATTCTGGACACAAAAGTTAGAATTGATCTTGAGTAATTTCTTGCTCGCTCTCTTTTGCTTTTTTTCCCCTTCCTTTATTTGTTATTTATTTTAGACCAGTTCTTTGTAGCTCTCTGACTGGTCTGGAACTCAGTACGTAGACCATCCTGGCTTGTATTTGCAATGATCTGGCTGGGGAGATGGCTCAGCAGTTAAAGGTACTTGCTTCAATTTACAGTGATCCTCCTGCCTCTGCTGGTATTACAGGTGTGAGCCACCACACCCAGCTCTCAAACTGTGTCTTTTGTAATGTGTCCTTGGTTAACCTCTCATTCCTTGGCATTCAGGCTTTGCTGACCTACTTTAGTTTCATTTGTCTTTTCACATAGAATGCCTTTCTCTCCTGTGTCCTCTTTGCTTGAGTTCAACCTTGAAAACCTTTAAAATTATCCTTTAAGATTCATATGTAGTTACCAGAAATAATAGAGATCCCATGTACACCTCATCTAGTTCACCCAATGGTAACATCTTACACAACTCTAATATTATATAGTAATCAGAACCAAGATATTGATATTACCAGGACATCTGAGAGTTTTGTCACAACAATTCCTCATGGTGCCCCATTACACTCACATTCCTTCCCCTCTTCCCCCCCCCCCCATTTTTTTTTTTGTTTTTCGAGGTAGGGTCTCACTCTAGCCCAGGCTGACCTGGAATTCACTATGGAGTCTCAGGGTGCCCTCGAACTCACAGCAATCCTCCTACCTCTGCCTCCCGAGTGCTGGGATTAAAGGCATGTGCCACTACGCTCGGCTCCTCTGATAACTTTTTAACCCTAGGAAATATCTGACTTGGTTTCCTTTTCTATAATGTTCTTAGTGCAAGAATGTTATATAACCAATAATATTTCATTTTTAATCCTTTGAGATATTTTTGACTTGCATGATTCTTTGGGAAATCATCAATATTGTTTTATGTAGCAGTAGTTCATTCTCTTACTGTTGAATAGTCTTCCATGGAATAGATAGGCTGTAGCTTCCATAACTGTTAGCTCACAAAAATAATGTGGATTGTTTAGTTATGAGCTTTTAAAAATTATGAACAAAAGAAACAAATATATAAAAGATATAACAAATATATAAAGAGAAAACAAAATCCATATTATTTCTCTATATTCTTACTGCCTTCTTCCATTTCTTTTGTGCACGTGTTTGATAACTGAAATTTAGTGAGTCTGTGTCCTATGTCTGCAGCAACTCCTTGCTTCCCACTCTAGCTCTGAACACTGATAAGACCTTTCCATTTTACTAAACTATAACCTGAAAATCTGGGATTCAGTTGGAGAAGCAAGAGAAACATTAAGATTTCTATTTATTTATTGAATGTGTATGTGTGCATGTGTGGAGGCCAAAGGTCACTGTCACATGCCTTCCTTGGTCATTCACCACCTTATGTTTTGAGTCAGAGTCTCACTGAGACATTGAACCTAGAATTCTCTAATTTGGCTAGTCAGCCAGCCTGGAAATCCTGTCTCTACCTCCCAAGCACTGGGACTATAGGTACATACCACATACTACGTGTGGACATTTTTTTAAACTTTATTTGATTTTTTTTTTCTTTTTGGTTTTTGGTTTTTCAAGGTAGGGTCTCACTCTAGCCCAGGCTGACCTGGAATTCACTATGGAGTCTCAGGGTGGCCTCAAACTCAGGGTGATTAATCACGGGATTAAAGGCGTGCACCACCGCGCCCAGCTTAAACTTTATTTGAGAGAGATGGAAAGAGAGAGGAAGAGGTAGATAAGAGAATGGGTGTGCCAGGGACTTCAGCCACTGCAAAAAAACAAACAAACAACCAAACAAACAAACAAAAAACCCAGACCCATGCGCCACCTTGTGCATCTGACTTAGGGTCCTTTGACTTTGCAGGCAAATGCCTTAACTGCTAAGCATCCCTCTAGCCCACATGTGGACATTTTTACTAGTGCTGGGATCTAACTCAGGTCTTCATTCTTTCACAGCATACACACACCCAATAAGCCACCCCCTCAGCCCCTACTTTTAGGCACGTAAGAATTTCTAGCACAAGCTTTGAGGGTTTCAAGTAGGAGGCCATCCTGTCACAGAGATACTTGCTGGGATTTTGTTGTTCTTTCAGAACCAGACCTCCTTCATGTTGTCAGTACTGGCTTTAAGCATTCAGTTCTTTTTTTTTTTTTTTTAATGGAACTTTATTTATTTATTTTTTTAAATTTTTTGTTATTTTTATTTATTTGAGATCAACAGACAGAGAGAGAAAGAGGCAGATAGAGAGAGGGAGAGAGAATGGGCACGCCAGGGCCTCCAGCCACTGCAAACGAATTCCAGACGCGTGTGCCCCCTTGTGCATCTGGCTAACGTGGGTCCTGGGGAGTCGAGCCTCGAACTGGGGTCCTTAGGCTTCACAGGCAAGCGCTTAACCGCTAAGCCATCTCTCCAGCCCCAGCATTCAGTTCTTGACTGTAGCCACTGTCATCCTTATCTACATGAATCTTTTGACATGTCCCAAAATGAGAAAGCAGGTGCTCCCTTAGAAAATATGGTATGCGGGGCTGGAGAAATGGCTTAGTGTTTAAGGCACTTGCCTGTGAAGCCAAAGGACCCAGGTTCGATTCCTCAGGACCCAAATAAGCCAGATGCATAAGGGGGCACACACATCTGGAGTTCATTTGCAGTAGCTGGAGGCCCTGGCATGCCCATTTTCTCTTTCTCTGTCTCTCTGCCTATTTCTCTCTCTCAAATAAATAAAGAACAATTAAAAAAAAAAAAAGAAAATATGGTATGTGGGGCTGGAGAGATGGCTCAGTGGTTAAAGGCACTTAAGAAAAAGATAAAGATGCTTTAAAGTCACTGATATCTAACAGCTTGTTTTAATTTATGGTCCTGGGAATCAAATTTAGGCCCTTGTCTATATAAACACTGAGCTACAACCTCAGCCAAATTTTAATGAACAAATCCCTAAAATTAGGCAATATTTAGATAAAAACACGAATTTCTAAAAGGGCTTAGGAAAGATCTTCAGCAACTGGACAGGATACTTATATGTCAAGCCAGGAAGGGGACTTTTGTCCAGCTACAAAAGGTGGCTTTCAACAGAGATACTGCACTTTTACATGTCAAATTGTCCATCAAGAAACAGTTGCCAGGGCAGTTGAGATGCTTGCCTACAAAGCCAAAGGACCCATGTAAGTCGGATGCACAAGGTGGTGCATGGGTCTGGAGTTCATTTGCAGTGGCTGGAGGCCCTGGTTCATTCTCTCTCAAATAAATAAGACGTTAAAGAAAAACAGGTTGCTCAGCAGTTAAAGAAGCTTGCATGCAAAGCCTGCTGGCCCATGTTCAATTCCAAGCAATGTAAAGCCAGCCACAAAAGTGGTACATGTGTCTGGCATTCATTTGTAATGGCTAGTGACCCTGGAATGCCCATACATACACAACTGAAGGCTCCACATTCATCACTTCATTTCCTCTCAAAATCTTACATCTATCTACTACCATATGTAACATTAGGCTTCAACATGGGAAATCCCAGGCCAGCAGGCTTTGCAAGCAAGTGCCTTTAACCACTGAGCCATCTCCCCAGTCTAGTCACCTGAATTTTTTCATCAGAGATCACAAGGGAGCCAAGGGGTCAACACTTTAATCTCAATGACAACAGAGTCTGTAAGACTTTTGTTGTCATATTTAATAAAAGAGCTTACTAAATAAGGTCTAAAGAAGATCAGCAAGATTGTCCCTTTTATTAACAAGAGATATTTATATGCTCATTAGATCTCTTCATTTGACCTTTTGTTGTTGTTTTCGAGGTAGGGTTTCACTCTAGCCCAGGCTGACCTGGAATTCACTATGTAGTCGGTGGCCCTTGAACTCTCCACAGTCCTCCTACCTCTGCCTCCAGAGTGCTGGAATTAAAGGGTGACCCAAAATGCCTGGCTCATTTGACCTTTTAATGTCAAGATAACCCTTGACATTAAGAAACTAAATTTTAAGCAGTGTAGTGGTGGTAGTGTTGTACTCCTGTAAAGCAGGATTGATTCACCCCATTTCAAAAATTTATTAAGTTTTGTTGGTTACTGTAGATAGCTTTGTATGAGGGAAAATTATCTATTTTCTATGCACCTGTAATAAACATTTATTCACTGCACTGTTCATGGCTGTTTTTTTTCCACTAACCTTTTTTTTTTTTTAAAAAAGTATTTATTTACTTACTTATTTGTGAGAAAGAGGGAGAGGGAGAATGAGAATGGGAGCACCAGGGCCTCCAGCCACTGCAAACGAACTCCAGACGCATGTGCTACCTTGTACATCTGCCTTACGTGGGTACTGGGGAATTGAATTGGGGTCCTTTGGCTTTGCAGGCAAGTGCCCTAACTGCTAAGCCATCTCTCCAGCCCTCCACTAACCTTTTAAATATTTTACTTACTTATTTGAGAAAAAGGCATATATATATAGAGAGAGAGAATGGGCATGCCAGGGCCTCCAGCCACTGCAAATGAACTCCAGATGCATGCGCCATCTTGTGCATCTGGCTTTACGTGGGTACTGTGGAAGCGAACCTGACTCCTTTACCTTTTGCTGCCAAACACCTTAACCTCTAAGCCATCTCTTCAGTCCTCCATTAACCTTTTAAAAAGACTGAAATATCAAAAAGTAAGTACAGGCTGGGCGTGGTGGCGCAAGCCCTTAATCCCAGCACTTGGGAGGCAGAGGTAGGAGGTTAAAAAAAAGTAAGAACAGGGCTAAGGATTTAGCTCAGTTGGCAAAGCGCTTGCTTGTCTGGCACACAGCGGTACATACCTTTACACCCAGCACTTAGGGTCAGAAGTTCAAAACCATCCTCTACTACATAGTGAGTTCAAGGCAGCCTGGACTACATGTACCCATATCTCAAAAAAAACTAAAAATTGTGGCTGGAGAGATGGCTCAGCAGTTAAGATGCTTGCCTTCAAAGCCTAATGACCTGGGTTCCTCTTCGTATTACCCACGGAAAGCCAGATGCACAAAGTGGCATGTGTATCTGGAGCTCATTTGCAGTGGCTAGAGGCCCTGGTGCACCCATATTTCTCTCTCTCTCTCTCTGATTCTCTCTGCTTGTAAATAAATAATTTTAAAAATAAATACAAATTACTTCCCCGCCTTACCTCTTTCCAAGTAAAAATAGTTATTCCAATCTCAGAAAATGATAAGAAAAAAGCAAGGAATAAGAAAAACAGCCAAGTAGTATGCTAGTTTAGAGGAAGTACAAATGAATTTACAGACTGCATACTGTTTTACAAAGAAAACTACAATATTTAGTTCAACAAATTTATTTTAAATATATGCAATTCAGTGTATCTGTAAATTTACCATTTTGAAATAAGGACACCAGTATTATGTCTAAAAGAATAACAGCACACATTTTATTTCCAATTTATGATAGAAGAGAGAAGGTACTAAAAGGGAATGAATAAGTATTTAGCTAAGGGAAATTCAACCAAATAACCCAACTGGCCTCACACTAAATCAGAATTCCACACTGACCTTCTACATGCCCTTAGTGGCTTACACTCAACATACAGAACTACTTTAACTAAACTTTTTCTTCAGGACAACCTCAGATCTACAACCCACCCCATCCCACCCCACCCCCAGCTTCTTAAATCACTCCTTCCCCCTCCCAAGTCCTTGATGTTGTTGAGGGAAGGCCATGTTCAACTCAAATACCTTCATATCACCATTCACAGAAATGCTTAAGCCAGGTGCTCAACTTAGAAACTCATGCTCAATGACTGGAGAAGATAGCTCAGCCAGTAAAGTGCATAAGGATATGAGTTTGAAACCCCAAATTCAGGTTAGAGGAAAAAAAAAAAAAAAAAAAAAGGACAAGGTAGCTTGTACCTATAAACCTGGCACTTGTGAGGCTGAGGCAGGAGGACTGCAGTGAGTTTTACGACAGCCTAAGCAAGCTACAAAGTGAGTTCCAAGCCACCTTGGGCTAGACTTGTGGAACCACAGGGTTTGCTGGTCAGCAGTCTAGCCTAACTGTGCAAGTCCCATGCTAGTGAAAGGCCCTGTTTCAAAACACTGTGCCTCTCTTTGTACCTACTAGAATATTAGCTCCCTAAGGGTAGAACATTGTTCTGTTCACTAATATAGCCCAAGCCCTCAGAACTGCATAAAACATAAAAGTTACAGGCTGGGTGTAGTGGCACATGCCTTTAATCCCAGCACATGGGAAGCAGAGATAGGAGTGCTGAGAGGTGAGTTTAAGGCCACCCTGAGACTACATAGTGAATCCAGGTCAGCCTGGGCTAGAGTGAGACCCTACCTCAAAAACAAAAAAACCTCATGTATTTTCAATCAAATTTGTTAGTTTAGATGTCAAGAATTTTGGAACTCTAATTTAAACGTATATTTTTAGCTTAATCTGGTTATTACACTGATGAATGTTTGCAGAGTGGACAAAAGAGAGATTACTTTCTTGGCATCCATAGAGATATAGCTCTGAAACTATTTGAGACACATGATTTTTAGGTACATTTAACGCTATATATATATATATATATATATATATATATATATATATATATATACACACACACACACACATACACACAATTTTTTTTTTTTAACAAGCAGAAGGAGAAAGAGAATGAGTGTGCTGGGGCCTCTAGTCATTGCAAACAAACTCCAGACGCATGTGCCACTTTGTGCACCTGGCTTTACATGGGTACTGGGAAATTGAACCTGGGTTGTTAGTGCCTTAACCACTGGACAATCACTCCAGCCCCAATTTAACATTTTCTCTTTTGTAACTTGCCTGAGAAGGTAACACATGAGATACATAAAGATGGATGTGGGTCAGGAGATGGGCATTTTGGGTTAAGGAAAATAGCAATTTAAAGAAGCCAGAAAAAACACTGTCCTTAAGACATAAAGCCACAATAGAGTTTAGGGGCAGGTAGAGGGAGATGGCAAAGAAGTAGCACTTGGTCCTTAAGGGCTGTATAGTACAGCTCACTGAAGTAATGTGTTATGTAATGCTTTTCTCTGGGTATAACAAGACGTCATCTTGAGGGCTGCAGAGATGGCTCAGTGGTTAAGGCTCTTGCCTTCCAAGCCAAACGACCCAGGGTCAATAACCCAGTGACCATGTAGAGACAGATGCACAAGGTGGCACATGCATCTAAGATTCTTTTGCAATGGCTGGAGGCCCTGATGCACCCATTCCCTCTCTCAAATAATTAAAATAAAAAAAACACACAGAAGTCATTTTGAGATAAGGAATGCTTTGGCCAGGTAGCTATGGCAACTTTGGGGAAGACAAAACTGTGACATAGTAAAGGTAATGGAGCTATTGACAACTCCCTAGTAGATGGAGTAATGGGGTGGGGGGGGTCACAAGATCCATATCTGAAGTTAAAGCACTTGTTCCCGCCTGCCCTCCCCCAGCTACAAGAGATCATGGAAAAAGATTACATAGGAGGTAGAAGCGTAACCAGAAGTGAGACTTCATGATGCAAATTCCATGAAGCCGTCATCTAGAATGGGATGAGGCTTCTCAATGGTGCAGCTGCTTTTAGGTTTCCACGTTCAGTAAGTCCTCACAGTGAGGCTGAGGGAAGAGAATCTGGGGGGTAATCTCCACACTGGGGAGTTTCACCTAAGTGGCTTCGGGGAATCGTCATCCAGGATGGTATGAGACTTCTCCGTGGTGTAGCCCAGACTCAAGGCAGAGTGGGGAGGAAATAATCAGAAGACAGAAACGTCTCTCCAGAGAAAGCCGCTGCAGCAGCTCCCAATCTCCAGCACCGCACACGGGGGTCACAGCGTTCAGAAAGAATTCTGTCTGGGGAACTAAGACACAGACCGTGCGTTTGTCGTCTTGTCACTGCTGAAACTCGTCACCTGGACTCTCGGAGCCTTGGGATGCCCGAGACAGGCACCGGCGTCAGGATCAGCCCAGGAACAGGGTCCACAAGTTTTCTACAGTCTACAGTCTGTGGCCACCATTCTGAAATTAGTGCAATCGGAAATCGACTTCTGTCCCAGGCCATGTTTTTTTTTCTCACTTTCTGCGCTTCAAGAAACTCCGGAGTAACTCTCAGAAGCGGAAGTGAGGACAGCCCGCCTCAGCGCTCCCACAAACATCCTCGCCGGAGCGCCGAGCCCCGCCCACTTCCGCACCCTGACCACGCCCCCAGCGACACCTAGGCCAATCGCGGGCTTCCTAGGAAACGTTACCTCTGACTTCCGGGCTTATCAGAGACAGTGGGAGAACTCCTCGCGAGAGGTGCGCTTGAAGCTGCTTCCGCCATCTTGAAGATGGGAGGCGGGCGAGCGCTGTGGTCTTTCCGCTAATGCAAACCCGAAAACGGACCCAGTAGTGCCCCAGAGCGGGGGACCACCAGCACTGTCACCGCCAGCCAAAGCTTCAGAAGCAACGCGGAGTCCAGAGCCGAGCGTGGCGACAAGGAGAGTCCCCTCCCCTGCCTCCTGGGCGGCTGGCGCCCAGGGCTGAGGTCCGGAAGGATGGTGCAGTCTTGCTCCGCCTACGGCTGCAAGAACCGATACGATAAAGATAAGCCTGTCTCTTTCCACAAGTAGGTAACCAAGCCGGGTTGCGGCCGGTCGAAGTCGGAGAAGTCGGGACCCGGGCTCGGGCGGGGGCGGAGCCTGCGCGAGACCAGCGGAGGGGCGGGGCGGGGCGCCGGCGGGGGCGTGTCGGCTGCTCCTTGCGCGGCCGCGGCTGCGCGGCTGGGGCGCGCGTCGCCCCCTGGCACGGTTTCTGTGGCTCACCGACGCTCCTTGGGTTCTGGATTGCGCTAAGCAACCGCTGGGTTGGAGTTCGGGCTGTGGGCGACACCTAGAGGCCGCGTGGGATCTCTGCACTTCATCACTAGCGGAGTGGAGAAGCCACATTGGGGGGGAAGAACAAAAAACGTGAAATAGAAATAGACTCAGCCGCCTTTAATCCCAGGACTCGGGAGGCTGAGGTAGGAGATCAGCTGTGAGTTCCAGGCCAGCCTGGACTGTAGGGAGATTCTGCTTCCAAAAATAAATAAATAAATAAGTAAATAAATAAATAAAATAAAGGAGGGATCCTGGAGAGATGGTTTAGCGGTTGGGCGCAGGCCTTTAATCCCAACACCCGGGAAGCAGAGGTAGGAAGGTTGCCGTGAGTTAAAGGCCACCCTGAGAATACAGAGTAAATTCCAGAATTCCAGGTCAGCCTGGGCTAGAGTGAGACCCTACCTCGAAAAACTAGAAAACCAAACAAACAAACAAAAAAACCCAAATAGCTTTAATCCCAGCACTCAGGCCGAGAGTTCGAGGCCACCCGGAGACTACATAGTGAATTCCAGGTCAGCCTGGGATACAGCAAGACACTACCTGGAAAAACAGAAAAAACAAAAACAAAACAAACAAACAAACAAACAAAAAACGGGGACTTTCCTTACCTTGCTGTTGATGGGAGGCCATCGACAAAAGTGAATGATTGATATCTTCCTCGATGTCAGGGAGAATTTCTAGGAAATTCGGTATAAAAATGTAAGAATCCTCAGCTTTAGTGAAAATTTTTGGTACTGCCACGGTGAATCCCTGAATCTTTGAGCACGTGATTGTGTGGACAGTACCTTAGACCATATGCCGGTGCCATAATTAGGGCAATATGAGTTATTACCAACTTGCCCCACAGCTGTCATGGTTCTTTGATGTGGTGTGGTTACTGAAAACTAGACCCCTGGGTGAGAAATAATCTTGAAAATAGAAGAAAACTGAAGAAATGAATGATAATCAAATGTCCTGCACAATATGACATTTTTACATAGCTAATTTCATTGTTAAAATTTTTAAAAATTTATTTGCATGTGTGTGCAGGTTTTCCTTTTTTGTCCAGCTTTACATGGATGGCTGGGGAACTGAAGCTGGATTGGAAGGCTTTGCACACATTACACATTTTACTTTATTTGCATTTGGTTTTCTTTGCAAGAATTCCCAACTATATGCAGTTAGTAAGAAATCAGATTTAGTAGTAAATACAAATAATAAAATAAGACAACAATACAAATTACAAAATAGCTAAACAATTACAAAAGCAGATTTCAAAATGTTCCTTCATGGGCTGGGGAGATGGCTCATCCATTAAAGGTGCTTGTTCCCAAAGCCTATTGACCCAGGTTCAATTCCCCAGCACCTGCATAAAGCTGGATGCAAAGTGATGCATGCATCTTTGATCCTAGGGTGCCTACAGCAATGGGTGGTGGAGCCAAGAGAGTCTGAAGCTCCTGGGCCTGCTAGTCTGACGTTCCTTTGCAGTGTGCTGTTTGTTTGCAGCAGCAAAAGACCTGTCTTTAAAGCAGACCACAAACCCTTCCAGTTGTCCTCTGATCGCCACATATGTGCCATTGCGTGTATGCATGTACACGTGCATGCATGCACACACACACACTATGCATACACAAATAATAAAAAAAAAATAGGGCTGGGGAGGTGGCTTGGTGGTTAAGACACTTGCCTGTGAAGCCTAAGGACCCAGGTTTGATTTCCCCAGAATTCCCATATAAGCCAGATGCACATAGTGGCCCATGTGTCCGGAGTTTGTTTAAACGCCCCCACTCCAAAAAAAAAAAACATAGGTTTATTACCTTGCAGTTCTGTAGTCCTAACAAAAGTTCCTTGAACATCTTTGGTGGGCACTGTTTTTAAGGGATGTGACTGCACTTTTATTTGGTGTAATATGAGATGGGCTCTCCAGAAGCATGCACGGACAGAGGGCAGAGTGCTGATTTTTTCCCTCATTACATGCTGGTATTCACGTCTTGGTTATTTGGAATTTGGAGTAAATCAGGATGTGCTGACAGGAACCTGCATTGAACTTCCCATTTCTCCACTCCACAAGACTAACATAATAGCATAGCACAGGGAATCTGAAAATGTGAAGAATAGTGAAATTATGTGTCTGCTGGATGTAAAAAATTGATGTTAGCCTGCATCTTATCTCTTACCTAAAAGAAGAATTTTGGGGGCAAATAGTTTTGGGGAAGACCTTGGGAGACCTCAGAAACAACACCAAGTCCTTGGGGAGAAGGCTGTAGATCCTCAGCTCTACAAGCCATACTACCATAGTAGTAGTACTTTCTAGAAGTACCTCTTCCTCAACATCTAAACAGTAGCCCTGGGAAAAGTTTGCTGTGCAGAGAGTAGGAACTAATATAAAGATTTGTTAGATGTTCATAATAGCACCAACTCAGAGCAGTTGGTTTGTAGATATATTAAATAAGTAGCTTCCTTTATGTCTTCATCATTACTTGCCTGTAATTTTGTTTTCTCGAAAAACAAAACAATACTTGCCTATAATTTAATTAGTTCACATATTCTTTATTCATTGTAGTCACACTGATTCTGAAAGAACTAGAAGTCTCTTGGCCCCAGGATATAGGCATATGTACTGTTTTTGTCTGTACAGCACATAGAAAACTACTGAAGTAGGAATAAAGTTTGATTCTGTAGAGTGTTTATTTTATGAGCTATTAGTGTCAGATATGAAGAGTTAAATATTAATAAGATAAGTAGCTGGAGCTAGCCCTTATTTTTCTTTAATTTTTTATTGACAACTTCCATACATTTACATACTCTGTCCCACCTCCCCTATCCCTCCACTCAGTCACTTCTTTTTTTTTTTTAATTTTGTTTCTCTCTTTCTTTCTTTCTTTCTTTGTTTCTTTTTTGTTGAGGTTTAGTTTCACTTTAGTCCAGGCTGACCTGGAATTCACTATGTAGTATCAGGGTGGCCTTGAACTCATGGTGATCCTCCTACCTCTGCCTCCCCAAGTGCTGGGATTAAAGGCGTGTGCCACCACACCCAGCTTTAAATTTTATTTTCATTTATTTATTTATTTGAGAGTGACAGGGGGAGAGAGAGAGAATGGGCACCAGGGCCTACAGCCACTGCAAAAGAACTCCAGATACATGCACCACTTTATGCGTCTAGTTTACATGGGTACTGGGGAATTGAACCTTGAACTGGGACCCTTAGGGATCACAGGCAAACACTTAACCACTAAGACATCTCTCTAGCCCTCTACTCAGTCACTTCTTTTCAACAAGTCCCTGTTCTACTTTGATGTCATCATTTGTTTTTTCACCTTCTCCTATGCAGATCTTGTGAAGGTAGTGTTAGCCACTGTGAGGTCATGAGTGCCATGGCCACTTTGAGTCTGGAAGACATTATTCCCTTTCCTTTGGCTCTTACATTCTTTCTGCTACCTCTTCCACAATGGTCCCCGAACCTTGGAGGGTATGATGTAGGTGATACAGATGTCTCACAGTGCTGAACACCCCACTGCCACTTCTCAGCACTTTGGTGAGTTTTGAGTCTTCCCACTGATCACTGCCATCTGAAAAGAGAAGCTTCTCTAACCATAATTAAGTATATGGGCATAAATATAAATATTTAGAGGGAAGTTTGGTGGGCATAATCATTTGGCTAGACAACAGTAGTAGTCCCTCACCCACCCAGAGCTATGACCTTCCAGTCATAGTATTTTGATAGGTTTTTAGTACCAGGCATGAATGCCCTCCCATAGAGTGGGCCTCAAGTCGTCAGACATGCTACCATTGCACGAGTTGGCACATTTGAGCTGGGTTGTTTATTTATCTATTTATTTTTTAGGTAGGGTCTCACTGTAACCCAGGCTGATATGGAATTCACTATGTAATTTCAGGCTGGCCTTGAACTCACTATTGTAATCTCAGGCTAGCCTCGAAATCACAGCAGTTGTCCTACTCCAGCCTTTCTAGTGCTGGTATTAAAGGCATGTGCCATCACACCTGACAACATACATATATTTTTGTTTGTTTGTTTTTTAATGGGCACACCAGGGTCTGCAGCCACTGCAAACAAACTCCAGACGCATGTACCACTGTGTACATCTGGCTTTTCATGGCTACCAGGGAATCAAACCTGGGTCCTTAGGCTTTGCAGGCAAGCACCTTAACTGCTGAACCATCCAGCCCATACATATTTTTTGAGCTAGCAAAGAAATAGGTTTCTATATGGCTTATTCATAGCATCTTTATTATTTTTTTGTCCTAGGTAGGGTTTCACTCTAGCCCAGGCTGACCTGGAGTTCACTATGTACTCCTTGGATGGCCTTGAACTCACCGTAATCCTCCTATCTCTGCCTCTGGAGTGCAGGAATTAAAGGCATGTGCCACCATGCCCAACTCTTTTTTTGGTGTTTTGAGTTAGCGTCTCTCTAGCTCAAGCTGGCCTGGATTTCACTATGTAGCCTCAGACTGGCCTCAGATTCATGGCAGTCCTCCTACTTCTGCCTTCCAAGTGCTGAAATTAAAGGCATGCACCACCACTCCTGGCAACATCTTTAATTTTGATTAACCTTCCTTCCATACCCTCCTGTTGTTGAAGCTAGTCTTTTTTATTTTTATTTATTTAATTATTTTGGTTTCTTGAGGTAGGGTCTCACTCTAGCCCAGGCTGACCTGGAATTCACTATGTAGTCTTAGGGTGGCCTTGAACTCATGGAGAGCCTCTTACCTCTGCCTCCTGAGTGCTGGGATTAAAGGTGTGTGCCACCACATGGCCTGGCCTTTATTTTTATTTATTTATTTATTTTTCAAGGTAGGGTCTCACTCTAGCTCAGGCTGACCTGGAATTCACTCTGTAGTCTCAGGGTGGCCTTGAACTCACGGCAATCCTACCTCTGCATCCCAAGTGCTGGGATTAAAGGCGTGCACCACCACGCCCAGCCTTTAGTTTTATTTTTAAGTAGGGTCTCACTCTAGCCAGGCTAACATGCAAATCATTCTGTAGTCCCAGGTTGGACTCAGGCTCAAAGTGAGCCTCCTACTTCAACTAGGATTAAAAGCATGAGCCACTACTAGTCTTTGATATAATCAATTGCTAGTTTAAAAATTTATTTATTTATTTATTTATTTGAGAGAAAGAAAGAGGGAGGCAGATAGAGAATGGACGTGCCAGGGCTCTAGTTACTGTAAACAAACTCCAGACATATGCGCCAGCTTGTGCATCTGGCTTGCTTATGTGGTTGCTGGGGGATCAAACCTGAGTCCTTAGGTTTCACAGGCAAGCACTTAAAATGCTAAGCCATTTCTCCAGCCCCAGATGCTAGTTTTTAATAATCAAACGCTCTTTAGTATGTTTTAATAACCAATGTAAAAATATTGTTCAGTATGTATGAAAATTTGGGTGCTTTTATTTATTTTTAAAAATAAGCTCAAGAGCTAAATTGTGTCTTCTTAGGTTTCCTCTGACTCGACCCAGTCTTTGTAAACAATGGGAGGCAGCTGTCAGAAGAAAAAACTTTAAGCCCACAAAATACAGCAGTATTTGTTCAGAGCACTTTACTCCAGACTCCTTTAAGAGGGAGTGCAACAACAAGCTACTGAAAGAGAATGCTGTCCCCACAATATTTCTCTGTACTGAGCCACATGACAAGGTAAATGTGCTTGAAAATGTTGGGATGTTTGCTTTTTAAAAAATTATATTAGTTTATTGATTTTTTTGTAATTTTTATTTGGAACTTTAATAAATGAATATGTGCAAATTGATGGTGTTCCCACTGGGTGATCCTCTTTTGTCCCCTCTCCTCCACTCCCATCTCACCAAGGGCGTTCCTTAGAGGGGGTATGGGTAATCACTGTGGAGTCATGAGTGACCATTCTGTTCCTGTGGGGAGGACAGTGCCTCATTATATGCCCTCCCACTCCGTTCCTCTTACACTCTTTCCACCCCTCTTCTGCAATGTTCTGTGAGCCTTGCAGGGTATGTTAGAAATCTCTAATTTTCTGGTTTGGTGAGTTTTGAGTCTTCTCAGTGTCATGCCATCTCCTGGGAGGAGGTTGTCAAGCTAACACTGAGAGCAGCACTCATATTTAGTCTGCCACTTCCACTGCTGTGTTTCTCGGGTCTTTTTGTTTGTTTGTTATTTTGAGACAAGGTCTTATGTAGCCCGGGTTGGTTTTATTTTTATTTATTTATATATGTGTGTGTATGCACATACCAGGGCCTCTGCCCACTGCAAATGGATGCCAGATGCATGTGCTACGTTTTTGCATCTGGCTTTCTGTGGGTATTAGAGAACTGAGCCCTGGCTGTTAGGTTTTGTAAGCAAGTGCCTTTTACCACTGAGCCATCTCCCCAGCCTTTAAAATTACTCTATACTCTTATTTATGTGTTGATAAGTTTTGTTTTTTTATTCCCAATAATAGTTTTATTTCAAATGATTCTTTTTTAAAAACATTTTTTAGTTGTTTATTTATTCATTGGTTTGAGAGAGAAAGAGGCAGACAATGAAGAGAGGAGAAAGAGAGAGAATGGGTGCGCCAGGGCCTCCAGCCACTGCAAACGCACTCCAGATGCATCCACCCTTTGTACATCTGGCTTACGTGGGTCCTGGAGAGTCAAACCAGGATCCTTTGACTTTGCAGGCAAATGCCTTAACTGCTAAGCTATCAAAGGATTCTTTTGATTCTTTTTTTTTTTTTTTTTTTTTGAGCCATGGTCTCTCATGTAGCCAGGGCTGGCCTTGAATTCACTATGTACTTGAAGAAGGCCTTGAACTTCTAATTTTCCTGCTATGAACTTCTAATCCATCCCAGTGCTGGGATTACAGGTATGCCCCGCCATGCCAGGTTTTATATGATGCTGGGCATCAAACCCAAAGCTTCATGCTTGCTAGAAAAGCACTATACCAACTGAACCAGACCTACAGCTTCTCCTTTGTTATAAACTCTTAGCATATAATTAATCTAGTTACTTTGTCTTTTGCATGAATCCTACTTCAGCTGAGGCAGAAAGTTGAATTAAGGCTGAGACTGCCCAGTGTAGAGCTGCGTACCTGCAATCCCAGTACTGAGGAGGCAGAACCAGTAGGATTGCTGTAAGTTCAAGACTAGTCTAGTATACATAAGCAAATTCTAGCAGATTAGCATAGACTACAGAGGAAGACCCTGTCTCAAAAAAAAAAAAAAACCCAAAAATGAAAAATACCAAAAAACACCCCCCCCCCCCCCAGAGCTGATTCCAGGCATAGTGGCACATTGCTTATAGTCCTAGCACAGGGAAGGTACAGGGAGGTGGAGCTCACGTTTGAGGCCAGCCTAGACTGCACGGCAAGACTGTCTTTAGAAACACAAAGCAAAGCCAAATGCTGAAACTGTTGAGGCTGGGGAATGTAGGTAATCTCAGTGGTAGAGAACTTACATAGCATGTGTGGTACCCTGGGTTTTGTCCCCAGCACTAAAAGCTAGAAACAATTGAAACTGTTTCCTTCCTTTGGAGTTTTTCTTTCTTAACAATTTTTTTTTTGTTTATTTATTTGAGAGGTAGGGCAGACAGGGAACACAGGCATGCCAGAGCTCCAGCCACTGCATATGAACTCCGGACGTATGTGCCACCTTGTGAATCTGGCTTATACGGGTACTGGGCAATTGAACCTGGGTCCTTAGGCTTTGCAGGCAAGTGCCTTAACTGCTAAGGCATCTCTCCAGCCCCCCTTGGAATATTTTTATGCCATACAGTCACAAAATGTCCAATAGCTTTGAAACTACAGATTCATCCAGACTGTTAATGTTTAGTTATACAGCAGGCACATGTGCTTTTATGACTTGCAGAAGGAAGATCCTCTGGAGCCAGAAGAGCAGCTTCCCCAGCCTCCCTCATCTCCTGCTTCCCAGGCTGATGCGGCCATTGGGTTACTAATGCCTCCTCTTCAGACCCCTGATAACCTGTCAGTCTTCTGTGACCACAACTATACTGTGGAGGACACCATGCACCAGAGGAAAAGGATTCATCAGCTAGAGCAGCAAGTGGAAAAGCTTAGGAAGAAGCTCAAGACTGCCCAGCAGAGGTGCAGAAGGCAAGAGAGACAGCTCGAGAAACTGAAGGAAGTTGTACACTACCAGAAAGAGAAAGATGACGCATCAGCAAGGGGTTATGTGATCCTGCCACATGACTTCTTTGAGATTGTTGAAGTACCAGCATAAAAAATACATTGGTTTTTAGTGGGACAAGACCACATACCCTCTTTTAGCCTAAATGGGAGTTTCATTTGAAAAAAAAAAAAAGTCACTTGATTACTTGTATAAAAACAATTCAGAATATTTTTTTAAAAATAAATTAGATACTGTAAAATGGTAATTTTTTGTTTGTAATTTCAGAGTTTTTACATTTAACAAAATATTTTAAAAGTTATTTTAAAAAAACCACCTTAGATTGATAGTCGTATAACGTTGATTTCAAGACTGGAAATTTTTGTTTGAGTATTTATAGAAATAATGTGAAAATGAAAAGTAGGATGGTTAACAGTGCAGTAAAGATAATTTAAACTTAAAAACGAAAATTAATCCTTTTTATTGAGAGAACTTGTAGTTTAAATTGAAGGTATAGGTCAGATAATAGGACATAACTTCTTAGAACATATAGATGCACACACACAGTTGTAGTTTAGTTAGAAGTGCATTTGTTTTTCTCAATCAGTCCAGATTAAATTGTCAAGTCAATATTTGAAGAAAAAAAAGGTTTGGCTTTTTTTTTTTAGAAAAGAGTAATTCCATATTTAATAAACAACCGCATAAAGAATGGGTTTCTACAAAGCAAGTCTCTTTTTCTCTTGAGCATTATAAAGTTGGAGGTGTGTCCTTACTGAAAGACACCGGCTTCAGTAAACACAATGAGATGTTAATAGTGAAGTAAAAATTGGGACCTAATCCATGATATGCTTTTTCTTTTTCTTAGCCCCCTAAAGGACATCTTTTCCACAACTAGTTATAGCTGCACCTAAACTTCTAAGAATAATGTTAATAGAGTTTGGTTTGTGTCATAATGCGGTGGTTTGGTCAGAACTTAGCATATAAAAATATTTTTTCACTTAATACAAGTTAGGAATTTATCCAACTTACTACATAATATTTATTCCAAAGTAACCCAATATGTTGTGTTTATTTTATTGAATGTTGAGATTTAAACATTGCAGTTTCTGTTCACACTGTGAATTTTGTTCTTTGAGAGAAGTTTTACATATATTTGAAATGAAAGTATGTTCTGAGTATAGAAATATTGCTGTAAGAATTATCTATTTAGATTTAGAACAACTATTCCAGCTCTATTATATTTCAGAGTACACTGTAGTTGGAGTAACAGCCCCTTTATGACAGTATTAAAGATGTGATGTTAAATTGTCTTTTGTAGATCTAGTTTTTCATTGTAATTTACTGCTGTGTTGAGAATAGTGTGTCCTTTAACTCATGGAAATTTGATACTTTATGAACCAGTATCTTTTATTCTTTTCTGTGTGTGTGTGTGCATTTGTGTGTTGAGTCTTGTGCATGTTAGGCAAGTATTGTCCCACTGAGCTATGTTCCCTGTCTGGTTTTTTTTTTTTCTTTCTTTCTGTGACAGGGTTTTGCTTTATACCCCTGGATTGACATGAGCTCATCAGCAGTTCTGCCTCAGCCTCCCGAGTGCTGAGATTACAGGTATGCACCACTATGCCTTACATGAATCAGTATCTTAAAAACACAAAGTAATGATTAGATTACTGACATAGTCTGATGACATTATTTAGAACTAATTTATGAGTGGAAGCACTTCAACTGACTCATGGAACTCAACTGTTCAGAAGCTTCAGTCTCCAACTAGTTTGTTTTTTACATCTCATCTCTCTAGCGATTCCTGGAGAATGTGTGGGTAAATATTTTTCAAGCTGTCTTCAACCTAAGTTGTCTTTTACAGAAAAGGCAATTGTTGGTGTGCGTGTGCCCAGAACCCAGAATCCAGGTTAGACTGGAAGTGTAGTCATAATCACTTAGCATCGTGGCATTATTTAACATGGAAGTGCTTTCTTGTCATGAGAGGATGGATCCCCAGTTGGAGAGAACGGAGCAAGCAGCAGTATGCGAATTGCTTGTGTTTGCATAATTTATCATAGCTTCATTGGGATATTTAGGTACAGATGCTTATTTATAAATTTATCAAATGTTAAAATTAATTTTACATATTGTTTATAACATTGCCAAGAACATTAGAACATTTAAGTTAAAACAGGTCCTGTTAAGCATAGTGAAACAGTCTGAAACAAACAGGGTCAAAGTCTTAATCTGGACTAAGGGTGGGGGAACAGCTGTAGAGATTGCAACGTATTCTGAAGGTTGAAATGTTTTTAGCATGTATGGTAGCATGCTAAAATTCCTATCTGTGTGTGATATCTGGCAGTGATGACCAGAAATAGTTGATTTTTAATAATAGACCTGCTGGGAGAACTGTAGAAAAAGAGATTTGTAGAGGAAAGGAGTTTAGAACATCTTGAACAGTGGTCTAATCTCCAAGCCCTAGAGAGTTTTCACCATGGTATCCCTGATAAGTACTTGTCCATGCTCTGTTTGCCATCTGCATTTAAGTAAATATTCTGCTTAGGTCCTTGAAGGTGGGTTTCTTCATTAGAGTAGAAGCAGCACTCATTGTATTTCTTTATAAAATGAATATACATTGCATTTAGAACTGCTTAACTTGAACTGTTGCATTCCAAATTGAAGTTTTGACCTGAAAAATAATTGTTTACTAATTGTATTCCTGTTATGTATACTAAAAATAATTCTGTTATTGCAGTAAGAATATATTAGCAAAACCTTGTGCTTGGAAACCAAGTGCATGGCTTGTTTATTTTTCCTATAACTTGTGTGAACCCTTTCTTAAAAGTATAACACAGATGAAGGCAAACAAAAGTATTAACATGTTATTGATTGTGCAAATTTAAAAAGTTCTACACAGATACGTATGTCCAACACACCTAGTAGCTTTTATGAGGTTAGGCATAAGCAATATCTTAAAAAATCGACTTGATTTATAAAAGCAAACTCCATGAGCTAGGGAGGTGGCTCAGCGGCTAAGAGCACTTACACAAGCATGAGGGCCTGACAGGGGCTTAAATCACCCTAAGTTGGATTACCTAGCACTCATGTAAACAGCTGGGCATGGACACACACACCCGTAACAACCCTGTGGGCTGAGACCAGAGAATCACTCGGACTCACTGCTCAGTCAGTCTGACCGAAAATGGCAGCTCTGGGTTCATTGAGAGAGAAGATGCCTGATCTTAGCCTATGGTCTCTATATGTGTGTGCATGGAGTGTGCACATCTGTACATATGTGCATATACCACGTATGCTACACACATATGGAAGCAAAACAACAAAAACACCCATGTTTTTCAGAGGTTTTTCTTTTTTTTGGAAGGGGGCAGTTTCAAGGCAGGGTCTCTAGCGGAGGCTGACCTGGAACTTACTCTGTAGTCCCAGGCTGGCCTCAAACTCAGTAATCCTCTTACCTCAGCCTCTCAAGTGCTGGGATTAAAGGTGTGCACCACCATGCCCAGCTGTTTTCCAGAGTAAAAAAAAAAAAAAAGTAGTGATTTCCATGTGTGTCTGTGTATGGGCACACCAGGGCCACTTGCCTCTGCAAATAAGTGCCAGGTGCCAGGAGAGAGAATGGGTGTGCCAGGGCCTCCAGGCACTGCAAACGAAGTCCAGACGCATGCTTCCCCTTGTGCATCTGGCTTATGTGGGTCCTTTGGCTTTGCAGTCAAGTGCCTTAACCGCTAACCCATCGCTCCAGCCCATAATAAATATTTGTGACTAAAGTTGGAAAATTTTCACTCTTCTAAATTCAAGTATTTTGTGTTTTAAGATTATTAAATTTTCATTTTTTTAAAACCCTTTGGCTACTTTTTTGAGGTAGGGTCTTGCTGTAGCCCAGGCTGACCTGGAATTCACTCTGTAGTTTCAGGCTGGCCTTGAACTCATGGTGATTCTCCTACCTAGATCACTTTGGTCTCCCAAGTGTTGGGATTCAAGGTGGATGCACCAAGCCAGCCTCAAATTATCATTTCTAAAATATCCTGAAGCATGAGTCAACTTTCTTGCTTTAACCTGATTTGGGGGAGGTCATCTGTAGAATACTGACAAGGAGAAAAATAACATCTGGAATGGCTAATGAGGAGGTCTACTGACTCGCTTGACAGTCAATGTACTGGTGGAAAAAGTTAGCTGATAGGACATGAAGTTTCTTCAGAGCAAACAGGAGTGCCGATGAATGTTTCTACCCTTGCTAAGTGTCTTAAAGAATGGCTCAGCACTGGAGCACTTCTGGCTAAAGACAGTAGAAACGAAAAGACACCAGGACACTCTGGCTAAGTTTAATCCTAGGGAGGCGAAGGAGAAGGGTCATAGCTCTGCTCTGCTCTCCCAGCAAAGGGAAAGGGTGAGCAGGGGCCAGGGCTGGGCCAAAGTGTATGTGCTTTTGCTGGTCCTGGGCACAGCTTTAAAAGATTTCTTGTGTAAGAATACTGGCTTTGAGGAGTGGGCAATCAACTTAGTCCAGAAGATACTGCTTTTCTATACATGGTCCACACTGAATAAACACCCTGGCCTTGTGATGAGGACTGTCTCCTGTAATTTTAGAGAACGGAGAGGAGGGGGTGAAAACACTGTGCTTTTAGTCATATTAGGCTTAAGGGCCCAGGCGTTTGCCTTTAGATCTTTGGTAGAATCCTCAACAAGTCTCTTGCTCTCATCTAGTTGTTCTTGGAAATGTTATGGCAAAGTTTATCTTTGCTTTATTGAAGAACCTACTTTTTAAGGTCTATGAAGTTGGTGGATGGAGGGAGCAGGAGAAAGAATATACGTTATACTTTTAATGGGTCATAGGTCCTGGGTTAAGGCTTTTGGCTTACATCTGCCCTTCCTCTCCAAGGAGGTCACTGTCGCAGGAATGTTTCATACCACATTTATGCCACAACTTATTCTCACCCTGACCCTGACTCCCCAGTTGCCCTGATCTATTCTAAGAAAGTATGAGAAAGAAGACTGGCTTTTCCTCCCAACTCCAGACAGGGATTGTGGTATCTCCCAGACCTGAGGCAGATTGCCAGTATTTCCCCTGCTAAGTTTCAGGAGAGTCCACCAAGATGGCAGGGACTCTTCCCCCTCAAAGTGAAGACTACCCTAGGCAGAGCAAGCCCAAAGCACTAGGACCTCCCATACCCAGACTCATCTCTTCCCTCTGCTTTCCACAAATGGAAACTTTCCTCTTTGGCTCTTACATTCTTTCTGCCACCTCTTTGGCAATGGTTCCTGAGCCTTGGAGAGTGTAGAGCTATCTCACCTAGTGCTAAACACTCCATTGTCACTTCTCAGCACTTTGGTGAATTTTCAGTCACCCTAAGGTGTCACCACCATCTGTGAAGAGAAGCCTCTCTAACCAAAAGTGAGAGTGGTATTAATATAGGGAATAAGCATAAATATTTAGAGGACAGTTTGGAGGGCATAAAATATCCATTTAGACAACAGTAGTAGTTTGTCCTCTAGGGTTTATGACCCCAGCTTTTGACTAGGTTTTCAGTACCAGGTAGGAATCCCCTCCTGTGGAGCAGGCCTCAAATGTAATCAGAGAGCAGTTGGTTTCCCCCTTAACAGACATGTGACCATTGCACTAATTGGCACATTTGGCCTGGCTGGCCAACTATATTGTTTGCAGGGTCCACTGCTGGCTAATACCATTGATGTCTTTTCTCCCCCAAAAGGCTGATAAGTCTTTCTAGCATCCTGACAGCTAGTCAACAGGGAGGAGGATTTCAACTCAGCTCCAGCTTGATTTCTCAGTGACCTACGCTCCAAACATGTGGAGTCTTCAGCAATAAGGTCCCTCTATCTAGTTCTGGTGGGCAAGAGTCTGGGCAATAACCTGTTGTTGCAGTCAGGTTCGCATTGCTGGCAGAAATCACCCAACCAAGAGCAGCTTGTGGGGAAAAAAAGATTTATTTTGGCTTACAGACTCAAGGTGAAGCTCCATGGTGGCAGGGGAAAATGATGGCATGAGCAGAAGGTGGACATCACTTCCTGGCCAACATCAGGTAGACAACAGCAACAGGAGAGTGTGCCAAACACTGGCATGGGGAAACTTGCTGTAATACCCATAAGCCCGCCCCCAACAATACACTGCCTCTAGGAGACCTTAATTCCCCAATCTCCATCAATTGACAACCTAGCATTCAGAACACCTAAGATTATTTGGGATACCTGAACCAAACCACCACATTCCACCCCTGGCCCCCATAAACTGATAACCATGCATGTTGTAAAATGCAATGCATTCGGTCCAACTTTAAAAGTCTCCATAGTTTTTATCAGTCCTAATGATGTTCAAATATCCCCATAATCCAAGGTCTTTTAACTGAGCCATAATACCAAAAAAAAAAAAAAAAGAAAAAAAAATACCCCCAAACCCATAATGGCACAGATAAACATTCACATTGCAAAAGATGGCATTGGGCATAGCAAAGAAATATTCAACCAATATAAGATTTAAAACAACCAGGGCAAACATCAAACTCTGTAGTTCCAAGTCCAACAACTCTAGTCAGTGACAAATCTCCAAGTCTGATAATTCTAACCACTGACAAGTCCCTGGAGTTCTAATTCCTTCCCTCCAGCTAAGCTACTCACAGTCCTGGAAAATTTCATCTGGGGCCAGCAGCTCTCCTTAGCAGCCATCTTGTGGTCCTGGCATCTCCACTGGGTCTCCACTGCAACTCACAGTTCATCTTCACATCTCCATTGGGTCTCCATGCAGGCATCCAGCAAACCTGCTTCACACTGCCCATGGCCATTTCCAAAACACAAGACTGTGTTGCAAATACAATGACCTTTTCTTTCCTGCATTTCTTATACTCCAAAATATCAGGTGAGATGCCAATTTGTTAATCCAGGGGAGGATAAAGCAGACTTTGAAGAACAGGACACTCCTTCAGCATTCAGGTCCTTTCAAAAGACACTTCATTCTTTCTGTCATTCCAACGCAGGTCAGCTGGCCCAATCTCAGTGGTTGTAATCTCTGAATTGCAGCAGAATGAGCAGTAGTTTTGGCCCAAAGAATTCTTTCTGTAGCATATCCCTCTGCTCATACCAGTCTATTTCTATGCAATCCAACCCTGCATAAGTTTTCAGGACACAGGCATAACAGCAAGCCTCTCACACAAACTGCTGCTAGCCTAGTTCAGGCAAAGCCCTTTCTCATCCTCAGAAGCCTATACCTCATACTCCATAGTTCTTGCTGTATTCAGGTCTTTCAACTCTGACCAGAATAGTCCATCAAGCTCTACTTATAGCACTATAAGGCATCTCTTAAGTCAAGGTTTCAAACCCTTCCACATTCCTCCTGAAAATCAACCCCAAAAGGCCAAAAGCCATGCAGTTAGGTTTCTAGCAGCAATGACCCCACTTCTGGTACCAACTATACTGGTGCAATCAGGTTTGCATTGCTGGAAGAAATCACCCAACCAAGAGTAGCTTGTGGGATAAAAAAGTTTGTTTTGGTTTACAGACTCGAGGGGAAACTCCATGATGGTAGGGGAAAACAATGGTATGAGCAGAGGGTGGACATCACCTCCTGGCCAACATCAGATAGACAACAGCAACAGGAGAGTGTGCCAAACACTGGCAAGGGGAAACTGGCTATAATACCCATAAGCCCACCCCCAAGAATGCAGTGTCTCCAGGAGGTGTTAATTCCCAAATCTCCATCAGCTGGGAATCTAGCATACAGAACACCTAAGATTATGGTGATACCTGAATCAAACCACCACACCTGTATTACCTGTTTTCTATTTCTATTTGCTGGAAAGCATTTTTTCCCCATTCTTTCTTTCTAAGGTTACACCTGCCTTTTATGGTGAGGTGTGTTTCTTAGAGATAAATAATTGGATTTTGCCTTTTAATCCAATTTTTGTGTATCTTTTGAATGGAAAATTAAAACCATTTGTATTCACCATTATTGAAAAATATATCTTATTTTATGTCAATTTATTTTGTAGTATTCATGGTTTTGCTATTCCTCTTTTGCTTAACTATTATTGATTCATGGCTTATTTTCCCTGGCCACATGGATATGTTGTCTTTCTCTTCAATCCAAAGAATTCTTTCAAATATCTTCTATAAGAGCTGGTTTAAACATCATCAGTTCCTTGAGTCTATTATTATTATTATTATTATTATTATTATTATTTGGTATTTCGAGGTAGGGTCTCACTCTAGCCCAGGCTGACCTGGAATTCACTAGGTAATCTCAGGATGGTCTTGAACTCACGGAGATCCTCCTACCTCTGCCTCCTGAGTGCTGGGATTAAAGGCATGCACCACCATGTCCAGCTTTCTGGAGTCTATTTCTTCAAGGAATATTTTCCTTTCTCCGTTATTTATAATGGATAGCTTTTCTGTGTGAAGTAGTCTTGAGTTAGCAGGTATCTTTCAGAACTTGAAACATCATCCCAAACCTTCCTAACTTTCATTGTTTCTCCTGAGAAATTTGCTATTTTTCTCATAGGCCTTCCCTCATATGTCACTTGGTATTTTTCTCTTGCAGCTTTAAGGATGTGTGTTCTTCTATATTTTTAGTTGTTAATTATAATGTGATGACGGGAAGTTCATTTCTGGTCTTATCTGCTTAGTGTTCTAAATGCTTCTTGTGTCTGATTAGCATCTATTTTTCCAAGTTAGGGACATTTTGTACTATGATTTCACTGACAATATTTTTTATTTTTTGATTAAAAAAACTTTTTATTGACACCCCCATGCATATGTGCAGTGTACTCTGAAGATAATCCCCTCCCTCCTGTTTCCTTTGTCCCCTATTCCCTGCTCTCCCTTCACTGAACACCTTCTTCTTTCCAATTAGTTCCTTTTCTATTTTTTTGTTTATTTGAGAGTGACAGACAGAGAAAGAGTCAGAGAGAGAGAGAGAGAGAGAGAGAGAGAGAGAGAGAGAGTCCTTTTCTATTTTGATGTGATTTTTTCCCCCTCATATTATGCAGGTCTTGTTTAGGTAGGAACAGCCACTGTAAGGTTATGAATGCAACAGCCACTTTGTGTTTGGAAGACAGTATTGTAAGCACACCTCCATGCCCTTTGGCTCTTACTTTCTTTCTGTCACCTTTTCTGCAATGGTCCTTGAGCCTTGGAGGGTGTGTTAGAGATGTCTCAGTGCTGAATACACTCCACTGCCGTATCTTCTCAGCACTTCGGTGAATTTGGAGTCTCCTCAGTACTTGCTACCAACTTTAAAGAGAAGCTTCTCTAACCAAGAGTGAGAGCAGGAGTAATATATGGCATAAACATAACTATTTAGAGGGCAATTTGGTGGGTTTGCAATATATCCATTTAGTAAACAATAGTTATATTTCACTCCTAGGCCTTATGACCTTCCAGCCATAGAAAGACTTTTGACTAAGTTTTTAGTAGCAGACAGTAATTACTTCCCATGGAATGGACCTCAAATCCAATCAGAGAGGAGATGGTTTCCCCCATAATATGCCATAACTGCACCAGTTGATAGACTTTGCTTGGCTAGCTAGCCAGCCATATAGCTTGCAGTGTCCACTGCTGGTTAAGACTGTTGATGACTCTCCTCCCCCACCAGGCTGCATAGCAGTTTTCAGCCCTGTGGCCACTCTTCAGCATGGAGGAGGTTTCCAGCGCAGCTTGATTTGTTAGTGTCCTGCAGCCCAAGCATATGGTATCTTCAGCAATCGGGTCTTACCATATAGTTCTTGTGGGCAACTAAGAGTCTTGGCAATAGCCTGTATTGATTTGGGGGCCCACCAGAGTGAGAAAAGCCACACCATTGGTCATTTTACATAAACAAATGATTAAAAATCTATTTTAAAGCTAACATAAGTATAACTTCACTATAAAAACATTTTAAAGCATAAGTCATTCTTGTATAGACAGATTTTGTTTCATGTAAAATAGATTTGGGGTGGAGAGATTGTTCAGTGGTTAAGGCACTTGCCTGTAAAGCCTAATGATGCTGGTTCAATTCCTAGTACCCATGTAAATCTGTATGCCCAAAGTAGTACATGTTCATTTGCAGCTGCTAGAGGCCCTGGTATGCCCATTCTTTCTCTCTTTCTCCCTCTCCTTGTAAATAAATTAAAATATTAAACAAATAGATTTTGGGGCCAGCACTTGGGAAGTAGAGGCAGGAAGGTCACTGTGAGTTCAAAGCCAGCCTAGCTAGACTGCAGAGTGAGTTCCAGGTCAGCCTGGGCTAGAGTGAAACCCTACCTCAAAAAAAAATCAAAAATCGAAATAAAAATAAAAATAGATTTTGGGGCTTGGGAGAGGGCTCAGCAGCTAAAGGTACTAGCTTGAAAATGTTGCTGACACAGGTTCAATTCTTTAGGACCCAAGTAAGGCCAGGTTCCAAAAGTGGCAGCTCATGCATCTGACATTTAGTGGTAAGAAACCCTAGTATGCCCCACATCACATCAAAATTAAAAAAAAAAAGATGTATTTTGCCTTTATATTTGTAAATATACCATATCTTATCCACCTCTGTGGCATGTATTTTATAGTACCTAGGGAATAAACTAATGGGGCTTTCATTTTAAAGATAATTTCTTAGCTTCAATGTAATCGTCATACTCCTCAGAATCATTCATTTCGCACGTAATACAATCATTTCTTCCATCTCTTACTCGTCCTCAGTTTCCACTAAATTGAAGTCTATCACATTTATTCAGGAAAAGTCTTTTTTTTTTTTTTAAAAAAAGAATAGTTTATTGAGCACACTGTAAGAGAGCAGATGGCTGGAGAGTAACTAGGGCACTGTTTACAGCCCATTACCCTCTCTTTAAAAAACATTTTTATTTATTTATTTGAGAGAGAGAAGTAGATAGAGAATGGGCATGCCATGGCTTTTAGCCACCTCAAACAAACACAGATGCGTGTACCACCATATGCATCTGGCTTACATGGGTACTGGGGTATTGAACCTGAGTTCTTAGGCTTCACAGGTAAGTGCCATAACTGCTAAGCCATCTCTCCAGTCCCCACTACCCTCTTTTTAAAACCAATAGCAGCATACCTTAACCCTGTTCTATACCTTGCTTTTCCCACTTAATATATCCAGAGAATCTTCCTGTGTTCACAAAGAGTTCCCTCTTTTATACATGTACATGATAGCTTTATCACAGGAACTGGTCACAGCTTTGTTTAACCAAGTGAACAGTTAGGTTCTTGCAGTCTTTGTTACTATAAACAGTGGTGCAGTAAATACTTTTGACAATTGAGGTTGGGAGCATTCTTGGTTCCTTTAAGAAAATTGTGTCAAATTCCATCATACCTACATTCAAAGTCATTCTGGGTTCAAGGGCCTGTGCATTTGTACATTTGATACACACTACCATTTAGCCTACTTCCCTCCACACTGGAGTGACATTCTGCCAGAAAAGTCTTAATAAGGACTCTTAAGTTAGCAGTCAGCGTTTGTTAACCTCAACTTGCCAGATGATGGCGGCAGAGGACCAGGAAATGTTCATTAGGTCCAGTGGTTGGCAAACTGAATTTGAATCTGGAAGGCTACTCAGCCAAAATGAGCTCAAAAAGAAAATCTTTTTAGTTTAAGAGTACAAACCATTTCTAGGAATACTTTAAGGGAATTAGATTTCAAAAGAGTTTAGGAAACTTCAATCAATGGGACACAATGAGTTGGCACACATTTCAGGTAGAATATTTCATTGTTGAGAACTATCCCCTGTCCATTCCCTACCAATAAGTATCTTTTTTTTTTTTTTTTTTTGAGGCAACGTCTCACTCTAGCCCAGGCTGCCCTTGAACTCACAGCAATCTCCTACTTCCTTTCTCAGCTTTCTGTGTTTTGGGATTAAAGGCATACCCCATCACACCTGGCTCAGTAAGTATCCTTCCATTGAACTCATTAAATTTCCTTGTTTCTACCAATTTCTCATTCCTTAATATATTCAGTGGAAATTCAGAGGACTTGAAGGAATTGAGAAGACTTTATGGCTACAGCGATTCCACCAATCAGTAGCTGTGGTTTAAGAAAGGTATCTTGGCTGGAGAGATGACCCAGTGGTTAAAGTGCTTGCCTGCAAAGCCAAAGGACCCAGGTTCAATTCCCCAGAACCCATGTAAGCCAGATGCACAAGGTGGCACATGCATTTGAAGTTCTTTTGTAGTGGCTGGAAGCCTTGGCACATCCATTCTCTCTCTCTAGCTATATGCCTCTTCCTCTCTCTGTAGTCTTGCCCCTCTTTGGTTACTTCTAAGGTGCAGTAGTACTGGTGGATGTCCACTTAAGTTCACAGTGTAACACCACAGAGGGCCAGCTTACTGTGGCAGTTTAGAACATATACATTATGTACTCTTCTCAGACTTCTGTTTAATGACTTCAGTCCTTAGCAGTCTTCATCATTCTTTGAAATGTTGGTAAGTTTACATGTCTTCTCTAACTGAAAATATCAGTACATAGAGAGTACACAAATAGGGCTGGAGGGATGGCTTAGAGGTTAAGGCACTTGCCTGCAAAGCCAAATGACATAGGTTCAATTCCCCAGGACCCACTCAAACCAGATGTACAAGGTGACACGTGACATATGTGTGGAGTTTGTTTGCAGCAGCTGGAGGCCTTGGTGTGCCCATTCTCTCTCTCTCTCTCTCTCTCTCTATGCCTCTTTCTCTCTGTCAAATAAATAAATAAATAATAAAACATTTGTTAAAAAGAATACACAGATAGATATTAATAAAAAGCATCATAAAATTGTCCTGGTCAATAAGAACTTGTAAATGTGTGTTAATTATCATACTATTCCATCAAATATAAAGGCAAAATGAATCTTGTCACGGCTTTTCCCATGAGTGAAGCAGAGAAAAAGTAGGAATGAGAAAAGGAATCCTCATGGATTGTATTTATTTTAACTTATTCTCAGATGATTTTGGGTTCAAAACATGAATACCAGGAGAGCTAGTCCTCAGAGTAAGAATAGTAATTACTTTTATGCTCTTTTGATGGGTGAAATTAAATTATTGGGAAGGTACTTTCTTTTCCTAGAGTTTATTATATTGCTGCTGTTATAGTTTCTAATACCAAAAATTATAGAATAGTGGCTCTCCACGAGGACACAGATGCGCTCATAAGAGCCTTTGTACATAAGAAGGAGTGGGAAAGAGCAGTTTGAAAATGGCCCTGGTCATGCAACAAATACAGCTTTCACCCTGAAAACGAGTAAAAAATAGTTTATTCTGGAGCCAGGTATGAGTGACCATGGCCTAGGAACACAGATATAGGTCAAAACATGGCAACAGTTTCATGAAGTCTTCATAAAAACAAAACAATGGAAATCACAAATCAAGACACTTTCAAATATATTGGTAGAAACACCAGATAGGCAGGTTACAGAAAAATGGGGAAATCTCTGCTATTTGCCTCAGGTGCTCTCTAATGACATTCTTATCCTCTGGGTTGAGTAGAGGTCTGTTTATGCATTGCAAAAACATTTATCTCTAGTAGACCCAAGGATATTAGGTCACACACAGTAGTGGGCAATAAACAGCTATGAAGATAGCCCAAATAATTTGGCTCTGAATCTACAATATCCTAACTCCCTACAATCATTGATGATTTAACCAGGTATCAGCCTTGTAGCAAGTTTAATGTAGGTGTGATGTTTTATGGGAACTTCAGTTCACAGCCTTTATGAAAGGTTAGTCCAAATTCCTCTAATCCCTAGTGTTGCTGACAATAGGGGGCTGAGATGGCTTTAGAGAAAGAAAGACCACACTGAGGCCTCTACCCCGAGTTTACAGGTTCATGTCACCATCAGAAAAATAATGTAGAGTTAAAAAAAAGACAAAAGTAAGGATCTGGGAGAAGGTTTTATTACAGAGTGAAAGTACACACTCAAGGGGGTGGGGAGGGAGAGCTTCTCAAAAGTGAGTTGCAACACTAGGATTTTGAGTAGTTCAGTCTTACAGACAATTTAAAAAAATATATATATATATTTTATTGACAACTTCTATACTTACAGACAACAAACCATGCTATTTCCCTCCCCTCCCCTGCTTTCCCCTTCATAACTCTGTTCTCCATCATATCCCCTCCCTCTCTCCATTAGTCTCTCTTTTAATTTGATGTCATCATCTTTTTCTCCTATTATGAGGGTGTTGTGTAGGTATTGCTAGGCACTGCAAGGTCTTGGATATTGAAGCAAATTTCTGTCTGGACAGTTGTATGTAAGGAGTGGTGCCCTTCCTTTGGCTCTTACATTCTTTCTGCCACCTCTTCTGCAATGGACCCTGGGCCTTTGGAGATGTTTCAGTGCTGGACACTCCTCCATCCCTTCTTCTCAGCACTATGTTGACTTTTGCGTCATCCCAGTGGCCATTGCCATCTGAAAAGAGAAGCTTCTGTAACCAGAAGTCAGAGTAGCATTAATATATGAATATGAACATTAGGTGTAGTGCTTTCAGGGCAATTTAGAGAGAGTAATATATGCATTTATCCAGACAAGAGCAGGCTTTATACCCCTAAGGCTCATGACTTCCCCTGCCATAGGCTTTTGATTAGGTTTTCAGTACCAGACATGTATTCCCTCCCATAGAGTGGGCCTTAAGTCCAATTAGAGAGCAGTTGGTTTCCCCTAAAGCAGACATGCCACTATTGCACTTGTTCAGTCATTTGGCCTGTCTTGCCAAAATTGAGGCTTCCAGTGTCTACTGTTTTCACTACTGATGACTTTTGTCTCCCATAAGGCTGCATACTGTGCAGCTTTTTCCAGCTTTTAGTTGGCTGGGCTACAGGGAGAAGGTTTTCTGCTCAGCACCAGCTTGATTTCTCAGTGACTTTGCCGCTCAGGCATGTGAAGTCTTCAGCAATAGGGTCTTACCATCTCTTTCTCATGGGAAACCAAGGGACTTGGCAATAGCCTGTAATGTTCTCGAGGCAACAGGGACCTCCCTGGTCATCAACTCACTGGAAGGTATCCCATCCCTGGCACTGAAAATTTTCTAGTAACAATCTATGGTTTTTGGATGTGCCATTATTCAAGAAAGTAGATTTTTATATGTCTTATTCAGAATATCTTGAATTTTGATTGACCCTCCCCCCACCCTTGTTTTATACAGTCTCTTCCCCTGTCTAAAGCAGCTTTGAAAGGAACTAGGGCCACAAAAGACTGTTCCACCCTCTCTACTTTGTAACCTTGTAGAGATAATACTTTGAGATTTCCTTTCTGAATATCATTAGAATGATTAAATTTTGAGTTGAATGGAACAGAAAGATCATTTCAGCCAGTTTAGGCAAAACTGTCACACATCTCATGCAGTCTGCATTTCCCAAGGACTCCCCCACATATACACATATTCATATCATTGGGAAAGATTCTGAAGTTACAAAAATTATTAATATGCTTTCAAAAGAACGATTAAAAGTTTTAACAAAATTTACATAAGCACTCAGGCCTTGCTGCTTATTCCCTAGCCCATACCCTTCCCACCCCACCCCCCCCACTTGGATAATAGTTGAAAAATGTTTCTGGCTAGGGAGTTAGATTTGAGAAAAGCACAGATTTCTCATAAGTTCAATTGTTCCTAAGCCAGTTGGGGCATGTAAAACTTGTACATTCCAGAACTCATCTTCTGTCATGTGCACTAAACTGGCTAGACTTTAAAGACTGACAGTTGGTAATACCACTAGTCACCTCTCAGATTTCACTTTAGCTATCTCTTTCCTAAGCCATTCCCCCAGGGCAGAAGGTAACTGAAATAAGGAAGCATCAGTCATTTGAAAACCCTCACATGCAAGTGAAGGCTCCTGAGAATTACTGGCAGGGAGCAGTCTCACCCCAAATCTGGCTCTCAGCACACCTGTTGATACAATTACCACTGATTTAAGCCACCCCATCACCTACCTGAATAATGTCCTTCTTCCAGAAATGTGTTTTGGCTCAGTTGATGTTTTTCATGGATTATAATTGTTCAGAAAGAATTACATCAAAAGAATAGGGATATCCAAGGTGTTGTGTTGGCTCCTTTTGGCTGCTGTTGCTCCAAATGCAGTGATAGGTGGTTTAAAAGGCTTGCTCCACATTACTCCTACCCCTTCTAACTGGTCTGTGTGCAGAAATGATGGATAGAGGAAAAGGTCATGTCTCTTCTTTCCATCTGGGTGGACAGGGGAGAGCAGTAGTGACTGCACTTTGACTTCCTCCATCTCCTTGGCAACTGTCTACTTAGACAGTCTCCCTATGTCTGACTGTTCAGCAAGCAGGTTCAAATAAGCAGATAACTGCTGGGTCTTTAAAGAATTGATGGAAAGCATTTAACTTTTAATGAATTGTTCAGAATGTAATTTTTTTTTGTTTGTGTTTTTCCAAGGTAGGATCTTGCTCAAGCCCAGGCTGACTCGGAATTCACTATGTAGTCTCAATGTGTCCTTGAACATATCTCCTGAGCACTGGGATTAAAGGCATATGCCACCATGCCTGGCTCCAGAATGTAATATTTTAGCCCAGTGTGGTGCTAGAATATTGGCTTTATTAGCTCCTAAACAGACCAATAGGCTTGCTCCTTAATGAAATAAATTCATCTTTAAGTCTTCCATATAGAGTTAAGCTAAGTGTTATAGTCAGGTTCGCATTGCTGGCAGAAATCACCCGACCAAGAGCAGCTTTTGGGAAAAAAGGGGGCTATTTTGGCTTATAGACCCAAGGGGAAGCTCCATGATGGAAGGGAAAATTATGGCATGAGCAGAGGTTGGACATCACCTCCTGGCCAACATCAGGTAGAAAACAGCAACAGAAGAATGTGCCAAACACTGGCAAGGGGGAGCTGGCTATAATACCCATAAGCCCACCCCCAAGAATACATTGCCTCCAGGAGGCATTAATTCCCAAATCTCCATCAGCTGAGAACCTAGCATTCAGAACATCTAAGTTTATGGGGGACACCTGAGTCAAACCACCTGCTGCAGTCAGGTTCGCATTGCTGGTAGAAATCACCCAACCAAGAGCAGCTTGTGGGAAAAAGAGGTTCAGCTTGGCTCACAGGACACTTCACAATGGCAGGAAAAACAATGGCATGAGCAGAGGATGGACATCACTTTTTGGCCAACATCTGGTGGACCATAGGAACAGGAGAGTGTGCCAAACACTCTTAAGGGGGAGCTGGCTATAACACCCATAAGTCCACGCCCAATAATAATACACTGCCTCCAGGAGACATTAATTCCCAAATCTCCATCAACTGGGAACCTAACATTCAGAACACTTAAGTTTATGACGGACACCTGAATCAAGTCACCACACTAAGTAAATGTACCTCTTCTCGCCTCCTGTCCCATTCATCCCTCCTCTGCCTGCTCCACGTACCGCACTGCATGTCATGCCCGCATATGCTCCTGCTATGCATGCCCTTCCCCTCCCATGCTTCCACCGCTTCCTTGTGTTAGTCAGGCAGCCCCTCCCACTATGCTTTCCTCTCCTCCAGCCCTGCTGCTTCCCTGTGTGTGAGGTCTGTACTGGACCAATGCAATGTCTCCTGATGGGCAAATCCCAACATGAAATGAATACCATAAAAAAAACCAAAGTAATATGTCTCCTCCAAGAATTCCCATTCCAATAACAGAGGGCTCCCATGAGGACAACTTAGAGGAATTTCCAGACAACGAATTCAAAAGCATGATTGAATATAAATATTTACATATAACTTAAAGAGGACATGAATGAATGCGTGAATGAAATTTAAGAGAACACAAACAAATGAATGAAGTCAATACACACTTGAATGAAATCCAAGAAAGTACAAACAAGTGTCTGAATGAATTCAAAGAAGACAGGACAAAACATCCAAATGAACTTTGAGAGAACACAACTAAGTGCAATGAGGAAGTCAAAGTAGGATATGGAGATGGGATTCAATAAAGAGATAGAGATGCTTAAAGAAAAACCAAACTGGTATTTCTTTAAAAATTTTTTAAATTTATTTATAAATTTGAGAGAAAGGAGAGATAGAGGCAAATAGAGAGAATGGGTGTGCCAGGGCCTGTAGCCAGTGCACATGAACTCCAGACACATGTGCCACCTTGTGCATCTGGCTTACATGGATCCTGGAGAATTGAACCTGGGTCCTTAGGCTTCACAGCCAAGTACCTTAACTTCTAAGCAATATCTCCAGCTCAGAAAAACCAAACTGAAATAAGTTAAAAATGTGTGAGCAGAACATGAGAGACTGTTGGCACACATGAAAAGACTCAATGTATGAATAATGGGTATAGATGAAGGAGAACTTAAGGCCAAAAGAAGAGAAAGTATTTTCAAGTAAAATTATAGAATAAAGCTTCATGAGTCTAGGCAAAAAGTGCCCATCTAGGTACAACAGGCGTAGAGAACATACAACAGGGATACAGAACATCAAATAGCAAGACAAAAACACTAGATGCACATAACTAAGAAAAGACACTGAAAGCCATGGGAGAAAAAACAAATTACTTCCAAAGGAAGACACATAAGAATAATAGCTGAATTTTCAATGGAAAAAAGCTTGGCGTGATGTGTTTCAAGTATGGAAAAACCACAGCTTGCAATCCAAACTACTACATCTAACAAAATCATTTCTTATAATAAAAGGTGAAAGAAAAATTTTCTTTTTTCTAAAACAGGTATCACAACCACTAAGCTAGCTTGACAGAGGATACTAGAAGGAATGTTTTGGGCTTAAGAGAAGGATAAACACATTCAAGAGTATAGAGGAAAAAATAATAATCCCTGCTAGGCCAGTTGTTAAGCAAATGAAGACCAATGAAACCCCAAACATCACAAAATTATCAACATGACAGGAATTGATTCAGACTTTCAATAATAACTTAACTAATGGTCTCTATTCTTCAATCAAAAGTCATAGTCTAATGGACTGGATCAGAAAACAGCATCCATCTATTTGTTGTCTTCCAGAAAATCACCATACTACCAAAGATAGATACTACCTTAGAGTGAAAAGATGGGAAAAGGTATTTCAATCAAATGAAATCAAGAAAAAAGCAGGTCTTTCCTTCCTTCCTTCCTTCCTTCCTTCTTCCTTCCTTCCTTTCTTTCTTTCTTTCTTTCTTTCTTTCTTTCTTTCTTTCTTTCTTTCTTTCTTTCTTTCTTTCTTTTTTGAAGTAGGTCTTACTCTAGCCCAGGCTGACCTGGAATTCACTCTGTAGTCTCAGGGTGGATATCCTGTCTATTGAAGAGACAAAAGACACTTTATATTGATCAAGGGGACAGTCTATCAAGAGGACATTACAATATTAAATATATATGTCTTAGACACAGGGGAACAAAACTTCATAAACAAATATTACTAGACATGACGTCACAGATTAACCCTAATGCAGTTATAGTAGGTGACTTCAACACACCATTCTCTTAAATAGACAGGACATCCAGACAAACCCCCCAAGAGAAATATCAGTGCTGAATGACATCATATAGCAAAGGGACCTATCATGTGTATAGAATATTCCACTCAAAAATTATATAATACACAATCTTCTCACCAATCCAAGGGACTTACTCTAAAGTAGATCATATATTATACATAAAGCAAGTCCTAGGAAATTTTGTAAAGCTGAAATAATTCCATGTGTTTTATCCAACCATAATCCAATAAGGCCATAAATTAAAAAGGAAACTATAGAAAATAAATGAACTTTAGGAGATTAAACAGCATACAATTAAATATATTTAATATTTCTTCAATAGATCATTGAAGAAATCAAGAAGGAAATAAAAATCTTACAATTGGGCTGGAGAGATGCTTTAGCAGTTAAGTGCTTGCCTGTGAAGCCTAAAGGCCCCAGTTCGAGGCTCTATTCCCCAGGACCCATGTTAGCTAGATGCACATGGGGGTGCAAGCATCTGGAGTTCTGCAGTGGCTGGAGGCCCTGATGAGCCCATTCTCTCTCTCTCTCTCTCTCTGCCTCTTTCTCTCTGTGTCTGTCTCTCTCAAATAAATAAATAAAAATTAAAAAACTTACAATTGAATAAAAATAAGAACACAACATATCAAGACTTATTGGGTACATTGGAGGCAGTTCTAAGAGGGAAGTTATAGCTTTAAGTTTCCACATTAAAAAAATCAAAAATATCTCAAATAAATAGTAAACAAAGCAGTAGGAAATAATATAATGGCAGAAAATAATGATAATAGAAACGAAAAAAATTGATATAGAGAATCAATGAAACAATAAGCTGGTTCTCTGAAAAGACAGACAAGATTGACAAACTCTTAGCCAAATTATTAAAAGAAAGACTGAAATGATCTAAATTAGTAAAATTAGGGATAGAATGGGAGACATTACAACAGATACCAACAGAATAAAAAAATTGTAAGGTCATATTACATTTCATCAAATTGAATAATCTTAAAGAAATGGATGCATTACTCTATGCACATGACCTACCAAAATTAAACCAAAATGAGATCAAGTGTTTATACAGAACCAGGCAGTTTGTGTCAGTAATAAAAAAAAATCTCCCAATTAAAAAAGTACATGTTAGGCTGGAGAGAAGGCCTATTGATTAAGGTACTTGCCTGCAAAGCCTAAGTACCCAGGTTCTATTCCCCAGAACCCATGTAAGCCAGGTGCACATGGTAGCACATGTATCTAGAGTTTGTTTGCAGTGACCAGAGGCACTGCCCTCCCATTATCTTCCCATTCTCTCTCATAAATAAATAAAAATAAGATATTAAAAAGCCCATGTCTAGATGTTTTAACAGCAATATTCTACCAAACTGTTAATGAAGAACTAAAATCAAAACCTCTCTAATTATTCCATGAAACATAAATGGAAATAATGCTTCCAACTCTATGAATCCAGTATTACTCTGATATCAAAACCAGATAGAGACAAAACAACAAAAGAAAATTATAGACCAATCTCCCTGATGGATATAGGTACAAAAATTCTTAATAAAATACTTTCAGGGCTGGAGATATGGATTAGCAGTTAAGGCACTTGTTTGCAAAGCCTAAGGACTGAGATTCAATTCTTCAGGTCCCACATAAGGCAGATGCACATGGTGGTGCATGTGTCTGGAGTTCGTTTGCAGTGGCTAGAAGCCCTGGTGTGCCCATTCTCTGTCTCTCTGTCTCTCTCTCTCTCTTTTCTTTTGTCTACCTCTAATAAATGCAGAAAAAAGAAAAAGAAAAATACTTGCAAACAGAATTCAAGAACACATCAAGAAGATCACACACCACAATCAAGTGGGCTCCACTCTATAGATGCCCAAATAGTTCAGTTTATGTAAATCACTAGATGTAATACATCACATAAATTGACTCAAGAACAGAAATCACATGATCATCTCAGTTGGTACAGAAAATGTCTTTGGCAAATAGCATCTCTTCATGATAAAAGTACTTCAGTTAGTGATGAAGGGAATCTATCTCAACATAATAAAGGCTATATATAACACATATATAGCTAACATTATGCTAAATGGAGAAAGACTTGAATAATTTCCATCAAGGTCAGGGACAAGATGATGGTGTCAACTCTCTTCACTCCTATTCAATATAGTACTTGAAATCTTAGCTACAGCAATAAAACAAGAGAAGGAAATGAAAGGGATAGAAAGAGGAACACATAAATTTAAAACATCCTTATATGCAGATGATGTAAAGACCACCAAAAAACACCTAGAGCTGACAAACATGTTTGGTAAAGTAGCAGGATATAAAATTAACATTCAAAATCCTCAGCTTCTTATATACCAATGACAACCACATGGAGAGAGAAATCAGGAAAACAATCCCATTTACTATAGTCTCAAAAAGTACTTTAGAGGGCTGGGAAGATGGCCCAATAGTTAAAGGCACTTATTTGCAAAACCTGCTGGCCTGGGTTGCCCTGGGTTCAATTCCCCAGTACCCATGTAAAGCCACGTGCACAAAGTGGACCTTAAGACTGGAGTTCGTTTGTAGTGGCAATAAGCCCTGGTGCACTTGCTCACATCATCTCTCTCTCTCTCTTTTTCTCCTCACAAATAAATAAAACATTTAAAAAATACCTTGGAAAAACCAAACCAAGGAAGTGAAAAACTTCTACAATGAAAACTTTATAACACTGAAGAAAGAAATTGAGGAAGAGACTAGAAGATGGAAAGCTCTCCTGTGCTCATGGATCAAAAGAATTGAAGAATTAATATTGTGAAAATGGTCATCCTATCAAAAGTAATCTACAGATTCAATGCAATCTCAGTAAAAATTCTAACACCATTCTTCACAGAAATAGAAATCAATCCTAAAATTTGGGTGGGATCACAAAAGACCAGGGCTAGACAAAGCAATATTGAGCAAAAAAAAAAAAAAAAAAAGATGCTAGAGTTATTACTGTATCTGATTTCAAGTTATACCATGGAGCCATAGCAAAGAAGGCAGCTTTGTACTGGCACAAAACACACATAAAGGTCAACAGAATGGAGCAGAAGACTCAGATATCAGACCATACAACTACAGCCACCTGACTGTTGACAAAGATGCCAAAAACACATGGGACAAGAGATAGTGTTCTCAACAAATTGTTCTGGGAAACTTGGTATTTACATATAAAACAACGCACATGGGCTGGAGAGATGGCTTAGCAGTTAAAGCACTTGCCTGCAAAGCCTAAGGACCCATGTTTGACTCTCCAGATCCCATGTAAGCCAGACACACAAAAGTGAGGCAAGCACAAGGTCACACATGCCCACTAGGTGGCACGAGTGTTTGGAGTTTGATTGCAGTGGCTGAGGGCCTGGTGGGCCAATTCTCTCTCTCTCCCTTTGTCTCTCTCTCTCTTTCTAAAATAAAAAATAAGGGCCGGGCGTGGTGGCGCATGCCTTTAATCCCAGCACTCGGGAGGCAGAGGTAGGAGGATCGCCGTGAGTTCGAGGCCACCCTGAGAATGCAGAGTGAATTCCAGGTCAGCCTAAGCTAGAGTGAGACCCTACCTCGAAAAACCAAAAAAAAGAAAAACCAAAAAAAAAAAAATAATAATAAAAATAAATAAATAAAATAAAATAAAAAATAAAAAATTCACAAAAATCAACGCCAAATGGAGCAAATACCTCAATTAAAGATTCAAAACTATTAAACTTCCAAAGAGAAAAGTAGGGAGCATACACAAAATATGAAACATCAATCAAAACAGAGCAGAATAGATAGTTCTCAGAAGAAGAAATACAACTGGTTAATAAAATCTTAAAAAGAATTCTTCCAGACACAAAATGGCCTGGGTATTACCTTGCAGTGCCTGGCACTACCTACACAAGACCAGCATAATAGTAGGAAAAGATGATGACATCAAAATAAAAGAGAGACTGATTGAGAGGGGGAGGGGATATGATGGAGAGTGGAGTTGTGAAGGAGAAAGTAGGGGGGAGGGAGGGAATTATCATGGGTTATTGTCTATAATTATAGAAGTTGTCAGTGATAAATTTTTTAAAAAAGAATTCAATATCTTTAGCCATTGGTGAAATGAAAATTAAAACTCCATTTCACTCTTTTAAGAATGACTAGTACCATCATCATCATCATCATCAACAACAACAACAAATGACAACAAATTCTGATAAGGATGTGGGCAAAGGGAGGCTTTCTTCACTGTTGGTGGGAATGCAAGCTGGTATAACAATTATGGACATCAGTGTGGAGTTCTCTCAAAAAGCTAAAAATGGAATTACCTTATGACCAGTTACACTACTCCTCATCATATACTCCAAGTACTCTAGATTATACTTCAGAGATACTTGTCCACTTATGTTCATTGCTACTCTCTTCACAATAGCTAGGAAGTAGGATCAGCCATCTAATGATAAATGGATTATGAAGCCAGGTGTGGTGGTGCACGCCTTTAATCCCAGCACTCAGGAGGCAGAGGTAGGAGGATCACTGTGAGTTCAAGGCCACACTGAGACTACATACTGAATTCCAGGTCAGCCAGAGCTAGAGCGAGATCCTACCTCAAAAGAAAACACACACACACAAAAACGATAAATGGATTATGCAAATGTGGTGCATATATACATAGGCAAATGGATGGGACTGGAAAAGTTCATAGTGAGTGCAGTAATCAAGGCTTAGAAACACAAATATCACATGTTCTCTTTCATATGTGGATCCTAGCTTTGAATTCCTAAATTAGTGGGAGTAAATCAGAGTGTATAGAGGCCAGGAAGCTAGAAAGTGGTAATGGGGTAGGGGAGGAAAGGTTTTACAGGTGTATGGGGGGAGGTAGTAGATCACATGGGATAGTAAAATAGAGGGTGGTTAATAGTAGGAGGGAAAGGCTTAAGTAGGGACAGGAGGATGAGGAAGGGATGAGGGTTGTGAGAGAAAACACCCAAAACTAAGGACATATAAATAAGCCAATGGAAACTTACTATTTGACAAGCTAATTTAAAATACAATTGTTTTTAGAGATAGATAGAGAGAGAGAGAACAAGGAGAGAGAGGAACTCCAGACGCTTGCACCGTCTAGTGGGCATGTGCAACCTTGTGCTTGCCTCGCCTTTGTGTGTCTGGCTTACATGGGATCTAAAGAGTTGAACATGGGTCCCTTAGGCTTCTCAGGCAAGCGCCTTAACCTCTAAGCCATCTCTCCAGCCCTGAAATACAATTTTTGAAAGTGTTTAAGTGAAGGTCCCTGTGGTGGTTTGAATTAGGTGTCCCCCATAAACTCATGTGTTTTGAATGCTTGGATCCCAGCTACTGGTAATGTGTGAGGTAGAGACTTGCTGGAAGTGGTGTGTTGCTGGGGATGGACTTTGAGGTTTATTTGTTCTGGCTTGCCAATGCTAATTTGGTTCCATCACCTGCTGATGTTTTCCATTTGATGTTGGCAAGGAGGTGACCTCCAGCCTTGGTTCTACCATGTTTTCCGTGTCATCATGAAGTGTCGCCTTGAGACTCTAACCCAAAATAAATACTTTCCTCCCATTAGTTGTTTTTGGTTGGGTGCTTTGTCCCCAAAATGAGTAGGTAGCTACAACAATCCCCTACATGGGTAGATAAAACTGTTCTCAGAAGCCATAGGATATTAATTGAAAATTTCAGTCCATGGTCTTTGCTCTTCTTTATCCACCAAAACTAGCTAGTAAATCCCTATTGCTGAAGACACCACACACTAAAACCAAGCTGGAACTGAGCTAGAATCTTTCTCCCTGCTGGGTAGCTTTCTTCATGCTGGAAGGTGCTATATAGGCAGCAGGGGAAGAAAAGTTATCAACAGGTCTATGTAGCTGGGGACCCCGTGCACTTGACAACTAAACTGCCAGGAAAGATGTGTCCCCTGTCCAATAGACACATGAATGTTGTCAGAGTAACCAACTGCTTTTTGATTGGATTTGAGGCCAGGTCCACAGAAGGAAAAATCATGCCTGCTATAGTAAGTAAATCTGGCCACAAACTGGTGGCTAGGGACATAGGCTCTAGGGAGGAACTTGCTACTGTGTTCATGCTAAATGGACAGCATGTCAAATTGCCTTCTAAATACCTGTGTTTGTCCTCGTAAATTAGTACTGCTCAAACTCTTGATCACAGAAGTTTCTTTATGCAAAGAATAGAGCTTAATGCAGAGGGGTATAGCTGATAAAATTGCCAGGAATAAGCAACAATTGTGTGCTCAGCCCTAAAGAGCACATCTAAAACACTTCTTCCAAGGCTCAGGGAACCTTGTGGAAAAGGAGGAAGAAAGAGTGTAAGCAGGAGGGTGGGAACGGTAGCTGTAGAATACTGTCTTCTGGGTATGACATAGCTGTTACATTCATGAGCTCAACACAACTGTGATTTCCTGCACAAGAGTGGGACTGCCAGTATTTCATCATGGGTGGCGAGGGATTCATGCGATCCGACTCTTCCCAGAGTAGCTGGTGACAGATGATGATTGCTGGGAGCAGAGACTCATGTCTTTCAGTAGCATAGGCACTGGTGGCTTGCCCGTCATCCGATAAGTAACCTCCTACCCAGGATCATGCAAGTGTCACTAAATTAACAAAGTGGGTTAAAAATACAAGCCATAAAAGTAGGCCGAGGGTTAAATGGCAAGCTCTGCAGGGAGTGTGGTGATTCCATGTAACAGTTAGTCATCCCGACTAGATTATCATGAGAAACGACATCTCTGACTTCTCAAGAACACCTTCTTGGCTTGCTATTATGCATGAACGTGCATGACTGTATACATTGTGGTTATGTTAATGCAAGGTTGTTACAAAATGTGATTAGTATTTGAAAGCTTTTCAGACAAAATGAAGACAACATATGTGCTGATGCATAAAGTCCCAGTCATGTCTGCTCTTTCTGTATTCATCCAATGTCTTCTCTGTGATAAAGGGTTGGCCAGCCATGGTCCATCTACAGACATGGGAAGCCCTTAGATGTAGTTTTAGTCAATAAATTTCACTAGTTTTTCCTATTATTATTTAATGCAACTGTTAAAAACAATTTAAATTCCTCTGTGTGATAAAGAAGGAATGGTGCAGGCCACCAGACTGACTGGCCCGTAGCCTTGTATCTGATAGGGAATTCCTGAATATGCTTTAGAACCTTAGAGAGAGCTAGAGATCAGACCATCTTTCAAGTTATATTTAGTTCATTTTTGATTTTTAGTTGAAACAGCAAGATATGTTCATTAGAACTACAGACCTTAAAAAACTAACCTGGAACACATTTTAGAATCTCTCAGATGGGGGTAAAGAAGTTCTTCTATCCATGGTTTGACTTCCTTGTTTTTTTTTTTTATTCTTAAAATAATTTATTTATTTGAGAGAGAGGAGAGGGAGAGAGAGAGAGAGGAAGAGGCAGATACAGAGAATGGGTGTGCCAGAGCCTCCAGCCACTGCAAAAGAACTCCAGATGCATGTGCCACCTTGTCAATCTGGCTTACATTCACAGGCAAGTGCCTTAACCAGCTTTTAAAAAAATTTTTTTTTACTGTTTTTATTTATCTATTTGGAGAGAGAGAGGGAGAGAGAGAGAGAGAGAGAGAGAGAGAGAGAGAGAGAGAGAGAGAACTCCAGGGCCTCTAGCCATTGCAAGTGAATTCTAGATGCATGGGCCATATTGTGAATCTGGCTTTACACTGGGCTTTTCAGGCCAGTATCTTAACTTCTAAGCCATCTCTCCAGTCCAGACTTCCTTGGTTTTAGCTAATTGTCATTAACTATGATTTAAAAATATTTTAAATAGAAAATGCCAAATATATATACTTCATAAGTTTTAAATAACTTTCATTGCAGTATAGTTATATTTGTTATATTTTATTATTTTTGTCACTCGTTTACTATGGCTAATGCATAAACTTTACCATAAATATATGTATATATATATATATACACACAGAAAAAAAAAACATGATAACCCTGAGGCACAGTCCCCCAGTATCCTATTGGGACTGGCTGAGGCCATCATGACTCCAGTAGATCCCATAACCTCACTGAGGAGGGTCCCAGGGAAACGGGATCAGGGGAGAAGGAATAAAAGAGCATAATCTGTTTTTTTTTAAAAAAGTATTATATTTACATGCCCAAACCAATATAAAATTATAGTTTTGTGGACAATGGCTCAAGATGTAATCATAACTGAAAAAGTGTGTTTTGAGAGAAGAGAGGGAGAACAGCAAATAATTGACAAATAGGTAAATTGGCTACAATTCTTCTAAGTATGGATGACATAAGAAAGTGGAAGTGATATCAATATGTCATTTAGCACTGCGCACTCATTAGTCGCTTTTTCTCAGGTGACTTCGGTTTATTTTGAGAAAGAGAGAGAGAGAGAGAGAGAGAGAGAGAGAGAGAGAGAGAGAGGAGAGAATGGGTTCTCCAGGGTCTTCAGCTGGCTGCGAATGAGCCCCAGACATGTGCGCCCCCTTGTGCGATGTGTCACTGTACATCTGCCTATGTGGGACCTGGACATCCGGACAGGAGTTCTTAGGCTTTGCGGGCCAGCACCTTAACCACTAAGCAATCTCTCCAGCCATGTTTTTAATATATTTCTATATATTTATTTACTTGGTGAGGAAGCAAAAGAGAGAGAGCGAGCATGGGCACATCAGGGCCTCTTGCTGCTGCAAACGAACAGCAGATGCATGTGCGGCTTTGCTTGAGTCCTGGGGAATTAAATCTGGGGCAGAAGGCTTTGCAAGCAGGCACAATTAACCACTGCATCATCTCCCCAGCTCTAAAAGAAAATATTTTGATACAACTATTTTATTATGTTGTTACTGACTACAGTCACACCAAATCATTGAGTGCCGGACATAGGGACCCACAATTGAGTATTTAAAAAGGTCAATTCATGGGCTGGACAGATGGCTCAGTGGTTAAAGGAACTTGCTTGCAAAGCCTGACAGCCTGGATTTGATTCCCCAATACCCACATCAAGCCAGACACACAGGGTGGCACATATGTTTGGAGTTTGTATATAGTGGCAAGAGGCCCTGGCATGCACATTCTCTCTTTCTTTCTATCTCTCTCTCTCTGCTTCCCTCCCATCCTCCCTCTCCCAAACAAATAAATACATGTATATTTTTAAAAATTCAATATTTATGTAGTCAAACAGATATTGAAAGATGTCCAACTGGTGAAATAAGAAGGGGAAGAAATATTCACAAATAAATAAATAAATAATAGCTAAATAGTATATGATAGACCTGGCTTGGAGAAGAAACCATTTAATTAGTGTGGGGAAGCATGGTTGAGACAGGTCTTGCTACATAGTCCAGGTTGTTCTCAAACTTGTGATCCTCCTACCTTTGCCTACCATGGGCTGGGATTACAGACGTGTGCCACCATGTCCAACAAGAAGCTATTTTTTTAAAACTTTTTCTTTTGGTTTTCAAGGTAGGGGTTTCACTCTAGCTCAGGCTGAGCTGGAATACACTATGCAGTCTCAGTGTGGCCTCGAACTCAAGGCGATCCTCCTACCTCTGCCTCCTGAGTGCTGGGATTAAAGGTAAACTTATTTTTAATTGACAACTTGAAACCTTTTTTTTTTTTTTTCTTACATCAAGCAGCATCCTTGGACATAATCAGTCTTTTCCTGAGCAATCACAATGCATCCAGAAGTCTTTCCAGGACAGCCTCTGCCAGCTCAGGAGCTTGTTAGTAAGTAGTGTTTTGGTCACAGGGTGGCAGGGAAACCTTTCAACTGGCAGAACTTGTTTCCCTTTGCCATGCCCACACCCAACCCTGCATAATTTATACCCAGCCATCATGACTCCTGAGGCATCTGTCGCTGTGAGCCCTCTCTTTTCATGCCAACTTTAATACACACACACGCTTCTATCAGTCAAGGAAGCTGGATGTTTCTACATTTTCACTCTCAGTTCTATATACTTTATTAAATTCTATGCCTAAGATCACGCAGGCACGCCATCACCATCCTTAAACTACAGTCACAGCTGAGCTTCTGCTGAGGACCAGCTTCTAGGGTTCACCCATGAGCAGGTTAGATACAAATGGTCACACATGGCTCTTCTTTTTCATGTATATTTGAGTTTTACAGAGACTGATCATAGGAGATTATGTGAAGTTCCTTTATTAACCCTTTCTTCCCAACATTGAAGGCACTTTCCCTCTAGAGGAGCACAGCCTCTCTCTTTGAGTATCATGGAGCTAAATCAGGAGCAGTCTTGGATTCTGCCATCCAGGTCTTCCTACTGGATATGCCTTCAGTATAACACCTCAAGTTGTCTTCTAGAAATTCACCTTTTCTATTTTGTACTTATGGGCAGCACTTCATCTTCCAGATTTACCTTTCTCAAGAGTCCAAATAGCCCATGTGTTCCAGTATGGTGATCTCCCTGGAATTCCAAAGCATCCAGAGAAGTCTTCCTCATTGAATTAATGTGGTTACTTGGATCCCCTAGAACCATCAGCACAGGTGTGTCTACTATGAAATTTAATGAGCATCTTCACCAAGTTCAATATCAAGATCAAGAAACAGGGCTGGAGAGATGGTTTAGTGGTTAAGGAGACTGTCTGCAAAGCCAAAAGATCCAGGTTTGATTCACTAGTACCCACATAAATCCAGACACATAGGTGGCTCATGTGTCTGGAGTTCGTTTGCAGTGGCTAGAGCCCCTGGCATGCCCATCCTCTCTTTCTCTCTCTCTCTGTTTCTCTCTGCCTCTTGTTCTCTCAAATCAACAAGTAACTAAACATTTTAAAAGATCAAAACACAGACAAAAATGTGTCCGTATGCCTGAACAGGGATGGAGCAGAAGTAGGAGTAAAGATATGACGTACAGGGCTGGAGAGATGGCTTAGCGGTTGAGCGCTTGCCTGTGAAGCCTAAGGACCCCCGGTTTAAGGCTCCATTCCCCAGGACCCACGTTGGCCAGATGCACAAGGGGGAGCACGCGTCTGGAGTTTCGTTTGCAGTGGCTGGAGGCCCTGGCGCACCCATTGTCTTTCTCTCTCTCTCTGCTTCTTTCTCTCTCTGTCTGTCACTCTTAAATAAATAAAATAAAAATAAACAAAAAAATTTAAAAAATAAAAAAAGATAAGATGTACAGATGTGTAGAACTAACATTTAAATAGCAGTGGACCTGAGTCCCAAAGACAGATGAGTTAGAGTCACAGGGAACAGCAGAATGGGATGTCTTTACTTGGAGACCCTCAAAATACCTCTTTCTTCAATCTTAGTTTGTTTTTTTTTAAATATATTTATACGTTTATTTATTTGAGAGGGAGAGGGAGAGAGAAAGAGAGAGAGAGAGAGAGAGAGAGAGAGAGAGAGAGACAGAGAGAGAGATGGTGCACCAGGACCTACAGCCACTGTAAACACACTCCAGACACATGCACCCCTTGTGCATCTGGCTTACGTGGGACCTGGGGAATTGAACCGGGATCCTTTGGCTTTGCAGCAAACGCCTTACCCACTAAGCCATCTCTCCAGACCTCTTAGTTTGTTTTTATAGATTGAATTTAGATTAACAATTTTTTTTGTAAACATTGCTTAAACATAGACAAAGTAGCTTCAGTATGCAAAACGGTATCTGAATGGTATTGTAGAATACTCAGCACATTTCTTTTCTTATTCTTATCTCCAGCACCCTGATTCAGTTTACAGGCGTAATAAGCGAGAGACAGAAGCACTTGTTTTTTTCAAAAGCACTTTTCAAAACTTCTTTGTGAATGTATAAATATGAAAAACTGAGGTCATCTGAGAATAAATGACTGTTTAGTGCTCAGTGCTGAATGACATATCTATATCACTCCCTCCAAGCCTCAGAGAACATCGCAGAAGAGGGGGAAGAAAGAATGTAAGAGTCAGAAGATGGAGAGGAGTACTTTGGAATGATGACTTCCAGACATGACATGGTCATTGCATTCAAAGCCTCAGCAACTGTCATTATTTGCAAAAAATTGAGCCTATCAACATTCCGACAAGGATGATGGAAGAGGGCAACAAAATAAATAAAGTAAAATAAAAGAGACATTGAAGTAGAAGAGGGACTAGTTGGAAAGAAGAAGGGGTTCAGTGGAAAAGGGGATGGTGGACAGGCAACAAGAAAAGGAAATGGTAGGGAATTATGATCAGAGTACATTATGTACATGTGTGAAAATTGTCAAAAAGTTAAAAAAATTAAAAAAAATGGAGTCAGATTCTCCTAAGAATTATAGATTTGGACATTTCCATCAGTTTGGCTGGGTAGTAAGATGAAGAGGCTTCGTTACGCAGAGTGAAGTTTACACTGGCGTGACTGGCCATTTCCGTATTCATTTGCAATACGTAATTAGTGTTTGCATGTTTCCCCCCACGTCACCTCATTTGTGATCTCCTGCGTGGTGGGTGGGACGGTGTTGTTTAGGGCCATTTAACAAAGACTGACTGGATAAGACAGGATGAAGATCATGGGAAGCTGAGTCACTGTTTTCACTGTCCAGGGACTAGCCACATGACTCGCGGAGTTTCTCAGAGGGAAATAGAGCAAAGTAGGTGAAGGCTGGGGACTTTTCATTCTGTCCTTGGCCTCTGGGTGACATCTATCATCATCTTTCTGTGGGCCTCTCATTCCCTGGGCACTGTCTCTGTTAATAGAATCTTCATTTGCAAAAGTGGAAACAAAAACAACAACAACAATAACAACAACAACAAAAAAAACATTAACCCTTTCATTGGTAGCTTTTCTTGCATCATGGATTAAGGGCTTTCACTGAAGAACAAAGCTCTAACTGTGGAAGTTGAGGCATCAACCAGAAAGGAAGATATGACTTTAAGCAATATCTAGTATATCTAAAAATAACACTCTGGAGTTTGTTGAGTGCTATAGTATCTTGGCTTTTAAGTTTCAGGAAGAATGTGAAAATGAGGAACCGACCAAAACTATTGTGGGGCTATAGAAGTGGGCAGAGGGTCAGACCTCAGTTCTGTGATTTCTAGGCTGTGTGACTAGGAACACATCACTTGCTGTTCTATGGCTCAGACGCCTCATCTGCGAAATCAACAGTTACCTCAGGAGACTGATGAAGAGATAAAGTGTATGACTCGGAAAATTTCCTAACATACGGTAAGCACATAATGTTTCCAATAATCTCTACATAAAAGACAAGGTTGTCTCACAGAATTGCTGAATCTATGGTCTTGGGAATCAACTTTCTGTGGCAGTTGTAATTAGCATTCTGCATTTATGCTAACACTCATAATGTAAGTAGGGAAAAGAGATAACTTAAAGATAGATGTCATTGCCATTTAACTAGGAGGTGACAAGCCACAGCAATCCAGTTCCAGCTGCCCCAGGTAGTGGCATCTTTGCTCAATGGGACTTCTTTTCTTTTCTTTGCTCTTTCTCTAAGGACATGGATATCTACCACATGTTAGACTCATGCGTGGCTCTTGACCATGTTGGCTGTGATAGTGGAGGTCAACATCAGAACCATAATTGTTCTGCTTATTTCAGCATCAAACATAAAGGATGCTTACCAATATATGACTAACTTCCATGCAATAATTTACATTGTATAAACTTCACAAGAACAAATGTGTTTTGAATCTATGATGGTTCCCAAGTAATTGTGAAAACCTTTCTTGCCAGGTTAGGGCTAGGGAAACACACCTTTAACCAACTTCTCCATTTTCTGTATTCCAGAGCCTGTTCCATAGCCATCAACACAAAGCAGAACAGACTACAGGGTTACTGGGTGATACCCCAACTCCGCAGCTGTCTTCAGCACATGTGCCGCTATCAGGACAATAAAATACTAATTATTGCTTCTATCCTGCAACCAATGAGGTCAGCTGTAAATATTGGAATTGCTTACTAAACATGCAGGAAGATTGTGCTGACTTGTTAATATAAGTGAAAATGTAATTAGATTTATAACATTTTTTTCAAACCATAATTTACAACAAAAACAACAGAAAAAAATTGCTTGCAACCTGCTGAAAAATCATTATTAAAATGCACTTGAAAAGTCAATTATGCCAGAGGGAGATATTTAAGATTAGTGAGTTTTCATGTCCTTAGATTACACCATGGGGATTACATATTTCTTATTTATTTTTTTCCCTGAGATCTTTGCTGCTGCCAAATGAAAAGGAACAGATATTTTACTTATTTCACTCTGAAATATTGCTGCACATAGTGCTAAGAAGTAAACTAAATAACTTGGCTCCCTGGAAACCTACTTTGTTCTCCACCAAGCCCCAGGTAAAGCTGAGTTTTTCATCTTTACAAGCCTGTCTCTTTTTAAGCAACATTCATATTCCTTAAAACATGTGAATATTAAAACCTTCTTTGTAAGTGCTATCCTGTCTTGTGCTCCAAGTAAGCAGATTTATGTGTGGAGTTCTAAGGGGGAGGCCTTTACGAAAATAGAAAGTAGCCCAGCCCCACAAACTTGGAGTTTCCTCTACTCAAGGACCTTAGCTGGAGTCAACTCTTCTGTCAGATAAAGGTGACACTGAGTGGCATGACATTTGTGTGCACCGCTAAGGTGAAGGAGCCTCACTACTTGGTGAATGTATTAGTTAACTTCTTGTTGCTGGGCCAAAATACTGGACAATAATCAATTTAAGAGCCAAAGGAAGGGTAGGATTCCTTACAACGTGCCCCCTCCAGACATAAAATGGCCTGGATATCCATGACCTCGTAATGCCTGACACTACCTACACAAGACCATCATAAGAGGAGGAAAAGATCATGACATCAAAATAAAAGAGAGACTGACTGAGATGGGGAGGGGATATGATGGAGAATGGCGTTTCAAAGGGGAAAGCAGAGGAGGGAGGGTATTACCATGGGATATTTTTTATAATCATGGAAAATGTTAATAAAAATTGAGAAAAAAAGAATATAAGGAGAAGGTTCAGTGGTTAAAGGTTCTGCTTGCAAAACCTGATGGCCCAGGGTTCGATTCCCCCCGTACCCATGTAAAGTGGTGCATGCATCTGTAGTTCATTCGTAGTGGCACGAGGCCCTGGTGTGCCCATTCTCATTCTCTCTGCAAATCAATAAAACTATTTTCAAAAATCAGTTTAAGGGGGGAAGGGCTTGTTTCTCTTACAATTCCCGGTTACCGTCCACCATGGTGGTGCTATTTCTGAGGCACACTGAACCGGCACAGAGATAGAGCGGTCATGTCAACGTGCATGCAAGGGAATCACTTCCACCGAAGCCCAAGTCCTGAGCTATGATAGCTCAGAGTTTTCATAGAAAGCGCGGCAGAAAGTTTTATATCATCTTGAATTCTTTATAGTATTGGGTTAAACTTGTGGGCTACATGACTGGGGACTACAAGTGGAAATTCACAGAAGTTCAGGGGAGTGTGACTATGGCTGCACAATCAGATCACATACAAGCAGGGTGCATTGATAGGGAGGAGACTCGGGGTCATTCTGTGTCCGTGGTAAAGGCTCACACAATGGCAACTGTGTTTCCGAGGATCATCTGGGTCTGGTTTTTCTGTAAAACTTCTTCTGCCACAGTGGGAAGGCACGGCAGCAATAGGAGCTGGTCCCATTCAATTCAACAGCGAGGAAGCAGAGTGATGAACGCTGAATCCTCAGCTAGTGTTCTCCTTTCTAGGTAGTCTAAGAACTCAAGCCATGGGTGGGTGCTGCCACAGTTAGGGTGGGCTTTCCCACTCCAACTCACTTAACCTAGAAAATCCTTTACAGACATGATCAGAGACTTGTTTTCACGGTGATTCTAAGTCCTGTCAAATTGACAACCAGAGAGTAACCATCACAGTTCAGTCTACCCTTCCTCTGGAGAGGCCCATTCTCATCCCAATTCCCACTTTAACCCAGTCCACTTGCTGTGATTCTGATTTTTCCTTTTTTCTCCTAGTAAATATAGGTATTGTTGTATCTCATCTTTGTTTAAGGTCCCAGTGAGTGCAAAAATAATCTAGAAAAAAGGAAAGTAAGTCACAAAGCAGTTTATAAGTGCAAGAGAAGCTATCATTTGCTGTCTCAAACTTCTCATAAAATGTTCAGTTTGGATAAAGAAAATTTTAACACTTCTTTCAAAAAGAATTGTTAGTGCATGTAGTTCAGAAAAAAAAAAAATACTCTTTGGGAGAAGATTTTGGGATTGCTATATAAGAATGAACCGGCTTCTTGGTGTGGTGGTGCATCTCTTTAACCTCACCACTCAGGAGGCAGAGAGGTAGGAGGATTGCTGTGAGTTTGAGGCCAGCCTGAGACTACATAGTAAATTCCAGGTCAGCCTGGGTTAGAGTGAGACCTTACCTCGAAATCCACCCCCCAAAGAAAAGGATGAATCATGAAAATAAATCATATGCATATTGTTGTGGTTTGAATATAAAATACCCTTCCAGGCTCAAGTGTTTGAACACTTGATACCTAGCTGGTAGCACTGTTTGGAAGGTTGTGAAACCTTTAGGAGGTAGAGTCTTGCTGGGGTAAGTGGGTCACTGGGAAGAGCATTGAGGTTTTACAGCCCAGCACCACTTCTTGTTTCTTCTTTGCTTCCTCTCTCTGTCTGGAATGTGACAAGTCAGCCTGCCACGCCTTCCATGCCATGATGGACTGTATTGCCTCAAAATGTAAGATGAAGCAAATACTTTCCTTCCTTAAGTTGCTTCTGGCCAGTGATTTGTTCACAGCAATAAGACAGTAACATACAGGAAATTGGTTCCAGGAGTGGGATTGTTAACTGTAATAAACCTGACTATGTGTTTTGTTGGCTTTAGAAATTGGTTTGAGGTAGGAATGTGGAAGAGTTTAGAACCTTGAGCTAGAGAAGCCATTGAATACTTTAAGTGGAGCTTAAGAAGCCATTCTGGTGGGAGTTTGGAAGACCAAAATGTCGATAGAAACATGGAAACTGGAGGCTTGGCTCATGAGGTTTCAGAGAAGAACAAAAACTTTATTGGTACCTAGGCTACAGGAAATTCATGGGATAACCTGGCAAAGATTGTTGCATTTTGCCTGTGTCCTGAGAACTCGAGTGAGGTTGAATTTAAAGGTAATGAACCCATTTGTTTGGCTGAGGAAATTTCAAGAAAGCCCAGCTTTCTAGCTGTGGCATGACTTGTGTTCTTAGTCAGACCTTCAGTGAAAGAAGGTAACAAGTAGAGTAAAATATATAAAAAATGTGAAGTTTGGTAAAGAAAGGTGAACAAGTTTAAAGCTCTGGACAAGGAGTCTAGAGCAGACAGTGAAGCTATAATTGGCAGGGAGATGAGCACCAGTAAAGAGAAACAGAAAATGTACCCTCAGGGCAAAACTCACCCATGTAAATCTCTAGCTTGTAAGAATGCAAATTAGTGTGAAAGGAGAAGGCCTGAAAGGAAAATGCAGCAGAAGGGGTTGCCTGCTCCAAAACAGCTGCCTAGGAAGATATTTTCACAGCTTTCAGTAATCAAGGCCTACACAGACCACTACAGCTGAGAGCCAAGGAGGTTCCATCCTGACTTGGCAGCAGAACTTGCAATATTGCCTACATGGTAATGGGTTTACAGGCATGGAAAATGCAAGATTGAAGGGCTATGGTGTACTATACCATGGCTCTAACTTGCTGTTGAGGACAGGCAATATATGACAAGATGACAGTCACTGAAAGAAAGTAGGTCCTAAGATGCCACTGAATGAGGCTGTGAATGTGAACCCTGAGTTACAGCAGAAACATCATGAGACATCTGCCAAGGAAATCTATAGGCTCAGAGTGGATTTATTTTGTCCACGGGACAGGCTATGTGTGTCACAGGCCGCAGACCTGGAGGGGTGGGGCCAGTCAAGCCTTCTGAAGCCCAGAGGGTTTCATCATGAGCCCCAGATATCAGACATAGAACGGTAGGATTCTGTGTTTGCCTTGCAGGGGTTTTGTCTTATTTTGGTCCAATCTTTCCTTGTTATGCCCCTGTTCTTCCCTTCTGATATGAGAATATTTACTCTGTGCCATCATATGTTTGAAGGATGTGATTTGTTTTCTGATTTTACAGGAGGTCACAGTGACAAGATTGGCTTGAGTCACAGAATAGACTTTAGACTTTCAAACAGTGTTGAAACCAATAAAGACTATGGGGACTTTAATTTGGACAGAATGAATTTTGCATCCAGTTGGCAAGGAGTCTGTGGGGGTCTGAGGCAGAATATGGTGGTTTGAATGTAAAATGCGTGTTGAACACCTAATCTTCAGTTGGTGGTACTATTTGGGAAGTTTGTGAGAACTTTAAGAGGTGAAGCCTTGCTGGAGGAAGTGGGTACTTGGGGCAGGCCTTGATGTTTTGTAACCTGGCCCTGCTTCCTGTTCCTTCCCTGATGTCTGACTCTGACTGCCATGTGATGAGCCTGCCTACCATGCTTTCCTTACCATAATCAACTATATATTATATTATATGCTTAAAATATAAGGCAAAAAATGTTCCCCTTCCTTAAGTTGCTTTTGGTCAGGTATGTGTTCACAGTAATGAGACAATTACTAACATAGTGTACATATATGTGACTTTCTTTATAGATTTATACTTCATACATATATTACAGATAATAACTATATACTGAAGTTCTATAAGAACCAGAAATGGGGAGTGGCAAAGATTATAGACTGGGATTCAAGTTAGTATCTTGGTTAAGTGAAATACCCTCCCAACTGAAAACAATGCAAATGGCCTTCCAACATGAGAATGTCATTTTTATTTATATGCTAGAAATTATTATGACTTGTGCCTTTATATCTGCATTTCTTTTTTTAAAATTTTTGTTTATTTTTATTTATTTATTTGAGAGTGACAGACAGTGAAAGAGGCACAGAGAGAGAGAGAGAGAGAGAGAGAGAGAGAGAGAGAGACAATGGGCGTGCCAGGGCCTCCAGCCACTGCAAACGAACTCCAGACGTGTGCGCCCCCTTGTGCATCTGGCTAACGTGGGTCCTGGGGAACTGAGCCTCGAACCGGGGTCCTTAGGCTTCACAGTCAAGCGCTTAACCGCTAAGTCATCTCTCCAGCCCAATATCTGCATTTCTTTATGAGTAAAGAGCACATTTAGATTTCTAGTTTCTGAGCTAGAGGTATGGCTCAGTAGTAAAGAGCATTTGCCTAGCAGGTGGGAGGTCCTGGATCTAATCTTAGTATTGGCAAAAAGAAAAGTAAATTTCTAGCTCATAGAAAAGTATTTCATGAAACATATTTTCATGCATATTAGCTAGATTTGTTTCAACTGAAACATTCTGTTTTGTTTTACAGTCAGGCAAGTCTAGTGCTTGGATTTCACACAGTGTAAATTTGAATTTTCTGTGACATTCCTAAATACCTCTGATTACAGTTTTTTTTTTTTCTTTCTTATGACTTAGGTAGTCAGCCACCAGGGCCATGGGAAAATTTTTTCTTTTTTTCTCAGTTGACCTTTGTCAACTGATTCAGCTAATGAAGCCTTTTGTGGACCACCACTGGAAACCAGTTTTTAGAGACTGAGTGAAGCCTTGGAGGTCAGAGCTAATTGGCAAGGCTTTGCAAGGCTAGTTCAAGTTCTTTCTGCTGGGCCTGGGAATCTAGACTTCCAGGAACAATTCTGAGCCTCATTTTACATACATCTCATTCCCTACCTGTGCAGTTAGTTGTTTTGTCCCTGTGCCAAAATATTCAACATAAGCCAGGTATGGTGGTGCATGCCTTTAATCCCAGCACTAGGGAGGCAGAGGTAGGAGGATCACCATGAGTTCAAGGCCACCCTGAGACTATATAGTGAATTCCAGGTCAGCCTGAGCTAGAGTGAGACCTTGCCTCAGAAAACAAACAAACAAACAAACAAACAAACAACCCAACACAAAACAAAGATAATACTCAACATAAATAATGTGGGAAGATTGAGTTTGGGTCACCATTCCAGGGGGTTCAGTCCACAGTCCTTGGTTCTGTTAATTACTGGCCCTCAATGAGGTAACTATGGTGGTGGGAGTATGTGCCATAGACTACTTATCTCATGTGGACAAGAAGAAGAGACAGAGGCCTAGAACAAGCTATGGAGACCCCCAAGGATATGCTCCCGGTGATCTACTTCCCCCAGTTTGAGTTGGGACCACACCTTCAACACACGAGCCTTTTGTTCTGGACTTCATATCCAACCTGAGATGGTACTAAAAATAGTTCCATCCTATATCTCTGAAAGCACCAGATCTGAGGTAAGCAAAAATAAGTACTAGATGCATAATAGGGCTGGAGTGATGTCTCAGTGGTTAAGAGAACTTCCCGTGTAAGCATAAGAGCTTAAAGAGGCCTGAGAGATTGCTCAAGAGTTCAATACCCAGGGCCCACGTAAATAGTTGGGTGTGGTTGTGCATATCTAGAACTCTAAGCAGCAGAGACCAGAGAGTTGCTGGGATTCTTGGGAAAAAAAGAGGAAAGCTCTGTGATCAGTAAGAGATTCCAGATCAAGTAAGAATGGGCAGAAAAGTGATGAAGGTAAGGACACCTTCCCCTCTGGCCACCTCAGGTGAGTATACCCTGCCACAGGAAAGAGCATGAGACTCTGCATGGGTATATAACCCCCCCCCCAAAAAAAAAAAACCAAATACATGAATAAATATCAGTGAAACTAGTCATGTAAGGTTCTGACCCCTCTTAAGAGTCCATCTAGATTTCTTTATAGCTAATTTATATATCAAATATATCAAAAGAAGAAAATAAGAACCATTCTGGGTGACTTTCATCTTCATCCATTTTTTTTTTTTCAAAATGAACCAGATGCTTTAGAAGAGTTTAAGGTTAGTCATGACTGGGAATGATGCAGAAGAAACATTTTATGGTAATCTACCTAGGAACTGGAAATTCTGCAGTCAAATGCTCTACCACTGAGCTATACCCCGAAACCTGAAATTCTGAGGTGCTATTTACTCTGTCATCCTCATAAGGGCTTCCTATGTCTCCCTTCCTTTGCCAGGAGCTTCTTTGCTGGGACCAAGAGGGTGAGGTCAGGGACCTGCTTCTGATGAAATAGTCTTTCTTTCACTTATCACCAACTTTCAGATTCACAGAGCTGCCTCACATTTTCATCCTTCCCTTCTTCCTCCTCTACTCTTTCTTTCACTGCTGTTGCAACCACAGAATATGGCCACAATATTTTTCCAAACTAAGAAATGGTGCGGAGATGGCTCAGCAGTTCAAAGTGCTTGCTTACAAAACTCGCTGGCCCAGGTTTGATTCTCCAGTACCTATTTAAATTTGGATGCACAAAGTGGCACATGCATCTGAAATGCCTTTGCAGTGGCAAGGGACCCTGGCACACCCATACTCTCTATCTCTCTCCTCACAAATAAATGCAAATAATAATAAAAAGTAATAATGGAGGCAGAGAAAAGGGACAAAACAGAAATTCCCATGGAGAAGGTGGTTTTCACGCAGGTATGAGTCTAAAAATTTCACTGAATGGAAGTTTTCCTCAAACTGTATTTCAACTCCTGACCTAGCACACTTCTTGTCTGGCTTGATTTCAAGCTGAGAATTCCACACCATGGCTACATGAGAATGATGGTAACAGTGAGGAAGGAAGTGAAGAAGGGAGGGAAAAGATATAAAGAGAGTAACCTGGATTGTGCAACAACTTCATACATCGAATTAGGAGACAAAATAATGAAATAAAAACTTTCAGTAGAAGAACAGATTACTGGGGGTGGAAAGGCCTAAGTAAGGTCAGGGGAAGAGATTTAGTAAAGGAAAGGTGGGGGAGGGCTAATCAAAATCTAAGAGGGTATGAATAAGTCATATGGAAGCTTACTATTTTAGACAATGGCACACCCAGAAGCCACAGATTGTTACTAGAAAAATTTCAGTGCCAGGGATGGGATACCTCCCAGTGAGTTGTTGGCCAGGGAGGTCCCTGGTGCCCCTAAAACATTACAGGACATTGGCAAGGCTCTTGGCTTCCCACCAGGAATAGATGGTGAGACCTTATTGCTGAAGAGTGCACATACTTGGGCTGAAAGGTCACTGAGAAATCCTGTTGGAGCTGAGCTGAAAACCTTCTCCATGTAGACCAGCTGACAGAAAGCTGGAGAAAGCTACGCTGCTTGCAGTTCCAAAGGAGAGCGAGAAATCACCAGTGGAGATAATCAACAGTGGACACTGCAAGCCTTAAATTTGGCCAGCCAGGCCAAATGAGCCAATGGGTGCAATAATGGCACGTCTGTTATGGGGGAAACCAACCTCTCTCTAATTGGACTGGAGGCCCTCTCCATGTGAGGGAATACATGCCTGATACTGAAAACCTATGACAGGGAAGTCATGAGCCCTAGGGGTGTAATGTCTTCTGCTGTCTGGCTAAATGTATATAATATGCTCACCAAACTGCCCAGTAAGCACTTTTCTTAATGTTCATACCCATATATTAATGCTACTCCCACTTTTGGTAGAGAACCTTCTCTTTTCAGATGGTAGTGACCTTGGGATGACTCAGAACACACCATAGTGCTGAGAAGAAGTGACAGAGGAGTGCTCAACACTGAAACATCTCTATCACACCTTCCAAGACTCAGGGTCCATTGCAGAAGAGGTGGCGGAAAGAATGTAGGTGCCAAAAGGAGGGTAGAACTGCTTACAATGCAATCTTCCAGATACAAAATGGCCTGGAAATCCATGATCTTGCAGTGACTGAGACTACCTACCTAAGATCCTCATTATAGGAGGAAAAGATGATGACATCAAAATAAAAGAGAGACTGATGGAGAGGGAAAGTAGTATTATGGACAGTGGAGTTTCAAAGGGATGGAGGAGGGAATTACTATGGTTTATTGTCTATAATTATGAAAGTTGTCAATAAAAAAAATTCAAAAAACTTTCCTGTCCAACCTTGCTCTACTAACTGCACTTAGAAACACTCTTGGGCAAGAACAAAGTACCAAACAAAACAATAAGCACAGTGAACCACACCTGGTTTGTGCAGGTTGGGTTGTGCATAGGCTGGGAGTCTGAATAAGGGTTAGACGATCAGGTAGGTAAGGAAGTGGTGAGAGATTTGTTTTCATATCTACTGGTCTTCAAATTTCTTCTGCTTCATCACTAAGAATCTCATCAATCTCTTTATTCTTTCCATCTTCACGTTTGATCCCAATCCAAACTATTATCTCCTCTCTTTAGTCATCTCCTCCCAAGCTATTTCTTTTAATATTTTAGAAATATTTATTTGTTTATTTGAGAGGAGAGAGAGAGGGGAGAGAGAGAGAGAGAGAGAGAGAGAGAGAGAGAGAGAGAAAGAAAGAGAGAGAGAGAGAAGGGGCATGCCAGGACTCCTAACCACTGCATATATACACCAGATGCATGTGCTACCTTGTGCATCTGGCTTTACATCGGTACTGGGGAATTGAACCTGGGTCTTTTGGCTTTGCAGGCAAGCACCTTAACTGCTAAGCCATTTCTCCAGCCCAGCTATTTCATTTCTAAAATGGCCTTTGACCTATCTCCATTATCTTTTATCTCTTCTTATCCATTCCTATATTAGTTTAAGTGATGTTTCAAAAATTAAAATTTGGCACTATTGCTTTCCTTACCTGGTACTTCAGTTCCCTTAGGAAGTAGAGCACAACCTTTGGCAGTGCCCTTTATCCTATGCTTACTGCTTCTCATGTAAGTCCTCATAACCTGTGTTACATAGTCTCTGCCTTCACATAGTCTCTATCCTTCTTTTCTTGCTTGGAGCCTGTGGATATACCCGAAATGTCTCTCCCTTCTTATCCTTGCCTGGCCATTTAATACCATGTTCTTCTAAAGCTATTCCAAGACTCAATTCTAAAACCCCTGGACTAACAAGATACAAAAGGCTTTGGGAATGTGGAGACTTGAGGATCAGAAATTCAAGACTAGTCTTGGCCATATAGCCTGTTCAAGAGCCATCCTATTTCAAAAATAAAACAAAACAAAATACCACCCCCCACATAGATTTTGTGTTTTTGTGACAGCACCAAATAATCCAGGTTCTCATTACAAAGAATGAAGTCTCTCATATGATCGTCTACAAAGCTGATTTAACAGTGAAATGAAAACAATAAAAGCACTTTAATTAATACTTAATTAGTTGCAAATAAAAAAATCTTCTAACATAAAGACAAAAATATTCCAGTAAGGAATTATAGGTTAGAAAACCTAGAAGGGAACAATTGTGTTGTTCTTTGGGTAATCCTGGACTAGGAGTTGGGAATAAGTATGTCTGAGGCTGCAGCTGCCTCTGCTCTACTCTGCCATGGTGACATATGAGCATGAATGCTAATTTCACTTGTGCACTAATGGTTTCTTTACCTCTGTGCAGTGAAGTCACATCTCAAGTCATATCCCAGCTTGCGGAAGGTGACTAGCTTCTTAGCACCCTCGTGTCCCATTACAGGAAAGGAGTGTTTAATTGGCTCAAGTGTGAGTCAGATTTCCCTGATTTGCTCAATCATCTCCAGGAAGAGGAGTTCTCAGGAGCATGCTTGACCTCTGAGTGGGGGACGGTAGTTCTCTGAGAAAGAAGAAATGTAGATTCAGACTTGGTAGACACCCCCAAATTAATTCTTCCTAGTAAGTGTGAAAGTCATAATCATAAGAAGTATATTTTAAATATTAGCATACATCAATTAGGACACACACACATATATACATATACATATACATATACATATACATATACATATACATATACATATACGTATACATATACATATATATGTCAGCCCTACAGGGCGCACACAGTGACACAATGAACATTCATGGTGCCTATTAAACGATTAATCCAACCATGAGTCATTATTAAATTGTAGAATGGATCAAATAGCTTAATGCAGGGAACATTTCCATCTGATACTTAATGAATATTTTTAATGTGCATTGTACTTGTAGGTAGTTGTTATTTGAAAAGTTGTATGAGTGCAGGGTCAGATATTGTGCTAGAGATCAGAAAAGAGGTGAGAGTAAGGAAGGTTTCCTGCAGGAGGTAGATCCTGAGCTGCGTTTGAAAAATTATAGTAAGTGAAGCCAATCGACTTGAAGGAAAGGTGACTGGCTTTCCTTCAGATGACATTTACATGACAATTGGTAAGTCATCAGGGCTCTACTCAAGTCACTCTCTCAGGCTTTCTGGAGGTCCACCTAGACTGGGCAGTGTAAAGACTAGTTTATGGCTTGAATATGTGGTGCATTTTAGCAGGTCTTGGAAGCTTAAGTGTTATTCAGTGAGGCCACCAATCCAGTACCTGTGCAAAAATAAGACGAATGTAAGAACACACACGAGGCACTCCATAGTGCTTAGCAAGTCTGGTAGGATGCTCTGCAGGCTTGTGAGTGTGTGAGTGAATATACAGAAGCCTGGGGAAAGGTCACTGGTATTTTTGGAGCAATACATCAAGTATGGAAATTTGCATTTTGGCTGTATAACACATAGGACTGGATTGGAGGGAGAGAATACTTTGAAGTAATATTTCTCCGCTGACTTGTTTTATTAGCTTCCTTTAAACATGTTACATTATTGCTTATAGAATTTCATTTACTCGGATTGGCAGCTTGATAAATATGTCTATTGGCGATGATTTGGATTGCTCTGGGCATTAATATTATTAAATCCTGTCACAAGGAAATGTCTGAGAGATGACTTACTGTAAAGATTGCAGCATGAAATAAATCATCCAGTAGTTCTTGTTACCATTTATGGCCTCTTGGAGCTGAGTCAATTCCTTCTTATGTTGCATTATTTTTCAAGTTTTTATAGCTTTACATTATATATTGCTGTCAGAAATGAACAGATGGGGTGTTGAACATGAGCTTTGTGAATAATTCCCACCCTCCAGTTATTGGTATGAAGGACAAGTGCCAGGCTGTGTGTTTTCAAGCAAAAAGGAAACAGAGCGAGGTGGGAAGCTGCTAAGGAAAAGGGATTCCTTTTGTCAGATTCTTCAGGCCAATTTAACTGGCTGGTTGGGAACCCTGACTGGCAGTCACCCTGTTTGGATTTCAAGCAAGAAATGAGGTGGCTGTATTTGGCTCCATTGAGCCAACAAATGCAGTTTTTGAATGCTGCTTGCTTGTTCCAGATTTGAAGGTGAATACATCATATTGCTTCCTTTCCAAAAAGCTGAGAAATTTAAAAGTATAGAAAAAAAAAACAGTAGAACAGGAAGAATGATGTAACAAAACCCATTATTGTGTACCCTAACTTCAAAATTATTAATAAAAAGAAAACATGAAAATGATGCAGAAAAAGATTTGTGATTTTTTTAAAAAAAATTTTTGTTACCTTTATTTGAGAGCGACAGTCAGAGAGAGAAAGAGGCAGAGGGAGAGGAGAGAGAGAGAGAGAGAGAGAGAGAGAGAATGGGTGCACCAGGGCCTCCAGCCACTGTAAACGAACTCCAGACGCGTGCGTCCCCTTGTGCATCTGGCTAAAGTGGGTCCTGGGGAATCGAGCCTCGAACCAGGGACCTTAGGCTTCACAGGCAAGTGCTTAACAGCTAAGCCATCTCTCCAGCCCCAACCATTACCTTCTTTTGTCCTCCCTCTTCTGTGTCTATTCTGCGGAACTACTTGCCCTTCTATTGTGATGTCTCTTCTTTTTGTCCTCCATCATCTGTGTCAAAATGCTGATGGGCTCAATACTGTGCAGGCTCAATATTGTGGAGGTAATGACAGCCTATAGCCACTATGAGATCAGGAATGCACTGGTCACTTTATATCAAGAGGATAGTGTCATTTCCCCACTGTCTGGTTCTCAGATTTCCCCCACCCGCTTTCTGCGATGTTCCCTGAGCCTTGCAAAGAATGATAGAAATGTCTCATTAGCACTGAGCTCTCAACAGCCTCCTATTCTCAGAACTTTGCTTAGTTTTGAGTCTCCCCAGAATTCATAGCCATCACAAAAAAGAAGCTTTTCTGGCCAATGGTTAGAATAGCACTAATTTTTTTTGGGGGGGGGCGGTAGAATTTCAAGGTAGGGTTTCACTCCAGCCCAGGCTGACCTGGAATTCACTACGTAGTTTCAGGGTGGCCTTGAACTCTCGGTGATCCTCCTACCTCTGCCTCCCAAGTGCTGGGATTAAAGACGTGCAGTACCATGCCTGGCTATTAATCTTTATTTTAAAAAATATTTATTTATTTGCAAGCAGAGAGAGACAGACAGAGAGAATGGGTGCACCACAGCCCTGTAGCCACTACAACTGAACTCCAGTTGCATGTGCCACTTTGTGCATCTGTTTTTATGTAGGGTTCTGGGGATCAAATCTAGGTCCTTATGCTTTGTAAGCAAGTGCCTTAGCCATTGAGTCATCTCTCCAGCCCCAGAAACAGCACAAATATTCTTTTCACCACCTCCTTCGAAATGTTCCTGAGCCCTGGTTGTACATGAGATATTTCTCATCCAGGGATGAGCACTCAAATGTCACTTCTTCTTAGCACCTTGATGAGTTTTGGGTCACCCAGTGGTCACTGTCATATGTAAAAGGAAAGATTTTCTCTCGAATTGGGAGCAGCATTAATCTAAGGGAATAAGCATAAATATCTAGGGGGTAATTGATGGGCCCAACATTTAGCCAAAGAACAGTGGCAGCTTTTGCCCTGTGGAATATGACCTCCCCAGCCACAGGCTTTTGACTCGGTTTTTAGTACTAGGCGTGAATTCCCTCCCATGGAGGGGGCTACAAATCCAACCAGGGTTAGGCCCTCTTGATCTGTTCATTTCTGTTTAAAGGACCTGTCTATTGGATAGTTGGGTATTGCAGTCACCCACTATTATTATGTTGGTTTTTCTTTCTAATTTTATATCTAGTATATTTTATAAAAGTAAGTATACCTGTTTTTTGTGAGAATATATTAATAATTGTAATTTCTTCTTTGTAATTTTCCCCTTGATCAGTATGAAGTGAACTTTATCTCCTCTGATTAATTTTGGTTTGGAGTCTATTGTCAGATACTAGAATAGCCACAACTGCTTGTTTCCTATTTCCATTTTCTTGGAAAGTATTTTCTATCCTTTCACTCTAAGGTAATATCTGTTTTTGACCATGAAGTTTCTTGTTGACAACAAAAGGATGGATCCTGTTTTCTGATCCAGGCTGTTAATCTATGTTTTCTGATTGGGGATTGAAGCCATTGATATTGAGTTATTACTGAAAAGTGTGAGATATTCCCTGTATGTTGATGGCTGATCTTTATTTGTTTCACAACTCATTCTATCATTTTTATTATTACTTTTCTTCCTATAGCCTCTTGAATATGTCTGTTTTTCTCTTCCATGCCAAGTATCCCATCCAGAATTTCTATAGGGCTGGATTAGTGCTCATAAATTTCTTTCTCCTTCTATTATGAGGAATAATTGTTCTGGGTATAGTAGTTTGAATTGACAGTTGCGGTCTTTCAATATTTGAAATACATCATTCCAAGCCCTTCTGGCTTTTAGAGTTTTGGTTGAAAAATACCTGTTATTCTGATGTTGTTGACATTATATGTGATAAGGCAGTTCTGTCTTGCAGCTTTCAGAATCCTTTCTTGTTCTGTGTATTTAGTGTTTTTACTATAACATGATGTGGGTAATTTCTTTTCTGGTCTTATATATTTGGTGTTTCTCTGCCTCTCGCACCTGGATAGGCAACTTTTTTCCTAGGTTTGGGAAATTTTCTTGTATAATTTTATTAAAAATGTTTCCTGTGTCATTGACCTTAGGTTCTTCTTCTTGCATGCCCAACTTCAAGCATTTTTAAGGTGTGCCACATTTATCTTGTGTTCTGCTCATACATTTTTTTTTGAACTTGTCATTGATTTTGGCTACCAGACATAATTCCCCTGCCTTGACCTCAGGCCCTGATATTCTTTCCTTAACATGGTCTATTCTATTAATAGAGCTTTCCAGGTAGTTTTTTTTTTATTTGACTTATTGAATTTTTCATTTATGTTTGTTTTTCCCTCAGCATTTTAATCTCTTCATTGAGTTGTGTTGTAAGTATTGGTTTGGCTTTCTTATTTCATTTAGTTTGTGTATGTTCTCTTGGAGTTCATTCAGGCATCTCTTTCCTCTTTGAATTCATTCAAGTGTCTATTGAGGGTTTTTTTTTTTTCAATTATCAGTGCCATTTTAGATTTCACTCAGGCATTTATTCATGTCCTCTTTCACTTCATTGTATATATTTATCATAATTGTGCTTATGAACTCTTTGAAATTTCCTCTAAGGACCTTTCATGGGAGGACTCTACTGTGGAACTGGACATTCTTGGTAGGGCTATGTTATCTTGCTTTCTTTTTGTGTTACTTGTTTTGCATTGGGATTTATCCACCTGAATTCATTTTATTTGTGGAGAATGCTGGGGCTCCTGCAGGGTAGCAGTAGAGTCATAGGAGGGCCTTGAGTGGGTACAGGGTTGGGTTTACATGTGAAGTGCCCAGCTCAGGTAGAGAGTAGGGAAGGAGCATCTTTGGAGGGGGAGGTGTCACAAGGCCTTGCAATGCATGGTTGGTATGATGTGGGTTTGCCCTCGGTGAGTGGGGGAGGGGTAGTGCACTTAAACAAGTGAGTGAGCTATGGGAAGAGGACATGACGAATGAAGAACTCACCTGCAGGGGCTTGGTATAATTAGTTTTGCAAGTGAGACATGTAGCATGGACACAGTTGGGAGAGGGTGTTAAGGAACGGGGAACTGATCTGCAGTGATGTGGCTATACTCGTAGCTGGAGAGACCTGAATGCACCTTTAACTATTTTTATTAACAATTTCCATACATGTACAGATTTGATATGATATTTCTTTTTGAGGTAGAGTCTCACTCTGGCCCAGGCCTGGAATTCACTATGTAGTCTCATAGTGGCCTTGAACTCACGATGATCCTCCTACCTCTACCTCCATGCCCAGCTTTTCTTTCTTTCTTTCTTTCTTTTTTTTTTTTTGATTTGATATTTTTTAAATGAGTAACAAGTATGCAGGCATTCTGTGGGGGTGGAGCACAAAGAATTGTGTGCACTATGAATACTTCTACCATCACTATCAAAGGAAGAAAATGAGCCTGTGGAGGTGGTGGTCATCTCATGCAAGAAGCAGGAACAGAGCACCCAAAGGTCTTGTAATCATTGAAGTACAGTGTGCTTTTTGGCAATCTTAAGCTGTCTTGTTCTGATCATGCGAGGCAGCTGCCTAACTGTCACACCAGCCTCTCAGGTCAGGTTATTGCAGTTTTGTGGTCACTGAGGAAAGAGAAAATTACCCATAAAATGCCTTCCAACTTTAGGAGCAAGAGAGATGTGCATTTTCCCACCCTACCCACCATACATCCATTGGGAGTAATGCTACAAAGAGCCATGTAATTGGGGAAAAGATAATGGACATTGAGTCTGGCAGTCAGTCTGGAAGTCAGGGATTTTGATTAGATCACCTAATTTTTCATATTCATAAGATATGGAGTAGGGTATTTTTTTCTTGTGCACCTCATGATTTTTGGTTTGAAGTCAAATCACACATCACACACACCATACACACACACATCCACACACACTACACTTAAAGTTTGGTGGCCCCTACATGTGTCAGAGATGGGCATTTGAACCATCATTTAGCCGCCATAATCTTGTCTCCTGTTCTACAGCTCTGCTTTGGCATGAGTTTTTAAGTCTCTGGTTCTCATCTCCGCATCCCCATATCCCTAAATGTTGAACACCCTCTCTGTCACCTAGCAAAGGAGTGATGTGTACACAAGCATCTCAGCTTCAGCAGACCCATTCTCTCACTGTGTCACTGACTCTCTTGTCCTCACTGCTTCTTCTAGTCACCTCCAGGTAGACCCTCATGTGAGTTTGGCTATTGGTTTGTCCCCCTCTGGGGAAGATGCCACCTGAACAAGCCCACAGTAATGGTAGCATTTCCCAGACACATCTGATCCAACAGAAATCTTATTCTAACAGAGTTCCTAGTTTGCAGCTTTTTCTTTGAGATCATGCTGTCTGGAAGCATGGAGAGTTTTCTGTTCCCAACCCAGGGCAAATGTGCAGAAGTGTAAATGTCAAGTAGCCAATGAGCTGATAATGGCAGTTAATAAGTCATGTGTGGGCTGGAGAGATGGCTTAGCAGTTAAGGTGCTTGCCTGAAAAGCCTAAGGACCCATGTTCTACTCTCCAGATCCCATGTTAGCCAGAGGCACAAAGGTGAGGCAAGAGCAAGGTTGCACCTAGGTGCCCACTAGGTGGCGCAAGCGTTTGCAGTTTGGCTGCAGTGGCCGAGGCATGGCTCACCAATACCAATTCTCTGTCTCTTACTTGCTCTCTCTAAAAAAAAAAAAAAAAAGAAAAAAGGAAAAAATAAGTCATGTGTGCTGAGCTGGAATTTCTGTGTTTCGATTAGAAATGCATCTCACTGCTTCTCTCACTTTCCCATTATTCTTCTAGAGGAGACTTTGCAGAAGCCCCAACTCAATTGGCAAAGCTGAGCCCTGTAAGCTACCTGATAAAGAAACCAATAAGTTTCAAACATCACATCTTCTCTTCCTTTCTTCCTGTCTCTCCATTTCTCTCTCTTCTTCCTTCCTTCATTTTACTCTTCCTTAAATTTTACTTGTGTTTGGGCTGGTGAGATGGCTTAGTGGTTAAGGCACTTGCCTGTGAAGCCTAAGGACCCAGGTTCAAATTTCCAGATCCCACATAAGCCAGACACACAAAGATGAGGCAAACGCAAGGTTGCACATGCCCACTAGGTGGCACAAGCATCTGGAATTCGATTGCAGTGGCTGAAGCCCTGGTGCCAATTCTCTCTCTCTCTCTCTCTCTGTCTTTCTCTAAAATAATAAAAAAAAAAGATGCCGGGCATGGTGGTGCATGCCTTTAATCCCAGCACTCAGGAGGCAGAGGTAGGTGGATCTCCATGAATTCAAGGCCCCCTGAAACTACATAGCTAATTCCAGGTCTGGGCCAGAGAGAGACCCTACCTCGAAAAACCAAAAAAAAAAAAAAAAAAAAAAAAAAGACTGGTTGTCATTCAAGTTGTTAGACTTTCACTTTTGCATAAGTATAGCGATTTCTGTATTTCCATGTAGATGTTCTATTATCTCATAGGAGACTGCTTTCCGAAGCTCAACAATCGGCGAGTTTCCTTTTCTGTATTCCAAGCGCTTGGTGTGGGCCTGTCTCCAGCATTCTTTTACCCACCTGTGCTGAGAAAGCACTGATGCTCACCGGCTTATGACCTAGTTCACATTAAAGAAGGGAAGCATGGCCTTAAGCTTAAAGCTTGGCTGTCTTACCAATCTCCAGTTACATTCTTCTCCCCTGTTTATAATATTTAAGAGTAGATGAGGTATAATCAACTGTGGCCCTTGAACTTTGGATTATCATTGTTTCTATTCTTTGCCACAACCTCAGAGCAAGTGACATCTCCTTGTGCTGTTTTGTTATCTTCTGAAAGAATCCTGCTGATGGTAATTACTAAGTAGTTTTTCCTGACCAATTGCAATGTAATACCCTAAGCAGAGTTTATAAATAAAACCATTATTTTCTCATAAATGTAGGATTTCCCCCCCACCCACCTCTGTGTGTGTGTGTATTTGTGGTATTGGATGTGGAGTTTAAGCTGAAATAGCGTTTAGACATAAGGCAACCTGACATAATAAAGTCCCATAGTAATGTCCAATTATTACCACCCACCTCTTTATTATTATTCTACAATTTGAGCACACGAAATTACTTGACCATTTTTGGAATTCACATGAGTAATGGAGTGAGTGCTGGTAGAATAAGGATAAGTTTCATAATTAGGGTTTGCCAAGAAATTGTGCAAACCAGTCTATTTATAATTTGGTCAGCTCCCGATTTTTAATGAGGATACTGTGAGGTACTGAAGCCTCTGGCAGCATTCACTTCATATTTTAATTACTCACAATAATTCTGACAATTACACACACACATAGATCACATCTTAATGACCATGAAGCAGGTGTATTTAATTACTGAAAGGGGAGGGCAGTTCCTTGAGTTAAACAGGTTGGTGGCAAGTGCAGAGGAAGATGGGCATCATATTTGAAAATGGAGCTGCCTAACTCTGTTGTGTAGTAGAGCTGGTCTCTGCATCCCTTGTCACAGTGAAGAAGGAAAGTCATTATCAAGTCTCCTCAAGCTGCAACATGTAAGATGTTTTGTCATCACTCCTGTCATTACAATATGAGAAGACTCAGCAAACAGGACATGACAGACTTTTTTTTTTTTTTTGGTACACCAGCCCATGGAAGTTACCAGACAAATGGCCACCTTGAAGTCTGCGATATCTGCTTCCTGGGGAGGGAGCCCCTGGAGTTGTAAACTTGTAGGGAAACTCACATGATATTTTTAGTGAATTGCTAGAGGTTGAATGTGGGTGAGCTTGAGGGATGAGAAGTGCCTTGGCTGATGGATTAACGGTGTCCTCACACTCTAAAGGGCTTCACTACGAGCCCATAGTGAAAAGCCAAGAAATCTTCTTTCAACCATGGTGAAGCACACTCAAAGGATGTTCCATGACTGGAGCTACTCTCCGGGGAGCTGACTTCCTCAGTGACATCTCTGCATGGGGACTGGATGCCTCCTACTTCAGTCCCCTGGAGTCTTCCTATCTCATCTGAGGTCTGGAAAAGGGAACATAGAGGTAGACTTATGATCATTAAAAGTTTTTAAAAAATATTTTGTTTTTATTTATTTATTTATTTGATAGAGAAAGAAGAAGAAGAAGAACAAGAAGGAGGAGAAGAAGAAGAAGAAGAAGAAGAAGAAGAGAGAGAGAGAGAGAGAGAGAGAGAGAATAGGAGTGCCAGGACCTCCAGCCACTGCAAACAAACTCCAGACGCATGTGCCCCCTTGTGCATCTGGCTAACGTGGGTCCTGGGGAATTGAACCAGGGTCCTTTGGCTTTGTAGACAAATGCCGTAGCCACTAAGCCATTCCTCCAGCCCTTTCTTTTTAAATTTCTTTTTATATTTTTATTTTTATTTATTTATTTGACAGAGAAAGAGGGAAAGAGAGAGAGAGAGAATGCTTAAGATCATTTTTGAAGATCACAGTCCCAAGACACAAGGTTACTCTCTCTTGCTCCTTTCAAATAAACAATAAAATATTTAAAATGATTAATCCTCCCCAAAGATATAACGATCCTAAACACTTATTTCTCTAAGACCAAAGCATCAAAATATGTGTGTCTAAAACCACTTAGGCTAAGAAGAAGTAAACAAGAAAATTAGGACATAGGTTGATGTGGAGAACATCAGCAATCAACTTGACCTGATTGTCATTTGGAGAATGCTCAATTCAACAAGAGTTCTTTTCATGCATAAATTGGCTACATTCTAGGCCATAAACTATACAAATCAGACAAATTTGCTTTCAAGTAACAATGGAATTAAATGAGAGATGAATAAAAGGAAGCTGCACAACCCCTCAAATGTGTGGAAATTACTCCACCTGCACCGCTATGAAATACCCTGAGCTAACCTGCAAGTACCCTGAGCTAGCCCACTGCTCCAGCTCAGACAACGTGCTTCTAAATAGTTTACCAGTCAAAAAAACCTCTAGAGAGAAGTTGAAAACGTTTGCAGCCAGAAAGTGATTATGTCAAGGTCCCAGATTATAAGATTAGAGTATAGAGATAAATTATTCTCCTACGTAATTCCTAGCCATAAATAACTGAAATTTGAAAATTGAAAGTATCATTTACAATAGCAACCAGTGATAATGCAGTGTGATGACCTCTGACCCCACCCCTAATCAGCTGCAGGATCACAAGGTTAGCAACAACTGATGGCCAGCTGTGTTCCGTGTTGCCGAGCTGTGATGTTCAGTAGGTAGGTTTATTAAATACATTTTTAGCTTAATGCCATTTTCATTTTTATGATGAGGATTTACATTAATTCCATTTACATTTTATCAGGATGTAATCCCATTACGAGTCAAGAAGCATATGCACTCATAATAATTACAAAATATTTTCAACCTTGGTGAGTTAGAATTCTTGAAATAAATTATTCTGGGTAGCTTGGCTTGAAACCTACTTATATAAATAATATAAACATCATTATTGTTTTAGTAAATTTAGATGGATATAATCCTAGAAACATAATAGGTAATTCTTATTTATGGATGAATGTACTGATTATAATTTTTCCTTTTGCAGATTAGTCTATTACAATTATGCATGTCAGCAATTATATGATGTTACAGTAGATATAGCTGATTTGAATTACAGAGTAATTTGACATTGTATGAAATAAATAGGGAAATACTATGAATTTTCCCTTCCTTTTGCTATTTTTTATGTAATAGCTTTATTGTGATATAAAATCATATTCAAACTTAAAGTGTACAACTCAGTGAGTCTTAGTATATTCTGAGGGTCCAACCATTATGACTAAGTTCAGAACAAGTTTATCACCAACAAAGAAAAACTTTGTAGTGAAAACACTCTCTTTCTACTTGCCCTACGCCATATCACCTAGCCACCACTAATCTTTCTGTCTATGAGTTTGGCTATTCTGATTTTATTAAAAGAGAATGCTATGATACATAGGTGTTCATGTATGGCTTTTTACTAAGCATGTGTTATGGCTTGAATGCAAAATGTCATCCATAGGTATTTGAACACTTGGTCTCTAGCTTATGGTGCTGTTTTGGGAGGTTGTAAAATTTCGGGGACTGTGGCTCAGCTGGCAGAAGTGGGCTACTAGGGATAGACCTTGAAGGAGAGATCTGCTTCTTCACTGACCATCTTGTACAAGCAGAGCTGTCACAACAAACTTATGTTGCTCTGGAGCTGTTCTACCATAGGCTAACCTTGAACCATGAGCCAAAATACATCCTTCCTCCCTTAAGTTACTTCCATCAGGTAGTTTATTATGGTGATGAGGAAAGTAACTAATGCAGCATCTATGTTGCAACATATCCATGATTCATGCCCTTTCCTGACCAAATAGCATTTCATTTTGTTAACATACTATATTTTCTTTTTTTAGTGTGAGAGAGAAACACACATACACACACACACACACACACACACACACACACACACAGAGTGAGAGAGAGTGAGAGAGAGAGAGAGAATTGGCATGCCAGCTATTCCAGCTACTGCAATCAAACTCCAGAAGTGTGTGCCACCCTGTGCACATGTGCGACCTTGCGCACTAGTGGCACCTTGTGTGTTGGGATTACATGGGATCTGGAGAGTCAAACATGGGTCCTTAGGATTTGCAGGCAAGCACCTTAACTGCTAAGCTACCTCTACAGCCTTATATTTTCTTATTCATCCATCAGTTGAGAGACATTTGGATTGTTTAGTTCTTTAGCTATTACGAATGATGCTTCAATAAATATTTGTGTGTACGTTTTTGTAGAGTCAGATTTTCAGCTCTCTTGGGTACATGATCAAAAGCTCCTCTTGTTGGCTCTTATGGCAACTCTACGCACAGAATATTGAGGGGCAATCAAACTGTTTACCAAACTGGATATATTATTTCACAACCATACCAGCTCTGTGTGAGCATTCCGATATATCAAAATCCTAATAGTTTTTGCACTTTGATTTTAGCTACCAATTGTGTGTGAAGTGATAGTGCATTGGCTTTAACATTTTTATTAGCATTTGTTAATTATATATTAGCATATTTCATTATGACATTTGCACACATGTATATAATGTATTTTGTTCATATTTACCCCTCATAACTCTTTCTTATCTCCTTCTGTTATGATTTGAGTGTAAAATGGCACCAGTAGACTTACGTGTTTAAACACTTGGTCTCAAGTTGGTAGAACTGTTGGGAAAGTTGTGGAATGTTTGCAGATGGAGCCTTGCTGGAGGCAGGTGGGTCACTTACAGTGAGAAATAAAGTTTTATTTCTGGCCCCACTTCCTGTTGGTACTCTACTTCTGACTTTGGCTGCAATATAACAAATCAGCCTGCTATGACTTCCCTGCTGTAATGGATTATGAAACATAAGAAAAAAATAAACAAACCCTTTTCCTTCCTTTTTTCTGGTCAATTATTTCTTTATAGCAATGAGAAAGTAACTGATACAGAAAATTGGCACCAAGAAGTGGGCTGGAGAAATGTGGGAGAGTTTGGAACTTTGGGCTAGAAAATCCCTAGAATTTCTTAAGTAGAGACTAATGGGCCATTCTGGTGGGCAACCAGAATGTTGAGAGAAACACAGACAGTGGAGCCCCTAGCCCAGTGGAGGGGAGCAAGGACTTTATCCAGAACTGGGCTAGAGGCAGTTAATGTGATATTCTGGCAAAGAAGCTGGCTGCATTCTATCCATGTCCTGAGAACTTGGATAAACTGGATTTTTGTTTTGCACACATGTATGCTTGTATGATTATGTGTGGTGTGGAGTGGTGTAAAATGTGTGATGTATGCATGTGTATGTGTAGACATGTGCACGATATGGATGTATGTTGAGGCCAGAGAAGAACTTTGGGTAGTCTTATCTATTGTTTAACTAGGTGTTACTTGAAATAGAGTCTCTCCCTCTACCCAGAGCTTCTGTTGTCAGTCAGCAAGCCTTAGTGATTCTTTGATCTCTGCCCCACATGGACTGGGCTTAAAGATATTCATGGCAATGTCCGTCTTTTCACTTGGGTTTTGGGGAATTGAGCTTCAACAGTCTCGGGCCCTTCCAGGTCTATGCTTAACCACTGAACTATCTTCCCATTCCAAATAAGGTTTAATTGAAAAGCAATGAACTAACATTTTGGCAGAGGCAATTTTAAGGCACAATAGCATTGAATTTGTGGCATGGCTTCTTTTTTTTTGAGCAAAATTTAAGAAATAGTTTATTTTTACTTATTTGTCTGAGAAAGAGGCAAAGAGAGAGAGAGAGAGAGAGAGAGAGAGAGAGAGAGAGAGAGAGAGAGAGAGAGAATATGCATGCACCAAGGCCTCCAGCCACTGCAAATGAACTCCAGACACATGTGCCAGCTTGTGGATCTGACTTATGTGAGTCCTGGGGAACTGAACCTGGGTCCTCTGGCTTTGCAGGCAAGTGTCTTAACTGTTAAGCCATCTTTCTAGCCCAAGAATGGGCAATCTTGACATGTCTGTCTTTCTTCTGTTTTAGTAATTTGTATGGAAAATCTCTTTCAATCCTATAATTGCTAGTTCTGCACACGAGAAATGGCTAAGATGAGAACAGGAAAACATACTGCAGCAATACTGCTCTGTGTCCACATCATATTGACTTTCGGTACTGGCGCCAGGTTCCACTCCTACTAGCTGTGTGACCTTGATCTAGTCATTTACCCTTTCTGACATAGTGGAAGAAACATTACCTGTGTTAGGTAGCTGATTAGGAAAACCTTCATATAGAGAGGGTCTTGAAAGGTCTAGAGTGATATAAAGGGTTAATGAATATTTCTAAGTGCCAGAGGTTCAAGAAATGATTATTTCTTTTTATATCCTGGGACACCACAACCTAATCTCCAAGGGAGATGATACACCCATAAATAGTTTCTTATAACTAATAAAGTACTCAAGTAAACCAATAAAAAATGAAAAACAAAGAAACAAAAAAAATCTAGTATAAAGTATAAAGAGCAAAATGAGCATTGTGGCAATCCCAGAACTTGAGGAGCTGAAGCAGAAAGATCCTGACTTCTAAGTCACTTTGAGCTACATACAGAGACCTAGTCTCAAACACCAAGCCAAAGTAAGCAAATGTAGGAGAAATTCAGATATGACTGTTATCTGAAGAGTCACACATAAGGAAAGTCAAGGATTTAATGAGTGATGGAAATTGAATTTCAAATTGTAAGTGAACAGAACATAATAAATTTCCTGCGTCTTACTGCGCTCCCTCTTTTCTCACTCAGACTTTAAAGTTTCAAAAATGTTGGACACATGTAAGATGATGTTTCTATGCATTATGAGGACCATCTCACCCTATGCCTTCTCTTCTCCCTCCTACTGAAACCACCTTATCCTCATCTTTGATCTCTAATAACAACCCAAATTTAATGATATCTTCTTGTTATAGAACACTAACAACAACCTTCCTCTGCACCCCCGAAGAAACCCCTAATTCTAACTTTTCATCTTGAACTAAGGCATGTGACTAGCACACGGAGCAGAAGGAAGGCTCCATGTCACTCTATATCATGAAGGATCCCAAATGGCCTTTGTCCCCATTATCCTCATTGCTTCTTGACAAGTCATGGTGCTAAGTGAAATGCTACAACACCCAGGAGACCTGTATTCATCAGGCTTCCCGCCACTGATAGCTTCCAGATGTGAAGGAATCTCTAAAGCCTGTGGCCCTCAACACATCATTAGGTACTTTGAATACTTTGGAAACATTGGCACATTATTTTATCTCCATTTCAACACACAGCTACAGCCACAGGGATTTCCAAGAAGCTAAGCATTAATGGCAAGGAGGATGTCTGTCATGCAGCACCACTTGTTTGTAGAAAAAGTTATATCTCAAGTATTCCTGTGTCCTGGGATTATTTTAATTTCATCTACAGAGTTTGTGTGCCTTCATTTGAAATCCCCCTATCCACATACAAACACATAGGCACACTCACATAATAATATTTATTACAAGCCATGGTTTCTAGTCTGAGTTGTTATTTTGGAGGATGCTATTGTTAGTAATTTTCTAAAGTCATGTTCCCCACCCATTACACAAGGAAAAAGCATTTATATCAAGTTAATCTCTGACCTGTACTTGAACTCATAAAACTTTGGGAAGTGTACCAATTTGATGAGAAGTGAGGTAGTTTTTTTATTTTTTTAGACATTTCATGTTCCTACTTGTCACCTCTATATCCCACATGACAAGGTAAAACAGCAAAATAGTTTTTTGCCTAAGATTTTCATTTGTTTCAATGATGTATTATAGTGGTGAAATTATTGAGAGGACTGACTTAACTGTTCAGTTCCCAGTCCATTGAACAAACAAAAATTCTATATCCTAAAAACTATTCTACAGAGGGAAAATATTGTTCACTTAAATCAACATGTATGTTTACTATTTCATTTGATATTTAGAAAGTGCTGGGGAATGTGCAAAACAGCACCTAAAATACATCCTTATTCTGAAAAGATTGGCTGAGAAAATTGTTCTCATAATAAGAGACTTTCCCTGCGTCCCATGCTGTCCTGCTTTGGGGCAAAGACTCTAGCCTTTACTAAAGGTGCCTGTTGCTCTGGGTCAAGTCTCATTTGTCTTCACATTGCAGCAAATCCCAAGTGCAATCTCCATAAAATATAAAGGGATTTAAATGAGACTCCATCTGGGGAATGGATGGGAAAAAGGGAAATTGTCTTTTTATCTTTCTCCTTGATATTCCGTCTGGTAACAATTTAAGTTCTAAGGTGCCCACATGCAGGTTTTCCTAGAAAATGCCCTTCGAAAAAGCTATCATTTTTTTTTACTTATCAGAAATAAAGCAAAGCTTTATAGAGATACTCTTATGAAAGCTTAGACATGAGGTTGTCAATAGAAATACCATCTTATTTGTGCCCTCCCCTGGACTGGGCTGACTCTGACCTTGGGTCTAACTTCTAAGCAACAGAATAAACATCTTCGTGGGCATGTTAAATACTCAGCATTAGGAAGTAAAGCAATGAATTTGAAAGACTCCATTTGCAGAGTATCACTTAAGCACATCATTATCAGCGGCTGGTTGACTTTACCATAGAACATAGCTTTTGTTCTCCTATCAATTTTGAAATATTGAATACAATGATCCCCTGAATTGTCCTACACTTCTTTTACTCTTTTAACTTATTTATTTGAGAGAGAGAGAGAGAGAGAGAGAGAGAGAGAGGAGAGAGATAGGTGAAATAGATACAGAGAACAAGAGAGAGAGAGAGAGAGAGAAAGAGAGAGAGACAAGATACACAAAGGCCTCTCACTTCTGCAAACAAACTTCAGACACATGTTCCAGTTTGTGCATCTGGTTTTATATGGATACTGGGGAATTGGACATGGGCTGGTAGGACTTGCAAGCACGTGCCTTTAATAATTGAGCTATCTTTCTATCCTCCCTAGACTTCTTTTCTCAAAAGCCAGTTACAGGTTTTTATCATAACAACAATCTTTAGTATTAAAGTTTACTATTCCTCTATTAGTCCATGAAGACTTTGCATGTGCAAGGAATATAGAGAGAATAGGGGGCTGGAGAGATGGCTTAGTGGTTAAGCGCTTGCCTGTGAAGCCTAAGGACCCTGGTTCGAGGCTCGATTCCCCAGGACCCACGTTAGCCAGATGCACAAGGGGGTGCATGCGTCTGGAGTTCGTTTGCAGTGGCTGGAAGCCCTGGCGCGCCCATTCTCTCTCTCTCTCTCCCTCTTTCTCTGTCTGTCATTCTCAAATAAATAAAAATAAACAAAAAAAAATTAATTAGAGAGAGCAGGAACTAGAAGAAGACTGAGAAACAAGTCCCTACAACCTGGTTGTCTTAAAACACCCGGGATTCTCACCTCCTTGCCTCTGTTTTCTTACATGAAACATCACCAAAATTATGTGTAAACAAAGTTATGTTTGAAAAGTTTTACTTTCCTCCCTAGGAACTTTACAAATAAGTAGGAAAGGGAAATGCATCTCTATTTTGGCAATGGAGTGATCAGTTAGAACCCTGAAAGTTCCATGTCATTGGAAATTCCAGTCCCAAGTAAACAAGATCCAAAATAATTGGTCACCTGTACTGAAAGACTGAGGACTTTTTTATGTCCTTCTCTGGTGGTTTACTAAGATGGTTTCTGTAGCTACCAACCAAGGGAGGTTGGTGCTTTGGAGGTGCTGTTAGAGTTAATGCATGCCATGGCCTGTGAGATTTCATGGCAGGTTTTTCTCCCCATTTTTCCTAGCAAAGGAGGGTTATCAAGGACAACTGGTCAAGCTTATGGATAGAATGTGCTGTCCATCCACAGGGGAGAGGAAATTATGTTAAGCCTTACCATCCTGACAACCTTGTGGAGTCACTTGGTCCTGTAAGTTTCTCAGAGCTCAAGATCTCCTTTCAGCTTACTCATTTAAAGGTTCTTAGGGGAATAAAACTACTTAAAAAACCACTCAAGTTCCTCGTCTTGTTATGATTAAATAGCAACCAGATGAAACTCAGAAAAATTGAATCATGATGATGTGTCCACCAATTTAGGGTAAGTTTCTGATATTTGACCATTTTGACCATAATGTGTTTTTAGGTATACAGGTGTGTGTGTGTGTGTGTGTGTGGAGAGAGAGAGAGAGAAAGAGAGAGAGAGAGAGAGAGAGAGAGAGACTGATTATGATTCTTAGAGACCAGAATAGCATATAAGACTGATTGTACAATCTACCCTTATTGCCAATTTATATGACTTTCTTTTTCCCATAATATAAGTGGCAGTAGTCATAACTGAAAATAAGTGGGTATTTCAAGTCAAATATTGACTAAATAATCTTGTTGCTAGATACTACACCATTAAGGAGACAACAGCTGAACTCTTAAAGATAAATAAATAAATAGATAAAATTCAACATCCTCAAACTTCCCATCCCAAATGGGAACGTGAGCATTGCTTTCAAGAGGCAGTTGCAATGGGTTTCCAAGGGTTAAATCACAAAAGTCACTGACATTTCTGGACACACAGACACATTCCTTGACTCCTTCCTAACATTTGTCTAGGTGACTTGTCTTCCTGTGCTAAGAATTTATAAAATTTTATAAAACTTTTGTTTTTTTTTACATAGTCCATGCATTGGAGATACATACACTGCTTTGTGCTCATGTCAGAAATTTGTCTTAGGAACTTACACGTTGCCTATGGTGTTCTAAGGAGATTTCAAATGAAATGGTCATAAGCAAGGCTTTCCAGACAGGTAAAAATAAAGCTTGTGCTGGTAAAAGAAGCTGTGGGAGCTCTTTGAGTGTTCTATAAGGCATTATGAACAGCAGAGGATTTCATCGCCCACCAGATCTCCTTCAAGAAGAATCTCACTCACCAATAAATTGGAAGAGAGTATGATGGTGGATTTACACTCTTGGAAACCATGCTGCCTGATCTGGCTATGAAATTCAATCTACCTTTCTTTTAAAAAGTATTTATTTATTTGCAAGGAGAGAGAGAGAGAGAGAGAGAGAGAGAGAGAATGAGCACCCCTTAGGGCTCTTTGCTACTGCAAATAAACTCCAGATGCATGTGCCACTTTGTATACCTGGTTTTATGTGGGCATTGGGCAATCAAACCCATAGCAGCAGGCTGTGCAAGCAAGTGCCTTTAACCATTGAGCCATCTCTCCATCCCCCATTCTACCTTCTTAACAGAAGCATAGCTACAAGCTTTGAGCTGTTTCTCACTTGGTGCCAGCACTGAGGCATATGGTTCTTCTCTTTTATTTCCCTTTACATGATAGGATTCATGTCAGAAAAGTTGCTGCAAACACTGGAGAAATAAAGTTCTATATGAAATGGTTCAAGAAAACAGAAAGAGTCTATTGCCCTTAGCTAGGACACACTTATGGCCCCATAAGACATTGGCTTCATGCATACCTACGAAGCCCACAGAATGGCAGGAACATGAAAGATGATTGGATGGAAGCACTGCTCATGCACTTCACGGCCCGTCCACAGGGAGATGAATTGCAAGGTTGGTTTTCACCCAGCACACCTGACACATCACCATCCCAAGTTGCAAAGTTGGAAGCTAGAAAATTATCTGAAGGCATTTCATGGCCTAGTCCCTTCTTAGATGTTTCCAGGTAGAAAGACCACATTGGTATTTAGGGGATAAAAAGCACATTTGAGCTTTGGGGTCCAAGCATACTCTGCTGAGGATCATAATCACATTTTTTTTTTTTTTTTTTTGCCAGACTCTCTCTCTCTCCACCCAAGAAACTTCTACCTATGTATAGGATGTGACTTTTTTTTTTTTTAACCTGGATGATACCCCATGGTTACCTTTCCCTTCAATTGATGAGTACCCAAGTCCTAAGACTGTTCATGCTGAACACTTTCATAGATGATTTTTTGGTCTCTATGTAAAGACATATTTCTGCAAAGATCATGTCATTTGCAAAACATAAGACAGAGAGAGCGTTTGTTGAAACTGCAGTGGGTTTTGCTTTGGGAAGGACAACAGATGGATGCCTTTATGATGAAGTGAGTCTCTTCCAGCTTTTCCTTTTATGTAGCTCTCCAACAGGTGTTTCCTCTAAGGCATATCTGTTTTCCATAACATCAGAATGAAGAAAGATGTCACCTGTGGCAGCTTGTATACACAGACCATACTTTCATTGTGATAGAAAAATGTACAATGATTGATTTATTTTTTTCCAAATCAAGTTAAAGTATGCTTTGGAAAATATCATTTTTCCATTTTCCAGGGTGGGGGTGCATTTAATTGTTGGACAACAGACGCTTCATTTATCATGGGGATACAGAGAGTGCAGAAGGAGAGGAATCTGAGAAAACCTGAGGAAAGAGACCAGAAGGAAAGTCGTAGTAGATGCCATAGACTTGACTGCTGAGACAGAGAACAGGCAGTCTCTGCCCTGGAGGCAAGACAGATAGTGATTTCCAAAGTATTTTCAAAATGTCTGTGAAAGATAGTCGCCACCAACTTGAGTGTATTATACAAACACACGTTTTGAGAACCCTCAGTGCACCCATTCTCTCTCTGTGTATGTCTCGCTTTTTCTGCCTGAAAATAAATAAAAACATTTAAAAAACCACCAAATTCAGGGCTGGGTAGATGTCCTACCAGTTAAGGAACTTGCCTGCAAAGCCCAAGGACCCAGGTTAGATTCCCCAGTACTCATGTAGGCCAGATGCACAAGGTGGCGTATGGGTCTGGAGTTCGTTTGTAGTGGTTAGAGGTTCTGGCATGCCCAGTTGCTCGCGCGCTCTCTCTCTCCCTCTTTCCCTCTCTCTTTCTCAAATAAAATAAAATAAAATAAAATAAAATAAAATAAAATAAAATAAAAAATGAATTCAGCATTGAGCTTGTGAGCTGTGAGGAGTTAAGCCACCAGTAGGTGTAAGAATTTGAATAAACAATGTAATTTATTTCAGTGATGCCTACCTTGAGGTTATATTACAATATCTTCTGGTTAGTTAGATGAATGGAACCTACTAAATTCATTACACTTATAGGTAAGTCTTAAGGACAGCAGGAGGCAAAAGTTTGTATCAAGGTCTTTGTTAATCTCCTTAGTAGTTATCCTCTTTGCTCTTCAAAACTTTCTCCAGTGCCACATTCTCCCTAGTTGGCTTCTTTGCTTAGGTCCTCTTGATATTCCACTACTTTAAGCCTTATATTTTGATCTAAGTCTGAGTCAGTTCTTTTATCTGAAAACATGACTAAACACAGTGATTTAGTAATGAACCTGATTGAGAAGAGTAGAATTGCTTGCCATGAGGTTGGAGCCTGGGTATGTGGGCCAGGTGCGGAATCACAAACTGTATTAATTCAGAGAAAACACCTAGTTCTCCATCACAGGCACAATTGAATGATTTCTACAGCAAAATTTCAAGAGAGCTGGACATGGTGCAGCACTCCTGCATCTGTGACACTTAGTAGACCCTTTTGGGCAGAAAGAAAGGACAAAAGAAGGAAAGAAAGCAATAGAAAGAGAGAGAAAGAATATTACAGGAAATGGACCTCCAGTGAAGATTACCAGGGATGAATCTGCATTGTGATATGATTCAGTATTAATAAGTAAATCAAATCAACCCATCAATTGATCAATCTGTATCTATATATATGCAATTCAAAAGATTTTTGTGATCAGGTAAGTTTATGAGACACTGACTTATACAATTGAAAAGGAATTCTTCATTGCATAAGTCTTGAGACTCTTTTTAATATTTTATTTTTATTTATTTATTTGACAGCGAAAGAGGGAGAGAGAGAGAATGGGCTCACCAGGGCCTCCAGCCACTGCAAATGAACTCTAGACACATGTGCCCCCTTGTGCTAACATGGGTCCTGGGGAATCGAACCAGGGTCCTTTGGCTTTGCAGGCAAATGCCTTAACTGTTAAGCTATCCCTCCAGCCTGAGACTCTTTAATATGGCACAGTGTATTGTGAATATCAAAGATGGGTTTTTGCTTTAAAACTGACTGTAGAAAATAATCCTTCAGGATTTCTCTGGTTACTCATATGCCATAGAACATGTTTTTGGGAAAGGTATTTTTTTATAGGATAGGATGGACTTATTTGTGGCAACAAATATGAACTTTTAGCGGCCTAGCACGATGAAGGCTTTCTTTTCATTTGCACTGTATGTCCAACACAGGTCAAATGGGCAAGGATATTTTGTTCCACATATGACCCTCATGTCCCCAGGCTGACCCTCTCTATAGCAGGCTGACAAAGATTCCGTGTGCCAGTTATTTTATCATTTCTGTGAAGAAATTCCCAACCAGAAGCAGTTTATGGAAAGAAAAGGGTTTAATTTGGTCTACAGTTTTAGAGTGTGGAGTACCTCATGGCAGGGAAGTCACGGCAGACCTGACCAAGAGCAGAGCTGGTCACGTGTTCTCAGTAGAAGAGAAGATGATGAGCAGGGAGTGGGGCCAGCTACAAAATCTCAAAGTGTAACCCCAGCAACTCTTCCTCTGGCAAGGCTCTACCTCCTAAAAGTACCACAGCCTTACCAAACAGTACCACTAGCTGGGAACCGAACACATGAACCTATGGGGGATTATTTCACATTCAAACTACAACAGTTTGAAAAGTCATATGAGGGTGTTTCATTCTCTCGGCCATCACTTTTCATGTGAGGCCTGATCACGTGGTTCCACCTAAAGGACCATCCATGGAAGGAAAGCAGGGCTGGCATTGTGGGCATGAATATAAATCCAAGTGCTTGCTTTAGAATTTTCCTTTTATTCATAACCTAAAGGGGGATGTCTTTAAAGTCTCTGGTAGAGATGAAAATGTGAATCAAATACTTTAGTTGCTTTCCATGTTCCACAGTCCCCTTGAAGTTAGTAGAACCCAGCTCCTGGTGACCAGCTCCGGTCAATGAGATATTTCATTTTGGGCCAAGGCAACGAAAAGCCTGGGTTTGATTCTCACTTCCTGTTTTCTTCCTGAGCAGGGCTGAGGCCATCAGAGGGCAGGCACCTGTTTCCCCAGGTCTCTGAGTGACTATGTGGAGTCAATGTTCCCATTCACCTAAGCAAAGTGTGTAGTAGGGCAATAAAGCATGCTGTGTTAGGCCCCTGGACTTTTGAGGTTATTTTTGCAGTGTAAGCCTGGCCTTGTCTCAACTGGGACTTTTCTAACCATGGGTCTGTGATTCTGGAAGTTTTGTCTAGTCTGCAAGAAGCAAACATGGATTACTTATAACCTGAGGTGGATTTTCAAATCATGGGACCCTTTCTTGACTCAGAATATTGTGAAGGAGGATCCAAGCAAAGCCACATGAATGATGTGACATGAACCAAGTCATCTGACAAATACTTGTGTGGATAGTATGTGGGATTTCAAACACAATCATATCTTTGCCTCCTTCTTTGAATAGTTAACTGACTATTTCAAAGAATGCTCTCCCAGAACTGAGAGTTTGCTTACAAAATACCTTAATGCGTAGGGCATGGTGGCCCACGCCTTTAATCCCAGCACTTGGGAGGCAGAGATAGGAGGATTGTTGAGAGTTAGAGGCCACTCTGAGACTATATAGTGAATTCCAGGTCAGCCTGAGCTAGAGTGAGTCCCTACCTCAAAAAACCCAAAGAAAGAAAGAAAGAAAGAAAGAAAGAAAGAAAGAAAGAAAGAAAGAAAGAAAGAAAGAAAACTAAGTGCACCAGGGAAAGCCTTTACAAGGGCTCTGTAGTCACTTTTTGTTTAAAATAAAACTTTGTTATTTGTTGGTTTCAAACTTTCAGATTTTTATGTCTATCTTAAGGCATGTTTAATGCATTAGCCCAAAATACAAATTCTACTGGCTCTAGCCCTAAACAATCTAGGAAGATAATTGTAGGTATTATAGCTCTGTACCTCCCTCTCCTCACAAGGGTACACACTGACTCAGCCATTGAAATTTAAGTCGCCAAGATGTAGAAAGTCTTGTGTCCTAATCCAGGCACTGACAATTGATTTTTCAAACTTAAAAAACTCAAGTATAGAGCTGGGCGTGGTGGCGCACTCCTTTAATCCCAGCATTCGGGAGGCAGAGGTAGATGGATCGCGAAGAGTTCAAGGCCATCCTGAGACTACATAGTGAATTCCAGGTCAGTCTGGGCTAGAGCGAGACCTTACCTTGAAAAACCAAAAAAAAAAAAAAAAAAAAAAAAAGTATAATTTCAGTGGTTTTCCTTGCTAGCTGGTAAATTTAACCAATAAAGTGTCTTTTTCCATAATATGTGAATCATATATAATTTTCTTATCTATGATAAATTGATAATTATATAGTTTTGCTTCTTAAAATCATTTTAATTTTCTTTTTGTAACACATACATACACGCTCACAGACCTAAACACACACGTTCACAGACCTAAACACACACATTCACATACACCTCTTTGTGGTCAGTGCCAGTGTCCTGACAGAATAAATTCCAAGTTTTATAAAAGCATGATCAATCATCTGATCAGAAGCACAAAATTGTTACAGCTGTCACATCAAGGAAAAGACCTAGGGCTGTTGAAACACCATTGCAGCAATTATTCTAAACTATGTAAAATACACGTCCATTGAGCAGAATGCCAAACATATTTTCAGTGGGAAGCAAATCTTTAGAAAGAAAGGTTGGAAAGTTAGATGCATATTGAGACACCCAAGAGATTAAGAAAAATAATTAAGGCAATTTATTAGACTTTGTTAAACACTCAGACATGTTCCTATGATATATGACTCCCTCATAATATTAGATGTCGAATATGGCGTCAACTGAGTCTTTGTTAAGTTTAGAAAGCCCTTAAGTTTTAGAAGTGCTACAAGACTTAAAATCTGTGTCCCCAGGGGTAAACCATTCAGAATGTAGAACACACAGAGCCTTTGAACTTGGTTCCACTTGCAGAAGGGTCAAGTAAAAGTATTCAACTTAAGTTACATTTTTACAGATAACACAACCTTCCTCCTTACCCATGACATATTTTTAACTGGAGGCAATCTTTGTCAATTTTTTTTTTGGAGAATTTGTTTCTCTAGCTGGGCCCTTAAATGTGCTCTGCCATGTGTCTTCTAACCGATTGTCTAGTTCTCCCCAGCAGAGCAAGTGTGGGACTTCAGGCATGGAATACTAAATAGACAATGAGGTTCTACCATTCAGGTTAAAATTACTCAGCTTAATTAATGTGATGATTTAACAGATTTGGTTACGATTCATATCACTCTCTAGGAAGACAAGTAGATTTATTTCCTTCACAAGCCTATCATTTAGAAAGAGTATATTCCAATGTTTACTAATGTGATAACTGTAATTGTGGAGATGTCAGATGTCATCTATTTCCTACTAGATCTTGCGTGGTAGAGGTTTGTCATCATACATAGCAAAGGATTCACATGAAAAGAATGACAAATCCACTTGAAATATTCAAATCTTTATGTGGCTAGAATGCAGATCACACCCAGATGTGCAATCTAAATGCCTTTACCTTGTTCTCACCGACTTCCTAGTGTCTTCCTTTGAAAACATTAAAGCTCAATGAGATTCAGATTTTATTCAGCTATTGAATAACTGTTAATGAGTCAAGCATACTTCCTTCAATGCTATTGAATTTATTTTTTCTTCTTTTACTTTTTCTTTGACAATTTCATGCATGTGATTATATTTTAATCATATATACCCCCATTGTCCTCTTCTATTCGACTCCCACTTCTGCTGAACCTCTTGGTCTACCCACCACTTGCCAGTGTCTATACCACTGAAGGGAATAACCCTCTCACCCCCAGCAACCACTAATTATTAATAGTCCCTAGGGAGGGATGGGTATCATGAGTTCCTCCTCATCTGTGATGGAATGTTGAATGGCCCTCTCTTGTGCAGGTCACCATTGCCAATGTGAATTCATAAGTGTAACTGCCATGCCGTATCTAGATGACAGAGTCCTATAGACCTCTCCCCATTCTCCAGATCTTAGATTCTTTCTCTCTCTTTTCTGTAGTAGTCCTTGAGATGACACATACAGGGCCAAGTACTCAACAGTTACTTATCTTCCTCACTTTGATTCTGTATTAACTGGTGCCCACTACAGAAACAAAAGAAAAAGAAAAAAAAAAAACTTTTCTGACCAAAGCTAAGAGCAGCACTAATATGTTGTTATAAATATAAAGATTTAGAAGGCAGTTTAATGTGATTTACTCAAACAATAGTAGCTCCCCTATAGGGCCTATGACCTCTTCAGCTGGTTCTGACCTGTTTTCCAGTACCAGGAATGAATTTCCCTTATGGAGTGGGTCTCAATCCCAAGCATAAAGTAGTTGTTTACACCCATAACAGTTATGTCACTATTGCAGCCTGGAAGGTCAGCATTTTACCATGCAGGGTCCACCATTGGGTGAGATTATTAATGACTTTTCTCTTCCAATAGCCTACCTAGAAACTTCTGGCAGGATGAAAGCCAGGCATGAGGGAAGGAGCATCTGGTTTGATTCCTATGCAACTTGCCACCAAAAGGTGTGGCATCTGCAACACTTCTGAACTGACATTCAGTTATGGTTGGGCACCAAGAGTATTGGCAGTAGATTGTACTATTATGGAGGCCTCTGGGAGTTTCCTCACCAACAATTCATAGGAAGGTATCCCACACATAGCATTGGTATTTTTGTTTACTGATGCATGGATTCTGGCAACAGCATTATTCATACATGCAGCATATCTCTATTCATTCTCTTATTTCTTTAAATTTTATTTTATTCTAAGTTGAGAAAATAGTAGCTTTCCATATGGCTTTTACATATCTCCTATGTTTTGGTTAACTTTTCTACCACTGGTCCTCTCCCGCATTTCTCTGCCATAATCACTGTTCCACCCTTTCCAACACTAATATTCCCTTCCCTCTACTTTCAATTACTTGTCTTCTACTATCTCTTCCCCTTAAGTATATACTACCTCTTTAAACCTTTTCAAACTTCCTGGCTCCTGCCCGCTTTTATCATGTGAAATTTTTCTTTGTCTAATTATTCCAGATTCTTTTGCTGAGTATAGGAGTCTGGGTTGGCAGCTGTGGTCTTTCTGAACTTGAAACAAATCATTCTAAGCCTTTCTGTCATCACCGAAGGCAAAAACGTTCAGTGATAAATAAGATTAAAGGTATTTATGACCATCAAGTCAGCTCTACAGAGGATACTAGAAGGAATACTTTACAACTAAAGAGAAGGATAAACATATCCAACAGGCGTTAGGTCAAAAATAAATAATTTAGGCCAGCTGTTAAGCAAATGAGATTTAAGAAAACACTAAACAGTACAAAATCAACAAAATGACAAGAATTAGTACACAGTTCTCAATAATAACTCTGAATATTAATGATCTCAATTCCTTAATCAAAAGATATAGCCTAACAGATTGGCTTAGAAGACAGGTCCATATTTTTCTTGTCTCCAAGAAACACACACAACCATCAAAGATAAACACCACATAAAAATAAACGGGTAGTAAAAGGTATTCTAAGCAAATGTAACCAGGAAAAATGCAGGTGACACTGTGGTAGTTTGAATGTAAAGTGCTCCCCACAGACCCAAGTGTTTGAATACTTAATCCCCAGTTGGTGGTGCTGCTTGGGAAAGTTGTGGAAACTTTAAGAGGTGGAGCTTTGATGAAGGAACTATGTCACTAAGGGTGGGTCCTAAGGAGTTACAGTTCCAGCCCGGTTTGCTTTCTCTATTTCCTTCCTGTTGATTTGAAGATGTGACCCAGGCTTCCTCTTCAGGCCTGCCATGCTTTCTCCACCATGATAAAACTCTTCTTGACCATAAGCTGAAAATAAACCCTTTTCTTCCTTAAACTACTTATGGTTGCATATTTTGTCCCAACAATAGTAAGTAACTGATACAATCACTATTCTAATATCTGACAAAATAGTCTCAAAACTAGTCAGAAGAGACAATGTCAGTCACTTCATACAGAGTAAAGAAACAATTCAGCAACAGGACATCACAATTTTAAATATGCATTGAGGATAGTATAGGGACACCAAATTTTATAAAACAAATATAGTACATATAAAGCCACAGCTCAACCCCATGACAGAACTGTGCGGCTCCTTCTCACCAAAATGAGCAAAAGCTCATACATCATTTCTGAAAACCGACTACCAACTGTGAAAAGTTTAGCACAGAATAATGTTCTGCATAGAAAACAGACCTTTAATTCAAGAAATAAAAGCAAACCATGATTGGAATCCCCTGGATCCATCCATATCCTCTGGGGATGATTGATCTTCAGTATCAGGATCCTGTGCTGGCTTCTCGGGCCACATGACTGTTAACCACAACTAGTCCACCTTATATGGCACTTGGAGGGGTTAGCTGTCAAAGGCATTAGAAGGCTCTTAATGATTGTGACTATAAAGAATGCTTCATGACTCCTTGGCACTGTTGGTGGCATGGGCAAAGCTTAAGGTCCTTGGAATTAGAATAAAGGAGTCATCTTGCCTTTTGTCAGGGGACAGAGGGCAGCTGCTCAACACACCTTCTCTAAGGAGCTCAACCCGACTCAGCTCCCGAGGTTTGGGGCATTTGCAGAGCAGAATTCATAACAAAGCACCTCACAAATCTTGAGGTACTACAAATAGCTTACTTAGCTCAGGGTGTATGAACATTGCATCTGGAGAGTCTTACAGCTGCTGCTGTGTTTGCAAGCAAACCTTATCTCATCAGTTAGGATCACTCCAATTCACATAGGATTTTTGTATGCGTGTGTGTACATGTATGCATGTACATGTCTACAATTCTAGAATTGGACAGAAAAGCATGCTCTAAAGGCAGTATCACCCATACAGGAATTAAAATGTGCACACACTATGAGTCTGAGGCAAACTGACACCACTATAAGACATCTAGTTAGAGATTGGGATGTGTAATTCTTCCTACTATTGTTTAAAAAAACCTCAACCTCCTTCCTAGACTAGAAAGATTTAAACCTATGATTCTAATTATGGCTTCCTTATGATTAGCCTTTTAATTATTTATTTACTCATTCAACAGATGTTGATTTTCTATGATGTGTTGGGTCCTCTGTTGTAGGCTTGAAGGTTGCCCATAATGTAGTAACTGATGGTCTGGTAGAAGTAGGTAGAAGAGAAAGGGGAAGAGGTCTGGGGACAGGGAAGAGATAAGAAGTAATGCCGAAGTATTTGAGACCTCGAGGAGTATGTCCAGGTGCTTTCCCACAGATAAAAATAAAAACACGGAACACTGCACTGTGTAGCTACCACACACTATCACACTCCTCTGGGTGATGGAGAAGTATGCCCCTTGTCAAGCCCTAATGACATACCTAACAGAGGCCATCAAGTCTGCTTATGTGGCAGGAAGCCATCAGTGAAGTCACATTTTGGGGAATCACATCAATAATGTCTTATAAATGTTACCAAATACGCTGGCCATGATAGGAATCAATCTGGGGTTTGTGTATAGAAATTCCGATTCTTTGGAGAAGCATGTTTGGCCCTCTCAATCACTCTTCTCATTTCACATTGGTTGCCTTGCATCATACCAAAGAACTCCCACCTCTGACTACTGAAAGCAAAAAGGATGGTGAAATTCTCCCAGGCGGCAGAAAAATCTCTTCCATACTGGGCACCAAGAGGGACGAGCTGGTGGGCAGACTGTTTTTGCTTTTCTGAGGTCAGTGGTGCCCAGTTGGGGACATTTTGCTCCCTGAGGTCATCTGACAGTGCCTAGAGACAGTTTTGGTTGTCACAAGTGGGGAATGCTGTCAGCATGTGGTGGCAGGAATCAGAAATGCTGCTAATCATCTTCCAGAGCACAGCAGAGCCATTTGATAGAGAAAGGTCAGTGGTACCGAGTCTGAGGAAGTTTGCCCCTCATGGATGGTAAACATTTTGTGGTGTCAGGTTTCTCCCACACCTCCACACCATGATAAACTCACATAGGAAACCAAGCTAGGACCTCCAAGAATCCACTGTACGTGGAGATTCACCACAGAGTGTTGGGGCTGGAGGGACAGCAGTGAGGACCCTCCACGGGAACCATAAGAGCACCAAGCCTTGTGGACATGTTCACAGGAAGCCGGAAGGTTTTCCTGTAATGCTTTAATTACTATCTGTCACATCACAAGGGGAACAGGTTGGCAAACCTAGGCACTGAACTAAATAATCTGTGGCATAATCTAAACATATAATGGTAATTAAGTCTGACAACTTAATTTGCTGCTGAAATTTAAATGTACAGTAGCAATCTACAATTAAGCAATCTTTTGTAATAACACCCTGCCAGCCTGGAAGATTTCAGGTATAATACTGTGTATTAATAGGTAGCAAAAATATTGACATTAGTAAAACATACCCAGGTTATGATCAGACGCTTATTCAAATTGACTGTTGTTTTACAAGGAAAGACAGAGTTTAGGTGGAAGTTCAGTTGCTGTCCTTTTCTCAGTACCAGCAGCAGGTATTCATGAAGCCACTCGAGCTGATGCATGCACAATTAGCACACTCATATTCTAATTATTTTTTTAACAGGACATTGGGATCATGAGGAAGGATTTTTCAGATAGAGGTTTTCCCTTTGAGGTAATCTGAGCTCCATATCTTTTTTGAAAATCCTTTTTATTTTTTTAATTTATTTTTTTTATTGACAACTTCCATAATTATAGACAATATCCCATCGTAATTCTGTCCCTCCCCCCACATTCCTCTTTGAAACTCCACTCTCCATCATATCCCCTCCCCCTCTCAATCAGTCTGTCCTTTAGTTTTTGTTTTGTTTTGTGTTTTTTTGTTTTTCACTGTAGCCCAGGCTGACCTGGAATTCACTCTGTAGTCTCAGGGTGGCCTTGAACTCACAGTGATCCTCCTACCTTTGCCTCCCAAGTGCTGGGAATGCTGGGATTAAAGGCGTGTGCCACCACACCCAGCAGTCTCTCTTTTATTTTGATGTCATCATCTTTTCCTCCTATTATGATGGTCTTGTGTAGGTAGTATCAGGCACTGTGAGGTCATGGATATCCAGGCCATTTTGTGTCTGGAGGAGCACGTTGTAAGGAGTCCTACCCTTCCTTTGGCTCTTACATTCTTTCTGTCACCTCTTCCTCAATGGACCCTGAGCCTTGGAAGGTGTGGTAGAGATATTTTCAGTGCTGAGCACTCCTCTGTCACTTCTTCTCAGCACCATGGTGCCTTCTGAGTCATCCCAAGGTCACTGCCATCTGAAAAGAGAAGCTTCTCTAACCAAAAGTGACAGTAGCATTAATATATGGGTATGAACATTAAGAGAAGTGCTTACTGGGCAGTTTGGTGAGCATAGTATATACATTTAGCCACACCAGCAGACATTACACCCCTAGGTCTTATGACTACCCTGTTGTAGGTTTTCAATATCAGGGATATATTCCCTCCGATGGAGCGGGCCTCTAGTCAAATTAGAGGGCAGTTGGTTTCCCCCATAACAGACATGCTACTATTGCACCCCTTGGCTCATTTGACCTGGCTGGCCAAATTTAAGGCTTATAATGTCCACCGTTAAGTATCTTCACTGGTGATTTCTCTCTCTCCCATTGAGCTGCATGCAGCGTGGCCTTTTCCAGCTTCCTATCAGCTGGTCTACATGGAGGAGGTTTTCAGCTCAGCTCCAGTAGGATTTCTCAGTGACCTTGCAGCCCAAGTATGCGGAGTCTTCAGCAATAGGGTCTTACCATCTATTCCTGGTGGGAAACCAAGAGCCTTGGCAATGGCCTATTATGTTTTGGGGGCATCAGGGACCTCCCTGGCCAAAAACTCACTGGAAGGTATCCAATCTCTGGCACTAAAAATTTTCTAGTAATAATCTATGGCTCCTGGTTTCCATATGACTTATTTATATCCTTTCAGATTTTTTTTTTTTTGGTTTTTCGAGGTAGGGTCTCACTCTAGCCCAGGCTGACCTGGAATTCACTATGGAGTCTCAGGGTGGCCTCGAACTCAAGGCGATCCTCCTACTTCTGCCTCCCGAGTGCTGGGATTAAAGGCGTGCACCACCACGCCCTGCTTCCTTTTAGATTTTGATAGCCCTCCCTCCACCTTTCCTTTACTCAATGTCCCCTGACCTCACTTAGGCCTTTTCACCCTCATTAATCTTTTCTTCTACTTACATATATACAATACAATCCTATCAAGTTCACCCTCCCTTTCTTTCTATTACCTTTATATCTCCTTTCTATCTTACTGGCTCTGCTACTGAGGTTTTGTCCTACTCACGTAGAAGTCCAATAATTTGTAGATAGCATCCACATATGAGAGAGAACATGTGACGTTTGGCTTTGACATTTTTTATCAGACAGAGAGCAAGTGTGAGAGAGAATTGGAGTGCCAGGTCCTCCAGCCACTGCAATTGAACTCCAGATGCATGTGACATCTTGTGCACATGTGCAACCTTGTGTGCTTGTGTCACGTTGTGCATCTGGCTTGCGTGGGACCTGGATAGTCAAACATGAGTCCTTAGGCTTTGCAAGCAAACACCTTACCCGCTACACCATCTCTCCCACACCTGATCTCAATATTTTATTTAAAATTTCATTCATACTTCACATATATTAGTAGAGGGACAAAATGGTGCCCAAAAAGGACATGAGTTTTGAAATCAGTGGTGGTCATGGGATGAGACATCTTCCAGTCCTTCATAACTTTTTCTCTGAACTACTTAAAAGCAGCTACTTAAAAGCATGTACATTGTGTTAAGTACTGTAGGTAAACTAAGATAATGTAAAATGTATGGGAGAGAGGTGTAGGGAAAATGCATAGGTTATATGCAAATAATTTGGCATTTTAAGCGAAGGGACTTTGGCATCCAAGGACTTTATTATTCATGGGAGTTCCTAGATCAATTCTTATAGATATGGGGAAAAATTATTAGGTTTTTAATCTAGAAAATGATTTGGGGTGTGGACCTGCATATAATTTTGCTAGGATAAAGCACCAAGTCACATGGTGTTTATACAACTCATGATCAGGTTTTACATTGATTTGCATTTATCATCTTTTATTGTTTGTTGTTTTCTGTATCTATAGAAGTGGTTTTAATGAACTATAATGAATATGATGGGAAAATAAAATACTGATGAGTCCCACATCTTCACTTAACTGAATAAGTTGTGTTTTAAAAGGAAGATTCAAGGGAGAGAGTCTCTATGATGCATAATTGATGTGCCCAATGCTCTTTTTAGAATCCATAGCAAAGGACTAAGGGACCAGAATGGGGCCCAGAGAGCTTTAAGTACTTGGCTGGATGTCACATTGGACTTTTAATGAACTGGTGACATCATCCCATGGAGCCTGTTTTGTGTCAAGGGTTAAAAATATCCTGGGTACTAAGAGATAGACAGGAAGCCAGCAACATGCTCAGTCTTTCTTGGAGGGAATGAATTTGGAGACAGCAAGAAAGACTTGGCCACCACTGATTTATCTGCTCATTTCTGGCCCTGGGGACAGCCTTTTCCTTTTCAGGGTACAGACTTTAAGGATGTAGGTTCTTACTCTTGGAACCCTTAAATTTTGTGTCCCAGGATCTCCATTGCATCTTTTAAATCCCAGCCCTGGATGGTGCACTTCTAAAATGGAAATGTTCCTTTGAGGAATTAACAGACAAGCTGTATCTCTCAGCAACACCTTATTGAAAATGAACATGTATGAAACCTTACCAGATATGATCAGCCTTGGGAGCAAGAAACAACATGAGAGAAGTCAGGGAAGGGAGCTATATGCATTTGGGGTGTTGGTGGAACACCAGGGGACACATTAGGATCCGTTGCTGTGAAGTACTAAGGAGAAAAGAGAAAGCTACAAGAGAAGGATGGTGCTCATAACACAGACTGAAGCAACTCCAAGATAGTGACAGAAGCTCGTCATAGGGGCTGGAGAGATGGCTTAGTGGTTAAAGGCGCTTGCCTGTGAAGCCTAAGGACCCAGGTTTGATTCCCCAGTACCCATGTAAGCCAGATGGACAAGGTGGCACATGTGTGTGGAGTTTGTTTTCAATGGCTAAAGGCCCTGGTGCACCCATTCTCTCTCTCTGTCTCTCTTTCTCTCTAGCTGCCTCTTTCTCTGGCTCAAATAAATAAATAAAATGTTAAAAAAGAAGCTAGTCTTGGGCATGTGATTTGACTTGTCTCTACAACATAGCAAAGTGTTTCTGGACATTTTGTGATTTGGAATACTGAAGTCCAGGGGAATTATATAAATTAGATGAATGGATCTTTCATCCTAAAAACAAAGCATGGGACTGAGAGAAGAGTCTGCAGGTCTCCAACCATGGGAGCTGGAAGTGATGCTATAGCGGGTAGGAAATGTCCTCACTGGATCCTAGGGCCTGGGCTCTTCAAACTCAGCTGTAAACGTCTCAGATCCTTAGTCCCGAGGTTCTGACTAGTACCCCACCTACTTGCAAACATCTTGAAGCTGTTGGATGCACGTTTAATATATTTATCTTTTTCTCTTTGTGTGTATATATATATATATATATATATATATATATATATAATATATTATGTAATTATATATTCAAATTATATATTTATATATGTTTAAATTTATAAATATAAATAAATTTATATTTAAATATATAAATTATATATTTAATTATATGATATTATATATATATTTTTTTCCTTTTCAGGGACAGCTCTAACTTCTAAGGTACAAATACACTAAGGATATGAATTAGAAGAAAATAATAAATTAGAGTGGTTGGGAGGGGATAAGCCAGCTTCTCACTGGCCCACAGGTGTGTCTGGTCACTCACCAGGGACTTAAAGGCTTTATTCAGCTGAAGACTTCTGGCACCAGGCAGCCCTTGTCATATTAACTAACAAGTCACCTGACAGCTCACTCAACATCTTGCTCTTTGTCTGGCTAGAAAGGATCAGGCTGACACGGAGCTGCAGATATGGCTGGTCAGCACTTTGGAATATGTACCAGAGCCTGCAGAAAAATGGCTGAGAAACTAAGGCCTCTGGTTTAGATGCCATAGCAGGATTAAGACATAGGCTTGTAGGGTGTGTGTGTACTGAGCATTGATGCTGCAGAGAGAAGGAAGTTCATGGGTGATGTGCGTTGATATTAGTCATGCCTTTTGCACCTAATATACAAATGCTGCTCTCAAGAAAATGATACACTAATATCACGACTATGTCACTTTCCCCTAATATACTGTGGAATAGCTTCAGGACTTAAGGAATAATCCACTGTGAGTAAAGAATGAATTCTGAGTAGTATGTCTAGGGGATTTGATTTGATTTATATCAATAACTATAATATTGCTAGTGGGTGTGGTGGTGCATGCCTTTAATCCCACTTAGCACTTGGGAGGAGGGAGGAGGATCACTGTGAGTCCAAGGCCACCCTGCGACTACTTAGTGAATTCCAGGTTAGCCTGAGTTAGAGTGACACTCTACCTTGAAAAACAAACAACAACACACAAAAAAAGAGCCATAATATTAAGAATCATAAAGTGTCTAAGACTTTATCCAATCTATAAACTAATGAGTTAAGCTGCTATAGTCTCATGGATTTTGGCAGAAGACACAGACTACTGGGTCAGAGATCAAAACCAAAATCTTCGCTATGCACATCAATAACTAATTCCCTGGGTCCAGGGCAGGGCCTGAGGGCATATATGTCCAGAAAGCACCCAGATGTTGGTACATCTGGAACAGAATATCTCCCCCATTTTATGCCAGTTGCCCAAGCCCTGGTTTCTATAGTGACATGAAGAAGTCCATGGGACACTCATACCCACAGTGATTTGCTCCATAGGAAAGGAATCTGAGTTTAGGATTCCAGAGTCCTTTCACAGTAGGCCGCAGGCATTGTAAACTTACCTTTGCTTTGGTGTCAAGTAGCAACTCTATTTTCCAGGACTGCTCTCCACACATTTTTTAATAAAATATTTTATTTATTGATTGATTTGAGAGGGGAGAAGGAAGAAGGGAGGGAAGGAAAGAGAGAGAGAGAGAGAAAGAGAGAGAGACCAGGTTTGTCAGGGTCTCTAGCCACTGCAAGTGAACTCTAGAAGAAGAATGTGCCACCTTGTGCATCTGGCTTACGTGAGTCCTGGGAAATCGAACCTGGGTCCTTAGGCTTCGCAGGCAAGCACCTTAACTGCTAAGCCATCTTCCTAGGCCTCCACACACTTTTCTTTTCTTTCTTTCTTTCTTTTTTTTTTTTTTTTGAGGTAGTGTCTCGCTCTAGCCCAGGCTAACCTAGAATTCACTATGTAGTCTCAGGCTGTTCTCAAACTCATGGCAGTCTTCCTACTTCTGACTCCCAAGTGTGGGGATTAAAGGCATGTGCCACCATTCCCGGCCCAGGTATTTTTTTAAAGCCACAGTCAAGCAGCACCAGCAGTCTGTGTGTGGGTTCTCATTCCCAGTGAAGGCCAGTTGTGTTCAGTACAGGGTCAGTCTGTAGGGTCTAAGCGTAGTCTGGAGCCAGCATAGCTGTTCCAATGGATAGGCTAACTACTGCTGGCTTGGCCTAAGTTAGGATGAGTCTCTAAACCGTGTTCCATAAACCTATCGTCTCAGCAACATCTGGGTGCTTGCTGGACATACAGGCTATTAGGCTCTGCCCTGGACCCAGGGAATCAGAATTTGTCTTGTAACAAGATGTCCTAGAGGTTTCTATGCACTGTAAAGCTCTACTTCATTCTGGGATCAGCTAGCTCTAGGAACCTAAGCAAACACTAAGTCAATTATAGCACAGTCCCATGAGAACGGAGCGTAACAGGCCAGACTGTACCTTCCTTATACCTATCCTCTAGTTCAATTGTTGAGAATGTCACCTTTTACCTCTAGAAGTGCCTTGCTTCTGTTTTTCTAAAATATTTATTTATTTGTAAGGAGAAAGATCATGGGGCAGGGCCTCTTGCTGCTGCAGATGAATTCTGGATTCATAATCCACTTGTGCATCTGGTCTTATGTAGGTACTGGGAAATCAAAACGGGCCTGGGAGGTTTTGCAAGCCATCTCCATAGCTCTAGAAGGGCCCTGTTTGGAAAGCTAAGTTCCATGAGGGGAAACTCAGGACACTTTTCCTGAGAAACCAAAACTATTTTACAAGAATAGCCTCTTGAAGATGAAGGTACCTAACAGGGAGGGACACATGTCTTTTTAAAAAATAATTTTTATTTGTATTTATTTATTTGAAAGACAAAAAGAGATAAAGAGGGAGGGAGGCAGGGAGGGAGGGAGGGAGGGAGAGAGAGAGAGAGAGAGAGAGAGAGAGAGAGAGAGAGAGAAGGAGAGAATAGGCATGCCAGGGCCTCTAGCCAGTGCAAATGAACTCCAGATGCATGTCCTACCTTGTACTTATTACCTTGGCTTATGTGGGTCCTGAGAAATTGAACCTAGGTCCCTTGGCTTTGCAGGAAAGTTCCTTAACTGCTAAGCCATCTTTCCAGCCCAGGATACAAGTCTTTATGCGAAGATACATGTACCGAAGATGGGGCATATCCCACAGACTCCCCAAAGGAAGCACCAGTCTTTCCATCAGTAGTCACTCTTGGCTTGCCTCATTTGGCAGCTCTTGTCTTCTTAAATTTCCTTTATATGTATTTAAAAAAATATTTTATTGGGCTGGAGGAATGGCTTAGCAGTTAAGCCAAAGGACCCTGGTTCAATTCCCCAGGACCCATGTTAGCCAGATGCACAACGGGGTGCACACCTCTGGAGTTTGTTTGCAGTAGCTGGAAGCCCTGGGGTGCCTCTTCTCTCTCTCTCTGACTGTAACAATAAATAAAAGAAAATATTTTATTGATTAGAGAGAGTGAGAGAGAATAGGCATGCCAGGGACTCCAGCCACTGGATTGAACTCCAGACACATGTGACACTTTGTACATCTAGCTTATGTGGGTACTGGGGAATGGAACCTGGGTCCTTAGGCTTAACGGGCAAGTGCTTTAACTGCTAAGCTATCTTGCCAGCCCCTCCTATATATCTTTTTATACTTTCTGAAAAATCCTTCCAAAATCCATGTTATTGAGCAGACTTGGTGGGCCGGAAGGACCGTTTACAGGCACTAGTGTGCGTCTCAGTGCTTTCTTTTCTAATGATACTGTCTTTTTAGGCAAATTCCTAGATTCTCTCCTGGCTATGGTAGGTGAAGCCAAGCCAAACATCCCCCCCCCAAATAGACCCCCTGTGGAGAGGTTAGGACTGAGTATATAACAGTTCAAAGTTCTAACTTCTCCTTCAGATACCCTCATACAAGTTTACCTTAGTGGTGGGTCTTATTAAACTGGGTACCGGATGGTTCAACAATGGAGCTGCGGGATGGAAGGCAGCCCTATGTTAAGGAGGCTGGCTTGTTTCTTTCTTTATTTTCTTCTTCTTCATTTTAAACAAAAGCTTATTTAAACAAGACTCTTGACTTAAAGGGAAACCTATCTAGGATTCTTTTTATTTTTATTTTTTTTTGGTTTATTGAGGTAGGGTCTCACTCTAGCCCAGGCTGACCTGGAATTCATTCTGTAGTCTCAGGGTGGCCTCGAACTCACGGCGCTCCTCCTACCTCTGCCTCCCGAGTGCTGGGATTAAAGGCGTGCGCCACCACGCCTGGCTAGGATTCATTTTTTAGAGTAATTTATCCCTACTTAAAGACAGAATGCTCTACATGTAACAGCAACGTACAAAAAGGTTATAAAATTGCCGGGCGTGGTGGCACACGCCTTTAGTCCCAGCACTCGGGAGGCAGAGGTAGGAGGACTGCTGTGAGTTCGAGGCCACCCTGAGACTCCATAGCGAATTCCAGGTCAGCCTGGGCTAGAGTGAGACCCTACCTCAAAAAATCAAAACAAAACAAAAAAAAACTTATAAAATTGTCCTTAGTTTTACAATGATAAATGAAAAACATTAAAACTATGCAATCAAACAAGATATTCAAGGATTTTTTATGTTGTTTTTTTTAAATTTATTTTTATTTATTTATTTATTAGAGACAGAGAGAGGGAGGGAGAGAGAGAGAGAGAGAGAGAGTGAGAATGGGGGCACCAGGGCCTCTAGCCACTGCAAACGAACTCCAGATGCATGCGTCCCTTGTGTATCTGGGTGACGTGGGCCCTGGAGAACTGAACTGGGGTCCGTTAGGCTTTGCAGGCATGTGCCTTAACCACTAAGAAATCTCTCCAGCCCTGTTGTTGGTTTTATTTTTGTTAAAACAATGAGAACAAAATAACTTACTGTAATATAAAGATAAGAGCTGAATGAGCACGCCACTAATGGAGAAAGGGGACATTTTCACAGGACCAGTACTTTTCCCCATGTCATCTCCATTTGATGTCAACCAAAACATTGGCCATTTAGTATTTAGCACATACACCAGTTACTTTATGTTCAATAAAGGAATGGGGAAGGAGACAATGAAAGAATAGAGAAAACTATTCTGTAGTAGTCAGGATGTGGTAGAACCAAATTGCAGTGGCTTGTTTCTTGAACCACTGGACAGTCACCTGGTATCCTTCTGACATAGGTATCGATTCTTTTTTTTTTTTTTTTTTTTTTTTTAGGAAGGGTCTCACTCTAGCTCAGGCTGATTCGGAATTCACTATGTAGTCTCAGGGTAGCCTCAAACTCACTGTGATCCTCCTACGTCTGCCTCTCGAGTGTTGGGATTAAAGGCATGTGCCACCATGCCCAGCTAGGTATTGATTCTTAATGATGTGTGTCATAACAATAGGAATGCATTGTGATACTTTTGAAATGATGCTGTGAACCTAACCACGGAAAATACTCAGACAGTGCTGTTCACTCCTGTTTCCTTCCCTGGGCCTGGTGCTGCTTGTTTAATTGCTCTTCTCAGGATACAATGATGTTTTGTCATACCATCTATGTGCAAAGGAAGGAATGAGGGGTTCTGTAGGAGTTGACCCTGAGCCTCCCATTCCATTGATTGCTTCTTTTTGAGTACCATTTACCTCGGCTGGCCTCTTGATCTGACCATCTGGTCATATGGACATAACCTCAGAGAAGGCGAAAATATTCAACATCTTCCATTAGAGAAACTTGGAGTCATTAAGGGTGGCAGCATAAAGGTGCCTTAACATTCCATTTCAGCCTCCACACACATTGGAGCATCTCCAGGCTGAGGGCTGGGAGGAAGGCAAAACCTTTGTTCACCCAGTAAAGTCAGGCTGGCAGGTATGGGTTCTGTGGCTCCATTTCCCTGTAATATATCCCCATAGACACATCGTGGATGAAGACAATTATCCTCTAGGTCATACCTGTGATTCCTCCTCAAATAGACTTCCTGGCAACTTGCCTCTTAAGTTCTGTTGCTGAGATGCCATCAGGTAGCACAGACAACACCTGCCAAAGGAAGGGCAGTGACATATCTCAAGGCCTCACCTTGTGCCAGGATCTTTGTTAATCATATTACCTTGTTATTCCTCCTGTCAACCTGAGCAGAACATTACTATTAGACTTGTTTAATAGATGGAGGCTCTGCATTTACAGGAGCAAGTAATCAGCTAAAGGAAACATCATTTGCAAGTAACAAGTTGGTTTTCAGATCCATATTTTATGATTCCAGAGACAGAACCCCTGATCTCAACCCACTGCCCCTCCAGGACCCTGACATCTTTCCAACACACTGCCTCTCTGCTTTTGCTCACAGTATACGGGATTTCTGAGGAGACAGGCAGAAAGGAAGATACAAGGATGTGCCCTCCACACCTCTCTCTTCAATTTGAACAACTATACTTTAATCTATATCATATTTGAGACATCTGCACTATATTTCATTGGGATAAAGATTTCTATTATCAAAAAACTAAAATTGCCAAATGGCCTACTATACCACTCCTGGGTATGTACCCGAAGATGCCTATTATACCACTCCTTGGTATGTACCCTGAAGATGCCAAGTCGACCGACCTCAGAGATACTTGCGTGCTAGTGCTTACTTCAGCACAGTAGCTAAGTTATGGAACCAAACTAGGTGTCAAGCAACATAGAAATGAAGAAAGTGAGGGTTATAGATACAATGGAATTAAAAAATATATTTTATTTATTTATTTGAGAGAGATAGAGAAAGAGGGAGAGAGAGAGATAAACAGACAGAGAGAGAATGGGCACTCTAGGGCCTCTAGCCACTCCAGAAGCATGCGCCACCTTGTGCATCTGGATTACATGGGTCCTGGGTAATTGAGCCTGGGTCCTTAGGCTTTGCAGGCAAGTGCCTTAAAGACTAAGCCATCTCTACAGCCAGACAGTGGAATTTTTCAGCTACTAAAAGGAATCAAGTTCTTATTTGTAGAAAAATTGTTCTAACTGGAGATAATAACATTAAGCAAATTAAGTCAGTCTAAGAAAGACAAATATCACCTTTTCTTTCATTTGTGGTTCACAGATGTTATATATACATAAAACCATATATGTACTGATAACATAGCAGCAAAAATCTTCTGGGATTACAAGAAACTAATAGGAGTAGGGAGAGGTAAAAGGGGGAAGGGTAATGGTATATGGAGGGGATACTCATATATTATATACTTGCATGAAAATGGCCTTATATAACCCCATCTAACAAAAAAATACAGAAAAGAAAGATTTTTATTTATTTTATTTATTTGAGAGCTGGCGAGAAAGGAAGAGGGAGAGAGAGAGGGAGAAAAAAAATGGGCATGCCAGGGCCTCCAGCCACTACAAACATACTCCAGATGCATGCGCCACCTTGCGCATCTGGCTTACATGGGTCCTGGGGAATCGAACTGAGGTCCTTTGGCTTTGCAGGCAAATGCCTTAACCACTAAGCCATTTCTCCAGCCTGAGAACAGAAAGATTTTTAAAACCACTTCCTAGAAGGTAGAACACATGAACAGCAGACATGCCTGAAGTACATTCTGGTTCTCTTGTTTCAGGACAGGCCTCCAGGCTCCACCAGAACACCCATGTGGGAGCTATTCGTCCACATTCTGTGCATTCATTTTTTCCCCTAGCATCATTCCCCAAATACAGTCTTCCAAGTTAGTTTCTTCCAATCTGCTTCCCAGCCTAATGGACCAAGATCTGTTCACTTTTTCTGCACAGTCTATGGCTATAATTAGACACAAAACATTCATTTCCTTGATGCCCACACTATAAGGAGGACAAAACTAAAATCAGATGCATTAAAACACACTCACCCAGGAAAAGGGACCTCACAACATCAATTTCTGAGAGAGGATAAGAACAGCAGTATTGATTTCAATCTTGGTGAAACACTTTTTCCCCACATAATATTTAAGGAAAGCATATACTCAGAAAACTTCACAATGCCTTTCACCTTCCCTTTCCATTTCAAAGTCCAAGGAGAACAAATGCTTAAGTGTGTCTTTCCAGACAAAGCAGTGCAGCCCATAGTATTATGCAGTGAACTTGACACCACTGAGTACTTTGCTTGTATTTACACATAATGTAAAGTCTATACGTGCAGTCATTTTCTTTTTCTGTCCTACTGCTGGGTCTTAGGTCTTCTGGTATTTGCTGCCATCTGTAGAAAGCAGATTCTCTAACCAAGAGTGAATGCGACATAGATCAAAGAGATAAATGTTGACATTTAGAAGACTTCTGGATGGGCATACCCTCTCCTTTTAGCCAAAAAACAATGGGAGCTTCTCTCTAGGGTCTATGATTTTCAAGCCATAGGCTTCTGGCTTGGTTCTCAGTACCAGGTACAAATTCCCACACCCTAAGTGGGCTTCAGAAATAATCAGAGAGCAGTGGATTAGCCCCACAGCCACTATTGCACCAGTGTGTATATTTGCCTGGCTGGTTGATTTTGTAGCTTGCTTACCTAGCATGAGACAAGTAAACTCTATCACTTCTGCCAGGACCTAGGAAACATTACAGAGGAAGTTGCAGGTGAAATCTGGGTGCTACTCTCAAGGTTAACCTGAGAACCACCTCTAGAGAGATGGTGGTAGACACTGAGGAGACTCAAAACTCATCAAAGCAGAAAAACAGAGTTTCTAAGAGTTCAACACTGAAAGAGGTTTATAACATATTCTCCAAAGTTCAGGAAATATTGCAGAATAGGGGTGGGGCAGGAAGAATGTAACAGCCACAGGATGGGAAGTTATATTCTGTGGCATTTTTCCCACAACTCCCTCCCCAGACTGACTGGTGCACTCATGACCCAATAACCCCACTGAGGAGGGTCCTCAGTGGAATGATGGTAAGGGAGCAGGAACATAAGAGTATAACCTGATGGGAATATGAGCAATATGCAATATGTTGATACAGTAAAGTTCTCAATTAATAAAAAAATTCTATCCCCTGATTGAAGTATGATTTTTTCAGTGAAATGTAGAAAGTTTTCCCACCAAATATCCAACTGTCTTCAACTATTCCCTGGTATACTGCCTATATTGCTGCCCCAGATGGAAGAAAATGCTAATAAAATATAACTTAGGGTCACTTTAATTCTGCTGTCAGTTAAGTACCATAAAAATCAAAATCCAGCAAGGCAATCAAGCTCATATGTAAGACACCTATTTGGTTTTATACCAAAAGAATTTTAGAAAAAGACATGAACTTCTGTGGGAGAATTTCTTTTGTGTGAGAGGAATCTGAAGCTCACAGAAGTTACAGGAAATTCTCTAGTCCTCTCAGCTGGTTACAGTTTTTCTACCATGTAGTCGCACTCTGAATTAACAGAATTTCCTAGAGCATATTTCATCCTATGACCAACTGAAATTCTCAGAATAAGAAGTAGCATGTGGTTAGGATGTTAATATCTGTAACTATTAGGTAATACTTGACATCATGAACGAGACCTCATGTTTCATTACAGATAAAATCTAAAGCACAGTGGGTTTCAACATTTTCTAGCATTGTAAATCGAAATTCTAGTAAATATCGTATTAGAAAGTTTGTTCAAGTTTAGAAGTCCAAGAATACTTCAAATGCATTTCATCTTATATACTTTCTTGAGAAGGAAAAAAAAGGAAGGAAAAAAGAGGGAGAACAAGAGGAAGGGAGAAGGGGAAAGAGAAAGAAAGAAAAAAGAGAAGAAAAAGAAAGGGGGGTTGAGAAAGGTTAAAACCAGAGTGTAAAAAAGCATAAAGAGGTGAACTCACATAGTATGGGCGACATATAAATCCCATTCTCCCCAAATGTAGAATCACAATTCTTTTGATGTCAAAACTGAAGAAATGACATATTCACAAGCTAAGCCTCTCAAGTGAAATATGCAGAGCGCATGTTTCCCTAGAGCCATCAACAGCAGGATAACCTTAGAATTTACACCTTTTCTTTAATCAGTGCAGAATTATTCTAATAGTATTATGCTTGATTGCTGTGTCACGTGTCATGTTCTTAAACAGACTGTGGCTCAACCTGGATTTGCATCTTCTATTCCCTCCTAGGTGTCAGGGGACTGAGAGCCCCAAAGCACTTCTCTGATGGTAGTAGGACAGAGCGGGAGAAATATCAGGAGGAGACTTGCAATCATTCCTTCATCTGAAAAACATTGTAAAAATTACATTGATTTTCCTTTTACTTCATGAAAATGATATTATTTCTTAGATAAACTTGTCTCAATCACCTCTACATTTTAGTAGCAACATTTACTTGGTAAAAATCCACAGCCCCATTGTAGTCAGAATTCTTACAGTTTTCAAAAACCCTACCTTGTTCCATATAATATGGAGGGCATGAAAGTAAAGTACGCAGAGCACATTCTCCAAAGGAACATGTAAGCTTTAAATTTTCATTTATAACTTTTTTATAAAACAGTTGTACCCTTTAGACATCCCCATCCCCCTTCCCAATTCTGCAGAGGATTATTGGTATTCACTGTGGGGACCTGGAGGATTCTGTCAGTGTCTCTGCAGAGGTGGGGGAAGCACAGTGTCTTAGGCTATTCCCACCCACTCTGAGGCTCCTACAGTCTTTCTACCCTCTCTTCTGCAGTGTCCTCTGAGCCTTGGCAGGCAAGATAGGAATCTGATTTAGTGTTGCTTTCTCTGTAGACTCTGTACCTCTGTTTTGATGTGGTTTGAGTGACCATGGTGTCTGTTGCCATTTCCCTGGAACTAGTTTTCAGGCTGGCCAAGAGAGCCCTGTCCATGTTACCACTTCCTCTGTAATGACTTCTGGGTCTGGGCAGATCAGGTGGCTGTGACCCATCTCATGGTAGACAGTGGGTTGTCTCTTCTCAATGAACTGATGCATTCTTGTTCTCCCCAGTATTCTCCGCCATCTGTAAGATATAACAGATTCTCCAACCAAAAGTGAGCACAGTTTAAATAAAAGGGGATAAGCATATTATTAGAGAGATATACTGATGTGTTTATCCACTCTTCTTAGTTAAAGAGCAGTTGAGGTTCTCTATGAAGACTACTGGTTTTCTGCTCTAGGGAATCTGGCTTGGTTTCAAGAGCTAGAGATGAGTTCATCCCCTCTGAGTGGGTCTCATGTCTAATCCGTGAGTGGTTGGTTACCTGCATTGCTTGTGTTCAACTATTGAACAAGTGAATGCAGGAACATGTAATTTTTAAGTAAGCATTGTTTTCTTCTTCTTCTTTTTTTAAAAAAAAGATTGTATTTTTATTTATTTATTAGAGACAGAGAGAGGGAGAGAGAGAGTGAGAATGGGCGCCCCAGGGCCTCTAGCCACTATAAACAAACTCAGGAGGCATGCGCCACCATGTGAATCTGGCTTACTTGGGACCTGGAGAATTGAGCTGGGGTCCTTAGGCTTTGCAGGCATGTGCCTTAACTGCTAAGCCATCTCTCCAGCCCAGCATTGCTTTCTCTTTAAGGTCACCTGGCCATCTGATCTGAGGACCGTCAGTTTTACAACTGTTAGAATGCTCTTTAAATTCTGACTCCTCCATCCATCCAAAAGCTTGGTTCCAGCAGATCAGGGGGCTAGAAATCTGGACTCATTAATACGACTTCTGATGACATAGATGCATGAAAACCAACTGATAAAGGGAAGGGAAGTTAGTAATGGCTGCAGAAAATGTCTTTATATCATGCCAATAATTAAAGAAGGTGAGTATTAATGTGTAAAATTTAAAAATTGTAAAAACTTTGTTTTTTAAAATTTTATATTTAATTTTTTGGCTAGCACATAGAGATTTAGGTATCATCATTCTGTCTGTCATTTTCAAATACAATTTGTTTTAGCTGATTTTACCCCTACTTCCTCTTCCCATTACCTCTCTCTTCCTGCCACTATTTTCCCCCTTCTGTTTACATGTCACATGCATGCTTTTGTCTTTCTCTCCCTCCTGTTCCTACTTGTCTCTTTGTACTCACTCTTGGTTATCAGTCTATCACTATAGATTCTGTGCACATTTGCCCCCTTTATATACACACATACAGATATTATAAACTAGGATCCACACATCAGGGAGAACATGCATTTTGGTCTTTCTGAGTTGGGTTCATTTCACTTAATATAATTCTTTCCAGGCTCAACAATTTTCTTGCAAGTGTCATAATTTTATTTTTCTGTACTGTTGAATAAAATTCTATTGTGTATATGTACCACATTTTCATTATCTATTCATCTGTTAATAGGCATCTGGGCTGATTCCATTTTTAGTTATTGTAAATACAACAGCAATAAATGTAAAAAATATACATTTCATATATGCATGGAATATATATATATATCACCTGCATATATATTTATATACATTTATATACGTTGCATATGTTGAACCATTCTTGTTGAGACTTTTTGCATTTGTTTTCATTGGGGAAATTGCCCTATAGTTTTCTTTTTAAAACATTTTATTTATTTATTTGAGAGAGAGAGTCAAAGAGACAGATGGAGAGAGAGACAGAGAATGGGCATGTCAAGCCTGTAAGCCACTGCAAAGGAACTCCAGATGCATGCACCACTTCATGTATCCAGCTTTATGTGGGTACTGGGGAATCGAACCTGGGTCCTTTGGCTTTGCTGCCAAGCACCTTAACTGCTAAGCCATTTCTCTAGTCCTACAGTTTTCTTTTTAGCTGTGTCTTTATCTAGTTTAGGAATCAGAGTAATACTGGCTTGTAAGAATGATTTTGGAAGTGTTCTAGCCTCAGATCCATTTAGGCCCCCAGCAACGCTTACAATAGACCTGGTTTTTACTGGCCAGGTCATTTCTCCAAACCCATTGAGCTATTTTTTTTTTCATGAAGTTGGCCCCCAGAGACCACTGACATGGACCCTGTGGTCGTGTGGCAGAGGAGTTTGTCAGGAAACAGCAGAGGCTCTCGGGTGATGGTGCTGGCTCACTGGGAAAGTGGTGTGCAAGGGACCATGAGCTTGGGAGTTGGGATGTTACTGAGGTCCTTTGCTACAGAAGCCTCAGGAGTAGGTCTTCAGAAGGCCTTTATCCTTGTGGCTCCCCTGGGCACCTGGAGGTTGTTACAGGAAAGCCACTGATAGGTTTTTGGAGGCGTTTCTTTCTGGTCAGATGCTGCGGGGGAGTAGGATGCAGAAATTTCTGAGTGTCTGGGAGGGCTGGCTGCTGTGCCCATGGCCCTTGGTGGCACAGTGGCTGGTTGCTCCATGCCAGGAAGCCTCTGTTTCTGTATTTCTGTTCTCTAGTCTCTCAAATGTGGCATGCACACTGATATCTTATCTTGGGGAGGGTTCTTGTGAATCTTGCATGTTTCAGCCTTCTGGGACTTGCAAGTGTTGTCTGCCTTCTGAGTTATATGAGCCTCCCTCCAGGAGAGAATATTTCAATTAGAAGGAAATCGCTACACAACACAGAGCAAGAAGCTGAGGCCCATGGGAGAAAGTGCTTACATGAGTTAGGCCACCGCAATGTCATTTGTGACACAGCAGGGGCTCATAAGAAGTCTGAGTCAGGGTCTGCCATTTCCCCAATTCCTGAAATGCTAAACAAGTCTGGTCAGGCCAGCTGGAAGCAGACAGAACTCTGTGATTGGGTCTAAGAATATCACTGGGCTACAAGGAGAAATGCCTGAGCTGTCTTATCCCAGGAGCTGAGAGAGATGGAATATAGCCAAGCGGAAGAAAACACTTCTGGCAACTTCCTGTGGGGCACCTAGTCATCTTGGAATCAGAGTACAGGGAAGACTGGACACAGGCACCCCACTTCTCAGAGGGGTGCCTTGTGGTTGAGTTTGTATTGACACCACATCCACCTGTCCAGTTAGGGACAGGCGTGGACAAGGCAACATCTTTTGTAAATTCAGAGGACATCAACAGAGCTTTTTTGGAATTTCTAACCACTGTGATAACGGAAGCTTAGGCTCTAAACACGAGTTCTTTTATAACCTGCTTCTCATCTGTATAACTTTGTAAAGCTGGGAGCTGCTATCTACATCAGAATGATTTACTTGTTTTCTGCTAGACTTATAAGGTGAATATTTAATAAAAGTTTATTTCTAGCCACCATGTTTTGCAACTATAAATCATTGATGCACTTTGTTCAGATTCCAGTTTTATTAAGGGGAGGTCTTTCTGCCAGCAGTGGGGAAGATGGAGGAAATGAGCGTGGAGGGTAGAAGAGAAGAAGATCCAGTTTACAGCAACACAGTCAAGGAGGTATGAGCCAGGATTGATTGTCAACTTCACAGGACCTAGAATCACCTGTGAGGGATTATGTAGATATGTCTCTGTGTTTACCTGGTAGGGATTATCTGATTAGGTAAATTAAGGTGGAGAGACCCACTTTAACTGTGGGAGGCATCATTCCATGGGCTGGGGTCCTAGGCTGTATGTAAAGGGGAGAGATGGCTGACCACAATAGCATTCATTGGGCTCTGCTTTCTTACTGGGAGCTGAATGTGACCAGTTGCCTCAAGCTCTTCCTAGAACTGTAAACTGAAATATACCCTTCCTCCATTCCCTTCCTTCCTTCTTCCTTCCTTCCTTCCTTCCTTCCTTCCTTCCTTCCTCCCTCCCTCCCTCCCTCCCTCCCTCCTCCCTCCCTTCCTTCCTCCCTCCCTCCCTTCCTTAAAATGACTTTGGTCAGGTATTCTGTCCCAGCAGTGAGAAGGTAACCAAAACAAAACAAAACAAAACAAAAATAGCATTGAATCTAATCAGTAGCAAATTCATTTTTTTCCATAACATGTTCTAATTTCCCTGTGGTTATCCCAAAAGCCCTTATCTATGGATAAATAAATTCATACCAATTGCATCATATTAAGTTAAAAATTGTTAATACATACTTTTACTTCAACAAGCAGAAGTTATCAAAACACACACACACACACACAAACACACATATACATATATATATATATGTATTTTTTTTTTCTGGTTTTTCGAGGTCGGGTCTCACTCTGGTCTAGGCTGACCTGGAATTAACTATGTAGTCTTAGGGTGGCCTTGAACTCATGGCGATCCTCCTACCTCTGCCTCCTGAGTGCTGGGATTAAAAGACGTGCGCCACCACGCCTGGCTCTTATCAACATATTTTGAAATAACCAAGAAAGCCTAAATTAACCCATGTGTCAAATTAAAAACTGCAAAGGGGCATTAAAAGCATTTGAGATTGATCATGGAAAGACAATATATTAAAAATTGTGATATATTTCCTCAATAAATGGTATTAGGAAAATTGCATACCCACATACATAAAATAAAATTTTGACCATTACCTTATAGCTATATTAAGCATTAGTTCAATAAATGATGAGCACTAAATGAGACATCTGCATCACTCCCTCCAAGGCTCAAGGAACATTGCAGAAGAGAGATTGGAAACAACACAAGATGGGAGGAGTGCTTTAGAACATTGTCTTCTGGTCATGAAGTGGCCCCTGGATTCATGACTTCACAGAGACTGTCATTTCCTGCACAAAACTTTCACAATATTGGGTTGATAACATTCTGTCATGTATGATGGAGGAGGAAGAAGGCCCTCAGAAGACATTAAAATTGAAGAGGGACTAGTTAGGAAAAAAAAAGAGGTTCAGGAGAAGGAGGATAGATGAAAGGGACAAATGAAGGTAGAGGGAAGGGGGTATGATCAAATATATCATGTACATGTATGAAAACTATCAATAAAAAGTTAAAGAGTAACCATACATATCAAAATGTCTCTTAAAAACTATGCTTAGCCCCTTTAATCCATGTTGCTCTCACTTTTGTTGGGAAATCTGTTATTTTTACAGATGGCAGTGAAAACTTGGGAAAACCAGGACCCACAAATATGTCAAGAAAAGATGACCAACTGCCTAGTATAAGACAAGCCACCTCTAGCACATCTTCCAGGGCCCAGGACACATTACAGAGAAAGTGGTGACTTAAACACAAGAGCTGCTGTCACTGATAACCTGACAGCCAGCTCCAGTGAGATGGAAAGAGACACTGAGGATACTCAAAACTCATGAAAGCAGAGACCCAGAGGTTGCAGAGAACACAACACCAGAATAGACTTCTAACATGCCACCAAGGCTCAGGGAGCACTGTGAAAGAGGGGGCAGAAAGATTGTAAAAGCCACAGGGTGAGAAGGTGTATCCTGAGGCATTATCCCCTCTCCCCTCAAGAGATGGAGGCATTCATGACCTCATGGCAAATTCCAATAACCCTATTGAGGAAGGTCCTTAGTAGAATGGGAGATAGAGAGTGAGAGAGAGAGAGAGAGAGAGAGAGAGGATATAAGAGGAGAATGTGAACAACATGCAATTTGTTCATATAATAAAGTTCATAATTAATAAAAAAAGTGCTTAAAAATTAGCTGGGCATGGCCGGGCGTGGTGGCGCACGCCTTTAATCCCAGCACTCGGGAAGCAGAGGTAGGAGGATCGCCGTGAGTAATTAGCTGGGCATGATAATGCATACCTTTAATCCTAGCACCTTGGAGGCTGAGGTAGGAGGATCATTGTGAGTTTAAGGTCAACCTGGACTAGAGTGAGACCCTGCCAACAAAGTTAATGGTGAATAAGGGTATAGAGTGTCAGTTTCCTGGGACCAAAAGTTCTCAAGAATTGTTGTTGCACAACAATGTGCTCATAGTAAACACTAGTGTATACTTACAAATAGTTCAGTTGGTAAATTTTTAGTCATGTATTTTTGACCACAACAAAAACTGTGGTGTAAATATAATAAGTAGAAATAAGTGAATTTAGAGTCCTATGTGCATATGTGAAAACAGATTAAAAGTTGACAGTTACTAAACTATGTGCTTAATTTGATCAGTTAGGGAAAGTATAGTAAACTGGCGTAAGTCAAAAGAGGTTTGGCTTTAGCCTTTATATTTCCCAATTATTTGTTTAGAAAAACAGCATAAATCAAGAATCTAACTTTGGTTAACATGAGAAATAGTGAAAATGTCGTCCACCAAGAGTCTCTTTGTTCAGGTAGCCTAAAGAAATGGAGGAAAATTTGAATAAGATAGAGAAGTAGGATGACTAGGTTCAAATGAAGGAACTGAAGGTGAGAAGGGAAAGTCTCCAAACTCAATGTGGTACTCAAACCTGTGACGCTGGCACCCCCATCCCAGATCTACTATGCCAGAATCTACATTAAAAAATTTCATAAGGGCTGGAAAGATTGCCTAGTCATTAAGGTGCTTGTCTGAGAAGCTCAAGGACCCAGGTTCGACTCCTCAGAACCCATGGAAGCCAGATGCACAAGGCGATGCATGTGCACAGGGTGGTTAGGCATGCCAATTCTCTCTTTCCTAGAAAATTCCATAAAGGATTCACACACTAAAACTTAAGAAGCAAGGCTTTCAGGGAACATATACATGTATGTATATGTAATATGTGTGATAAGTGGGGCAAATATGCTGTAGCACACATATGTAGCACATTTTGCTTTTTTTAAAAAAAATTTATTTATTTACTTGACAGCAACAGGCAGAGAGAGAGAAAGAGGCAGATAGGGAGAGAGAGAGGGCCAGAGCCTCCAGCCACTGCAAATGAACTCCAGATGTGTGTGCCCCCTTGTGCATCTGGCTAATGTGGGGCTTGGGGAATCGAGCCTCCAACCGGAGTCCTTAGGCTTCACAGCCAAGCGCTTAACCGCTACGCCATCTCTCCAGCCCACATTTTCCTTTAAAAAAATTTTTATTTTTATTTGTTTATTTGAGAAAGAGAGAGAGAGAGAGAGAGAGAGAGAGAGAGAGAGAGAATGGGTACACCAGGACCTCCAAATTCCAGATGCATGCGCCACCTTGTGCAACTGGCTTATGTGGTTCCTGGGGAACCGAGCCTTGAACCAGGGTCCTTAGGCTTCACAGGCAAGTGCTTAACCACTAAGCCATCTCTCCAGTCCACACATTTTGCTTTTTTTTGTTGCAATTTTTATTTATTTGCAAGCAGAACGACACAGAGAGAAGAGACAGAAAGAGAGAGAGGGAGAATGGACGTGCCAGGGCCTCTAGCCACTGCAAACTCCAAATGCATGCACCATTTTGTGCATCTGGCTTTAGTGGGTACTGGGGAATTGAACTCACTCTGGGTCATTAGGCTTTGCAGGCAAGTGCCTTAACTGCTGAACCATCTCTCCAGCCCCACATCTTGCTTTTTGACATGTTATTTCCCATTTCATGACCCATGGTACATTCTCAACACTTCTAATTAATTATAAAATCCTCAAGGTGAGCATCCGCAGACTTCAAAGGAGAGGGAGGCGGGAGTTCACGGAGGCGGATGCTTGGGTGCTTCTTTTCCTGGGGAGTAATAACCTGCAGCGCAGAGCTAACCGGCTCTTCCTTCAAGGCAAGAGCAAAGCCCTGTGAAAGTCACATTTCTTCAGTTTGATTTGCATGCTTAGGGACAACTGGAACGAGAGGACAAAGTGAGGCCAGGGAAAGGAACTAACTAAGGACTACTGGCGTGAAGAGAGGATGGGCAGGGGTGGGGTGGGGGCAGGAAAAGCCCTCCTGCTAATTAGGTTTGAAAGACAGCAGGATGAGCCCAGCTGCAGCTGGAGAAGACAGGAACCCGGGCAGCCCTGCTAAGTGCGGACTAAACTCCCGGAGCCTCCTGGGGAAGTCACATGGCAAACCTGATAGTCCCTGTCATTTACAATCATTATCAGGCAGGCTGCTTGGGTAATTTTACTGGGGAGCCAATTAACAGCTCTCTGAAGCTGGGGGTGGGGGAAGCCCCAGCCCTCTGCTTGTTTTAGAAAAGGAAACATAAGGCAGCTTTCAACTGCTCTCTTTCCTTTCCTTAGGGCAGGATGACTTCATCATACAAGGCATCACTCCTCCGCCAGGTGAAAGGTGGAAGTCGGTTTCTCTGCTTCAATCTACTGTTTTCTAAGCAAGCTCAGTTAGGTTCCACATAGGCAAACCGGCGTCAGTTCCTTCTGTAAGCTATGGACCTGCTGACCAGTGTCTCTCCTCTACCTTGTCTTCAAGAAGATGTCTTTGCTGTGTTTCATCTGGCACAGTTGGAAAAGATCACTCCAGTGCAGGAAAGAAAGAATCCTCAAGCTCATCGCTCCACCTCACTGTAACTTTCTGTGTACAAGATTTTCAACTTCTGATTATGTTTGGACGTTTCTTTACTTAAAAAAATTTTTTTTTCGTTTATTTTTATTTATTTATTTGAGAGCAACAGACAGAGAGAGAAAGAGGCAGATAGAGAGAGAGAGAGAGAGAGAATGGGCACGCCAGGGCCTCCAGCCACTGCAAACGAACTCCAGATGCGTGCGCCCCCTTGTGCGTCTGGCTGACGTAGGTCCTGGGGAATCGAGCCTCGAACCTAGGGATCCTTAGGCTTCACAGGCAAGTGCTTAACCACTAAGCCATTTCTCCAGCCCGTTTTTATACTTTTGTATGAGATTATTTTCTTTTTCTTTTTGTTTTTTGTTTTTTTCAGGTAGTGTCTCGCTTTAGCTCAGGCTGACCTGGAATTCACTATGGAGTCTCAGGATGGCCTCGAACTCATGGCAATCCTCCTACCTCTGCCTCCCGAGTACTGGGATTAAACGTGCGCCACCACGCTGGGCTTTATTTTCTCTTTTTAGAAAAAATAAATCTTTTTTTGAGGATTTCACTCTAGCCCAGGCTGAGCAGGAAGGAATTCACTCTGAAATCTCAGGGTGGCCGGCCTCCAACTCACGGTGATCCTCCTATCTCTCTGCCGCCTGCATGCTGGGTTTAAAGGCGTGCGCCACCACACTCGGCTCTAGAAAATAGTTTTATTTTTTATTTATTTGACAGTAGAGAGAGATACAGAGAAGAATGAAAGAGGGAATGGGTATGCTAAATCCTCACCTTTGTGCATCTGGCTTTCTGTAGTTACTAGACAATTGAACCTGGATCATTAGGCTTTGCAGGCAACTGCCTTAACTGCTGAGCCATCTCTCCAGCCCCTGAGATTATTTTCTTAATTTTCTTTTAAGACAGTTTTCTTAAAGTGACATGTAGAAACATATGAATTTTTATGTTGATTAAGTATCTTGAGATCTTTTAAAAACTTTTTGACAATTTCATACAAGAACATAATGTAACTTGATCACAATCTCCTCCCATTATCTATTTTGTTCCTCTCTTCCCTTTCCATGAAATTCCTTCTTCTTTCTAACTAGTCCTTCTTCTATATTAATGTCTCTCATTCTTTTCTTTCTTTCTTTCTTTCTTTTTTTTTTTTTTTGGCCTTCCATCATCCTTGTTGAAATGTTGATGGGCTCAGTATTGTGCAGGTCTTGTGAGATAGCAACATCTGCTGCAAGGACATGAACCCAATAGGTCACTTCAATGCAGAGGATGGTACCTGTTTCTCGACTCTTACATTCTCTCTGTACCCTCTTCTGCAACGTTCCATGAGCCTGGGAGGGTGTGATAGATTTGTTTTGGTGCTGAGCACTCAACAGTTATTCTCAGCACGTGTTCTGGTGAGCAACCGAGAGCCTTGGCAGTAAGTTATATATTTTTTTGGACCTCATGGTCCTCCATGACCAACAACTCACTGGGAGCTGGTATCCCACACGTGGCACTAGGGATTTTCTGCAACAACCTATGAACTCTGTATAAGTGCTGCCTGATAACCCACTGTACCACTGGAGTTCCACAACCTATGAATTCTGAAAACAGCATTATCCATCCAAATTAGAGCTCTTGTTTTTCTTAACTATGTTTTTAATTAGTTAATAAAGAAGTGGGTTATTTTATTGCTTTACATTTTTAAATTTTTTTTAATTGTTTTTATCTTTGAGGGAGTGAGAGAGAGAGAAGAGAGAGAAAGAATTAGCATGCCAGGGCCTCAACCACTGAAATCGTACTCCAGACACTTCCGCCACCTAGTGGGCATTTGTGACATTGCACTTGCCTGGCCTTTGTATGTCTGGCTAACGTGGGTCTGGACAGTAGAACATGGGTCTGTGGGCTTCACAGACAAGTGCCTTAACTGCTAAGCCATCTTTCTATCCCTCCATTGCTTTTTCATAATGACTTTAGTTTCTCAGGAGGCCAGTTGCTCAGGAAATAAGTCAAACAACAAATGGGACTTCATGAAACTAAAAAGCTTTTGTACAACTAAGAGAACCATCAACTGAGTCAAGAGGCAACCTCCAATATGGGAGAAGATCTTTCCCACCTATATATCTGGAAGAGGATTAATACATAGAATACACAAAGAACTAAAAAAATCCTTCATAAGACATCAAATAATCCAATTAAAAAATAAGCCATGGATGGACTAGAGTTCTCAAAAGAAGAAATACAAATGACAAAAAAAATTTTAAAAAGTATTCCACATCCCTAGCCATCAGGGAAATGCAAATTAAAACTACTTTGGAATTTCATACAACTCTAGTCAGTATGGCTATCATCAAAAAATCAAATGACAATGAATGCTGGTGAGATTGTGGGGAAAGAGAAACTATTATTCACTGCTGGTAGAAGTGTAAACTAGTATAGCCATTGTGTAAGTCAATGTAGATGTTTCTCAAAAAGCTAAAAATATATTATCATATGATCCAGTTATATGATTCTTGGGTATATACTATAAATACTCTATACTTTACTATAGAGATACTTGTTCATTCATATTTATGGCTGCTCTATTCACAATAGAGGAAATGGAATTAGCCATGATGCTCATCAACTGATGAATGGATAACGAAGATGTGGTACATAAACACAATGGAGTTTTATTCAGTTGTAAAGAAAAATAAAATAACAAACTTTGCAGGAAAATGGATGGATCTTGAAATATTATGATAAGCAAGGTAATCTAGATTTAGAAAGTCAAACACCGCATGTTCTCTCTTATATGAAGGTGATAGCTTTGAATTTTTAGGTTTACATGTGTTGCAGTCTTCTTCTCATTGCAGGAAAAAAAAAAAAAAACTGTAGCAAGCAAACATCAATAAACAGCAAGCATGATCAGCCAGAGCTCCAACTTCTCTCCACACATCTAGTAGGGCTAGACTCCAAGATCCACCTCCAGTGACATCTATTTTCCCTAGTAGGGCTCTGCCCATGGGAGATTCAAGATTCAAGACCGAGTCTGTGGGGTCATTCATTTAACTACCACATTCTTCCCCTGGCTCCCATAGACTCCATCTCACAATGTAAATTTCATTCAGTTCAACTTAAAAGGTCCTCATAGTCTATATCAACTTTAACGTTCAAAAGCCCCAAGGATCATCTAAGATTAAAGACAATCTCTTAACTGTAAGTCCTATAAAATCAAAACAAGTTATATACTTCCAACACACAATGGCACAGAGTAAACATTTCCATTGCAAAAAGGCATAACATGGAGAGACTGGACCAATGCAAAACCAATCAGGTAAACACCAAACATCTGCAGTTCAAGCCTGACATCCATAACCAATGATGACAGTCTTTGGATTTTCTATTCCATTCCTCCAGCTGGGCTCAGTAGCCCAGGGAAAACTTTTATCCTGAGCCACCAGTTCTCCAAGCTAGTTGTTTCACAATCCTGGTATATCCAAAGCATCTTTGGGTTTCCACTGCAAACCATGGTCTAACCTCAAAGCTCCATAAAATGTATAAAATGGCCTTTTTGGTCTTCAATATAAGAACATCTCCCTGCTTCATGTGCCATATCTCAGCATCTCCTGGTACTACGTGCACTTCATGATCCACTTACAAGCATTTCTCATGCTTCCAAAACCAATACCAGGTGTGCAGCAACATAGCAAAATTTGTTAATCCAGGGAGAAAATAAATTTTGACTTTGAAGAGCAGTATACTTCTTCCTTCAAGTCATTGCCTTTCAAAAGAGTTTGCATTCCTACTCATTCATTCTTTCCTAGGGATTTCTGTAGGCATGTTTTCTATTATTTCAATGCAAAATAGTTGGACCATCTTTAATGATGGTAGTCTGTTTAACAATTGCAGCCTCAGCAACCTAAAACCTGTAACTTTAAACTTACTTGAATTTTTCCTGTGATAAACCATACATCCTTCATAGCTTTCTGTTCTATATCTTCTGCCAAGCACATAAGTCCACTATTTTAAAATTCAACCTTGATCAAACTTTCTGCACATGGGCAAAAGAATGCAGCCTTTATGCCAGTAGCTCAGTTCCAGCAAAGTTCTTTGCTGTTTCTTTTCCCCTTTGAAAGCTCATAAGCCGAGCCTTCATAGTCCACAATTCTCTCTGAATTTAGCATTTTCAAATTCTCACCAGAACAACCCATAAAATTTGGCTTACTGCACTTGGGAGGCTTCTCCCCAGTACCAAATCCCTCCACATTCCTCCAGCAACTAGTTCCAAAATACCAAAATCCACATGGTCAGATTCATGACAGTGACAACCGTACTTTTGGTAACAAATTGCTGGTGCAGTCAGCTCCTTGCTGTTGGGACAAACATCCAACCAGAAGCATCTTATGGGAAGAAAGGGTTTATTTCATGCTTATATATTTTTAGGGGGACACCATCAATGGCAGAAGGATCTGGCTAATTTCCATAGATCCAAGCAGAGAGAAACAACTGCAGCAAGGAAACACCAACACCAGTAACCATTAGCACCTTGTAGGGCTGGACTCCAAGATCAGCCCCCAGTGACATATCTTCTTCCTCAGTAGGGATCCATCCACTGGAGACTCAAGATCTAAGTCTGTGTCTAAGGGGTTATACATTTAAACTACCACATTCTATAAGTTGGAATAAGGATCAGAAGATGGCAGGAAGCCAGAAAGGGCAATAGGAGGTGGTGGCATAGACCTTAAAAGAAGGGGACAGTAGATATGTAATCAAAGAGGCAGAATCCTCTGGATGGAAAGATAACATGTGGTCAATGGAGAGAAATGGAGGGGAGGAGAAGTTGGAGGGAGGGCTAGTCATTATTGGAATAAACAACTTTCTCTGAGGAAACTTAAGTATTTATTGAATTTAAAATAATGACATCTGCAAGGAGGTAACTTTGCTTCTTCCTGTTCAGTTTGAATGAATTTTATTTCTCTTTCTTGGCCATTGCTCTGGTCTAGAATTCCAGTATTATATTGAACAGAGGTAATGAATGGGCATTTGTGATTTTGTTTTTTTTTTTTTTTTTTTGGATCTTAGAGGAGATGTTTTTTAGTTCTTCACCATAAATGTACCAACTGTAGTTTTTTTTATATTTAGACTTTTATATTAAAGTAGTTTTCTTTTTAATTATTACTTATTTACTTATTTGCAAGCAGAAAGAGACAGAGAGAGAGGGGGGGAGAGAGAGAGAGAGAGAGAGAGAGAGAGAGAGAGAGAGAGAGAGAAAATGTGTGTCCAGGGCCTTAGCTGCTGCAAATGAACTCCAGATGCATGCACCACTTTGTGTGTCTGGCTTTATATGGGTATTGGGGAATCAAACCTAGGCCATTAGGCTCTGCAAGAAAGTGCCTTAACCACAAAGCAATTTCTCCAGCCCCGGGGTAGCTTCCTTCTGTTCCTAGTTTGTTGTGTTCTGTACAGATTCAATTAAATACTATTTTTCCCTTTGTAGTTGGTTGAATCTGTGGGTGTGGACTAAATAAGAGAATCCAGCCATATTATGATAACTTATCAACCAATATTGTCATATAAGTGGAAATCAGCTCATATCAGCTGTGGTTCTTGGCTATCTAAGGTGCTTACTACTCTTTTAGAGTAAAACTTACCATTCTATGACCATTGTGTTTTAAAAGTCCATTCTTCACTTTCATAATACTTCATTCAGTGTCTTTCCTTCCCCATCAGTCACAACTCCCAGGCATGTTGGGTATGTGCGGTTGTCTACCCTTTGGTTTTCAACAGTTCCAGCGCAGAGCTAGGCTGCTTATTAGCTCCCTTGGCAATCTAATCCAAGGCCAAGGCCATACATACGAGTATCTTCTAGACACAGGTGACGGCAAAATCCATCACTAGCCTTTACCTGAGTTCCCTGAGTTCTATGTATCTACTGGTTCAATACCATGATGCATGACAGCAGCTGAGATTCAAAATAACAAAGAAAGAACAACTCATTAAAAACCAAAAAAGAACAACTCATTCTATCATCTCCTTGTCCCACCTCTCTTCCTCCCTAGTTTCTATCTCAGTTAATGCAGTCCCTTTATACCCAATCCAAATGGATGGAGGAAGACCTTATTGTCCCCTTTACTGAACTCCATATTCAATCCATTAGTACTTTCTTCTTTTTGGCCTCTAATACCTTCCCAGTTTCTGTCTACTCATTGTCTCTTGATTAACTGTCAACAATTTGTTGACTTGAGTTCATCACTTCACAACTACATTATTTTCCTGGCCTCCTAACAGGTCTTGTTTAAAGTGGTCATTTATTTTAAGTGAGATTTTGCAAATAATTAAATATCTCATTTGCTACTATACTATTTTTGTTTGTTGTTAATTTATTTTGATGCATAAAATACTACTTTATAAATATTAGTTTTTAAATAGATATTGGTTGAATGAAAAATAAATCTGAAATTTTATCCTAAAGAGACATAGTTTTACAAAAATCTCACTTTGACCAATTCACAAGTAAATGTATAAATTCTCTGTTAGAACGTGTGTGCTAAAGTTTTGTAGCATAAAGACATGAACAAAACCAACTCTAAATAATAGTAGCTCATTATTTTATCAAAGATATGTTACATTTAGGCAGCTTCATGAGTAACAGTCTAATATGAGACTCAAAGGAAAGTTTTGTAACATGATGCCAAGGAATTAATATCCTAAGAAGTCTAAAAAATTGTTCTTTTGAAAAGATTCTCCCAAAAGTAGGTCCCTTCTTAATCCATGCATTTAGAGTAGACATTAAAAGTTGCATAGAATTTATAGTCTTAAGTCACTCCAATATTTTTCAAATCCTGTCCTTTGCATTGTATTTTATTCTTGCCTTTTGACAATTCTCAAGCCAAATAATTAAACCCAATCTCCTTAGAAAAATGTTGTCTTAGTCAAGCACGGTGGCATATACCTTATAATCCCAGCACTAGGGAGACAGAGGCAGGAGGATTGCTATCAGTTACAGGCCTGCCTGGGCTACATAATGAGGTCCTGTTTCAAAATAAACAAAGTAAAAGTGTTATCTTTTGTCTTCCTCCTCAGATGGGTCTTGAAAACTGCTCTGGTCCTGCCTGAAATGTTCTGTACTAAGATGATGCGTAAAGGACTGCTTCCATGCCTAAATGAGTGACCAGAAAGCAAAATGGGAGAGGAAGGAGCTGTGAGTTAGGGAAGAGCAGAGATTCGATTCTGAAAGAAAATCCTGACTAGGTCAAGGCTGTGTTTGCATAATTCTATTATCACTAGGAAGAGGAGAAATAATCATATTAGGTATGTGCTATCCTGTTCGATGTGGCTTGTCGTACCTTGCTTTTTGAAGTCATATAGGTTTAAGTGCTTTGTGTGAATGACTTGTTCAGAAGGTGCCAATCAAGAAGGCAGGTGCTGTCTGAGCAAAGCTGGGATGTTTTTGATGTTGATGATGACATGCATTCTTGTGCAGGAAGGAGTAATCCGCTTGGACACAGTTATGAAAAAGTCACACGTGCGTTACTTTATGCAATAGAAGCAGTGCTACCTGGGAGGGTGCCTCCCAGCAAGCCAACCACAGGGCACCCCACGAACCAGAGCAGACATTTCCTGTGCATGCCTGTCTTCCGCAGAAAATGGGCATCACTCGTGAGGCCACTGACAGCGTCAGCTCCATTACAACTTCTTTCTGCAGAGCCCACACACTTCATTCTTTTTCACTGACTTTCTGCCCCGTTTCCTTCTTTCTGAGACCACTGCAGTGCACAGCAAAGTCGCTCATCAGAGCCTCTTCTGACTCCGGGTGGGGATGGTCACAGGGGTCTCTTGCCATGGGTCAGAGAAGTGCTGACATTTCTATCTTTCCCGGCTTTTCCCTCCCTCTGAGTATTTCCATAATAGAGGCTAGGTGACAAGGAAGTGGAGACACTCTAAAGTGAAGAGGTCATCAAGAAAAAACATGAAATTAGCCGGGTGTGGTGGTGCATGCCCTTAATCCCAGCACTAGGGAAGCAGAGGTAGGAGGATCGCCATGTGTTCGAGGCCACCCTGAGACTCCATAGTGAATTCCAGGTCAGCCTGGACCACAGTGAGACCCTACCTTGAAAAACCAAAAAAGAAAAAAACAACAACAACAACAAAAAGAAACGTGTCAATTCTTTGTAAAGATATAAGCATTCTTTTTTTTTTAAATTATTTATTTGCAGGTGTGTGGTGTGTGTGTGTGTGTGTGTATGCACACCGCGTGTGCACGTGCACCCATGCCTGTCAGGGTCTTTTGATGATACAACACAACACCTGTCTGGCTTTATGTGAGTAGTGAGGGAGTTGAACCTGGGTAAGCAGGCATTGCAAGGAAACCTCTTTAAATACTGAGCCATCTCCCCAGCCCCAAGATATAAGTACTCTTAATCATTGAATTAAATTGACTTTTTAACAAAATATCAATTTTTTTTTTGAGGCAGATTCTCATGTAGCCCAGGCCTCAAACCTGCTGCGAAGCCAAGGATGACCTTGAACTTCTGATCCTGCCTCCACCTCCTGAGTGCTGGGATCACAGGTGTGTACTACTACATTCAGATTCTGTGCTTCTGGGAAGTGAACTTAGTACATGATGCATGCTAGAGGGTTCCATCATCTGAGCTACAGCCCAAGCCCTCAAATGCTATTCTTTTTAACAAAATATTATTCTAGATAAATAACAGGTTATACTCTTTTATCCCCTCACCCTTTCTTTTATTTCCCCGGGGCCCACCTCAGTGCGGTTATGGAGTTCACTGGTGGATCATGAAGGCCTTAGTCAGTTCCCCCTATGGGGTAGGGTGGGGACCGTGCCTCAAGAGTATTCCCATCCACTCTGTGGCTCTTACAATCTTTCTGCCCCCTCTTCTGCAATGTTCCCTGAGCCATGGCAAGCATATTGGCAATCTGATTTAGTGTTGAGTTTTCTATAGTCACTGGATTGCTGCTTTGATAGGTATTTATTTAATTATTTATTTATGAGAGAGAGAGAGACAGAGAGACAGAGAGAAGAGAGAGAGAATGGGCACGGCAGGGCCTCTAGGCACTGCAAACTAACTCCAGATGCATGTGCCCCCTTGTGCATCTGGCTTATGTGAGTCCTGGGTAATTGAACTGGGTCCTTAAGCTTCACAGGAAAATGCCTTAACCGCTAAACCGTTTCCCCAGCCTTTGATAGGTTTTGATTGGTCACCATCACCCTGGAGCTGGCTGTCAGGCTAGCAGTAAGGGCAGTGTTCATGTTGCGGCTTCTTCTGCAAGTTCTCCTGGGCCCTGGCAGATGTGGAAGAGGTGGCAAGTCTGTGGTGGGCAATTGGTTATCTTCTTGTCTTACCGATGGATCTTGGCTCTTCTCCATTTTCTTTGCCATTTGTAAAATAAAGCAGATTCTGTAACCATGAGTGAGAGTCCCAAATGCTGTCCTTTCTGACTTGTTCTTCTGCTGCTGTATTTATGAATGAGGTCATGGATTATGTGAAATACTTAAGCTATAAAAAGGCAAAGACTACACACTTTAGGGAGCTCTCTAGGTCATGGCACCTAAGCCACAAGCACACTAGGAAGGAACAGGCAGCAATGCTCAGTGTTGAAAAGCAGAACATTTGCAACAGATTTTTTTCCCCCTGGTGACATCAGTTAGTCACCAGATGCCATTGGCTACTTTGCCACACAGAGTTTTAATTTTTGTTACATCATACGGTTGTAATGAGGATAAGATGATATTTTTGATGATTAGTCATATAGGCATTCTCAGCAAATGATATGAACTATGATAGTAAAGGCTATGGAGATGTCTTTCTAGTTCACGCTACAGATTCACAGAAAGGGAGGAGCCAATTCTGATTAAGAGGATGGTAAAGAAAGGCTTCATATGAGTGAGTCCTGACAGGTAGTAATGGTTATGATTTTCACTGTTACAACTGCATCCTAAAGCAACTGTACTGCACTGGTCTCTAGGCTCTGACATGTCTTTTTTACCCACAGGGCAATCCTAAATGACAAGTAACTTTTATATAACACACACATCCATGCAGGAACATTATTTAGCCATGTAAAGGACAGAAATGCCACCATTTACAACTATATGGATGAAACAGGTTTATGTTTAATTAAATAAACTAAGCAAAGAGAGACAAATATTGTATGATGTCACTTATATGTGGAATCTGTTGACCTCGTAGAAGTCGAGTAGAAGCAGCAACCTAGACTTGGGGGATTTGGGAGAGAGTGGGGAGATGCTAGTCAAAGGGTCTATATATTTTATAAACCTTCAGCTTGTTGTGGTTTGAGTGTGAAATGCTCTTCATAGGCTCATGGTGTTGGGATACTTGGTGCTCAGTCGATGGTGCTGACTGGAACCTTCAGGAGATAGAACCTCACTTCAGGAAGTGAGTTACCAGGGGTGGGCCTTGGGATCTTTAAAACAATTATTTACTCAGTCCAGGTGTGGTGGTGCACGCCTTTAGTCCCAGCACTTGGGAGGCAGTGGTAGGAGGATTGCCATGAGCTTGAGGCCACCCTGAGATGACATAGTGAATTCCAGGTTAGTCTGAGCTAGAGCAAGACCCTACCTCAACCACCCCCCAAAAAAAAAAATATTCCTTTGTGTGTGTTAGAGAGAGGGCAGGGGTCGAGAGGAGAGAGAGAGAGAGTATGGGCACATCAAGGGCTCTTGCTACTGCAAACAAACTCCAGATGCATGCACCACTCTTTACATGGGTACTGGGGAATTAAACACTGGCTGCTAAGCTTTGCAAGCAAGGGCCTTTAACCACTGAGCAACCTCTCCAGCCCAAGCCTTGAGGTTTTAAAGTGTGACCCCCTCTCCCATTCATTTTTCTCTGTTTCCTGATTGTAGATTGAATGTGACCAGCTGCTTCATGCTCCTGCTGCCATCCCTTCCCTGGCATCATAGACTAAGTCTCTTTGAACTGTAAGTCCAAATCCTTCCGTCCTTAAACTGCTTATTGCTTGGAATTACTGAAAAGAGAAGAATAGCTAACAAACACACAGTTATAACACGAGCATGTTCTGCAGGTGTAAGCTGCAGCATGGGTGGTGATGGATATGTTAGTATGAGTGTGGTAATCATCACACAGTGTTTACATATATCCAATCATGTGTTATGTGATGACAACTGCAGGTAGTATCTGGGCACAGAAGTTTTGTATGTGCTTTTGCTTTAAATCCAATTTGTACTTTAGAAAAGGCAACTCTGACTATGTTATGTCAGAGAGACTGAAAGGGTATAAGGTCAGAGATAATATCAGAGGCAGAAAATCAGATGGTAATCTAATTACCCTTGTCCAAATAAAAGATGATGAAGTCTGAACTGAGGCAGTAAGGTGGGAATGGAGAGGAGAGGGCATTGTACTCGGTGTTAGAGAAATAGTTGACAGGACTTATTGATTGATTGGGTGTCAGGGTGAAGAAGGAAAAAGCAGGTGGTACTGTCTGACTTTTAGATGATATTGTCATTTACCAAGACAGAATATACAGAGGGAGAGGAAGGGTGTGGTGAAAAATTGCTAAGTTTAGAGCAAGTTGAGGTACCTGAGTGCGGGCAGAGGCTGCAGCTGAAAGCATAGTGGACCAAATGCGTCTTGCACAGTCAGAAAGTAGGTGGTGGAAACTGATGCTGGGTGAGTGGAAGGGGCCACTGTGGTGACATACTACCCTGAGAAGAGTTCTCATGAAGAAGCATTCATGGGAAGTACACTATGTAATGGATATGCAAAAAAAAATAACAGCCAGCAAAGGACAGGATAAAAATGGGCAGGTGAAGTGGTCAGAGAATGAGAAAATGAGAGAGGGCAGAGAATTGGGTGACATTTGATGTAAAAAAAAAAAAAGAAAAAGAAAAACAAAAGGCCAAGAGGTGATACTTAGAATTACTATTGCCATGTCTGTTTAGGACAGGGCCATCCGGGCAGTGCCTCTAGCCTACCAAAGCATCTGGAATATAATGGCTAATTAACACATATTTGTCGAATGAATGGACGATAGAATAAACGACTAGATGTCAGAGTTAATCCAGTTTCTCCAACTACAATGTTAACACCAAGGTGGGGATTATGTCTTTAATATGGTTACTCAGCATGGGTGATTCATAGGAGGTGTACAATCAGAATACATTAAAATAACTTGAGCCACATAAGGATCGAAATGTTGAAAAAGGCTGGAGAGATTGCTTAGTGGTTAAGGCGTTTGCCTGTGAAGCCTAAGGACTCATGTTTGACTCTCCAGTTCCCATGTAAACCAGATGTACAAAGTGACGCAAGCATGCAAGGTGGCACATACACACAAGGGGGCACAGGTGTCTGGAGTTCGATTTCAGTGGCTGGAGGCCCTGGCGTGCCAATTCTCTCTCCCTCTCTTTCTGTCTCTGCCACTCTTACTCTCTCACATTACAAAAAAAAAAAAAAAAAAAAAAAAAAAAGGCCAGTCTGTTGCACTTGCCTAAAAAAAAAAAAAAATGTTGAAAAATCAGAAAGTACATTTAAGGGGAGCAGTCTCCAATGGGGTAGGATGGGATGGGAGGAGTATAATTGAAAACTAGCTCAACTGTAAAGCTGTAGAAGACGATATAGCTATCTCCTTCCTCTCAATAGTTTCTATTGATTGCTTGATTGGTTGTTGATTGATTGAGATTTTAGGCAAAGTACCCTTTGCACATCCTGGTGCCTGGTGTTTTTCCATTCTCAGTGCAGTGAGATGACGCAGTCATTCCCAGCAGTCCCTACTGAACTATTCTCCAACCTTTTGGACCTCAATCCCTGCTGAGGCCTAGATCAAGTAGCCAATTACTGTAGATCGTTCCCCTGCCTTCTGGTGTTCTTAGTTCTGATGTTCTCTGCCAGCTCTTCGCAGCAGCGAGAGCATGAGAGAGAAACCTTCAGGCAGGCAGTGAGAGGCAGCTCCTCTCTGTTATTCTCTGAAGTGTCCCGTAGCAAATGACAGTGGCAGGGAAATGTCTTAATTCAGAGTGTTGTTAGCATAATTGATGTTCAGAAGCAGCGTTGGTAGAAACAAGCCCAGTTAATTGGTCTTTCAACCTACATTAGCACTTGCATTGCAGCCAATTAGGAAGGGCCAGAGGACCCTCTGCTCTGTGGCTAGAGCCCCGTGTAATGAGGCTGGGAAGACGCAGCGCTGGAGGCAGCAAGGTCGTGAAAGACTTTGATGAGCTGCACCTGCAGCCGCACCGCAGAGGAGCCATGTGTCCAGTGAGGAGCGTGAGCACCCTTCAATAAGCCAACTCGGAGATGGAAAGAAGGTGATAGGCTCTCCCAACGGGAAAGGTGTGGGAGCCTTTGAAGACGATAGGTGTGAAGGATTTCAACCTCAAACTAGCCTACCGCAATATTTCCAGTGAACATCGCTGTTTTCTGAGCCTCCACATCATTGAAAATAGACCGGAAGGACATGTTTTAAGGAAACCCTGTAGCACCTGACTGCCCAAAGTGGGGTTTACTGACCAGCAGTAGCCCTGATCTCTGGTGGTTTGGTTAATGGACGCAGCAGTCGCACAATAGATCCGCGGGCTTGGAATGTACCATTGAACAAGATCCGCAGGTGTTTCCTCCGTCTGTTACTGCTGAGAAGTGGTACTCTAGCCCAGTGGTCAGTAGAGGCCTCTCCAGGGAAAGCAGTCACCCGCTCTTTTGCCTATTGATTGTGGCTGTTTTCTCTCTACAGTAGCAGAATTGAGAAGTTGCAAGAATGACCTAATGGCCCACAAGTCTGAAATACTTGCTCTGTGATTCTCTGCAGACAGCATCTGTGGACCCTGCTCTGGCCCGTACTAACAAAGTTGGCAGGGAATGCTGCACAAAACTCAACTGACATTCTTGTTAGTCCTTGGGGAGAGCAAGCACCAGATATTTAATTTGTTGTCTCAATATTGCTGTGGACATTGTGGACTTGGGGCAATGAACATTGCATGGTAATGATTTTAGAAAGTAATGGATACTTCCATGGAAATTGTCAAAAACGTCCAACTTCCTGCTACCATGAGTGAGCCAAATGGCTTAAAGCATTTTTCTGTGTTTCACAGATAATAAAGAAAAATGATGGAGCCGGGCGTGCTGGCGCATGCCTTTAATCCCAGCACTAGGGAGGCAGAGGTAGGAGGATTGCTGTGAGTTCGAGGCCACCCTGAGACTACATAGTGAATTTCAGGTCAGCCTGGGCTAGAGCAAGACCCTCCCTCAAAAAAAAAAAAAAAAAAAAAAGTAGAAATGATAAACTGGTGCTTGTAATGAAGCAATCACCGATTTTTCCACTGGGCCGCTTGAGGTGTGTTAACTATGTTTTCCCCAGATATAACAAAAGTTTGCTGTGGCTTTATTGCCAGACTTTGGAGATAATTTTACACCTAGCCAATTACTCAGAGATCACTTCTTTTGCTGTCGTTTTTTCATCCGCATAAAATGTTAGACAGACATGGGCTGTTTTGAAAGAAGTTTGGCTATTTTGCTTTATTCATTGCGAAAAGATTGCTTAAAAAACACGAATTTCTTGGTAAAGAACCTTCTCTTTTCAGATGGCACTGACCTTGGGATGACTCAGAAGGCAACATAGTACTGGGAAGAAGTGACAGGAGTGCTCAGCACTGCAACATCTCTATCATACCTTCCAAGGCTCAGGGTCCATTGCGGAAGAGGTGGCGGAAAGAATGTAAGAGCCAAAGGAAGGGTAGGACTCCTCACAACGTGCTCCTCCAGACACAAAATGGTCTGGATATCTATGACATCACAGTGCCTGACACTACCTACACAAGACCATCATAATAGGAGGAAAAGATCATGACATCAAAATAAAAGAGAGACTGATTGAGAGGGGGAAGGGATATGATGGAGAATGGAGTTTCAAAGGGTAAAGTTGGGGGGGGGGGGAGGGAGGGCATTACCATGGGATATTGTTTACAATCATGGATGTTGTTTATAAAAAATAAATAAATTAAAAAAAACCAAACCAAACAAAAACCCAAACAAACATGAATTTCATACTGTGTTCTGTAAAGAGAGCTCACACTTGACCCCAGGACTAATGGAAAGGAAGATGTTTGCTAAACCATCATGGTCGAAATGTTTTGATAGGACAGCTTTTGGATCTGTACTTATAAAAATATATATTGCTGGGCGTGGTGGTGCACGCCTTTAATCCCAGCACTTGGGAGGAGAGGTGGGAGGATCATCGTGAGTTCGAGGCCACCCTGAGACTACATAGGGAATTTCAGGTCAGCCTGGGCTAGAGAGTGAGACCCTACCTCGAAAAGCCAAATAAGTAAGTAAGTAAGTAAATAAATAAATAAATAAAAATATTAAGCTCCTGTTGTGTCTTCATAGTCCTTGGAGTTTTTTCTCCAAGCTTCTGCTCCCAAAGCCTATCCCTGACCCTCTGTCACACGCACACCACCAACAAAAGCTGGGCTATGGCCCTAGACTTCAGACACACACATGAATCATGACTGAACTTCAGCAGCAGTCATGTACCTGCTTAAAGACCTCAACAGCCTTCTGGCACTTAAAGAAAACACACACACACACACACACACACACACACCAAAAATTCTAATTAATCACAGGTGAAATAGCTTGGACTGTCTCCAAAAGCCCCTGAATTTACTGCCAGGCTTTGATGCTAATTTTCTTTCTAAGTAACCCCCTAAAGAAATTTACGATTAGGTAATTAAAGTAATGAATAAAGAGATACTTAGGTAGAAGGAAATGAGGAGAGAGGAAAAGTCTGCCTTTCCATCCTGCAATAAATGTACTGGGGTATGCATCATTTGTGAACCCCAACTTAAAGGTCCCCAAGTGGCCTTTCCCTGAAGAATATTAAAAATACCAACATCTGAAAGACCAAAATTAGACATGTAAATGAATTTGGGAATAGGTCATTCTGCTAAAGACAGGGAAAGAATGATGCTTTCTGCCAGATACGCTTGGCATTTTTTTTTTCTTTGTATGCCACAGCTTGTGTGTTTTGAGAAGGTGGTGTTGGTTTATCCCTGTGAGCGGATTGGATCACTGGGTTTGGTGTAGCCAGTTCATTTTCCTCCATTTCCCCAGGTCCCTGATAGAGCAGATTCTAGATTTCCTGTTTCAGTTGTGTGGAAAGAATTGCTCCAGTGTTTTGTCTTTATATTACACATGTGTAGAGAAGTACATGGAATCTTATAATTTCAGTTCAATCTTCTCTGATGCTTAATGTTGAGTACTGGTTACTTGATATGTGGTTTATGTAATAAGTTATGGAAGGAGCCAGGTGTGGTGGTACATGCCTTTAATCTAAGCACTTGGGAGGCAGAGATAGGAGGATCACCAAGAGTTCGAGGCTACCTTATATAGTGGATTTCAGGTCAGCGTGGGCTAGAGAGAGACACTACCTTGAAAAGAAAAAAAAAAAAAACCCACAAAAAAAAAACAGTTATGGGGGATGGAGAGATGGCTTAGCGGTTAAGGCACTTGTCTGAGAAGGATAAGGACCCAGGTTTGATTTCCTAGTACCCATGTTAGCCAGATGCACAAAGTGGCACATGTGTCTGGAGTTCATTTCCCATTCTCTCCCTTTCTCTCTCTCTGTCTCAAATAAATAAATGAAATAATTTTTAAAAAGTTATGGAAGGGCTGGGGGTGTAGATCAGTGGTACAGTACCTGCTAGAGGTGCTTGGGTTTCATCCTAAGCACTGAAAAAAAAAAAGTAAATATAAAAGGTATAAGAAATTAGCAAATATATTTAGAAGCATATCTTGGAAATTTCATTTTGGATATTTTACTAAGCTACTTATGAACTTATATATTTCCCCCTCCTTTTGAGAAGGTGTGAGTGAAAATAATTCAGGGTTTTGAATTGGAAGCAAGGTGGGTGATTTTACAGTCTCAAGCTTTATGAGCTGAGCTGAGGGCACTGAGGCTCAGAGAGGTCAAAAGATTTGGCAAAGCCAGTAACCACCTACTGTGCAATTAAGAAAATAGGAATTGAAGCCAGATAGATTTGCACTTTTAAACTTTCTACTACTTACCAACAGAGGACCTCTAGAAACCATTTATTGGCTGAGATTTTTTTCTAGATTTATGAAATAAAAGCAATAATTAAAATTTTAAAAATTTATTTGAGAAAGATAGAGTAAGGCAGATAGACATACCAACAGAGAGAGGGAGAGTATAGGCGCACCAGGGTTTCCAGTCATTGCAAACGAACTCTAGATGCATGGGCCACCTTGTACATCTGGCTTACATGGGTCCTGGGGAATTGAACCTGGGTCCTTAGGCCTCACAGGCAAGCACCTTAACTGCTAAGCCATCTCACCAGCCCAATGATAATATTTTTTAGGAAGAGTTTAGTGAAATGCTTAGCATTATACCTAAAACAAGAAAACACTAAAAATGATTAGCTCTTACTAAACTATATTTATAGTTTTCTTGGGGTTCATTGTAATATTATTCTTTAGTGGATTTTGTTCAGTTTTCACAATTCCTTACTGCTTTCTACAGGAGAGGGGGACATAGTCAAAGGTAGCCATTTGTTTCCTCACAGACAGAGGAACTTGGAGTTGGGTTCAGTTGCTCTGCCTAAGAGAAATTTTTACAACTTAGAGGTCTCTAAATAAGGGCTTACTTTCTTCCTAGGATATATGTGTTTTACAACTTATTTCTAATTAAGGATCATCACGTTCACATAGAAAGTAATTTAAGGACATCATTGGGTCCTGGCAGTGAGAGGAAGGGGAGTTATTCTGTCAATCAAGGTAGCTCCCCAGTTCTAACAAGCTAGCCAGAGTCCAAGGCCACCATTCACTCAGTCCCATCTCTTCCCAGTCCCAAGAGTCCTAGAGCCTGGCTCCCCTCTGAGCCTGTAGCTAAAAGACAGAGAAGTTGGAGAATCTGCCAAGTAGAAATTTAAAATACAAAACCGCTGATTATATCTGAGGTGACAAGAATGAGAAATAAAAGCCATTACAGCCCATTTGCAACAAGGCTTCAGCCAGTTGAGTTTCAAGGCATTCTTCTAAAAATTATTAATGGTATGACAGCATTTTCCGCTCAGGAATCTGATATGTGAAATAACACCGAGGTACACACATTGCGTTTGAGATGGTAAGAGGGGCCTGCCCTCATTTATTTCGTTCCACAGATTTGAAGAGACACCCTAATCAAGTTGTCAGGGTGAGCACCAGTGGAAACACACTATACTTGGAGGAGCAGACTTCCAGAGAAAATAGTTTTCTTTGGTAGTAGGGGTCAGCAAACTGGCCCAGGAGTGAAACCTGACCTAACACCTCAGTTTTGTACAGTTAACAAGCTTCAAGGAATACATTTACATTTTAAAATGATTTAGAAAATTAGAAGACTATTTTGTGACAGATGGAAGTGCTAAGAAAGCCAACTCCAGGGTCCATGACCAAAGTTGACTAGAATATGTCCACATTCACTTGTTTGCATATTGTCTGCGGCTGCTTTTGTCTACAAGGCGGAGCTGAGGAGAAGACACAGTGGGATCAGAAAGCCGAAGTTCCTTGCCATTGCGATCTTTACAGAAGCTCTTTGCCAATACCTATATTCTGGGATACCTCAGCTAAACTAATAACATTTCTTTTGCAAAAAGAAAGGAAGCTGCAAGCCAGAAAATTCCTGAAAATGTTTTCCATGGAAACTGTAGCTTCAGCTTAGATCCATAACATTGAAAACAATTTATCTGCCACTGCAGGAACAAGCCACTTAATCCTGAAGGCAGTAAGTAAGCTAAGGTTTTGCAAGAAGTCACTGGAGTAAGGCCCACTCAGTCCCAGGGGGCCCTTCAGCAGTTCCAAAAGGCAATGTCAACATTTTATTCTTTGAGAAGTTGTCACAGGCTGCCAGTCATGAATTCCCCATGGCTGGTTCCCTTGCACATTACCTTCATGGGTAAGGGGGAAATAGCCCAGAGATAAGCTAAATCCCAATAATTTCATATCTATCTCTGATTATATCTGTATCTATATCTATATATCTCTATCTCCATCTCCATATCTATCTATCTATCTATCTATCTATCTATCTATCTATCTATATCTATAATCTATATAATCTATCTATATCTACTATCTATCTATCTATCTATCTATCTATCTACCTACTTATCTGCCTTTAAATGATAGTTAGCAAATGGGGTTTTACTCTTTCCTCCATAATTTCCTCCCTCCAAAGAATAGGTGTGACCATCACCAGGAAGTACCAGTGGTATTGAAGATGTTTACCATTCTATAATTTCAGATTCTTACAAAGCAAGTTTCTTGTAATTTTAAAATATATTTTATTTATTTATTTACTTGAGAGAGAGAAAGAGGCAGAGAAAGAGAGAGAGAATGGGCGCACCTGGGCCTCCAGCCACTGCAAACGAACTCCAGATGCGTGCGACCCCTTGTGCATCTGGCTTACGTGAGTCCTGGAGAGTTGATCCGGGATCCTTTGGCTTTGCAGCACCTTAACACCTAAGCCATCTCTCCAGCCAGTTTCTTGTAATTTTTAAAACTAACTTTTTTCCCCCAGGCATCTTTCATAAGTCAGTGTTCAAATTCAGAACAATGTTTCTGTGTTTGGATAGCAGAATGGATGAGCCCGATAATGAAGAGCAAGTGCAACTCTGGTGGAAGAGGCACAGATAGCAGCCCTCTTGGGACCAACAGAGACACCATCTGCACTTAGCTGCCAGTATCCAATGGACTTATCATCCAGCAGGATAGATGTGTGCGCATGTGCACAAGAGACACAGAGAAGGTAGCATGGCTCAAACGGAAAAGGCACAAGTCATGATGCTGTGCAAGACTTCCTGAGCACATGCGTTAGCAGATTGATGGAATAGGTGGAGCTGGAACTAAGCAAAAAGGGTTCGGATTGTATTATTCATAAGGAGCTATTAATTCAGTTTGTAGGCTAAGAAAAACACTTAGATATTGAGTCATTTAATGTCATTCCAGTAATATTTGTAATATTTTATTCTAGTAGAACAGCAATAACAACATACTGCAGGTGTTTATAAACAATGCACATTAATTTCTCATAGTACCCAGTACTAGCCCAGGACCAAGGAGGCAGCAGATTAAGTGACTGGAGAAGAGCCATTTCTCCTGGATACTGCTTCCTCATGGAGTCCTGATATGGCAGAAGGAGCAAGAAGGGTATAAAGGCAAATTCAGCTTCTCCAACCCCTTTGTAGGACACTAATCCCACCCACAATGTGGGAGCGTGGCCTGGTCTCCTCCTAAAGGCCCAATTTCTTAATAATCAATGACCACATTGACCATTCAGTTTCAACATAGGAACTTTGAGGACACATTCATTCTATATAAAATGAGTTAGTGGCTGAGCTAGTTTTTTGATTCTAAATGAAATTCTCTTTAAAAATAATAAAAAGAAGAAAGACTGAAAAAAAAAAACACCCTTGCTCAGTATCTCACACAAGGTAGGAAGTTTTGTAGTTTATGGTCTTTAAAAACATAAAATGCTACTTGGCTTACCCTTCCTTTGGTGAGGTAGAAGGACAATGGGAGGGAGTTTGAACCCTGATATTTTTTCAGAGGAGGTAAAATTTGGGTAATCTCACTCACTTCAGGTACGCTCTGGTCCCTGTCCTTTGAGGAGTGCAGAGATCTGCTCATGTCAGTGGTTATGCCTGGTGATTCAGTGTAAGTTTTCTAATAATGGAGACCTCTTCGAGCTCTCCCACCTAGTCATCCAGCTAATGGAAGGGTAACTTCATCAGAGGTCAGCAGGAAACTCCTTGTTCTGTTCACTGCCTCCCAAATAGCTGGGATGAATCTTCCAAGGGGCAGAGACCCACCTCTAGCCCAGAAAATGTCAATTCATCAGGGAACAGATGCTGTACATAGATGTGTATATTTCTATATATAGAAAGCAGGTTTTCCTCTACCATGCAACTATGAATGTATACGTGTTATATAGGGTAACCATCCTTCAGGAAAAAAAAGAAAAAGAAAACACTAATTGGCAGTGTTCTATTGTTATAATTAAAAGCCTCTTTAACTAGAACAGTTCAGCAGAAACTCAAGAGAGAAGGTGGCTGTATGTTCCAACTAGAAGTGTCAGCAAGCACTAGGCTGAAAGCTCATTACCCTAGGAAGAGAAAGAAGGGAGCGAGTTCCTGAAATCAGAGGACTGTCAGCAGCTCAGAGGAGAGAAAACGTACTACCCCCAGCTTGTGACTGGGGCCCCTCATCCCTCCCAGTGCTCAGGCCCCTTCCCATCTAACCTTGAACAGCTCATCTCTCCAAAGTGGAGTCATAGAGGTGTTTTGGGTCAGAAACATGACTTTCACTTGACTGGTCTAGTTTTCTTCCATTACTTTATTGAGTTGCTAGGGAGTAAAGAAACCCCATGACCAGATCTTTTAGTTCTTTAAGCATCTTCACTGGCAGAAAAGGTCCCTCTGGTATCATACCCCTCAGAAACAAAGGCATGACCCATTTCAGCATTCCACATCTTGTAATGGATAGTAGTTTATTAAATCTTGTTGGTCAACCTGTTTTAAACTATGGGCTCCTTGCAGACCAGGTGGAGGGGGAGCTGGCTGCTGAGGTTAGAAATGAGGCAGCAGAGAACATTGGCTTTAGTTGGGTTCAGGAGCTGGCTCCACTTTATGTTTATGGTCAACTCTCACATCTTTTCACTACTCAATTTCCTACCTACACAATGAGCAAAAGAAGTAGAAGAAGTTCTGGGCCAACTTGTGTGCTTCCTCCGAAATTCATGTTTAATATTTTATATTTACTTACTTGACAGAGAAAGAGGGAGAGAGAAAGAATGGGCGTGCCAGGGCCTCCAGCCACTGCAAATGAACTCCAGATGCCTGCGCCCCCTTGTGCATCTGTCTAACATGGGTCCTGGGGAATCAAACCTGGGTCCTTTCGCTTTGTAGGCAAACACCTTAACCTCTAAGCCATCCCTCAAAATTCATGTTTAAATCCTAGCCCCCAGTGCTTCCGAATGTGACTGCATTTGGAGATAGAAACTTTAAGGATGTGATTAAGGCTAAGGGAGGTGACTGGTAAAGAGGAACAAGATTAAGAGCCAGACAAGCACAGAGGAAAGACCAGGTGGAGACACAGGGAGAAAGTCGATATACAAGCCAAGGAGAGGGGCCTCAGAAGAAACCAGCTCTGATGACACCTTGGCCTTGCACTTCCAGCCTTTAGGACTGTTTGGCCATCTCAGATGATGACAGGTCACTAAAGCAGCCCTAGTCACCCAAAACAAGGTAGTCCTTCCGCTGGAATGAGCTCCAATCCCAATTCATAGGTATGTATCTGTGAAGATAACTTGAGAAAGTGCTGGAAGCTAGGGACCCTCTGGGAAGCATGTACACATGTACACACACACAGAAAGAGAGAAAGAGAGAGAGAGAGAGAGAGAGAGAGAGGTTTGCAAATCATCCAGGGCCTCCATGATAAACCTGTGCTAAGGGCTTGGGAAGCTGGCTGGCTAATGATTTTTTTTGTTGTTTGTTTTTTTGAGGTAGGGTCTCACTGTAGCTCAGGCTGACCTGGAATTCACTATGTAGTTTCAGGGTGGCCTCAAACTCACAGAAATCCTCCTACCTCTGCCTCCTGAGTGCCTGGATTAAAGGTGTGAGCCACCACACCTGGCTGGCTGATGATTTTGGAAGAGAAAGGGAAGGCAGGACTTAAGTGATAATGGGACTTTCCTGAGGTGGTAGGCCCTTCATAGCCCTGAATCAAGAGGAAACACCTGGGGAAAAGGAGGCTGTCTCCTATCATGGAATTTCAATCCTAGGAAGGTGCTATCTGCCCATTGTTTTAGGAAAAAGGGAAAAGATGCTAGCCTTGTGGATGTCAGAAACAGGAAGCCGTCAGGGCACTTACTCTACTTCTGTGGCTCTGTTTTAAAACACAGGTAAATGAGCCAAACTTGAGCAGGGATACTCAGAGACATTTTCCTTTTCTACTCAGATCAAAAGAATGAAAACATTTTGCCATCTTACTTTATTTTGAGCAAAATGGTATGTGACGGACAAGAAACAAGGTACCTTGGGTTAGTCCTTTCAAAGTCATGACTACAGGTTCAGACTTTAATTCTAAGAAATCTTGACATGTCTGCCTTATCTCCCGCCCCATCAGTCCCCCATAATCTGAAACAGCATCGCCATCAGTTTGGGACATTTTGGTATCTAAGCTCCCTCTGTATCCTCTCCTTTCAGCTCTTTCCCCCTTGTGTAAACAAGAAATCTCTATGTTTTCTTTGAACTTGAGAAAGAGTCCGGTGGCAGCTCTAATTTCGGACTTAACTGTCGTTCTTTGCTTTGCTTCACAGAGCACTAGAATAGCTCATGTTGCAAAATGCATCCCTGAGAGTTGTGCTCAGAGACCAGGAACTGTTAATGCAGACAACACACAGCAGCATGAGCCACTGAGCAGGGAGAAGCTTTGCTTAGTAATTCGGCAAAACATTATTGGGCAGTTTGGCTTTGCCGGTAAAGACAAGGCATGGGGTGGGGGCTATAAAGTGATGGTGGAAACGTTGGTTAAGAGAGCTCTTCCAGAGGTTTCTATCTAATTTAACCCTGTTAGTGTCAGCAGACAGCAAAAGATAAACATTGAAAGGAACAAGCCAGCTTCCTTACCTGTCTAGTTTTAGGAGACAATCCACTATATCCATGACTTGAGAACATTTTTTTTTTCTTTACAATACTGAAGGGAAGCCTTCCTTGACATGAAATGGAAGGTCACTGACTCACCCTTTCTCTTCCTATAACATGTCTTCTCACTCAACTCTATCGGATATAACTCAGGATAAGTAATACATAAAGAACTTTCCTAAGTGAGAGAAATGGGAAAATGTGATTAGAAGTCATCATAAACTAATCCAATGAGGTAGCACAGATAAAATGGCTTATTAGAAGAACATGGGTAAGATGTAGCTCTGTTCTGAACATGGCACTGGTGAGATCTTCTAATGATCTTTAAGTCATCCTTTCCCTAACTGTAAAGCAAAATAGGAGTTATTCCTGCTTCCTTTCAGAAGGAAATGGACCACATTCATCAGAAAGTTCAGCTTTATCTTTGGTCTGACCATCTCCTTGACAGCCTCTCTCTGCTGAGTGAATTGTGTTAAGAGTATGGTCCTAATAGCAAAGGACATTTTCAAAACCAAACCCTACTACTACCTTCAGGACCTTTCACACGAGGAATCCCTCACTCTGAGCCATCATGTAGCCACATATGTTTTGAAAAATATGTCAAAAGGGAAGGAAACAAGTTGGACAGATTTCTATGAGGCTTCACAAAAATAGTTTCGATTATAGCAGAAATGCAAACATATTTATGGCTTATGGACAGACATACGTGAACCCATGTTGTAGAGACACAGCGGTGTCTGTGGTGATGGGTTATAGACACACGTGAATCCATGCTGTAGACACAGTGGTGTCTGTGGTGATGGGTTATAGACACACGTGAATCCATGCTGTAGACACAGTGGTGTCTGTGGTGATGGGTTATAGACACATGTGAATCCATGCTGTAGACACAATGGTGTCTGTGGTGGTTGGTTATGAACACATATGAATGCATGCTGAAGGGACACAGTGTATCTATAGGTGATGGATTATGCTTGATTTGTTTTTGCATCTTTCTTATGTTTTACTTTATGTACTTTTCAATAAGCCATATATGTTTCATTGTGAAGGGGCTGCAATGACTCAAAGCATTTCTAGGTTCCTTACTTAAAAAAATTATGAGGACCCAAGAAGAAAGCACATGTGTGTTTGTGCACATGCACATACACATTTAAAGTTGATACTTAAAAGCACACATCTGATGGAGGAAACTTGCTTCATACTTCCTAATTTCCTAATCTTCTCTTTGTATGAGGTGCACAGCTAAGAGGTCCACCTTCTAGGCCATTAGTGGATTTTCTTTTATGTCACGCTTGTTTTTTTTCGAGGTAGGGTCTCACTCTAGCCCAGGCTGACCTGGAATTCACTATGGAGTCTCAGGGTGGCCTTGAACTCATGGTGATCCTCCTGACTCTGCCTCCTGAGTGCTGGGATTAAAGGCGTGGGCCACCATGCCCGGCCTATGTCATACTTTTCTAGTGATTTTCTTTTTCCTTCTGGGTGAAGAAAAGCAGGAAATGTAGGAAGAGGGTAAAGCCCACTGCAGTGAGGTTCAGAGGCGGTGCACACATGCCCAGGTCCTCCTGCACACCAGCCCTATTTTCTGTGTCTTATAGGAGGCACGTGAGTGATTTGTTACTCCCCATGTCTCTTAGTTTGTAATAAAAATTTCAGCAGCTCTCTTTAGCTGTTGTAACCCCTGAGGGCTCTCCCTCTCTTACACACACACACACACACACACACAGAGTTTACTTTGTTCTTTGTTTTAACATAAGGTCAACTCATAAAGATTTGATCAAGTCAACCAGGTGGAACGATCACCCTGCTGAAAGATGCTTTCATCTGGGCCTGAGGGATAATGGGTAGGCAAGTAGCGAGACAGACAAGGTGTGGAGAGAAGAAAGTGAAGCTTCTACTGTTGGGAAAGGCTTCTATGTGGGGAGGTAGGGGCTTGCTTGGCAGGGGCATGCCCCCCCCCCAATGACAGATCTCCTAGCCTGCACAAGCCCCAACAGCCAACACCTAGGGGCTGACAAATCTGTCATGACAACAATGAGAGATGGAGTTCCTCACAGGCATAGTCCAAGAAGCCATGCTTTGGCCCTAACACACTGGTAATAAGAGCCCAAGCAAAGTCAGGTATCCCTTCTCAGTGTTCCTGTTTAAATGAAAAGAGGAAATACTGATCAAGGCAGCAGTGTTGCTTGGTTATACTGAACATTTGCTCCAGGAAATCCTGCTGTGGTCTGGAGTGAGGAGTGTGGAGAACAGCACTAAGCATGTTAATGCAAGCTAGCTGTACTGGTGTTGGTATATTTGCACTCTGCATTATCTTATTCTCTACTCTATAGTATGACTCTCTTGGACAACGTGGATTTGCTACAGAACAGTAAGTATTCAATGCTTCTATCAAGTGTGGTAAGTACAGAAGAACATGTCAGAATTCAGGGGCTGGAGTATTCTCCATACAGTCTCCAGAAGAGTGGAGGTAATGCCCAAGTGCTTCATAGGTACAGTGAAAACTCTAAGTTTATCATGAGCTTTCATCTGGGTCAAGGAATTTAGGAAGTATATGAAAAATGAGAGAGGGAGGGGGGAAGAGGGCGAGAGTACAGGCACACCAGGGCTTCTTGCTGTTGTAAATGAATTCCTGACATATGTGCCACTTTGTGCATCTGGCTTTAAATGGGTACTGGGAAATAGTACCTGGGATGGCTGGCTTTGCAAGTACCTATAACTGCTGAGCCATCTCTTAGCCCTAGACATTATTTCTTTATTTCCAAGCAGAGAGAGATAGTGAGAAGAGAGACAGAGAGAACAGGTGCACCAGGGCCTCCCGCCACTGCAATCCAACTCCAGATGCATGCCACTTTGTGCATCTGGCTTTACGTGAGTACTGGGGTATCAAAATCAGATCAATAGGCTTTGCAGGCAAGTGCCTTAATTGCTAAGCTATCTCTCTAGCCCCAGACTTTTTGAAATTGATTCAAACGTGACTCAGACTTTATTTCATTTATTTTTACTCTATTCTTTGTAGTGCTCTATCTAAAGTTTTACTCATACTTCTCTCCAGTTGGCTGTTAAGCCTTTCTGGTGAATTTTTTAAAAAGCTGTACAATGATTTTCACTTTACAAAAGAGTTGCAAAGACTAGAGATTTCTCCTCCACATGCACTGTCACCCAGTTTTACTCATTGTTCACATCCTTCATTACCATTGCAAACCTGTGAAAAGCTGAGAAACTGGGTGGGAGATGTGGGTTAGAGGTAGACACTTGTTTAGCATGCAAGAAGCCATGGGTTCAATTCCTAAAACAAAAAAATCCCAACAAAGTGATATTAGTTTATTAGTGTTTATCTAAGTCTAGACTTGGTTTTGCATTTTGACACTTTCTCCATTACTTTCCCTTTCTACTTCAGATCCAGTCCACAGAACTATGTGGAATCTATTCTACATCCATCCATGGAACTATATGGAATCTACTTCAGATCAAGTCCATGGAACTATGTGGAATCTACTCCAGATCCAGACGATGGAACTATGTGGAATCTATTCTAGATCCATCCATGGAACTACATGGAATATACTCCAGATCCAGTCCAT